>JAREIS010000273.1:0-585000 GCA_030060385.1 Muscicapa striata striata | reverse complement strand
CAGTGCTGAGCCTAGCAAGAGACTGGTAAAATGTAAGATCATGGATTAATAAATCTCAAGCACAGTGCCATGGCCAAAATTATTCATATTTCTCAGTTGTTGATCTGGGACCTCCAGCCACTGAGAATTTGGCCCACTTACTCTAGACTTCCTGATCTTGGCTTTGCTTTAAGGATCATAGTGACCCACCTCCCTCAGAGAGCTGCCTATTTCACAAAGAGTTCAGTGCAAACACAGGTACAAGCAGGCTCAGCTGAGCCAGAAATAAGACCCATGCTTGCTACATTGCATTTTCTAGAAATCCATAGGTCTGTGACTCCAGTGTGAAGGTCCTCTTCTAATAGTCTGCTGATCCAAGTGTTTGTAGTTGGTAAATGAATCTGGTTGTAGCTGCCTGTTTGGTGTCAGCCGCTGAACACTTGTAGGACTTGGGGTCCCAGCCTTTCTTCATCACGGACTCATGGCTGGTTTGAATGTGGATCCCAGAGCTGAAATATTTTTGGTGCCATCATCAGTCACCTGATCACAATTCTTGATCCTGTGGTTAAATATAGGCAGACAAGTTTCTGATCTACCTCACTGCACAATGGTGTCTCCTTGGGTTTTGCATTCATTTCCCAAGAGTGAATAAATCATTTCTAAGCACTCGTTCCCAGGGAAGAAGTTGATTTCTTCCTACTATGTCCATGATGAACAAGGATACTCACATTATTTCTTATTATTTGGGTGCACACAGTGTGCACTTCACTTTGAAGCATGAAAGTATTATTTATCTTTTGCTACTCTAAGGAGTGGCTACACACAATACACTTTGTGGGCATTGTTGCCTGTTTAAATGTTCAAACAAAAAAAAATTAGTTTCTTTGTGTGACTGTGCTGCACTGAGGGCTCCTGTGTGCTCAATGTGGTGTGTGCACATGCAGAGCAGGCAGACCACGGCTCTGAGCAGCCACTGAATGAGGCTCTTGGGGCTACCCTGTGCTTTCACTGGAGAGGCTGCTGAGTTAGTTTGCCTCGGACCTTTGGGAAACTGTTTGTAGATCTCAGAACTGAATCTCCCAAGGGATAATTCAGTGCCACGTTCACCAGATGTCCCTTTTGCACAGGTCAGCTTGGTGTTGTGGGCCATGGAGCTACTATGGCTTATCTACATTTCAGCATTCTTGCTGGCTGTGGCCAGGTGGACACAAGGCATGGCTGCTTGGAGGCTGCTCCACAGGGATGTCCAGGTCACCAGACAGGGTGCACCAGCTTGAGCAGGAGCTGTCGTAATTAAGGCATGGCAGCAGCAGAATCTAGTGTGTGTCCTCCTGTGGGAGGACTTCCCCCTCTGCCAGGGGAACAGCCTGTAGCTGCACAGCCAGGAGAGTGCTGGGGAGCAGGCATAGTGCTGGGGTGCTCCTCCCTGCCTCCCCTTGCAGGCTGAGCTTTGTGGCAAGAGTTCTGAAGGTCCCACATTCTTCTCAATGTGGCACCATGGCAATTTTAGTGTGACTGTAACTGGGGGTTTGCGACTTCTGTCAGTGTAATTATCTGTCCGGTCAATAAAATGAAGGGTACTGAGCACTGGCAGTTTGGGGGAATGAAGACTGACTTAATTACAGCAACCAAATCTCTCACATCTCCTGTCCACTGAAACACCAGCCGCCTTCATGTGCTGCCCTTTAACAGAGCTGCCTATCATGCATCTAAACAAACAAGTAGGGAAGACAGAGGGGAGATTGTTTGTCAGGGATGTGTCTTTGCGAGGGAGGAGCAGCAATATCTGCAGGAGGGACTGAGGTGAAACCCAACATCAAAGGCAAGAGGCTGTCAGCACATTTAACTTTACAGAAAACCTTCTCCTAATAAAAAAGGAATGACCTCGTTACTACGGACACTAACAGTTCCCAGGGGAACACCAGGAGACCACTGCCTGCACTTTTAATATTCACTTTACAAACAAATGGGAAACCTTGAAAGAATTTTGGTGTTGTTCTTGGCAAGTTGTTACAATGCTGTGTCCTTATAAAAATCATTTAAGAATTTATGTAGTGTGAGTTTACTTTTCATCTGCTGCATCTCATTGCTATCAATCTCCCTCCCTCTCAGTGCCTGAGTCCCTGTGGGAAAGCCCAGGATGCCCACAGAGCGAGGTGCTGGCCATGCCAGCAGGTTCAGCAGGAGGCACTGTTCAGCTTGGCTCTGACTGATGAGAGAGAGGACCTGTTTCTGGAGGAGATGCTCAAAATCTCTGTCTGGACCTGGGCCAAAGAGAGCAAGCCAAGCCCTATCAGGAGGGTGAAGGGCAGGGGAAGCTGGCTGCAGAACTTGGCCAGGGGTGTGGAAGGGAGAGCTGGGTGGCTGAAAGCTAGAAGGACCCTGACTGTGCCAGCCCTGCAGGCAGCCTGGTGTGCAGCAGTGTGGGGATGCAGGGTGGGCCACTTCAGAGCTCTGCTCCTCTCAGCTTCTCCTGGCAGGAGTCACCAGATGCAATAATGCCAGGAAAGCTAGAGTGGAACAAATCTGTGTCTCTTCCAAGACTCTGTGAAAGAATCAGGGAGAAAATGCTGCTGCAAACCAAAGGAATACTTGCAAAGTGTGAGGCTGTTCAGTCAGCCAAATATCTCTGCAAATTACACGAGTGGTTTCTTTTCATGGGCTAGGCTTTCTCCTCAAGTTACCACAGTCTGAGTGACCAGAAATCTTCCCCAGTGTTTCCTCGGTGTTACATTTGCTGTGTGGCACCTGAGGGAGGTTTGCAGAAAGGATTTCATTAAGGGGGAAAAATGAAAACTGCACTGAAAATAAGCCCTTACAGCTGATGCTTCAAGCTGTTCAGCAGCCATCCACAAACTCTTACCCACACTTACCTGGTGTGCACCCCTTTCCCTCCTGGCACGTGCTCACAGCTATGTGCAGAGTCAGGCACACTCCAACACTCATGAAAATGCAAATAAGCATACACATATGTAATTTAACTCCCATGTGCCTATCCACACACACCACACCTCTGTTCATGTCAGTATGTTCCTTTTGTCTCGTTTCCATTTACTCATACAGAGCAATCCATCCCTGGTGCAGATTTTCTTCCAGTTCTGACAGCCATGTGAAACACTTTGGGTTCATCCTCTGTACAGCCAGCCCTGACACCAAACTGTGGGAAAGGCAGCTCATTTTTTAATATCCTATCTGTAATTCATACTTTACCTGTTTCTCTAGATATTTGCTTAGCATCCCTTCATCACAGACACTGTCTGAACTCAGGTTTCCTGACTACTGCTGCAAGGCAGAAGGCAGATGCCTGCTGCTCCTCGAGGCTTTCTAGTGGAAGGATGAAGTACAGAAGAGGAAAATGTAATGATGGTAAGTAGGTTGTGGGAATGACACCATTCATTGGTACTCTAGGTATCAAAGTACTCACTAACGGGCAATTTACAAAAGACACTTTTGAGCCATTTTGAAGGAAATCACTGGCTGCTGTGAGCAGGAGAGTGCAGGCAGCTTCATGCAATCGTGAGCTATTGCTCAGGAGCTGCCCCATACAGTTTTGAGCTACACAAGAAATACAAGGGGCTCTTTCCATTTCCACACTCCTCTGTGGATGTCTGGGAGCACGTGTCTACCCTTTGCAGAATCCTACCAGATGCCCAGGTCATGTGGGCTCAGCAAGGCCACACAGAGGTTTAAGCCAACTGCCTTCTACAGCCAGGAAAAGGGAAGGCCTCTTTCCTTATTCCAGCTGAGTATCTCTAATAAGCATGTGGATCTAGTGTTTTATTTTCCTTATCTTGTTTATTCCCAAATATTAGAGTGGTAATGGATACATTTTTTTTCTGAAGGTTTGTCATTGTCAATTTGTCCCTGAAAACTTTGACTAAATGGTCCCTTTTGAAGTGCAGAGGACATGCTCTTTAGAGCACTGTAATGAGATCCAGGGAGACTCTGGTCCATTGCTTCTTCTTTGAAATCCAAATAGAGTGGAGCTGGAAGTTTTATGTACTTTGTAAAGGCCTTAGAAATCTATCTACCAAACACTTACAGGTAAGCTGGAGACAGACTTTACTTTTTACAAGAGCATGTGGTGGTAGGACAAGGGGATATGGCTTCATACCAAAAGAGGTCAGGTTTGGATTATATAGCAGGAAAATTCTTACTGAGGATAGTGAGACACTGGCACAGGTTGTCCAGAGAAGTTGTGGATGCCCCATCCCTGGAAGTGTTCAAGGGCAGGATAGATGGGGCTTTGAGCAACCTGCCCATGGCAGGGGTATGGAACTGGATGATCTTTAAGATGCCTTTCAACCAAAGTATTCTATGATCTAACCTTGAGCAAAGATACAACTCAGCAGTGAAAAAACCCAGTGAGGTATGTGCCCAGAATTGCAAGTGGTCATACAAATGCTGGACCACAAGGCTTGTAACTAGTGGCTCAAAGAGAACTAGCAGGAAATCTGGGGTCACTGCCTGGCTCTGCCACAGATTTCCTTTATGTCCTTGCCTTATTCACTCACCTTAGCTCTTCTCCAGCTGAAGGAGACAATAGTACCTCCCTAATGGCCTTGGGAATGTCTCTTGAGACTGTGAAGAGAGAGGACTTAACTCTCTGAATATACTCTTGAGCAAAAGAGATTCCAGATTAGCAGTGCCTGGGTCTGCTGTTGCTACCTGAGGTTATATATATCAAATTGATTATTTGATATATAATATCAACTATATATATAATTTGAAGTTATTATATCAAATATCTGGGGCAACAATAAAACTTCACAATGTTTTCCCATTTAGGGGTTGAAGGTCATATTTTGCTAAATAACCTGGAATGCAAAGTTTGGCTATAGTTTTGAGCCCTAGTTTCTTGGTGTGTTTGGTTTTTTGGGACTGTTTTGGGGGTTTGTTTGTTTGTTTGTTTTGTTTGCGTTTTTTTTTTTTTATTGTTTTGGTTTGGTTTGGTTTGGTTTTTTTGTTGTTTGATTTTTGTTGTTGTTGTTTTTGAGAGGGTTTTCTTGTTTGGTTTGGTTTGGTTTGGTTTGGGGTTTTTTTACTGATTTTTGGTCATTGAAGTCAAATTCAAAGTGCTTACCCCCTCCTTGTTTTAAATCAAGAGAGTACTCCTTTAAGAAACAGTTAACAATTCATTCAAATTTTCTTCTGGATCATTTTTGTGTCTTTCTTCCTCTAACTGAAAGTTTGCAGTGCAGCCACACACCTGGCAGAAGTTCTTTAGCTCTGTCAGCTGCAGTTTTCCCAGAAAATCTCCTTGCTGGATAATTCCTGATTAGAGGTTGCAGGAAAGGACAGGCTTGTTTAGCTCTCTGCATTGGAGTGGATTGTTGTCCTCTTCCTGCACCTTGGCTTTAGAAGTGTGGGACACTGGATAACCCAGCAGAGAGGTATCACAAGGAGGTAGGAGCATGTCCTCTTGGTGAGATGCTGTTATTCTCTGGATAGGTCTTCTGCCTTTCCAGGTGGGACAGCATGGCCTCTCTAACCCCATCACTCATCAGTGTCCCCAGGCTACACCAGTGTGATCATCCCACTCGAATTAAGCACGTAGCTCCTGACTTCTGCCTCCATAGTCCAGCCTTGGGTGTCCCTCTCAGGCTGATGCACACCCCTCTTCCTCCCTCTCCCCTGAAGCCCCCTGCTTGTGGGCTCCTTGATATTTTCCAGTCCTTCCCTAATGAGCACTGCAGAATTACAGCTAATTAAGGATGTAAATGATGCTGGAGAGGGAGAGAGGGGGAGAGGATGGGAAGGGGTGGGGGGGGAGGGCAGCTACTTGCTGTGTGCAACTCTGCAGTAAAGTGTCTCCTACCTCAGCAGAAAAGTTATCATGGGAGACAATGTCAGCTTTAGGGAGGGGGAGGGCCCTTCCCAGGCTCCATCCCTGCTGCAAGAGCCACTGCTTCTCTTGGTGCTGATGTTCTTCCTCCCAAACGCTGCTGTGCCAGCCAAAGCTGGCAGCCAGCCCTGGTGTCCCTTGCCACCACCCTCACCCGTGTGTCACCTGAGGGGTGAAGGGCCCACAGGACCTCCAAACCTGCTGGGTGAGCCACCTGTTGTGTTCCTGCTGCTTGCAAAGGGATTTTGTCCCTCTGGCTGGGCCAGGCCCACCTGCCCGTTCAGAGGGTCAGAGAGGACAGCACTGCTTGGGGCAGGGTGGGTGGGTTTTGGCCATTTCTCCCTGGCACTGGGCACTGCCTCTGGGGGCTGTCAGCTCCAGCCACGCCACCTGAGGCCTGCTCACACCTGAGTGGTCTGGTTTGCTTTAGGAAACACTCCTGAGGGAGCAGCAGGGGCACCGGGAGTGCAGGGCTCATTCAAGGGGTGCAAGGCCTCCATCCAGCGGCAGGCCTGGCCGACAGCTCCTGCCCACAGCAGTCAGCAGCCCTGCTCTGGGGTGTGATGGTGCTGCCCATGAACAGCCCTGGCTGCAGCTCCTGCCCACAGCAGAGTCAGCAGCCCTGCTCTGGGGTGTGATGGTGCTGCCCATGAGCAGCCCTGGCTGCAGCTCCTGCCCACAGCAGAGTCCTGCCCAGCAGCCCTGCTCTGGGGTGTGATGGTGCTGCCCAGGAGCAGCCCTGGCTGCAGCTCCTGCCCACAGCAGAGTCAGCAGCCCTGCTCTGGGGTGTGATGGTGCTGCCCACGAGCAGCCCTGGCTGCAGCTCCTGCCCACAGCAGAGTCAGCAGCCCTGCTCTGGGGTGTGATGGTGCTGCCCACAAGCAGCTGGCTGAGCTGTTCCAGCCGCGCTGGGCCCTCCCCAGCGCCTTCCGCAGCACTCCGGGTCCCTGTTGGAGCATTGCTCTGCACATTGCCCGCATCAATGGCTTGCAGAGGGATGCCTGCCCTGGCACCCGTCCGTCTGTCTGTCTGTCCCTGCCTGGCTGAAGCAGGACAAGCGCCCCGGGTCAAGGGGACACAGCATTGGGTGGCAGCGACGGCAGCGGCGGTTTTTGTTGTTGTTTCCCCAGAATGCTGTGCAATATATTCCGATTTTTTTTCTTGTCATTAAGCCAGTGCCTCGGAGATGATGATGTAGTCCCTATGTGGGCCGCAGAAAGCACTTCGAGCCGTGCTGGAGTCGTGCTGGGTGGCTCTGATAGCAGAGCTAATGGGAGCGAATGGGATGCAACGAACTGTTCTAATGACACCAGCCAGGGAAGAGACAACAGTAAGAATAAATAAATGTTAACTATTTTCCTCTTCCAGACATTTGCATCTATTGCCATTAAGTTCATTTAAATAAGAGAGAGAGCGAGAAAGAAGGGGAAACTTACTACTACTCTTAATAACCAGTGTCTAAAAATAAATTAGGATGCTGGGATGCACTTAAGGCATTTTAAAAATAAGTCTGATTTTTCCCCCCTTTCCTCTTTTTTTTTTTTTTTTTTTTTTTTGAAGTGTTGTAGGGTTTTAATTTGGGCCAAGTAATTTTGGTGCAAACGCTTGGGCGCCTTTCGTTGGGAAATTGGGAGGAATGCAAACAAGATTTCACTTCATTAAACAGGGGCAAACAGTAGAGAAATTGCACTTACTTATGGAAATGACTTTTAAACATGAACAGCATTTACTTGCATTGCCTTGTGCTGAATTTTTTTTTTTTAAAAAGATTATACATGTGAATAATTCACTGCAGGCCAATTAGATGATGATTTCATTTTTAACCTCCCTTCCTTGCCATCTTGCTGGTTGTCCCTTTCATTACAATTTCCACCCTCTTCCTTCCCTCCTATAAATTAATAAAGATCAAATAATCCCTCTTCCTGCAGTGCCATGAGATAGCTTCTTGGAAAGGGTGTAAGGTGAGAAACTGGAGGATCTCCATCTCTACTGAACATCCTGGGATGCAGCAGGAATAAAACTCCATGGGATTTCTACAAGCAGAGCTTCACCCACATGTTCAGGATTAAGGAATGTGAGGAATGAAGAATGGACATTAATGAAATGGGGAGATGGAGAAAAAATATCTTCACATTCTTTGCATGCAGAATCAGGTGCTGAAGAGAGGCTGAGCAAGCAGGACTCACCCTCTGTAATGCTCCACTGATGCTGACAGGATCACACTGGCATGATTTGGCTCTGGCCAAGCTGAAAGCAGCACTTGGGTGACTCTGTGACGTTGCTGGGGATAGAGTGATGCCCTGAAACTCTTCAACATCCCTGGGCCCAGATGCAGGCTACAAAGAAGTGGGGCCACTGCTCATATAAGGGAAGAATGGGCTGAAGAGAAGCCAGAGGAGGGTGATGCTGACTTTTGCCAGAGCCCTGCTGGTTACAGCAAGTGGACAGAGAGAGAGTTCTCCACGGGCCTCAGTGTTTTCCCCCATGTTACAGATGACTGAGATTCTTGCTGTCATTAACACATGTCAGGGCTTTTCCCTGCTCACTGTGGAAAGCAGTCTGTGGGGTTTCATGCCAGCAGGGTCTGCTGGCAAAACTTTCAGGGTGCTGGGAAGAAGGAACTCCAGAAGACACTGGCTCCCTCTGGTCCCCAATTTCCTGCTTCTGCATTTCATCAGATGCTTGCCAGCTTAAAGGGGCATTGGCAGACTGTCCATGCAAATCCCAGTCATGCTTATAGGAAGGCAACGCCTGTCCTCAAAATATTTTTTTTCCAAATATTGAGCTACTGGAGTTGTTTTTGGTAATTAAATTATGAAACACAGAGTCTAAAAGCATAATAAAAGAATACATAATTATTTCTATGTAAAAAATCACCTGATCTGCCTGTTTAGTTTCTTATGTGACTTTTGCCTGTATATGAAACTGCTATCTTCCTCTCATCTGTCCTAAATGAAGGAGAAACTCTAATGCCTTCCCAGTGAATCTTCCAGTCCCCTGTCATTGCAAGGGCTAAGGTGAATTGGAATACCTTCCCTCCTTGCATCAGCAACAGTATACCTTTCTTCTTTGCTAAGCAAGAGGTTTTTTCCCTGATGTCAATGGAGTCACACTGCAGAAGAGCCACTGCTGGTGGGGTCTGTTCCAGCCCGTGGGGTGAGTGCCTGTCCTGCCTTCTCCCTGCAGGTGGTGAAACAGAGGCATGGAGCAGGTAGGACACCTGCTTACTTCTGTATGCCCTGACCAAGTATAGGCAGTAGTGCAACAGCTGGCACCCTGGTCAGGAGTAGGACTGTTCATAATTTCATTTCTTCTTCAGCTCTCACTTAGGTTTGTTTTAATGAAAAAGATCTTCCTGGGAAACTCCCCTCCACATTGCTGGTAGTTGTCATAGCACCCTGTCACCGCTTCCTTCCCCCCATCTCTGCTGCTTCTGAAGCCATCACCATCTTCTGCAGGGAGCTCTTACCTTGCACTGTCTCAGCCTGATCCCTCCAAACTGCTTCCCACGATGTTTCATGCTCATTTTGCCAGTGTGTCCTTTCTCACCAGATCAGATTCCCAGCCTTTCTGTGCTTCAGTGTTTTTATGGCTCTTCACTGGTTACAGTTTTATTGGGAAAGAGGTGGCTGCAAGCAATGACCTGTTATTTCCAGGGAAGGGGAGAGCAAGGAAACTTCAAGCAGCACGGCCTCCCGCTGCGAGCTGTCCCTTTTAGAGCCCTTGTGTCAATTATGGCTTCCCCACTCTATTTGTTTACCCTGGGGAAGCCCAGCATGCTCCCTTCAGGGCTTGAGGCAGGCAAATTCCCTGTCCCAGCAATAGCACAAAGGTCTTTCAGCCTAGGCTCAGGAGCTTTGCATTGCCTATTTCTGAGTCAACCTACAGCATCAGGACCCAAGCTCATGGAACAGGTTCCCTAAGGAAAAGGCTTTCACTTTCACTCTGGCATCTCTGTTGTATCTGGCATCCTCCAGCTGGGGCTGGAGTTGAGGAACACAGACAGAAGTGAGCCCACATTACAACAGCCATGGATGCCTTAGCGCTGTGACTGATGCTGCTGGCTGTAGTGTAGAGTACAGGACATTTTCTAGCTCTTCCTGACAGCTATTTCAAACAAATTCCAATACAGTCTCTTTTATCCTGGAATATCTGTGCTTGGAGTCATTCAGAGACATCCTCCTGAGAATCCTTGTGGAGAGATAAGCCCAGAAACACCAGCAATGGAACAGCATTTTGTGTGCTGAGCTCTCTCTGTAGGAGAGGGGGTTCCATCTGCCACACAGCTGGAGAATTCAGGGATAGGACCCTTGGGGCTGTTTGGTGCCTCTGGTGACCTCAGCAGGTTTATCACCAGGGACAAGTTTAGCTCCTTGCACTCATCAACCTGCTTCCCCTGAAGGACCTTTGGGGCCAAGGGCTATGTGGGGTGGGCACCCACACCAGCCCTTCAGCATGGGCATCCTCTTACTGATCTGCTTGTGCAACACCTGGAACCAGGAAATGATGGTAGGTTCTGACCATCCCTGTGTCCATGACAGCCATGAAGAGAGGGCAGGGCAAGGCAAGGCAAAGCAAACATCCTTGTGCAGCCAAGAAATGTTGGGCTGAGGAGGACTTCAGAGGTTATTGGTGTATCTGCCCCTGAAATGGGCTTTGTTCCTTTCTTCAGCCTCTAATGGCAGAGATTGTCTCTGGGCAGTGAATCAACAACCTCAGGAAGAGGTGAGCAAGTGTCAGGCACCGTTACTGACATTCTTGCTGACACCCTCCCTTCAGAGAGCACATCTCTGGGGGCTGGAGAGGGCAAAGCTGGGCTCCCTAAACAGGGTCAGAGAAGAAGCTGGACTGAAACCTCCCAGCAGGATTTCTACCCACAGCTAAAACTCTTGAGCTCCACCCTTGTTTCCCATATGGGCTCTACAGAGAATTAGCAGTAGCAGAGTGCTGATGGCACTGGAGAGCTGCTGGTCAGGCTGTCAAATACCATCAGGGCTTGAAAAAAAAAAACATCAGCAGAATCCCCTGGGTGTTATATACTTCTTTTCTAAGGCCAGCAGGTGTAAGCCTTGAATTGAGGGGAGAACATCCATTTCACCCCATCATTGGTGGAAACCACACTATTAAGGACTGGCCAAAACATGACATTTTCCACAGTGAACTTCAAATGATGTTCAGTTTGGGCAGAGCAGGGGCAGTTTTCTCTCACCAATATTTCTATGAGAATATATTTTTGATAGCAGATGAAAAATCCTTCAATTTAAGAAAAACAACCAAAAAAACCCACCTTTTATTCAGCTTCTAAAATAATTTGAAGAATTGGTAGGTAAGAAAAAAATTAATCTGGACATCTTTTCCAATTTATTGTGTTTAAAATATAAATGCAGAATATGTTTCTCAAAATTACCTTCCATTGGAGAAAAAAGTGCAGGGCCTGTAGTGCTTTGTAATAATAGGAAAAATATTTAGAGAAAAGAAGAAAAAAGCTGCAGCATTTCTGGAAGAGTTTTGGAAGGAAACATGGCAAATATAAATTGGAAAATGTAGAAATACATTTCTCCCTACCTTTCAATTCTCAAAGTCTAAGGAGACTTTGGATATTAGTGATTTTTTGCTTTATAGAAATGATAGTGCCATACTGGTGTTGTGCCCTCATAGTGTATATCAACTCACATTAGAGGAGTGTACAGACTTTTATGAATGTATTTTCTCCTTCTTCTCCTCCTTCCAAAATACAGATCGATTTCTTCATCTGCTTTGCACGAGTGTGAGGACACCAAGACACAGAGATGGGAGTGGTCTTACTCAAGGTCACACTGCACAAATTGTCATGGCAAGAGTCACTCATCAGTTGCTGTGAGGAGCAGCAGAGGAAAAGGTTGTCCATATGTTGGACTACCATCATGGCACTGTCTTTCAAGTCTGACCTGTGATCACCAAATACTCTTGCCATCTCTGACAAGCAGAAGAAACAGAGGCTGGTCCAAATTTCTAGTGCTACACACACTGAAGTCCTTGCAAAAGGAGAAACTTGGGATGTCCCTGGCTGAAGATACCCCAGGTTACTGTGAAGAAATTACAAATTGAGGCCCATACATATTGTGGCTGTTTTTCCTGACACTGGTGTCACATGCAAGGAAACAATTGGTGGGAAAGCAAGGGGGAAAGAACAATTATTCCTCTGGGGCCCTCTCAGAAGGAATAAGAATGTGGGGGTACCTGGGATAGCCACAGAACAAAAAACCTGAAACATCTTTTCACCCATTTGTTCTGCATTTTCCACTCTGTGGGTGCTCCCCTCTTTCCTCACCCTCCCCCAGCTTGCCTGGTGATTCAGGAAGAAGAGGACAAGGAGAGTAATATTGTGCAGAAGATAGGACTGGAAGGGCAGTAATTTAGACTCAGAGGCTTATAGTATTATTGCCTGCAAAGCCATTCATGGGAAATTATTCCACCCATCCCCATTCCGCTCCCCCCCATCCCGCTCTCCTTGCTCTGCAATAACAATAACAGAAATGCCTTCAGGAGGCTTTTCTACTCAAAATGCAGGCAAAGGAGCACTTTTCTCCACCACCCCTCTTCTTTCCCTTCTCTTCTCCCTGCCCTCGCTTGTCCCCCCTGCCTCAAAGCCTAACTGCTGCTCCCTCCCTTCTCCCCTCCCCCCCCACGGGATAAAAAAATAAAAATAATAATAGGGGTAATAAGAGAGGAGGTAATGGAACGTTCTCCAACTGGGCACATGTCAGAAGCCATTATATGTGGTGCAGATTTGCATAATTCAAGAAGCATCAAATTAAATTTGCATAATTCCTTTGATTACACTTGTTATTAAATGTAAGTGACATTGATTTACAAAATGGCCCAATATAAGGTTAATAGCAAATGTCACCTTCCAGCAGGGTGAATAGGGTGCGTGTGCGGTGGTGGTGGTGATGGAGGAGGGGGAGAGGGGGGCCTGGGGAGGAAGGCGAGCAGACAATTGATTTCTGCTCCTCTCTCTTCCTTAAAGGGCTCAGGGCTCCTTTGCAGAGGAGCCCTTGACTCCCCAAGGGCTGCACTGGGCTGGCACAGGGACAGTGTCACCAGGACACCCTGCCAAGTGACACTGGTGCCTTGCCTCTGCTGCCTCCTGCTCTGCACTGAGTCACAGCTTGGCCACTGAGCCAGTTCCCAGTGGGAGCATGGCAGGGTGGGAGGAGCAAGGAAAGCCAAAAAGTTCCTCTGCCAGGCCCAGGCCCGATTGGTCTGCAGGAAAAGCAGTTTGGAGGGCATCCTTGCAGGGGGGTCTCATCGAGGGAAGTTTTTAAAATAGTATGTAAGCTGGATGGGGGCTGTGTCCAGCTGGCAGGACACAGCTGGCTGTACTTGTGCTGGGACAGCACTGGGAGGGAGTGAGAGCCATGATAGGAGCAGTGCCTGAAATGCCAGCTCTGATGGCAGAGATTCCACAGTAAAAACACACTTGTGATTACAGCAAGACCTGGAAGTTACATGAAGAGCTGCAGCCGTAAATTAAAGACTCTGAGCCACACATACAGAGCTGCTGTCCCCCACCTCAGCCCGCTATGACAGGACTTGGAATTAAACACTGCCAGGGTACCCTGGGGGCTGGGACAGGAATAGTATGCCCACTTTGCTAACATGGGCCTTAGGCCATCTTGAACACTTGCCTTGTGAGTAGATTCTCTCTGAACATCTTTTTGCCTCTCTTCATTCTGTACTTCTCCCCAGAAAGGCCATGTGATTTCATGCAGGGAAACTGACTGGTAAGTTGTGTGGGCACCTGAAGATTGTAGTGATAAAATGAAGTCATATGTGTACCAGAACAGGGTGAATAGCAGACTTCTAGTCACAAGGAGTTTCAAAGACACACATACCTAGCCATAACCTGGTTCTGATTCTGCTGAAAATATTTTTGCAAATCAAGATGCTGGCTGAAACATCTGCTGGTTAAACTCTCTTGTTCAAGGTGAAAAAGAATGGTTTTTTGGGTACCTGAGTTCTGTAAACATTGTTTAATAGCATCCAGACAAAATTAGAACTAAATCTCTCTCTGAGCCAGCTGTCAGAAGGGATTTTCAGAATTTTTCAAAAGAAAAGGCACCCACTATTTGCAGTAGGAAGGATACAGTGATTGGTGTAAAATTCCAGTAGCTGCCATTTGCAGCTGATTTTTGTACTCTCATAAGCCCTCTGAAGCTCTAGAAGTCCACGCCCAGGATGAAATCAGTGCACCCACCTTTCAGATCCCAACATAATCACATGAAGCCAGGTCTAATAATCTCAGTTATTATCTACTGAATGAGAGTCATGAGATGTATTTTACAAGCCTTTGGGCAATCTAAAAGGAAGCTGCAGTATGAGCATTTCTAAAGCCCTACACAGTGTCCCACATCAGTTGAAGAGCATTGCCTTGCTGCATCCCATGTACCCGAAGCTTGCTCCACAGCAGAATTTATTTTGACCCTCCTGAACCCAGATTCTCAAAGGTGCCCAGCAATTTGGAATGCCAAACTTCAGACAGTTGGAGAAAATATCTTGTTGAGGTTAGACACATTTATAGTGGCTAATGGCTCAGGCCTGGGTTCCATTCCTGTTGTGAGGAAAGAAGATGAAGTGTCTGGGTTTGGTCGATGGACTTAAAAGGGTGAATGGAAAATGCAGGACCATTGTGCACACCCCAGATTTCTTGGGAGCATGCAGGAGGTGTCTGTGCAGTGTCAAGGGATTGGTCTTTACTTTGAATATTTGTGTCTTTTGAGCAGGTGTTGTGCTTCCCTCTGCAAAGCAGCACTCCCCTGTGGTCTGGTGACAGGCCCCTTAATGCAGAAGATGCAGGTTGTATTCCCAGCCCTGTCAATCCTGTGCTCTCTACTGCATCCCTTCCACATCTTGGCTGGTGAGCCTGCAAACTCTTTGGAGCTCTGCTTCACATCCCTCTCTGTGCTCTCACAGACTGCTCGACACATTGGTTCCCAAGTGTGTGTCTCTTGCTTCCCTTCTGAGGCTGGCAGGGATGTTTGAGCAGGTCCTGACCCAGACCCCGTCAGGCTGCATCAACCCTTAATGCTTTACCTGCAAACCAGCTGCTGGCAGTACAGGTGTGCAGGGTATTGCAGAGGGTGTTCCTTTGCAAGAGCTGTCTTGCAACTCGGTGTCAATCACACTCCCTGGCCATCATGGGGATGCTGACTTGAATGAGGAGAGTGAGAGCCTTGTTTTTAACATGGATTAGGGGGCTGTGACATTTGCTGCCAGGTTTGAAGGTGCAAGGGATCCCAGCCCAGCCATGGCTGGTGCTCACGTATGTGATTGAGTCCTGAGCTATTTTCCTGCCAGCATAAGCCGTAACTCTCCCAGGTCAAAGTTGGCATGGGCAGAGGCAGTTAGCACTGGCAGCTGCTCCTGCTGCTTTGCCAGGGGAGAGGGTCATTTCTTTTCCCTTCCTCTTGCTGGTTTGGCAGCTGCCAGGCTGGTACAGAGCTCCCCTTGCCGTCAGCAGGATGGGGAGAGGGGCTGGAGCCCCTGGAAGCTGGCAACAGGCAATCAGGCAGTGAGAGACTCTGATTAAGGGTAACCCTGGCTCTGGCTGACAATTGCTGACATTGTCATATTTAGCACCCGCACGCAGCGAGCCTGAGAGACACTCACGCACTGGGTGAGCCAACTGCAAATTAATCGTCAGTTCATTACTGCTCTGTGCCTTTCATCCTGACAGCAGCCTTTCAAACGTGGATATAATTGGAAGGGTCCATGCGGCAGGAATTTGGTGAGGGCTGGGAGGGAGAGACCTCAGCTCCCCCTCTCCCTTCCTCTCTCTCCCTTTCTCAGGCTGAGTTCTGGGAACAAACAGCGAGCTTAGGACAGGCTGATGGAGGAAATTAATCTCTCCTTCCCCTGTATCTTGTCCAGGCCACCTATACCCCTTGACATATGTAGAGATCTTTGTACCAGGAGATCTGTTTGCATCCAGGAGGTTCCCTCAAGCTATAATTACCCTCAGCTTGCAAACAAAGTGCACAGAGCAGTAGGGTTGCCTGTGGGAACTTGAATATGTGCATCATTGTTATTGCTGGTGATGGGTATTTCTGCTATGGTTATTACTGTGCTTGCTGGGAGGCCCTGCCTACACAAACACAGTGGAAAGTGAATCTGCAGCCAGGAAGGTTTTACCACAAGGGCCTAGGCTGAGGAGCATAGTTTGGAGGGGAGTGGAGGGGCAGAATTTACTTCTATCATCCTTGGATATTCATTCTCTGAAAAAGACACTAACCTTTGGTTTTATTCATTATGGCATGGCATGGCATGGCATGGCACACGTTTCCATGCCTCAGTTTCCCTGATGGTCAGAGTGATGTGAATATGCTCATCCTTGTGATGGGGACAGCCACTCCCAGGACACTGTGAAGTTATATCTGCTTCTCTGGAGTGCTTGGCAGGAGGAGGCTGCTCTGACAAAGCCATGGGGCATGAAATTACCCCAGGGGTGGACATCCATGGCACTAGGAGTGTGGCGTGGGCTTGAGATTCTGTTTGGGTTTTGAGTGATATTAGAAAATGATACTAAAAGAAATTGTTGATGCAATCCCACTTGAAAACAAAGGGAAGAGGTTTCTTAAAACTCTGTTTTATAATAGGAAGCCATACTTGTGATGTGTTGGAGCTGGCTAGGGGCGATTAGGGAAAAAGGCTTTCTTTAGAAACCCCTTTAGAGTGAAACTAAACATGGGAGCCGTTCTGGAAAATTGTTTTCCTCATTTTTACAACTTTTGCTAGGTGATGGCGCAGGCACCTTCCCAAAGGCCTGTTCTGGTGGGCCCATCCTCTCCAAGTTCCCACCATGCAAGGGTCCAGTTCTGCCCTGAGGGATTCAACAGCTGAGGGTCTAAGGAGGGGATCCAGTCTCAGAGACAGGCTGGGGGGCTGTGCTGACCAGGTGCCTACTGGAAAGGACACGGGAAGGGTTAAGCATTTCCAACAACCTGTTTTGTGACTTCCTGAGTTTTATTAATTTGCTTTCCTCAATGGTCTAAAGGATGAGGCCGTGGTGCTTTTCTAGGAGACAGAGGGAGTCGTGCCATGGGGACTCTGGCCCCCCTTCGCCGTGTCCCCCCCTGCTCCTCCCGTGCAAAAGTTATTGTCGTATTCGGTGGAGTCTCAGGTAGGCAGATGAATGGGAAATGTTCCTCTCCATTACTAGCTGCACTTGACTGGAGTCTCATTACATTACGATGGCGCTTTAGCAGGCGAATGGGCCTTGCGTCTGGGTTCCCAGCACCCCTCATACCTCCCTGATAACGTAAATTACCCTCCGCCTCATTGCCTCAAATGATCAAACATCAAATTGCTAGTAAAAAAAAAAAAAAAAAAGGAAAAAAAAAAAAGGAGGAAAAAAGAGAGGAAAAAATGAGAGAGAGGAGGGAAAGGAGAAAAGCTGAGCAGAACCATGGGTTGAATCTAGATGGTTTTCAGCAACAAGAGACGAGTCAGCGGCTCTTAAACACCTGCTAAAGATTAATCCATTAAAGGTTCTGAGAACGGTAATTTTGCTGACAATAAGTACACCTGTAAAATCCAAACAATGTTTTATAATTCCAAATTACACCAGTCAAGAGTTGCTACTTCATTCTTTTGATCCAGGGAGGGGGGACCCACACTTAAGCTGTGTTTCTCCATAAACAGACTTCAGCAAATTTGAGAGAGACAGAGAGGTAGAAATATTCACACAGTACAGATTTATTGCTGATTTTGTGGTTGAACAATGTTCCAAATCCTCTGACCCCCTTTTATCCCTTGCTTCCTGGCCCCTGACAAATTTTCCAAGCCAGAAGAATAGGCCCAGGATGAGCAAAACAAGAAAGAGGAGAAAAAGAGAGGGAGAGGCATTGGGAGGGGAGGGAACAGAGCAGGTACACGCAGGGCTGGTCGACTCTGCAGAAAAATATGGATCTGGGCAGGGTAACGAGGCGCAGTGGAAAGAGGAGGCTATACGTCTTTTCTCAGTATTTAAACGTGTGCTTAATATGGCGCTCAGTGGAATGGTTAATCTGCTAATGCTGGTAGTGTTTGCTGTAGTACTCAGAGAAATGTTTACTGCAGTATTTCATGGGGATTGTGTTCTGGATGGCACAAAAGGAGGAACCGCTCTAGCGTACCGGGAAAATGTTCATTGCAAAATATACTGGAATATTAAGAGGTTTATTTAGTGGCGTACTTAGTATAATATGAAAAGAGTTAAGTACAGAATGTTTTATTAATATTTTTGGGGTGTGGATGAATTTCAGTGCTCAGGAAGGTTACGGAGAAGCAATTCCAGCAAAGGCTGGTTTTATTCACAGATTTATAGATCTTAAGACCATAAAGGATTCTTGGATCAGCTAATCTGACCTTCTGTATAACACAGGTATATACAGTGTGGACATACCTCCTGATTCAGCAAAGCACTTTAAGCACTTGCTTAAATTTAAGTATTTGAGTTGCCCCATGGAAGGGAGAGAAAATAACCCTATTGAATCAATGGGACTATTCATGCTCTTAATGGGAAGTGGGTGTTTAGACATTTGCTGAATTTGGACCACAAGAAGATAATGCAGCTAAATGAGTAATTCATAGCCACCCATTTATTCAACTGCTTATGCTTTCTTTTCTGCTTGTGGATTGCTCTGGAGCCAATCGCCATTTCCTGCAATGTATTCATTGTTTGAAGTCATTCACTGAATAATTTCAGTGAAAACTCTTTCTTGATAGCTTGCTCATAAACAGTTCATTGTGAATACAGGAATATATGCACATACATTTTGTGTGAGTGCCTGCACTTTTGTGTGTCTGCATTAAATATGTGAACACCTATGAATGTATGTGCACAATTGCAGGTTTAGGATCTTCAGCTACAATAAAAGACACAGTTCTCTGACACTGGTGAGGTTGCACTGACTCTGAGCGCTCCCCAGTTTCAAGTTGCCTTTGTTTTGAGTGGACCTGTAATGTTTCTGACCCCTGGCTGCAGGCAGTGAATCTTGAGGTTCAGTTTCCAATGCAAATATTTACCCAGGGAGTTTTTTCACAACAATTTTTTGTGGTTGTGATTTTTTTCCTCTGTCTATTTATTACACTCTGGCTTGCAACACATCCCTCACCGTAAAGTGATTTGCTGGGAATTTTACAGAAAGTGAAATGGAAGAAGGTACAAAATTAGTTGGAGTGAACTCAGCAAATTCTAACTAACCACAGCCTGTGCCAGGCCCTTCATTCCCTCTATTAGCTCAACTTGTCATTAATCAGTTTGGAATTACTTTGAATGCACTGCATAGGGATTTTCCAAATCAGCCAGGGCATATCTTCTTCAAACAAGTGTGTTTGCAAACTGCTTGTGGCATGGAATCTGTCAGTTAAGTGACATGGCATGTTTTAAACAGGAACAAAACTGAAGAGCAGGTACTATGAAAGAGGCTGGAAGCCTCACCAGTGGAATTGTGTTTGTGCAGTGGCCAGCTCCAGTTCTCATGCAGACCTTGCTGTGCTTTATGCATTACAACATGGGAATAATTTGTTTCTGGTACAGGATGCCAAAAAGTCACTCTGCTTTTTAGGATCCACTCACATTTTCAGAAAATCAATGGAATTACCATGATATTTAGGAGTAGAGTATGAATGACTATAAATTCAGAACTGAACTTACCATTTCCTGCATCCAGTTTATTTTTATGTTTTATATTCCCCTCAGCACCAGAGAGGGTTGTGATGGAAACTAGATGTGAGCTGGGCAGTGGCAGCACTGGGACAGTTTATCTAAGCGTGGTTGATATGTTTGAGACAAGCAAGAGTTTGAGATTTTCCAGCAATGACATGCAGAGAGCAGGGACACTGGAGACACTGCAGGACATGTGCTGGTGATGCTGCAGAGCTGATGGGATGTTCCACATTCTCCTTTTGGGCTCCCACCAGCTGTGGCATCTGAAATTGCTACTGAATATCCCTATCATTCATTTTCTTTCATTTGTCCAACTGAAAATTAAGAGAGGTTTGGTTTTCCCTGGTTAAACTAAGGTGGAAGTTTTTCTGGATATTTCAGTAAAACAGAAGGACACTGTAATTTTTCCAGCCTCAATGAGTTGCGTTTTTGCAGACAGCCACTGTTGTTTCTAGAAAAATTGTTGTGTTTCACAATGGGAAGTTATTTCAACACAAAAAATCAATTATAATGATTCCTTTTCCAAAATATAAGATGAAATACTTTGACTTTTCAAAACTACCTCTTCATTTTCTGTTCTTCCCTTGTGGAGGATGATTGGCCAAATTCAGCAAGAGCCAGCACAGCCTGAGGCAGCTAAAAACACAATTCAATCTGCAGATAAATTTCATTTGGTGAAGTAAAAAGAGAAACTCCAAGTCCTGATGTTGCTTTCCAAAAAAAGTTTGGTTGGCATGGCTGTATCTGAGGTATCTTTAAAACAGAGTGTGACTCCTTCTGCCAATATTTGCATGGCATTCAAAACAACAGGGAGCATTTGGAGCTATTTAATACTAAGGGATAAGGTTGCAAGCATGGGAGGGATGGTGTTTGCATGGGCCCTGACAGAGGGTTATTTACACTGTGGCTCAGTTGTAGCCCAGTCTGCCTCTGTCAATGTAGCTCTCTTTTTAATGAAGAGTTTACCACTTGTACATGCAAAGAGACATTTAGGTGTTAGTTTTGTTTGCCAATAAAGACTGTCCATTAGCTATCTTAATCCTCTGTCTGTCCTAACAGGCTGAATCACAAAAACAAAACCTAGAAAAAAGAAGGTCCATCTAAAATACTGGTTTAAATGAAAGAATTCTCCTTCCCCTTTTTCTTTTTGGTTTCAGATTGAAATATCTTGTTTTACTCAAGCTTCTCCTTCTGAAAGCTGATATATTTTTTACTGAAAAAAATGGAAACTGGTGGCAGAGAATTTGCTAAAGGAATAAAACCACTGACTGCTTTCAATATTTTGCACAGAAATTAAAACAATTTCAGGAGCTATTCTGGGCTGAACTTTCAGCAGGTACAGAGATAACTGGGACTAGTTTTTGCTTATCCTACTCATGTACTTCCCAACATTGTTTTGGATGAAATGCAAAATCAAATCCTGCAAGATGTGATCATTTAGGGTACTGTGGCATATTTTGAAACAGTAGGACTCTTAGCCCCAGCATTTTGGCCAAATTCCAGCCTGGATAATTGCATTCTGCCGGCCTATATTCAAGCCTGCAGTTTGAATGGGGGAAAAAAAATCAAAACCAAAAAAGAAACTCCCCCCCAAAATAAGAGTTATCATTTCTCCTCCAAGAAGCCCTGCTGTGTGATGATCGATGCCTTTCCACCCTACAAGTAGCTGCATTTTGGGAAACATTGCTTATATCATCCTATTTCTTTTATCCATTAGATAAAAACTGCTGTGGAGATGACCAGCCCCTTTGTGGGAATAAAGCAGCAGAGCTGACCAGGCTGGAGCTGTGGTGCTTTATGCCAGCCCTGTCATAACTGCACAGCCTTCACTCTGTGAAGCCCAGAGTCCTGTGTAAGGGCTGGGTCCCCTGTGATCTGCTGGGCTCTTTGTCTCTCCAGCCCCTGGCTGGGGGTGCTGGGAGGATGCACAGCCAGGGGAGAGGGCAGGCTGGCATCAGATGGGAAGAGGGAGGTCTCACCAGCGGGCCTGACCCGTGTCTGCAATTTGTAAAGAGCATTTTTACACCAGATCAATGCTTTCCTCAGCATTTTAATGCACCCCATTGGTGTCCTTAAACTCTAATGATGCAGTCTGTGAGAAGCTGCCATTTATTACCCACAGATGGGGTGATAATTATTGACAAGATTGTAACTAATAATTAAGCCCATTTGCTCCTTTAAACAAGTTGGTGTGAATTATTTGCAGGGAGTTCTTTAGCAGGCCTGTGGTCACTCCTGCCATGCGTGGGGTGAGGTTGGCCAGGAGCAATCCCACCTTCAGGGAGGAAGGAAGGCTGCTAGCAAAGCTGGGCTGCTCCAACCTGTCCCTCTCACCTGCCCTGTGCCTGAGCTCCTGGCTGGGTTAGGGAGAGGTGTGTGAGCACCACCATGCTCCTCCCAGTCCCCAGGGCTGTGCCTTTTGAACCACAGCTCTTTCCAGGGCTAGCACTGGGGTCTAACACTGCGTTTGTTCTGGGGACTCGGGCCAAACATGGAGCCATGGTGGAAAAATGTATCCATGAGAACTTTTCTGATAGTTTGTCTTTCTCTTCCTGAATATCTTTGGCCTGCTCTTTCTGCAATCTGAAGATCAATAGTTACACATTGCCTGTTGTTAGGTTTATTATTTATTCCTCAGGTCAAAATTGCATTCCCATCCAAAAGCAAAGATGCTGGAAGGGAAGGAGAAGGATAATTTCTCCATGCTTTTGTTCCTTGGGTGAGCTGAGATTTAAAAGGAACTGTTTAACCCTCTGTAGTATGGCGTGGTGTTCCCAGGGTGCTGAGGACTGCAGCCCCAGCTGCTGCCCAGCATCTGTGGTGGGGTGGTGAGTACACCTGAAGGAGTCAGCTGGGGGATCCCATGGGACCATGCAGGGTACAGTGCTGCCCTGTTCACCACTGCCATGGGGTACTGGCCAGAGGAAATGTGAGCAGTCAAACCTGCAAACCCAGGCATGGCAGATGTGGGGAGCAGGACAGCCTGTGCTGGCCAGTGGGGAGGCCAGTGGGGACGAGGCAGGGGAGCAGAGAGCAGCTCTTGCAGCATCACACTGCTGGGAAGGCAGCCTGGGGGAGCTGCCTTCCCCTGGTGTACATTTAGAGGGAGGGTGTAAATCTAATCTCAGTGCTAGGGTCCATTAGCATTAGAGGGGAGTACTGTCTATGCATTCATTCCCTGCTCTCACCTCTGGATGACAGAGTACCCCCCTCCGTTGTCTGCTTTAGCACAGGGAAAAGGCTGCCCATTAATTCTCCAGTGGCGGTGGATAATGCCATCATAAGTCTTAGGTGCCTATGAATTTTGTGAGCATTTTACAGTAATAAATACCCCACACTTGTGCATATAATTAGTTGTGTATCCCTGGGTTGTTCCATCTGCACTATGATCTATCTGTCCTTTTACAGAGGTGGGCCTGGTTCCTCCCCTTGCACTCCTGCTTTAGCACTGGTGTGCCATGACCTAGTGGCTGCAACTTGGGACCTGGCAGAGCCATTTGTGTAAAGGGAAGGAGAGATGCCATCCTGGACTCAGGGATTTACTGTGCTTGAAGTGGAAACCTGAACTGAGAAGCTGAATGCAAAGCAACCAATTTGTCCTTAGTAAGTCCCAGTATATCTGTATTGTCAGTGCCACCTCATACCCCCTTCCCATGTATACCAGTTTGTGCAAGCAATGAAAACACTGTAAAAATGTACATCTACAAAAATTTATCTGCTTATTTGTCTTCCGTATCTTGTGCCTTCCTCTTCTTAAGTGAAAAAGACTATGGAAAGACTAATAGCCTCACATCTACACATTACAGGATTTTATCTCCCTTTTTAAAAAACTCCACTAAAGCCTCACACCAGCAGAACTTACTGTGCAAAGGTAAGCAATCACTCTGCTGTCTTAAACCTCTTGCAGCCTGGATTCAACAGGCAAGAAAGTCAGGCTTTGTGGCTCCAAATACTGGGTCAGAAAGACTGTGGCCACATGGCACAAATGCTGATCTGATGTGAAGCTGATCTGCTAATGCAGATCCTTTCAGGGAGTGCTGACAGGTTAACTTCTCCTGACAGACTCAATGTGCATTCGGTGTTATTTGTCTGTGACTCTGGCTTTATACCTTAAAATATCGCCTGTCATCCCCTTGTAGCTTGCAGAAAGCTGAAATAAAATTGAAGCTGGCACAAAAGCTGTGCAGTGTGTGCTCTGGCTAACTTGGTAAGATGTGATGCTGAAAGGATGCCCCACCTAGGTGAGGTCTGTGCAGCTGGCTGAGCCCAAACTGTGCACATCTGGCAGCAGCATCCACAGGAGTGGGGCTGAGGCAGCCTCAGCCCCATCAGAGGATGCTCACAGTGTTAACTGTAGCCATCAGAGGGGCTATTTACATGCTTAAGGTTAATCACAAGCATAAATCTCTGTAGGATCAAGGCTGCAGAGGAAACTAAGAGAAGACACTGAAGAGGCATATGTCAACTGGGGCTGTGGTGGAGAGCTCACTGAGACTTAAACATAACATTTGAGAAAATGAGTCCATTTGTTTCAGAGGCATCCTGAACATCGGCATATAGTAATTCTGTAATGGATCTATTTAACTAGTGCTATAGCTGAAATATCCTTAACAAATATTTCCTATAATATTTCCTATAATAAAGAGGGAGTGCAAGGACAGAAATTTTAAAACATTATTGCTGACTTCTGGTTTTGAGGGCTTTCAAAATACCAAGGTAATTTTTCTCCAAATTTGGCTCAATATTTAACAAATCGAGTGAGATCAGGAAGTAACCTGAGGTCAACATTTTTAACCTGACTTGTTTGTTAAATTGTTGCAGCTCTGCAACAGCAACAAGAACAAGTACACATTGCATTCAAAGGTAATTCAAACAATCCCTGGAAACTTTATAATAAAATCACTAACTGGGGAGCAAGACTGAAACAATGGAAACAAGGAAGAAACCTTTCTGTGGGAGATGGGAAAAGCTCACAGACCTGGGATCTGGAATCAGAAGAAAAGTCAGATTTCAACCTTAGCTGTAGTGATTAACTACCTTAACTCTAGTAATTGTTAATGAGTGTTCAGCATGAGCCAGGCCAAATTGGCATTTGTAGAGAAGCAAGATGGTCAGGTTGCATCCAAACAAAAGCAATCCAGAAAAGGTGGAATAAACCAAGTAGTGTGGAAGCAGCAATCTTCAAAGAATTTCTCATTCTCATGGCAACGGCACAATGGTTGCTGGATCACTGGTGCTAAAGAGAGGTCTTCAGGTGTGGTTGGGTGCCAGCTTTGATGAAAAGCAGCTCTTTGCAGTCCCCCTCTTGTCAGAGCCTCCAGGATCTGAGTGTGAACACTGTCCCTCAGGCCACTGCAACAATCGCTCATGGTGTTTAGCAGGTGGGTGTTAATCGGGCTGTCCACACCACCCAGCCCTTTGCAGATCACCAGCAAGGGCTCTCCAGGCCACTGGTGGCACACGGCCCCGTTTCAGAGGCAACGTGCTATAATAATGTATCCCTAACCATGCTTTATACCAATAAGTAGGCTATAACCCTGTCAAGGTGTGCTGGTGACTCTATAAACCATGAGACCTGAATGGTCAATGGTCGAGTGGTTTAAAGCTGTCACCAGAATACTGAGATAGCCTTATAAGCCTTGTGCTGCATGGCTGGGGATACATTATTCACTATAATATATGGTAAGAAATACCTGCACAGGGTCTGAAATGAACTGCTTTAGCCACTAGCCAGCATGGCTAGTGATCAGGGAAATCTGTCAGCATTTTCATGTGCAATGGGAGGCAAAAAGAAACAGACATCAGAGGAGAACTCATTTTCTCTGTATAGAAATTGGGTTTGGGATAGGGCATGGAGGTGAGCAGAACAAAGCATGGCAAAGCCTCTCACCTGCACTTTCTGTCACAGGGGAGCACCCAGGGCTGGTGGCCTTCAGAGCTGTGTGGCTCCACATGCCTTCATAGCCCTTCTTCTGTTTTGAGAGCTCAGGAGCACAAGGGCTGTCAGCTCAGCGCTGCTCAGGGAAATCTGGTGGGAGTCTGATGTGAGGCCCAGCCTGAAGGCAGGAGTGCCTCTGGCAGTGGCCAGAGATGCTGTGAGAAGCACCATGGTCTGGTCATTGGCCAGCAGCCTCTGCTTTCTGTCCTGCCTCAATAGAGCACCACAAGCACTACAGGGGAATGTCTGATAGTGGCAGCTACACCGATGGGGAAAGAGGTGGGTTATCCCATCCATCCATGCACCAGCCATGTCTTGGGTAGCCCAAGAGGCAGGGATGGAGGTATCTGTACATATCTGTACCTGCAGGCAGATGGTCCCATGGCCAGGACCTGGGGCTCTCAGAGGATATCCAGCACTTTTACACCTTCATGCTCCAGGCACAACCAGGCCTGGTGTACATGTATGGGACTGCAGGGGTGAGGTCTGGGTAACACGGGGTGAAGGGACGCCACAAATCAAGTGGCCAACAAATGAAGAAGGCTATGAGGGCTCTGAAGGGGCTCTGGAGGGGTTTAGGGTTAAGCCTCTGTCACCAACAACCTCAGCAAATAATAGATTCCCCCATGGTGAGAGCCTCTCCTGCTCCAGCTAGAGGACACAAAATCCCTGAGAGCATGTCTGTGTGAGCACCCTTTGGCAGCAGGGGGTGAGGGGGGAGAAACAAGGAGGGCTTGGGGGATTTCATTAGGAGATGGGAGGGGAGGGAGGAAACCCCTCCTCCTGAACAATACATGGAGATAAAATCACCTGAGGGGCTTGGTTGGCTTGCTTTATTTATTGCATATGCATATACACCTACATAGACATGTATGGTTATATATGTATTTTCCTCCTCTAGGCTTTATTATTCCTCAGGAAAGGACCCAGGGCATCCTTTTTCCCTGCAGCAGCTAGGAGACAACAGTGCCACCCAGGAAGCAGGGGAGAGGCCGGGATGGATTCCTGGGATCAGCAGCTGGGAGACAGGCTCTGGGAGGAGGAATACAAGCACAGGGCTGGCCGCCCCTGGTCCCTTGTTATGTTCAGAGCCCATCAATGGAGAGGAGGCCGTGGGGCACAGGGAGGGACGGGCTCTGAACGTGGCATCCCTCTGTTCTTGTCTTGGTTTAATTTAGGTTTGCCAATTTTAATATACTCAATTTCCCTTTGAGATAGGATTTAGGAGCAAAAACAAGGCAGGTCTAAAACTTAAAAGGGTATAAAGAGGAAATGTATTAACAACACAGAGAAAAATAAGAAATTTGGAATAAGATTTCCAAATCACTCTCTTCTCCCCCCACCTCCCACATTTCTTAACAACAATATACAGTGACACTTCAGTCAGTCTTTCACTTAAATAATAATTTCAGTTCACTTTAGAGAGAGAAGTTCCTCCTTGTTTTGGCTATAGGGGTTTTTTTTTCCAGAGAAAAATAAAGTTCTCTTGTGTCTTCACTTTCACAATTTGCATCCATCTGGGAAAAATCTGCAAATTGTGAAACTCCTCCCATCTTCACAGTCTTCCCAGAGGTGTGTTTTGTGGGCCATGTCAAACTCATGGGGTATTACTTTTAAGGAAAAGCTGTTCAAAGGCAAAAGTTCTCTTCATCTCTTTTTCTTATCAAATGTCTCTGTTCATCTTTCCATTCTCCAGAAGAGAGACCCCCATTCCCTCAGGGCAAAGGATCATTTTCTCAAGCACTTCAACCCCCCATGTGTTTCTCCATGATTTATAGGAATTTTCAGTGTAGTCAAATCCACCTCCCATATGGGTACATTGGCTGTCCCCCTCCCTCTGCACTGCCTCTCCTCTCCTGACTGTGCCTGCATCAAATGTTGGATTTTTTTCCTATTAAAACCTTGGGGCAGACAGCGGGGTGACAGGCACCAGGGATTTGTGAAGCATGGAAGAGGAGGAGAAACAAGTTTGTGTTTGTTGAGTGGCATCTGTGTCCATTGTCCCCTTCCCCACCTGTGCCTGGGGATGAAGCAGGGCTGGAAGCTGGGGCTCACAAGGCAGCAGGAGACACAGCACTGGGAGAGCTCTTTCCACTCACCTCTGCCCCATCCCACTCACCCCATCCCAAACCCCTCTGTCACACCCTTGTCCCTGTGGGGTGAGGCACTGCTCCCTATAGTCCCCCACCACAGACCTAAACCCTCATCAAACAAAGGATTCCCCTCTAACACCAAAGGTTTCCCCATCTGCCCCATGCCAGTTAGGAGCAGGTCAGTGGGCTCTCAAGACCAGGGAGGGTCTTCTCTCTCTGTTCAGCTCTGAGTAGGCCCCATAGTTTTTAAGTTCTTAATATATTTTGAATCCCACTTTCTTCTAAAACTTGCACTGAATAAGATCTCACTTCAAGCCCATGCTTTTCTGTCCTACCTGATTTCTTTTTTAGCAATTTTTTTTTAAAGCTACTGTGCCCCAGAAAATACTTTTTGTTATCACCCACCCAATAGTAGTACAAAATGCATTAGAAAGTCACTTTTCTA
This sequence comes from Muscicapa striata striata, assembly GCA_030060385.1. Classification (NCBI taxonomy): domain Eukaryota; kingdom Metazoa; phylum Chordata; class Aves; order Passeriformes; family Muscicapidae; genus Muscicapa; species Muscicapa striata. The sequence goes on along the minus strand of JAREIS010000273.1, from coordinate 557,010 downwards.
ATGGTTATTTTATATTTGATGTCATTTAAGATAAAACTAATGGTGCCAAGCAATATAAGGAAGGGGAAGATTAAACAAAATCTATCCTCTGCAAAAACAAAGCAATCAATATAACATTATCCTGCTGTAGTGTCTTTCAACTTGCTTTGATTTGTGGACCCCTAGAAAATCTCTCAAGAAGGTTCAGCTACCCCCTAGAAAATTCACAAGCCCTAACCATTGGAGAGCATTGGTGAAATTGCTTTTTTCACCCTCCTTGCAAGAAGTCCATGTTCTACCAGGAATCTGCAGACCACAGGTTGAAAAATGCCATTCTACAGGATACCAGTTCAAATGTAATTAAGAATGACTAAATAAGAACCAACTAAATATAAAAAAAAATAAGTATATTTTATTTATTATTTATTAATTATATTATTATATTTTTATATATAGATTATATTATAATATATAATATTTTATATATTATATAATATATAATATATAAAATATAAAACTATATATAATATATCGTGTATAATTATAAATATAATATAATATAATATAATATAATATAATATAATATATTTATTATATATTATTAATTATATATAATTTATTTATTATTTATATTGAATATAAATAATAAATATAAATATAAATATAAATATAAATATAAATATAAATACTCTTGTTATTGTACTCTCAGATTCATCTTACTTGGAGAATCCAAGTTTTGCCACCTCTGGGAAGCACACACAGGAGCTTCATCACTGGTCCCATCTTGCAGGCTTATCTGCTGCTCATAATATCTGGTTCGTCTGTTCACCACATAAGAAAAATGCAAGTAATTATAGGCAGCTGAAAAATTTCTGAACATGTTTTTCTCTTGTATAAAAAAATGGATTTTAATTTTAAAGGTACTCTCCCCTCACCCTCAACAACCATAAAAACAAATTAATGATCAAACCCACTATTCACTTTCATTTCCTATTTTTGATGCTGCTTTGTGTTGTCTGTTTCATTTTGCATCTCTAGCTGAAGTTAAACATTTCTGGACAGGGGAACATCACCTATTTTTAACTCATCTAGTACAAGAAAAATAGGAAAACAGGAATAAAAATGGCTCGATATTTAGGTTACAAAATATTTTGGTTCTGTATGCCACATGCTGATACTGTCAATACTCACGAGACTCTGAGAAATTGAAGGTGAAAAGTTTAAACAACTAAAAAATTACAAACTTATTCAGAATTTTCTTTTCATGAAAAGAAAATGGAAATACAGCAGTAGCTATGCTTGAAACTAGAGCAGACATCATCCAGAAATATTGCAAAAAATGTCAAAACAGAAAAGCTGGGTTTTTTCCAAGTTGTTCTACAGATCTTTAGAGATGCTGCTCCATGAAATAATGAGTGGTTCATTCACCAACCCATCAGCTTGGGAAATATATGCAACACAAATTCATTTGTTTCCAGCTAATTGCACTTTCATTTCCTCCTCCCATCGTTGGAGGCTGTGCAGGCTGGGGTTCGAAGCAGTGCTTCCCAGGCTGTGCTTCATGCCCACCCCCAGTACCCAATCCCCACCACAGTGGTGCCCAGCCCAGCCAGGAGGCACGGCTGCCTCCTCTGCCTGTGATGTTCTGGGAAAACATGTTTGGAACCCACAGTTTTAGAGCAGGAAGGGACTGACAATCAGTCCTCTTATGTTTTATTTCTGGCTCCTGTCATTGGCACGCTGTACAGCTGTAGTCAAACAAATGAACTTCTCTACATCTTAGTTACCCTTTCTGTAAAATGAAGGTAATAATATTTATCCAGCTGGGATGCTGCAAGGAGTAATTAATGTGTACAAATCACTGTGAGTTCCTCTAACAAAGTGCAAATTGCATTAGTCCCCACAGAAACTGGTAATAGGTTTGTGTCTTCCTCCACTGAAAGTCTGACCTCAATTCCCTGGGGTAATCTTGAGGAAAAACTCTTCCTACTATTAGTATTACAGCAGCTCATAGGACTCCTCCAGTGCCAGAAGCCCCATCATGCTCAGGGTTGCACATTCATACAATAATATACACCCCACACTCAGACCTGGTGTGGGAGCTGGGGAACACTGGGAGAAGGGAGGGATTAACCCTGTGTCCAAGATAAACAAACAAGGCACAGAGAGGAAGCCTTTGGTAATAAGTACCAATATAAGTCTTTTCAGAAGATTTACCTCACACTGCCTTCCTGACTCAAGCTGAGTTTTCACTTTGTTTTGCTGGATATCAATCTTTCTCATTCTGGTGAGTGACAGACCAGACAGATGGCAATGGATGGAGCTCACTTCTTAGAGGGGCTCAGAGACAGCAGTGTGAGGGCAAGCCAAGGCTCACAGATAGAGCACATTAGGTGGCCTTGGGTACGATAGGTGGCCACCAGCCTGGTTCTTCATCTCATGCTCTTTTGGAGACCCGCATAGGTTAGATGTTCTGATTTCTTAACACTTTCAGGCATCCTTCTGCTATGGGAAAATAGAGAGCAAGAGAATCCAAGAAAGAAAGACTGGTTAAACTGGTTTTGTAAATCTTTGTGCGTAAATACATAGGGAAATGTGGATCTCTAACAGCTCTCTCAAGTGCATTGCGACTAAACCTCTTCTAATGCCAGCACCCAGATGGGTCAGCAGACTTCTTTGGTGAAGATACCACTGCTGTTACTTCCTCTGCTCTCTGAAAGGTCCACAGGCATTTGTCATATGGAAGTCCAACCAGCAAGGGGAGCCCCTAATTCCCAGAAGCTATTTCCACTGGTTCAGCATCAGGAGGCAAGATAAGGAGGTAGGCCCATGTCATCTCACCACCAATGGCATGATGAAGGATAAAACTTGGCATGATCAAACAGCTGGGGACATAAATACAGCATTAAAGGCTCTGGTGATGCAAGTAATTCCCATTTCATGGAATTTAGAGGGCCATGTTGCTGTGCACCAGTAGAAGACTTCACCCTCCAGTGCCATTAAGCCAGACTCCTTCAGTGGCCAAGCAAACACATGTTGGAAAGGAGCCACCAAGAGAAAGGGCACCTTCCCTTGGGAGATCCTTCATGAGCAGCCAGCAGAAGCTGAGAAGGACTTCCCTTCCTCCCCTTCCTTCACCTACCTGCTAAGTGCCCACACTGCACGCCTCTCCTCTGGCTGGAGAGCTGGGAACCACACCGTTTATAGGCACAATCCAGAGCCGCCTTTTTGAACATTGCATGTGCAAGGATGGGAGGAGGAGGGGAGGGAGTGGGGGAAGAGGAGAGGTACAGACACAGCACTCCTTGGCAGTGATTTATAGACTGGGTCAGGCACAAATTGACTCGTATGCAAGAAATGTAAATGGAATCGAGACTTTTGATGGAGAAGCTCATTTTCAGACTTAAACGCTTTAGATTAAACACACTCACACACAAATGCTGGCGGGGAGGGTGTTTTATATAATTTACATTACAAATCAATTCATTATCCACAGAGGCAGGTTGCACTGATTTTCAAGGATCGGAGATTTGATGAAGAGGATTCATTTCAAGAAATAAACCTTTTAAATTAACCGCAAGATGAGGGAAATTTCTTTATTTAAAAAATGCGCCAGCCCCTTCTTTGTTTCTTTTATTATTATTAATATTATTTTCCATCCGGCTCTGGGTCATTAAGGAGGGTCCAGAAGTCACAGATTGCCTTTCTGAGGGAGGAGAGCTGAGAACTTCGAATGTCACACATTTTGTCTGGCTCCAAACCTTTCATTTATTGCAACACAATTTCTTACCTGTGGTTGGCTCCACACACTATTGTGTGCTGTGTGCCAGGACTGATTTAGCAGGGAATGTCCTCTCCACCTTGAACTTGAGAGGAGGAAAATCCCTTGAGAGTGGACATGGGAGAATCATGAAAGACAGACTTTCAGCAGCCTCAGAAGAGAAATGCCCCTTAATCTCCAGGTGAAGTTCCCTAAAGCTTTAGCAGGGTGTGGGATTCTGGAAAACCCAGCTATAACAGAGGTAAATGGCTTTGTAAGGGAATATTTGAGCAACAGGGGCAAATAAATGGAACAAAAGGAAACTCCAGAACCAAGTCCTCACATCCCATCCTGCCCTAGCAGTGTCCACATCACAGTGGGCAGCAGCCACACTGGAGACAAAGCCGGAGTGAAAATGATTGTAGGATGTGTAACACATTGCCCTGTTCTTCCTTGGCAAGGCTGCAGTGTACCACCTTTGACAAAGACTCTTTCTCAAATCCTAAACCACTTATTTGTTCCCCTCTAGTCATTCCTGGCTACAGCTCTCTTGTAACTCCCAACTGCTGCTCCTATAACCTGGCTGCAAACACAGCCTCCCAGCTCCCCAGCATTCTGCCTGGAAAACAGAGGCACAGCAAGAGTGCTGGGTGGAACACAAGCACAGCCTCTCTTTCCTGAGAATTCCTTTTTAAAGATACTTTCATGCCCAGGTGGTTGGGCATCTTTCCTAGTTGAACAAAAGTCAATCCTCAAGAAAGGTGACTGTAGACAGCCACCTCAGTTAAATGTGCTGGACCTGGGCCAGAGGTTTGGAACATCTTATGGCTGGGAATGGGCAGCTTTTGGGTCCTGGAGGGACCTGAATCCCTCAGTGTTCCAGCAAGCCTTCCAAGGCCCCATGTGGGACCTTCCTGAAGCCATTCTCCTCATGGGAGGACCTTGACCACTGTGGGAGTGCGTGGCTGGCACAGCAGTGTCCCAGGAGGGGAAGAGCAGTGTCTGCCCATCCAAAGAGTCCCAGTGCAGGGCCAGGGGAAGGCAGCAGCACCTGGGATGGAGGAGAGCCAAAACACCAGGGTTAACAACCTGATCTTGGGAAAAAAAGGCACGAGATCTTTAATGACCACAAATGGCTAAGATTTCTGCTTTATATCTCTTCCAAAAAGCAATTATGCACATTTTAGCTGGGGAGCTTTTATTCTCATGCAGATGGGGTAGGCAGCACAGTGTCTTTTCCCAAGCACATCCAGACCTGGTCAGTACAACTGCACAGAACAATATGAGACATGTTTGACCTTCACAACTTTCCTTTACAGACCAGCAAGCTAAAACCCTGAAGGAATTTTCCTGAGTGAGTTTGTCCAAAGCAACATTCACCACCTCATTCAATATTTGCCTGCAAAAAAAATGCCAATTATTAAGAGACAGTCCTGGCTGGGCATCAATAGGCAGCCAGGTGTGAGAAGTTGAAGAGAAATACATCTCATTAATGTGGAATTGTTTTTAGGTTAATAATCTTGCGTTAATTTTCCTTTAAAATATTGTCTTTGACCGTTAAACGCTCGCACTGTTATAAAAAGAACGTAATAAATGATCTTGAAGCAAATTCTCCTGCCAAATGTCATAATTTATTTGCATAATTAGCTCTTAATTTTAATTCAATATGCAAATCCACGCTTCCTTTAAATTGCAGCAGCCTGTTTCCCAGCCCTGGCTGCCATGAATTTATTGTGAGGCGGCTGTTTGAAAAGGCAGCTTCACTGCCTTCTGGGGATGGCTGCCTGGGGGAGGGGGTGTCCACCGCCAATTCCAGTCACTTTTTGTTTGGGTTTTGTTTTGGTTCACTTCTTATTAAGTTGGACCCCAGCCTGCTTCAATCCCTGAGCATCCCCATTTTCCTCCCAACAAGTCCTGTTTCCCTTTGTCTTCCTTCTGCATTCTCTCTTTTTTTTTTTTTTTTTCTTTTCTCCTTTGGAGAAGACAATGTTGATCCTCCATGTTCCCATCCCCTTGCACCTCCATGAAAGGCTCTGGCTCAAGGCAGCTGGCAACTGCTCTGCTCTCCTCCCCTCTTCAGCTCCTTTTCCTCAGCCCTTCCTTGCTGCACAACAGCTAAACACCTTTTTCCAGTGCCCTGCTCCTCATGGAGGAAGGTGATGGGGCAAGGCTGGGCTTCCCTGTGTGGTTTTATCCTCAAGTCCCATGGCCAGAGCAGCTGCAGATGAGCAGAATCCCATCTCACCTCCATGGCACTGGGCTGTGTCACACGGAGCTGCTCAGGGACCCGCAGTGGGGCAGTTCTGGCTGTTCCCCTACTGGGTCATGCACTGCAGAGCCAGAGCAGGGATGCTCCCCTGCCTTACCCCTCCCTCTGAGATTACTCCCAGCCTCTGCACTCAGAGGAGAGTGGGAGCACAGGCAGCTCAGGCATCAGGCCACACCCAGGCACTGGGCACAGCTCTTTCCCAGGGCCCTGGGATATGCAGCCATCTGGCACCAGGCAGCACTCCTCTGCTACAAGGGAAATATCCAAATAAAACAGCTTACAGGTTTCTGCTCCTTCCCTCTCTTCCCAACCCAAAACTGCTGGATTTCAGCACCCACCATGTCCCTCCAGGTAGAGAGAGAGACCTGGAGACAAGTGACTTTGAGAGGAAGGCAGAGAGGTGCTGGAGTGAGAAATCCTGCTCCCCTCTGTTGTCCTCCCCAGCTGCCCCAGGCTGTGTAACCACACCTGGGGGGTGAGCAGCACGGGCACTGCTCCTGGCAGCTCTCTCAGGTGGGCCTGGAGACATGGGAGCCAAACCTCCAGATGTTTTTAGACACCTTGCCTCCTTGACAAAGGCTGATCAGTGAGGGCTGAGGCTGCTGGATGCTTCAAGTCCCTCTGGCTTCACATCTCAGGATGTGACCCTGGGCACAAGGAGCAAGAAGGACACCCAGACACTTCTGCCCTTGCATTTTACAGCACCGGGAGAAGACTGGGAGAGATGGGTGATAAAATAACGTGACCAGAGTTTTGCACACAGGTTAAGGAATTAAATAAAAGGCTAAAACAAATTAGCCTAGACAATAGAGGATCTTTTTCACTGTGGAAGGATTTAGGGGAGAGGGGGATAATGAAATGTGGCTTCATCAAAGCAGAGGCAGTGTGCAAGATGCTCTGCCCTGTAACTCTATCGTGTTCAGGCTGCAAGGAGCAGCAGCCCTGCGCTGGTATCGGGTGCCCTCCCTCCCCTGGGAGCAGGGGAGGGATGCTGGAGCCTTTGCAGAGGGAGGGTTTGTTTTGGGGGCTGTAGGAAGGAGAGGGTGTTGGTATCTCATTACAGGCCTTAGATCTCTGGAGGGGAAAAGAAAACGGAAAAAAAAACCCCTCAAACTCAAACCACAGGCCTTTGTTAGAAATGCTGTCCGGGAAGGAAGGAAGAAGACAGGAACAGCTCAAATTCAGTCCTTCGATAATTAAAGCTTGCAAAAGAATAAAAGGGGAGGGCAAAAAAAATAAATAAAAAGGTCCTTCCCTCCTCCCACCTGCTCCCAAAACAGCGCTGCTGTGACTTCCCCAGGGAACAAAGGGATGTGGTGAGAATGGGCTTTTGCTTGATCCTGCAGTGTCTGGGAGGGAGCAGCGGGACAAACGTGTGGCCCTGCAGATGGGAGCCCCTCATCAAAGCTGGGGAAAAATAGGGGGGAAATGTGTTTTTCTGTTTCACTGATCATCAGAGCACGACTAGGACTTCCTGATCCGAGGAAAATTTGGAAACTGGAGACAAAAACATTTCCATTCCAAAACTGAGCAGAAAGAAGTCAAACCTTTGTGTTTTTCTGCTAAGCAAAAGAGGAAAATTCAGCCACTGGGCAACTCCTACTGCCTTGGTTTGGCTGATTAGAGCATCCTAAGAAATGCATGTAAGCCCAGCACAATTTGGGATTTGTTTCTGCAACACTGCAGGGGCCTGGGGTGTGTGTGGGGTGGCTCCCAGGAGCTCTGTGGGGGCAGGCAAAAGGGATTGGTGCATGACACGTCAAAGACTTCCCACTGCCTTCAGCTGAGGATACCCCTTTCTCCTGCACCTACCTGCTGTGTGTCCTGGGACCTCATGTATGTCCCTAGGCTTAGTAACACCTTTGTGTCCAAGGATTTGGGTTTTTTTCACTCCCTCTGCTGCCTCTATTACTTCTTACAGCTTCAGACCTCAAATAATGGTGTTTCCCAAGTGGACTGCTATTTTCCAGGTAAGAGTGATGCTGCTGAAGCCTGGGCTGCAAACAACACGTGGAAGTTAAGGCAGAAAGGTGTTACTTACAGTTTCCCCGTGGCACTGAGCAGTGCGTATCAGTCCCTCTCCTGTGCCTCAGTTTCTTCCCCTAATCACTGGGGATAAGATGCTCTCAGGGTCTGGGCAGTCTCGTGTAGGAAGCAGCCCTTTGCTGACAGGCACTAACAATGTGCAGAGCACTCCTGCCAGGTGTGTGCTTTACCAGGTGCCATGGCAGCACACCTCTGAGGCTTTCTGATTCCCTCTCCATTCCCAGGCACAGCTTTTGCACCTCAAAACCAAATGACCAACACTGTGTGTTGCACACCATAGAGACAGGACACACGGCCAAATACAGGTGGCTGGGAGCCACCATGACCCAAGTGTGGGGCTGCAGGCAGCTCATTGCTCTGTGCTCCTGTCTGCCAGAATGGAGCTTTTTCAAGATAAAGATAAATAAAAACCCCTTAAGAGCTCAAGAAATAGAAAACAAAAATACAATAAGACCATTTTAAAACAGCTGATGTCATGACTCCTGGAGGTGTTGCAAGGCTGGCATGGTCAGTTTTGCAGTGTTGCTGTGGGGTGACACCAGCTGAATGCTGCACTGGACTGGGGAGAGATCAGAGCCTGCTTTCTGCCCCTGGCACAGCCCTGCTGGGTAATTTGGGGTTCACATCTCCATGAGCCTTTCAGCTGCTTGGCTTATCTAAACCAGAGCTGTTGGGTGAAGATGATCTCTCACTTGCCTGGGACAGGCTGCAGTGGGATCTGTGTGCCCTGAGGCTCTTTAGGAGTGCAGCAATGGGCAGGATTCCCAAAGCTGATGGAGCTGTGTGCTTTGGTTGCAGTCCCTAAACAAGAAGCCTTATTATTCTCTCAAACTGTGTGCCCACTTCTATAGACTAGGAATATTTGCATCCTTTAAGGCTAAAGGAAGAAAAAAATACCCCAAATCTCTCTCCCCATCCTGCCTGATTCCCACAGGCCAGCCTGGCGGCTCCCTGGTGCTCAGAGCCCTCCTTCACACTCAGAGGGCTCAGGACACGAGGCCAATCAAGCAGCTGGATTGCCTTAGCACGCCTTACTGCTCTATAATACCTGCCATTCTCCATGGTTGAGTCTGTTTGTGATGCTGGCCATATTCAGGGGTTATGCTGCTGCACTTCTCCTTGTCCATGCTGCCCTTCTGCTAAATGCTGCCTTGTCTTGCTTAGTTAATGGTTAAACTGGTTGCCATTTCCACCGAGGCTGGCCCTTTGGCTACCCCCCTGGCTGGCCTAGCAGGAGGGGGCTGGCAGGACTCCCCAAAGCCACCCCAGCTCCCCAGGAACGTTCCACACAACGCCTGTGGAAGTGTACAAAGTGTCAACCTCAGCGTAGTTTTTAACCTGGAGTGATAGCTTTACTGATTTGCCACTTTACTACTCTTGTTAATGAATTTTTAATCTTCTTAATGACATTAAACACGGAAAGTAATTAAGGAAAACAAGTTTGAAACTGCTGACTTAAACCCTTTATTCAGAACTATTTAATGTAGAATTAATTTGATTTTGCCCATTATTCAAATGAACACATTACCTTCCTGTGCATTGGCCTCTTTTCCTTTTTTTTCCCCTCTGTGTGTGTGTGTGTGTGTGTGTGTGTGTGTGTGTGTATGTTTTGCGTTATTAAATATGTCTTATAATGCTTTGTCCTTTTTGCTTAGAGGTAACCAGAAAGTTCCTCCCTCTCAATGACAGCAAGGGTCAGTCTTTGGTATCTCTCATGGGTCTTGTAAAGTCTCCTTGCATCAGGAGCTCAGCTGTGGTTGGGAATGGAGGTAGCACGCCTGAAATACCAGGTTGCTGCCACCTGCTCGATTAGGAGAGAAACAAGCTTTGCCTCTCTGTGAGATCTGCTGGCCTGCATCCCCAGCACAGGATGGCACAGCAGGGAGCAAGGCCACGGTGGTTTACACCAGACTGCCTGGCCCCTGCAAAGGAGACAGTCTGATGTGAGCCCCTGGGGAAAAGCAGATGCTCAACCTTGTATTGAAATGAGAGGGGTCCTCTCTTCACTGGCGTCATGGGCTAGACCCTTTCTTTCCACCTTTCTTAGGTATTTTTGCCACAAGTATAAAGCAGCAGATGTTCACCTGGCATTGCCCCCCGAGCTGACCCTTCCTTTCTCCAACCTGGCTATAAACCCTGCTACCACTTGGAGCCCGGGATCTGGCCTTGTGGACCTGTTCCATTCAGACAAGGATTCAGTGCTATGAATCAGTTACATTCCTGCTGTGATTTTGCTAACTTTACTGCACACTGTCTCTCAAATCTTGACTCCAGAGTGCTGGGAAACTTTCAACAGTCAGTAAGTTTTCAGCTGCCAGAGGTCCCTGGCTCTGCCCCACCAGCAGCTTTGGTTCTTAAAAAGCTCTACTTGCACTCTCCAACATGTTACAACCCTTAGGTTCTTCGTCTGATTTCCTGCCTCACCCTCAGTATTTGAAAGCAGTGGAACACCTACAAGTATCCTGGATTCAGCCTCCAGCCAGTTCAAAATCCAGCTCTGCCCCAGGCAGATGCAGTGTTGATTTGATGGCAGAAGCAGACTAGATTCCACTGCCAATTGGGCTGAAAAGGGCAACTGGTCCTTGTATCCAGAGGTCCCTCATCCTCTTTGCTATCAAGAATCCATTTCTGTCATTCCAATGCACTGTATAAATAAGCTGTTTTCTCTGCAGCCACCTGCCTGGCAGAGTAGGTAATGTCAGTGGAGCCACACAGGCTAGTCTGCTTCTGAAACAATGAGAGTTGTCCAAATATTTGTGTGTACAGGAAGGATTACTGGATGACAGAGCCAATTTGGGACCATAAATCCAGCAGATGTGGCGAGAGTCTCAACTAGAAAGAAGTGCAGCAAAAGCACACATCTGAATCCATCTCTCAGACCTGAATTGGGGGATGCCAAGGTTTTGTACAAAAAACTTCCTGTACCTTTCCCTGAGCAGAAAAAAACCTTACTGAGCACTGAAGGGGGAAAAACACTCAATAAAGCTGGACAGAGCACCCAGGTTCTCCCTTCTTCATGGATCTGTAACACAGTGAGTACAGGAGAGCGAGCCCCGAATCTAAAGCTCAGTATTCTGTTGGAGCAATGGCTTTGTTTTGTGGGTCAGTGGTGAGCAGCCAGGTCCTTTGTGATGTTTGCTTCTCATTGCAAAGAGACTGATTCAGTGTGCACTGGAAGTAATGACATCCTTTCCCTTGGCTCCAGTACATAACTGGATCATTCCTCAAGCTGGAATATTAAACATGCCGGCAGATTGTCATTAAAACCCTCTTTACTTTATTATGTGTTTTTGCTTCAACAGCCAAAACTGGAGGAAAGAAAGAGAGCAAACAATTTCCCTGCATGCTGGCTGGAAGACAGTCCATGAGCACCAAGCTGACTTTAGCAGGACCTTTTCCCAGCAGATGAACAATGCTCTAGAGCAGCACGTGGGATGGGGCATTGTTTCAGACTGCAAACAGTCCCACCATGGCACCTGACCTCCTCATAGCCAGGACCACACTTTAATGTGACAACAGATGTCATAATCCCTTTGGGCTTTTTGCAGGCAGCAAACTGAGGCATTGAATAAATGAAATGACTTGAAAAAAAAAAAAATCAGCGGGATAGGAGAAGAGAATTCAGGTCCCCAGAGTAGCTGGTGACTGATCTCTCACCTTCAGTCTCTAGTGCTCTTTTTATTGATCTGGATGTCCCAGAACAGACTCAGCACATCAGAGTTGGATCCTGGAGCATCACAGTGGTCTCCATGCCCTGCTCAGCACAGACTTAGGTACCTTGCTGAGGAATGAACACCCAGTTCTCCCCACCTACTGCCTTTATGACTTTAAGCTTTGCATTATTACCAAATTATGTTCATGTCATATCTGGCATCCAGCTGCTAACCAGAACTTGCCATGCTAGATAATGTGCCAGATCCTTGGGCAATGGGCCTGCTCTATGCTTTCAACATCATGTCTGCTGTTTGCTCTGATTCTTCCGTGTCTTGCACACTTCCTGTCTTCCTAATAGCAGGATGACAGAAATGTGAGGACAGACATGCAACACATTGTCACTGTAATGCAAGTTGCTCCTCTATATTTAGCAGAAAAGCAGCAGAAAGAGAGGGTCACAGATACCTCCTCCCAACCTCACTGGGCCACCCAGACTGGCTGTCTTTGAGCACACTGGCCTATATCCCCCACCAAAAGGAGTTCTCAGTATTAGCTGATGGCAAGAGTTGGGGAAGTCAGCCCTGGGGGACAAGCCTAGCCACGGGAAGGGGAAGGTTTGAGACATGAAGAGGGACAGTGAAAAAGGGGTGGAAAGGAGAAAGGATGGAGAAGAGAAAGGTGAGGGAAAGGAGAGGATTTCAGGTGTCCACATACCCTTCCTGGCACCAGAGGCAGCAGCCTGCTCACAGGGCTCTGGCCCATGCTCCATTTCCAATTTGGCTTGTTTGAGAGCATAAACCTCCCTCCAGTCTGGGCGCCAATAAAAGAGGCAGCTCTGCAGAGTCTGCACTCCGCTGTGGCAAGCTGCCGACTTTCATTTCTTTTTACTACTGACTTTGTGTGTCTCTCGCCCCTTTCTCCCATTCTGGGGACTTTATGGACTGAGACACAGCATCCACCTTCCCCAGAGCAGGGGCTGGCTCCAGCCCTGGAATTCCAGGAAATTTCCAAGGTTATCTCTGGACAGCAGCAGCAAGCATCATGGTTTGCATCACCCAGCCCTGTGCAAACAGAGGGCTATGCCCCACCAGTGCAGTCATCCTGTGAAGGATGTTCAAATCCCTATCACAGCCTGGTGTGGAGCTTCTCTACCAGAGCCCCTCCTTCTCCTTCCAGAAGGGCATCTACACATCCACATTGCCTACCCCAGCTGCTGTTCTCTGGCTGCTGTGCAGTCTGGTCCTTGCCTCCATGCCTTAGTGGAGGTGCCCACTGCTCCCCTCAGTCACTCCCAGGAACATGCTCGGGAGGGAATGCATGAGAGACACTGCTACCTAACATGCTGATGACTCTGCAAACTGATTAGGCAATTAAAATGTTTCAAAGAGGAGAAGAACAAATGACAAAGAACAAATGAAAGTGAAGCACAGCCAGGAACAAACCTGGCTGGAAAACAGCACCTTACACACAGCTCACCACAGTAGTCTTGCATGCCAAACTGGCAGGCAAAAAGCCAACCATCACACTGAACAGAAGTTCTGGATGAGAAATGTGGGTTTTCCAAAAAAGGGTGTCCTTTTTTCTACCACTTTACAGCATTCTTTTCTCTTCATAGATGTCTCTGAACAAGCAGTCATTTTCTCAGAAATGTCCATAGAAGAACCATTTCCCAGACATAGGCTTGTACCTTCATGCTCCAGTTTTCTACCTTTCCTACCCCAAAGTCCCACTTGTGTTTGCTCTGTCCAGCCCAACACAGGGAAGCAGGTTCCAGAAAAAAGACCCATGATACTGAGAAACATGTGATTTGGGTTTACCTTGTATCAAGCAACTGACTACCCTCCATATCCACCCATGTTGGCCCTTTTGATGTCCCAAATGCATCTGGGCTGTCACAGACAGCTCCAGAGTGGAACAGGAGTCAACAAGGTGCAATTTTTTTTCTCATACAAGTTGAGAATTCCAAGTTAACATTAAGTAGCTTTGCAAATCTTGGCCTCCAGCACCCCTGCTGGCTGCTCCCTCCTCTGCTCAGCAGCACACATGTGGACATATAATTTCTGACACACGTGTGTCCTGCATATCATGATTATTGCACATTTCATTATGCCCCGATACACTTTTCATAAGACACACTCCAACATGTACATGTCCAAATTCCCAAGCTGTTGGGGGTGTTCCAGTCTGGTTTTGCCATGCTTGTGGCTGCAGTTCAGGACACATATGTGAAGATGCTCCATGGTAGTTCTGTGTATGAACATCCATGAGTTGGCTCTTGTCTATGAGATCATGCATTTGGGCCCCAACCCACATGTATCTTATGGCAAAATCATAGATTTTGATATTCATTTTGTCCCATCTATGTCTCTACTGTATGTGAAAGTATTTTATTAAATCATAAGCCATATCCCATAATGTCTACTTCACATATAGTTGGTTTATGAGTAGGGTGGTTCCTTTTATTTTATTTTATTTTTTGCATGGGTACCAGTGAGTACATGAACAGCAGAAGAGGAAGAAAGATCACACTGGGAAATCAAATATCTTGGTATTTGTATTTGTGTTTCTTCTTCATGAGTCTTTCTTTGCCTCGAGGAGCCACTTATAGGGCTGAAATACTGCAAGATCTGGTCTTCTTGTAGTATTCCTACCATCCAGGGAGTGAAACACCCTGAGCAGAACAGATCTTACATTATTTCAGCTTCACAGAGTGCTCCCTGAGGCACCGGCGAGAAACATAAGCACAGCTACAGAGGCACAGAAAATGCTTGCAACACAGATGCAAGAGCTGAATTCCAAGAGCTCCTTCCTCAGAGGAACATGTGGCCAGATGCTTTGACCACCCTGGCTGGGGCATGCTGCAATGCTGGGGTGGCTGTCCTGCAAGAGATCTGCTTTGAATTTGGGTGACAGTGCTGAGCCCAATGCAAGCTGCAGGAACAGGACTGTGGGAGTGTTTGCAAGTTCATGGCGCATGACTGGAAGCAGTCACTCTCCCAGGGTGCACAAGAGAGCTGGGGACATGCTCCCTGTCATTTACATGCTGCTCTTTCAGCATCACCTGGATGCAGGAGGGAGCTGTGTTTCACACACGCATCAAAACCAGCTCACAGTGTTTCTGTGCCACCCTTGGGCACTGAGGGTTTCAAGGTGGCTGGTGCACCCTTTAGTGGGAGGGTGCCCATTTCTGATACCACACAGCAGAGTCCTCCACTGCCAGCCTGAACCTAGACCTCAGGGAGGCAGATGGGAGCTCCAGATTTGCTCTGATGCTCTTTAGTGCAGGCCTGCTCATGGCTGGATGATGGAGCTCATGCTTCTTGCAAGCCAAGGGTGAATTAATCTTTTCTCTTGTTACATGTCCAAAACCTCCATATGTACCTTTTCCATGTACCTCCATAAAAACCTTTCAAATATGTTACAGATAGACATCCACATAAAAACACTGGCAACAAACCAACAATACAGAAATACACAATACAATACACAGTTCCCAGAAATCTGCACATTTCAGACAGCAGTGCCTGTGCTGGTGGGGCATGAGGGCTGCAGCCCCTCCCCTCCTTCCATCAGCATCATTGATTGCCCTTTGCCAAATGATGTGATTGAGGCCATCCACTTACATGGCAGTTCCCTTCACTGCATGGGTGGCTCTAGAAATCAGAGTAGACAAACCTGCTGCGTTTAACCCTATTTTTTTGGAGATAGTTCAGAACTTGGCCTATTCTACAATAACTAGACACTTTTCAATAGAGTTAAATATTTTCCAAGTAATATCTTCTGCCTTGTCCTAATGTTTGGGATAATGTTGCATTGCCTCTGAGAATTGCTGATCTCTACAAATGGACAAAAAAGTAGAAATTCCAGCTCACAGGAAATTCTGTTATTTCTACATTTATTTTCATCATGAAGTGAAATGAAAAATGAAGTGGACAGAATGGGGCAGAACAGAATGTTAATTCTGAAGGAAATTCAATGCAGAGGCATGAAAATAAAGTTTTTGTTTTGATAGCATTGAAAAAACAAAATAGCTTATAAATATAGTGAGAAAAGCAAAACTAAATAATCCATTGCATTTTGGGTCAATTCAAACTTCTGCCAAGGATTCCAGTCAACATTTAACGTTTCCAGAAAATGGTTCAATTTGGAGGATTCTGCATTTTCCAATGGAATACTGGTTCATCAAAATTCTTTTTTGATCAGCTCTCTTGATTATACTGTGCTACTAAAGAGGGATGTTTTCTGTTGTAACCATCTTTTTCTAGCTGCAGGCATGTAATTTACACTTATATTTCAACTGACTAATACCACATTAAGCATCCTCTTCAAACTGGACTTTCATTATCGGAGATTACATAACAACAAAAGAAAGCAGCTGTAATGGACAAAAACCTGGAGTGTGAGGCGGGGGAGCCTGTGATGCTGTGCCCTGCAGGAAGCCTGTGCTCTGCAGCCTGGGGGTCCCTGCACGTGTCCCCACAATGCTGCTGCACCCCTGAGTCACACACCCCATGAGCTACACACTGGGCTAAGCCTGGAGAACAAACCACAACCCTTCCTTGTGTCTGAAACAGCTAAAGAGAAATGGAAAAGCCATTGTGCTCTGGCACTCTGGTCTTACTCTTTTCCCCAAATTATTTTGTCTTTCCTTTTTATTTGTTTTTGCTTTTCTTTCTCTCTTCCTCCTTCACACTCTCTCTTTTGTCCTTCTACCCCATGACTATCTCTCTTTTTCCTTGGAATGTCATGGCAGACATTGCCTTGTCTTCAAGGCTGCATATTCACAGTTCTTTGAGCTGTGTGATTTTGCATCCTCCCCAGATGAGCAGTCATCCCTTCCCCAAAATTGTTCCTTCCAAGGCCTGGCTTTGGAAATTCCAAATTTTGCCTTCCAGAGGCTCTGGGGTTCAGCACTTCAGCAGGGACGTCATCCCAAACCCGCCCTTCGAGTGACACAGTGGGCAGCACCAGCCAGAAGCTCTCCCCACCCAGACACTCTATTCACACAGCATTTCATCAGAAATAAAAAAGACAAGTTAATCTGTTTGGGCTGAAAACGAAAGAAACAATGGGGGTAAAAAAAAGGATGGAGAAATGATATTTCTCTCCTCCGGCAAAGGGGCATGTTGGGGGTGGGAAGGAGTGGGGGGTGGGTAGAGGGAAGGAAGGTTGCTTTATTTTATTGATTTATAAAAAAAAACACACACATATCCCACAGGCGCCAAAAAGCACAGGGCAATGATTAATGTCCCCTCAGAAAAAGAAATTATATAGAATAAATTAAACTACTGTGGCAGCAAATTGAAAAATAAGGATGTAAATGAGGTTTGAATACTTAATATCTGAGAAGGGGAAGCGAGTCCTGGGCACGGAGAGAACGGTGAGAAATTGTCAGCGACCCAAAGGGGGACAGCCCCTTCCCCCAGCCCAGGAGCCCCTCTGCTCTGGGCAGGAGGCCAGCAGCAGGGAGCCAGCACTGGGAGCAGAGCAGGGTGGGCTCACACCTGGGGATGGAGCCAGCCACACTCTAGGCTGCTCCACCAGCAGAGCCTTGCACAAGCATTTTCACACCATGCAAGAACCAAAATTTGGCCCAGCTACTTCAGGTAGCCTCATCAGCAACATTTCATGGCACAGGTCATTCAAGGGAAAGCGAGGGAGCTGCAGGCATTTGCCTGCATTTGCTGCATGGCATGCAGTCTTTTCCCTGAGGAAGTGTGAATTGACATCTCCTTGGCATCCGTGTCACCTGCAGGTCAGTGGGGCAGTACACGCCCCTGTGCATTGTGGACAGAGATTTCTGCTACACAAATGTACACATTTAGCCTGCACTGGATGCTCACGTGAGCAGCAGCCTGGTTAAAAGCTGGAGCACGCAGACCTCCTGCTGTGATAAGCCAGCCCAACATCAGGAAAGGTCAGCACGTGCCAGGACTAAGGAAGGGAAACCACATGAGGCAAGTGACAGAAAAGCCATGGCAGACTATCCTCACACTGGCCTTGTTTGTATGGAAAACCCCTGGCCACAGCCCTTATTCCCAGGGGTCCTTCAGCTCAGCTCAGCTCAGCCAGGATGTAAGGGTGACCACATTCAGGTTTGGATGCAGGCTGCCATTTGCCATGCAGAGTTGCAACAGCTCTATTAAACCTGCTAGCTGTCAGCTTGCATGTCATCCAGCGTGTGGTGTGGTCCCCCTGGATGACACATTAGCAGGTCTACAGAAATCAAACTTTGGCTCCCACCTCTGGCAGCAATTCCTTGTGTCACCACTGAGAAGTCACTTATTTCACTGCCCCAACCCTAGTGATGGGAGAATATGGTGCAGAGAGAAAGCATGGCACTGGAAAGCATGGAGGAGGTTTGTCATGTTTCAGGGCTGTGGAGCTGGTGCTAAGTGCTGGGACTGACAAAGGATCCTACAGGAAACCTGTCCTGCTGCTGTGTCCTGCCATATGCAGCTGGCCCTTGAGCTTGTTTTCCATATTATAGGTGCAGGTGAAAGATCCTGACTGGGGATTAAACATGTTAACATTAAAACAAAACACAAAGCACAAAAAGCTTGCCTTGGAGCTCATTTCTAGGAGTTCACTAGGCAGCGAGTGTCCAAGGAAAAGACTGCTGATATCAAAGACAAGAGAAGATACACAGTGGGGTTCTGGGGATATCTTACCTACACTAGCACTGAAATCTGGGGATACCAGAACCCACTGGGATCCTGCTTCTGGCTAAAGGCTGAAGCATCCTTCTGCCAAAGATGAGAGAAAACCCAATGACTCACAAAAATGGGTGGAAAGAACACTGCCACTCTTGTCCCACTGGAACTGAGCACAGGGGAGTGGCTCAGCCCAGGAGCCACCAGAGCAGGAGCCCTGCAGAGCCAGGTGCAGCTTCTGCTCCTGGGAGCCTGCTCGTGATCTGGGGTCAGGAGCAGATCCGACTGCAGGGAGGACTTGTCAAACAGCAGAGAGGCAGAATGAGAACAGGGCAGAAATACAGGGGTAGCAGCCAAATGGGGTGCCTGATTTTGGGCTGAGGGCTGTAACAGAGCAGAGTGCCTTCACCTGCTGTTTCGGCTTAACCTCAGGCACAGCCATTCATCTGACCCGATGGGAAATTAATATTCCCCAAATTGCCAGAAAGCTGCTCACTCTGGCTTATTTTCTTTCCATCTGGCTGTGGTGGAGGAGAGCCCGTCCTCAGCTTGCTGCTCAGCTGGCTCTTTCTTTTTTATCTCTTGTCTCTCCATCTCTCATTCAGCCCCCTCTATCTCTGCACCTCATCTCCTCTCTGCTTCCCTCTGCCACTGTGGGTAAGTGTGCGTGCGCGCGTGTGTGTGCGTGTGTCCCTCTCGCTTCCCTTCTGTCTTTTTTGTTCATATATATTTAGTATTTATTTACAAGCTTGATTTTTTTCCCTCTGAGTGAAGCCAGGCATGCACAGAAATCCTTAAGATGCTATAAAGCCGCTGAGGTATAAAATGGAAAGTGCTTAGCCTGCCTGTACAGAAATATCTCACTGCGCCGCACTGGAAGCCACCGAAGCTGGGCACTGTAAATCTCACAGAGTTTAGCTTGTTTGTTTACACCATGACGACGATCTAAAGAGAAAATGAGAGACAGCAAGAGGGAGAAGCTCTCGGTTCCCCTGTCAGGCCACAGCACACATCCCCAAACCATTTATTGGACCTCATGAGCAGGATGCTGGGCTGGCAGTGCCTTCCCTGCCCATCTGCAGAGACAGCTCCACACTGGGAGGGGGAGAGGTGCCCTCTCTGATGTTGTTCTTCTGAGGACACGGCAAGGCAGTGTCATTTCCCAAGGCCACCCTAAAAGAGACATTGTGAGGATGTCCTCCTTCTAGGACACAGCGGACTTTCTTGCTTCTTGGTCTTTTTGACTGTCCAGCCTTGGCCTAAGTGGCCTTCTGATACCACCCTGAACAGTCACCAGATGTCTTTCTGAAGGCTTAGAAATGGTCTTTGCTAGAAGCAATGGCCACAGAAAAGCTGAACTTGGAGGAAATAGGCTCAAATTTGGACTCCTTTATTACCTTGCACAAATCAAGGTCCCTCTTCAAGACCTATCATACCTGTGTCCCTGAAGCATTTCCCTACCACTTCCCTTCCTATCCAGCCCATCTCTATGACAGGGCTCAGGTATGAACACCATGCATTAACCTCTGGCAGGGATCTGGCCTTGCTCCCAGTGCCTCCAGGCAGGTCCAGCCATGATTCTGGGGTACAACAGTACCTCAGCACACACCAGGATGGGCCCTGCCATTTGGTGCTGCCCCACAGAGTGACCCACCCACTCTTCTCCCAGGTGGCTGCTCTGGTAGGGAGACTGCCAGAGCCGAGCCAGATCTGCATTCTGCCCCTTCAGATAGGAGCTGTACAGAACACTGGAGAGCAAACTGCAGGAACCCCATGTTTCACAGGCCCCCACTCAGATCATGGAGGATGAGCAGCCAAATTTCTTCATGTGTCAGACAGAGTCCATCTGAGCAAAAGATGGAGCCACAGTAGCATAGAGGAGATAGGATTTGAAAAGGAAAGGAGAAGGAAAGGAAAGACAAAACAAGCCTAAAACAGAAATTATAGGTGTTGTATACAGTACAGTAGCAGAAAGACACTGTGGAAAACATGACAGTCTGCAATGATGGCTCTATAAAAAACAGCTCTTGTTTAGAAAACCACCAGGCTGCTATATACTTGCTCTTACATCACATGTGGGGAATTTAACCTGCAATGTTGATGTGACCTGATTCAAACCACAGGGAGTTTGCTGTGGATCTGGGAGTTAACTCAGGTCTCTTATGTCCTAGACATCAGATTCTTTCTAACATGCAGATATAAAAGCCTTGGACACAGAAAAAAAAAAAAAATTACCAGAGATTGTCTCAGGTGTCTGTGGTAAGAGAGAGAAGGAAGGAAGGAAGGAAGGAAGGAAGGAAGGAAGGAAGGAAGGAAGGAAGGAAGGAAGGAAGGAAGGAGGGAAGGAGGGAAGGAGGGAAGGAGGGAAGGAAGGAAGGAAGGAAGGAAGGAAGGAAGGAAGGAAGGAAGGAAGGAAGGAAGGAAGGAAGGAAGGAAGGAAGGAAGGAAGGAAGGAAGGAAGGAAGGAAGGAAGGAAGGAAGGAAGGAAGGAAGGAAGGAAGGAAGGAAGGAAGGAAGGAAGGAAGGAAGGAAGGAAGGAAGGAAGGAAGGAAGGAAGGAAGGAAGGAAGGAAGGAAGGAAGGAAGGAAGGAAGGAAGGAAGGAAGGAAGGAAGGAAGGAAGGAAGGAAGGAAGGAAGGAAGGAAGGAAGGAAGGAAGGAAGGAAGGAAGGAAGGAATCCATAAGTATCTGCATTCTGCTGAGGGTGCCAGGTCTTCCAGGCTGCTTCCCAGCCTTCTGCCAGCTTCAGTACCTTAAGGCATGTGCATGGAAATTCTTGCTGTGCTGTGTGTGCAGAGATGAGCTCTGTCCACATACAGAGGTGGAAGAGAAAGTGGGAGTTCAGTGCCTACTTGGCACGTTGGCTGGTGTGCACCCCTTTCCATGAGCATCCATCGGAAAGATAACTCCATCTATGCTCTTCCCAAAAAACCCTGCAAGCATGAAATCTATAGATAAACAGTCGCAGGTGGTTGTTGACTCAAGCTCTTCTGTACCCTGTTATTCCTAAGAGCTGCTATGCTTCCCAGGCAAGGGGAGGAGAAATTGGAGGAAAGTGTAGAAGTCATTGCTTGGGGTGCCAGCCTGCCACTGAGGCATGCAAAGAGGGTGCAAGAGTGCTCCCTGCAGGAAGATGACTAGTTCATGGTCTTAATGTTGGGCCAGAGCCATGAGATCTTTTTGCTACTGGGTGCCAGAGAATAGGATCTTGAAGTCTCTGCTTGCAAAGTATATTTGCACTGAGGCTTTTTTTTTGGCAGACAGTAAGGTAATTTTTTATAGGACCTATAGAAAGACAATGACTTTGTGCATCCCAATACAACCCCCCTCCTATGGAGTCATGAATGTTGGAAAGGACTTTTCACCACTGCAAGAGGAGAAATGGGGTCCTGCCACAAAGATAAAGACCTCACACACAGTAAGGTTGGATTAGCCTTGAAATCTCTCCTCCTTTTGCTGAAATCCTTCTTCTAGGATGTTTGTTTTTCTGCTCCTTCCCAAGTGGCTTCCTGGCCTCTTCTTTAAGGGGGCATGCCAGGGCCCAGAGTAGGGGTCTCCACAGTGCTCAGAACAGGCCCCCAGACAGCTGCAGTGAAAGGGATGCTGCAATCCTAAATGCCCTGTGCGCTCTACATATTGTGGAGAAAGCTGTTGCATTCATCAATGTCAGATGCAGAGTTTGAATAAATTTGAATGCACTCAAGCGTGTTCCCTGCAGTTTTTTATAATATCACTTTCCAGTTTGAATATTTCACTTACTTTTTTTCAAATTTCTTTTTATCCACCAGTTTCTCCTCCTTTTCATCCTCTCCTCCTTTCCTCTCCTCCTTCCACTTTTACCCCCCTCTCCAGGTTTTTACATTTGCAACCCAAGCAATTGGACAAGGAAGCCATGCTGCAAGCTTCCTCTCAGCAGTGCCCTGGAAAAGGCAATCACTTCTCACACTGTACTCATGGCTTCCCAGCTGTTGGCCAGTTTGAACATTTTCCCATGACAGAACAACATCCCATGGGATGCTTTGGCTAGAAGAAACAATTAGTTTGCAAGGTATCAGTGCAGGATCAATTTGTGAGGGTCTCACAGTTCTTGGTTGCCTTGGCCCACTGGATCTGCTCTGTGGGGCTCTGGCTGTGGAAAGGGGACAACATGGTCAAACAGTGTCAGGAGCCATCAAAAGGGTCCCAGACATTCCCGTGTCCTGAAGATCAGAACTAGTCACTGAAAAGCAGCAGATCTGCAAGTGATCTCCTCCTGGTATTGCCTGGTGGTGTCCTAAAGTTGCCCCAGGGCAAACAAGGTGAACTGAATTAATGCTTTCCTTCCTCCTCTTTGCACCAGCCTAGAGTAACCTATCAGCCCCTTTTGTCTCCCACTCTTGGGTTTGTCCCCTCTGTAATGGGAACCATTTTTGTGTTCACAGACCACCACGTGATGCAAAGTAAACAAACCTACCAAAGGGTTACCTGCACTCTTGACCAGCCGAAGGAAAAGGGGCTGCTATTTGTAACCCTGCTTTTGGGCTACGTTTCCATGTCTTCTGTACAAGTAGGAGGGGACAAAGAAAAGAAACACTATGTACCATTCTGACCAGACAGGCAGATCCAAGATGGCCCAGGACTGTGTGTTCTTAGGGCAGGGGGTTGAGGTACTGGGGACAGGGAGGGAGAAAGGACTGATGGCACTATAGAATGAATGCATTCTGCTGCTTGTATTGAGAATTCACTGCTCTCCCTTTTAGTGAAAACTCTATGATCTTGTGACTAACCACTTTCCCCTTTCACTGTTTTTGATTTATATCCCATTACTTCGCCTGTTTGTGCCTTGCAGACATGAATTTTTTCCCTGACATCTCCTATGCAGCAGCCACGTCAAAACCTTTGATAAAATAATAGTGGTAAGATGCTCGCATGGCTGTTTTTATGTTTCCAGGGATATAGACATCAATTAAAACTCTTCATACGATCTGATCCGTCGTTATTAAAGGCATTAATACTGGCACGCCCCTCAGATTAGGGGCTGCTCACCGGGCGATGGAGGAAAGCAGGGAACATTGTCGGCATGCAGCCCCTTCCTGCTCAGCTCCTGCAGGAGCCTCGCTGGGAGGACAAGCAGCACAGGCTGCGAGGGCACCAGCGCCTGCACTGAGCTGCCTGGGGTAGTACAGTGTGCTTTTGTGCCACCAAAGCACAGCACTGCCCTCCCACAGCACCACCCCACCTGCAACGACAAACACAGCTCTGCCACTGACCCCCTCCCAGGCTGAAGGTGTCTGAGCTGCCCCAGACATGGCCAGGGAGAGCTGAGGTTGCAGCCAAGGGGTGCTTGGTGCTGAGCATTCACTTAAGAAAAGGCAGCCTTCAACAATATAGGTAAAATGGAGAGGGAGAGTTGAAACACTGAGAGAATATGTGATTTTTTTCCATGGCAACTCATAGACCATCTCCTCATCAAAGATGTCCAAAAGTTATCAAATACAAGAAACATCTCGTAACCAGGAAAAACTGAGGCTGCATAGAGTATATTGTTAAATATGTCAATGCTGGTACCTAACTGAAGGAAGAAATGGACACTGTAGAGGTCAGCCTTTGAAAGAATGTCAGTGTCATCACCCAGCATTTCACTTGCTGAGGCAAACCAGAAGGTCTGAATTATAGCTTCCCACGTGTGTCCAGCTTTTCTCATTCAACACAGCCCAAAGCAATTCCTGCTGGAGCTGGAAACATTTGGTGTCCCCATCTAACCTTCTCACTGTGCCTCCCATGGGGGGAAATCTGGATTTGCAGTGAACAGTTTCAGAGGCAGGACCTTTCCCTTTTTCTCCAACATCTCCACTATTCAGAATCTGTGTTCCCTCCTTGTTGACACTTTTATGGTACAGCCAAAGAGCCCTTTTGGTGGTGATACCTTCCATAGTGCTGTTAGAAGGCTCCATAACTACAGCACTCTCTGTGTTAGGACATCTTCCCTTCATGTGGATTTCCAAATCTTCACTCAATAAAGCAAAAAGATGTAGGAAATCCTGCTTAGTGGTTTACAGGCTATTGCTCTCTATGCTGTATTTGCATTATTTAACTTTTTTAAAAATCTCCTTCTGTTTTTATTATCACTTTCTTTCCATCCTTGCCCATCAGGAAGAGAAAACTGGTCTTTCTGCTCATCATCTCCTGTTAGAAAAGACAGTCAATGCTCAGGTCATGGCTACAGAATAGCTCCTGGTCTCTCCCACTTTCACAGTCATCTTCCTTCTGCCTTCCAGAAAGCCAGGCAAAAGTGGTCAAGAGATGACAAAGAAAGATGGGGACAATATCTTTGGAGACAACCTCCACCAGCAGTGACAATTCCTCCTCCACAGGTGCCAAAGCTTCAAGCCAGGGCTCAGCAATACTGTGGCCTCTTGGATGGGATGGCTTTTCTTTCACCCTGTCCAGGCATGGGAGGCTACCAGTGCACCAGGCACTTCTTTAATGGCTCACCATCAAAGCACAATAAAGATGGGAAAAACTGCCTGGAGTATTGCCTCCCCCAGTTTTGCCCTGGGACAGGACAGATGTCAGTGGGAGGAAAAGCTCTCCTCTCTCATCCAAAAGAAACTCAGGCAATTGCCTACCTGCCAGGCACCTTGGCACATCCCAGTACAGCCAGCCCCTGCCCCACTTGTCTGTGCTCTGGGCCTGCATTTGAGAAGAAATGAAAACCACCCTCCAACACAAGGGACAGCAGGGGAGCAAGGTGTGTGTGCATCCTCCATGTTGGTGTCTCTTTTTAAGCACTGCCTTTCCATTGCCCCAGGGGAGCTGAGGGGAAGCGTGTGTCTCTCAGGCACACAGCAGCCCTGACTGGGTAACGGTGCAGAACGTAAAGTGTTGTCTATTAGGTAGGAGACTGGTTAATACAAAGAGTTGTTGGTAATAACAATGTCCTTTCAGCAGTGACAGAGACAAAGTACCTGCATGTGGCGTGTACCACTGCGTGCAGCGACTGATGGTCACAGGGAAGCTTTGGAGATCATTTGAATTTCACATCCAGGGAGAGTCGGCCTATCATTAAAAAACCCTAATTTCAGTGTCAGGTGGAGTTCCAGGTAATCGATCATGGTGTCAGCTGGCACAGGCTCTCCCTGCCTCCTTGCCTTGCCTCCAAGTCAGTCTTGTTTTTTTCCAATTAAACTTGTTGCTGGGATCTAGAGGGAAGCACAGAAGCACAGGAAAGGCAGATCTCACATCCCCCCTCATTACTGGTGAGGTGGGGGCTGATGGGGCCGGGAAGGTGGGGCAGAGGCTGCTGTGCAATGATTACAGCTGGGGGGTATAGAAAGGGGATTCCCAGAAAACCATCTTTGCTGCAGCAAGGTGCAGAAGGGACTTGCAGGGAGGGAATCTCAAAACATCACTGCATTTTGGAGAAGCATTGCATGGGATCCTCCACATATAAGGGTGCTGCCAAGCCCCTACAGCCTTCACCACCATCTCTGCCCCATCAGTCTTTCAAACCTGTGGGTCTCATCCTGCACTCACTGCTCTTGGCCTCTTCATCTCACACACCTCCTCCCTCCTCCCCACACAGGCATCTCTGTGGCATCTCCAGCCCCTCTCAGCCATCACCAGACAGCTCTCCAGTGTCCACCCCTTGCTCTCCTGAGTCAGATTCTCTTTAATGGATAGCATAAGGATCCAAGCTGCTCTCTACAGCATCAGTTACCAGGGCAACATTTTTGGCAAGAGGATTTTTTGGTTACAAAACAACCTTCCTCTTCCCCCAAAGGTCAAATCTGCATGAAGAATTGCCATCAGTAGAAATGTATTCTGTTTTCCATCATATTTAACCCCAGTTTTAAAACTCCAATCTGTAACCAAAGTTGACTGAAGAGGCTTCATACAGGGGGAGAAAAATACTTCTAAAATAACGCCAATGAAAACATGCTCCAGAAAGCTGAAGGAATCTATTAGAAAAAGAGCTTTTAATTTCTACACACATTCTTCAGGAAATCCCATTCCAACCCTACTAAACAGAAATTATATTGAAACTGGAACACTTCTACAACATTTTCTCAATGCTTGCACGAGTTCTGCTTGCAGCTGTGACTATTTTGTAGCTAAGGTTTAGGTGCAGTAATAGAGTCACTATTTATTGCTGCTTTTACCTACAGATCAGAAATATCAGCCCTAAGCAAGATCAAGACTCTGTCCCATACACCTAGTGAAAGACAGCCATTAAATCAAAATAGCTGAAAACCAACAGGGCTGGGCTTATCCTCCTAACTGAGAGGCAGGGCATGGACTCACACAGAAGATTAGGTGTCTTGCTTTATGCAGTACTGAGATGCATAACCCCAACGGGATGGTTCAGAAGAAGGGGGCTGCAATAGGGTAAGAGATGAGGAACGTGGGATTTGGGGCACAATTGCCCTGATGGACTTCCTGTGCCCAGGGCTTTCATGCTCAAGTGATTTCTAAAGCCACAACAAAGCAGAGGGAGGTGGCTCTGAAGGTCAGTGTGGGGTGAGCCACGTCTCATGGCCAGAGATCAGCAGGGACTGGCTGAATGGGTCATTCAGGGTTGACCACTGGTGTTTGCAGTGTGAGTTGGAGGGAAAACATAACTTGACCTTGACTGTGGGTGCAGGCAGAACTGAAGAGCAAGCCTTGAGGAAGTCGTAGGTGGAATGGTGCAGACAATCAGGTAAATTGTCTGTTTCTGTGGTGTGAGGACATTGCCCATCTTTGCCCAGCCCTCTCTGACTTATCTGGGCATCCACATGAGAGGGAAAGGTCAAATAGGTCTAACTGCAGCATTGCAGAAATGAGATCTTTTCCAAGAGAGAAACTGGGCAGCAGGAAAGACATTGCTGTAACGCTTAACCATACAGCTGGGCAGGGAGCCCAAACACAGAAAGTTGAGGTTAACACCATTCAGTGTTGGAACAAAGGTCATTGTGGATCGGGAACATTCAGCCAAGACTGGGAATCCCTCACGCGTAGCAGATTGGCCATCCCATTTATGCCAGTGCTGCAGAGGGACAGTGCACCCAGGGCCAGAGGAGAGATTGCTAGGCTGCAGCTGCATCCTGGACAAGAACCCAGGGAAGAGCCTTGCCTTCCATCTTCCTGACAGGGACCACTGGGCACAGGAAGTCACATGTGAGCAGCAGAGACCTTCTTGGTGCTCTTCACAGCTGGATATGGGGATAGGGCAAGGTGCTCTTCACAGCTGGATATGGGGATAGGCTTTCCTCCCAGGAACCCAGTCCTGCCAGGACTTGGGACCACTCTTCATCTTCAGGGATATTGATCAGGAACAGGTCTCCTGCAGCTGACAGTTCTGCCTAGATGGTGACAGTAGCTGCAGTGACCATGTTGAAACATTTCTAAATCCTCAGCCTGGTTAGCCAGATGCTCTTTATAACTCAGTTGGCCTTCAGTGCTGAGTGCTGGATCCCCAGCACCTGTCCCAGACAAAAAGTGAGCACAAAGACTACCATTAATTTTTACAGAAATTTAAGACAGAGAGACATGATGAAAAGCATGGCCTGGTTCCTGCCTGTAAGGTGCATTAGTCACTTCTTGCCACTTCTGACTGTGCTGATCTGCAGTTGGAGAAGTTAGTTTCTCATCTGCTGTGGGATAGAGGGAGCCCTGGCCTGAACTTGGCCAGGTAAGCGTGACAGTCCCAGGCCTGCTCCTCTCTGAGATTTGATCCTGGCTTGTCAGAACAATTGGCAGCTGCTACAGCTCCGCAGGGGTCTGGAGCCACTTGGATCCCACATGATGCCCAGAGGAGAGGAGAAATCAATTGCCTTTGCTTCAAGGACACTAAGCAAAGCATAAAGAAACTATGTGCAAATTGAATGGGAGGCATTACAGAATATATCTTTGGACAGAGCACAGGTTTCATCAGCAGTCATACTGACTAAGACTGATACATCTGACTTCTCCATCTCCCTCCACCCCTCAGGTGGCTCTTCTGGCTGCCAGCTGAAGGAAAAGAACCATCCTCAATCCCTCAGAGAAGAGCTGGCAATAGCTATGGCTTGTTGAGTCTACCTCTGCAATGCAGGTCCCTGAAGGATAAACCTCAGTGTCTGGGCTGAGGCACCAGGTTTTGTGTCCTCAGTGGAGGGTGGGCTCAGAGCTGTGGCAGTGCTGTGTTCCCCAGCCAGGTACACACCGAGGTATGAAACCCCACTCATGTCCCCACTGCTGCATGGATTCCTGAGATCACACAGACACAAACTAAACTGGACTGGAAGGGGGACACTTATGGTCTGAGGTCGGTTCGCAGCTCGGATGGCGATTCTCTGTGGGACCTGGACTGAAGCACCTCATCTTTGGGCTTTGGTTCCCTCCCTCTTCACTAGATGTATGGCCCACCAATTTAATTTGTCCTCATGGTCTCCCTGGCACTGGGAATGGCTGTCCCTGTAGCATTGCACAACATCCCAGTTCAGCCCATTTGCTCTGCCAGGAGCTGCTGCAGTAGAAATAGCAGAGCTGGAATGTGCAATAATGCATAATGGGAGAAGGTGAGGCCAGAGCTGACATTCTCAACTCCTAAACTTACAGTAACAGTGACAAATCTCTCATCATTTGTTCCTCCCTTGCCTGGCACTTGTGCTTCTCTTTAAATGGAGTTTATCATGGTGCAATGGGCTTTTTTCCAAGTTAATGTCTGTCAGCTCCAATTTGTTCAAATGACCTTCGTAGGCTCAGGGGAATTTTAAAAGTAAATAAAGAAGGGCTTGCTGGAGTGCTCAGGGAGGGCTTCACCTGACAGCCAATGATAGAGACACCTCAGAGCCTGCAAGCACCACACTTGCTTGCCAGGGGAAATGGGCTGATTAGGGAAAAGCTCCAGGGATGTTTGCATTTTGGAAGAGAGGACAGAGCTCAGCCACAGACACAGGGCTGCTGCTGGTGGGGAAGGGAGCCATGCAGCACTCTCTGAGTCCCCAGAGCAAGCACTTCACTGGGCTGTGGGTTCACACAATAGACCCCAAAGAACCCACAAAGCGTACAGAGCTCTTATCTTTGTGGCTCTCCCAAAAAAGACCTTCTCCAATAACCTCTTCTGAGGTCTCTTGCTTGAACCCAGAAATCAGGTACCCTTATCTGGGTTGGTGAGGCTGAGGCTGGTCCTGGGGAATCACCAACTTCATGCTCTGCCTTTACAGGGAGTGGATACAACCCTCTGTCTCAGCCTTGCCTT
The DNA here is from genome assembly GCA_030060385.1 of Muscicapa striata striata. Classification (NCBI taxonomy): domain Eukaryota; kingdom Metazoa; phylum Chordata; class Aves; order Passeriformes; family Muscicapidae; genus Muscicapa; species Muscicapa striata. The sequence continues at coordinate 527,447 of JAREIS010000273.1, read as the reverse complement.
CTGGAAAGCCTAAGGCCATTTTGCCAGGATTTACTTCAGCCAGAGATGGCAAGCTAGGTGGGACTGTGCATGGATTTGAGTGTTCAGGAACAGTGAGGGGGGGGGGGAAAATCAGCACTTCACTTGAGTAGATCTAAAGACATAAGAGAACAGGGAAGGAAATAGTGAGAAGGTCAGATAAATAGTCTAAAACAAATCTCCTGGCTCCAGCTAGTGTGGGCAGACTTTGCAGGGTTATCCAACCTTCCTGAGCCAGCAAGAAATACATAAAAATCTGGCCAAAACCTGAGAGCATGGGAACTCTGGAAGCATTTCATAGGGATGCCCCAACTGGAGCTGGACTGAAATTGCAGCAGGAGCCCAATGAGATGCACTTAAATCTGTTCCTGCTGGCTTTGTTATTAGCAATGCTGGTGGTGTGGCACTAGCCAGAAGTCCTGTGCACACACAGGCTCACAGACAGCTGCATGGTATAGTCATGACTCAAAAGTCCTGCTCAAAGTGCTTGAAGGCACACAATGGCCATCCCTGGCTTAGCAAGAGGAGCTTGGAGGTTTAGTTTGTATTCCTGGCTCTGACATTGTCACAGTATGGAAACTCATACATGCATTTGTTTATTTTCTCCCAGTGCATTTGTACAGTGCTCAGCACAATAAGAGTCTTTGTTCTGAGTGGTGCTAGGAGGCAAATGATAATAATAATAGTAATAATAATAACAATAATAATAATTGTAGTGATAACAGTAGTGATAATATGGGCTGAGCTGTTTGGTATTCTTCACCTAAACAGTTCTATACCCAAGATCTGGAAAGAAAAAGAAAGTAGTCATTCAGAGTATCACAACATAAGAACAAGTAGAATCAACTGAGATTTAAATTAGTGAGACCTGTACATTGGATTTTCTTCCAATCCTTCTGCACATCTGAACCCTTTCCATCCTGTGCTGGCAGTGCCTACAGCAGCTCTCCCTACCCAATCTTCACTGGTTTCAGTTCCTGGCCCTTTCCTGTGTTGCTGTGTGGGCTGTAAAGCAGGCTGCAGAAACCAGGAGGCCACAAGAACTGCTGAGCATCCATCAGTTGACATTTGAGCATGAACAAAGCATATGATGCATAAAGATCCATTTGGCACAGTGAACACTACTCCATGAAGGCAGAGTTCAATGATAATTGAGACTTAGAATTAGCACTCTTCCTTCCAGAATGGCACAAAAATCCAGGTCCTTGCAAGCTGTCCTCAAACCCAGTCTTCCTTCCAGACCTTCCCTGAGTCAAAAGAGCTGTGCACAACCCTAAGAATTATGGCTCCAGTGAAGATAAGAAGGATCCAGCACAGATCTGTAGCTCAATGTTCACAAGGATTTGGGGGAGATTCTTTTGTTTTAGGTAGGTCTATCAGAATACAAAATAGTATTCTTTTCTTCTTCATTCTCCTTAAGCTTGAAAGCTTAAGGCAAAGAACACAGATCAGCTATTATTTCACAATGCACAGAAATATCTACAACCCTAGGAGGGAGGCAAATAGTGGTATATATTTTTTGAGTCAGGAACAGAGCAATGAAAGTAGGCTTCAGCACTTTGTATTCACATCCTCCTGATCTGAGACAAAAACCATAAACTGGGGCAAAATGAAGAACTTACTCTGCAATGTCTTGTTGATCCAGGCAGAGGAGATGCCAGAGTGGCAGTCTGCTACATCAGCAAGGTCCTGCAGTCAAACCAGCCCCATGACAAGGCCCATCCTCCCAGTGCAGTCTGGATCGGTGGCACTTCTCCTGCCATGTGACAAACCACACCTGGGACCAAGCATAATCAGAGCAAAGAGGCTTGGGGGCTCAGTAATCTTCTCCCTCACATGAATATGTTGGTTTAATGGCTGGACTGTACAGCTTATGTAGTAGCATGGGATTTTTACTTACTGCATTCCTGCTTTACCACAATTGCATCTTTATGATCCAAAACTGAATATACTTTGAATGACAGCACATCACAGAAACATGGAACCATACAGGTGGGAAATACCTTCAGGAACATTGAGTCCAATGTTAAACCTAACACTGCAAAGTCCACTCTAAACCATGTTCTAATTAAAAATATGCAAATATATTTAATGTCTGCTGCTCACTGTTTGCAATCCTAGATGCATTTTTGAGGTGTAAATGAAAGACTGACTTTTGTGTCAGACATTCTAGGGTTGTTGACATGACTAGCAAAGGATTTGTAGATGAGTCCTTAGAACCAACCTTTGACACTACCCACTTTCTAAATGTTTTAAAAAAAAAAAAGAGTGGGAGGGAAGAAAAAGAAAGAAAAGTATTGCCCTGCTGAGTTGTTAAAGAGGGAATTGAATATAAAAACATATAGCAAAGTCTGCCTGAGTCTGCAGACAGCCTGGACTGTAGCTGAGAAAGGCATGAGCTGCCTGCACCCATCTCAGAATGTCAGTTTTGAAACCTAATGCTGACACCTTAGAAAGAACTACTCAAATGGCTTTCCTATCTGCAAATTTTTGCAGATGCCTGCAACTCTCTTAATTAGCCCCCAGTCCCAGGTCATTTTTTGCTTTTCTCAAGAAGGCAAAACATTCAACTGTCTTTTCTTCAGCCCAACCAATCTGTATCTTTCATGTTACAGACATTTATGTTGCATTCAGAATGAGGCACCATCTCAAAGCGTAGGAATGGCACAGAATAAAGACTTTACCATCAGTTTCCATAAGTTTAGGAATCTTGGAATGATTCTATTGTTCATGATCCTCCTCAGTTCCTCTCTCCTGGCACATAGATCATGCTGCAGTCCTTTTCCTCAGTAGCAGGGATTACACCATTGTGCAGTTCATCTCAAACTCAGTACTGCAGCTGTTTGATCCGGACTGAATGCTGTGGTCTCACCAAGGGGAAGCTTTGTGGATTGGGGACAAGGAAGAAGGATTACTGGACATGTTCTGGTGAGCTTTAGAGTGGCTTTTAGCTTTGAAATGCTAGGACTCATAATGGATTTGGTGGAGTGTGTGTCTGTTTTGTTTGGGTTTTTTTTTTTTTTGGTTTTTTTAACTATTAAGAAGAGAGTTAAAGCCAGAAAGATCTCAAAAGTTGCTGTATGTCTTGTCATGTCCCCAGGTTCCCTCTTTTTCTTGTATTCTGGTAGCACAAATGAAATAAGATCTACCTGAGTCTGAAAAAACCCCTTCATGAATGTGCTTACTGCCCTTAGTCTGATGAGGCATGTCAGTCTTCACCCCCACCCTTCTGATGTACCACATCCAACTTCGTGTGTCACTGGTTCACCACCTCTGCCTCTGTCCCATTCAAATCCACCTGAATGGCCATTCCCACCCACACTTGTCCATCCATTCATCCTAGCCTAGCTGGCTGGCTGTCAGTGAGAACTGACCTTCCAGAGTGTTTAATCGGCACAGCAAAGATAGCAGCAAAATCCTTGAGTCATGTGGAGCTCTCTAGCTCTGAGAAGGTGCTCCTCTTGCAGGCAGCAGCTGGGGGGACATTTATGTTGACTCACAGTCCTCCTCATCCCCTGTTTGAAGGGGACAGCCCTGCAATGATGAGAGAGGGGCCAGCAGACAGCACCCCACAGCAGGGCCAGGAGTACACAGCAAGATAAACCTCTGTGCCAAGGGTTTTCTCCCGTTGTGCTCGCTCCCAGAGAGCCTATCTGGCAGAGAAAAGTCCACTGCCCTCCCTCTTGTCACCCTTCCTTTCCCCACCAGCAGCCCCCAGCTCGACAGAGAGACCAGGCTGGATGGAGAGCCTTTCTCTCCAGCGTGCCGCACTATGACAGATGATTGACTCGAAACAATATCTAAGGCGATCAGGATAAAGTACCGACCATTTCAAGGCTCAGCAGAATTCAAATTCTAATTAGACTTCTCACCACATTCCAAATAAAAATTGTTCCCCTGATATCCTTTTTGCCTATCAGGTGTCTCTCCCTGATCGCTGGAACAAAACGCATAAAGAAAGTGATTAAAGCCATAACAAAGGCATAAAATTGAAATTATCGCTGGTATCACATCTGGGAGCAGAGTGTGTCACCACACTGCCCCCCTCCCCTCGGAGCACTCCCTCCCCAAATAGACACACACACATCCCCCCATAGTTCTTGCCTCAAATGTGAGTGATAGGCTGGGGGACAGGGGGCGGAGGGGGGATGAGAGAAGGTCTTGTTCCAGGTTGGAAGCCATCCATTCCCATGGTATGGAAAAGCATCTCAGCCCACACCCCCCAGACCCACTGCCTCCAGCCTAAGGCTGTGCTGGAGTAGCAGTGGGTGGAAATTGCTTTGCAGTCTCTGGTGCTGCTTTACATCAGCTGAGGATGTAGCCCACATCATCTGCAAATGCAACACATGCAGGCGCCTGAAGCGTACACACCCAGGGAGAGGAAAACACATAAACACAGAGGCCTGCTCACTGCCAGGCGCTCTCTAATGAAGGCACAGACAAACCCTTCTCTGGGGCACGCACCCCCTGCACACACCTACCCACACATCACACACTCACGCTCAGAGCCCAACCTCCAGTGCACCACACACATACCAAAAGATTGCCTGTGCCTACTGATGGCTGTGGTACAGCCAGAAACCCCACCACACACCCCCACACAAACACAGTGTGAGCCTGTTACCTCTTCACTACTCACACAGAGGGTTATAAATCAATATGCTATCAGAGCCCCTATGTGTTCCCCCACACATGTATGAAACATACATATAGATTCTAATCTTGAGCACAGGAATCCACAAAAACTGAATATTGCACATCCTAATTCCTACTCCATGTGCCCCCCAAGCACCTGCAGTCCCAGAGCATGTGTGTAGACAGGCTACACATAATCCTTATACAGCTTATTGCTATTTTATATTTTTAACAATTTCATCAATTTGCAATGTATCTATATATCCATAATGGCAATTCACACAAAGGTGTGTATATATATCCATTAAAAAAAAAAAAAAAAAAAAAAAGATATATCAGGACTGCACAACCCCCTGCAATGTTTCACGGCCCCCAACACACAGAGCTCATAGGCATGTGTACCTCCAGGCACACTAATTCTCAGTGCAGAGGTCACTCTGCCAGCACAACCTCAGCAGTCCAGATGTGAGCTTGTTCAGACATAGTAAAAACACACGTGCCCTGCTAGGCAGGGAGGGGACAGCCTTGTCCCTCTCCCTCCTTTGGCAGGGATGCAGTGCTGTAGGCTCAAACAACCCCTCTCCTGATTTACATGAGCAGGGGGGAGCAGGATGCCCCTCAGCCAGGCACCCAGGGCTGTGGGGGACATTTATGGCAGCAGGTGCTGGGCTGCAGTGGTGGACACCCAGTGGCAGGGCTGCCCTTTCCCCCTCCTGGATCTTTGCACTGCCTTGGCTCGGCTCAGGATGCCCTCAGGAATGCCCATTTCATTTTTCAGCTGCATGAGGGGCCACTCCAGAAGAGAGTTAAAAAGAGAGAGAGTGAGGGAGAAAAAGAAAGGGACTAAAGCGATATAAAATTAAAAGGTAAAAAGCAGGAACGCAAATGGGAGAGAGCTCTTTCAGCTTTCACATTATTAATGACTCTTCAAAAAATCGGCGAGTTTTCCAATCTTCTCCGAGAAGCGCTTGAAGGAGCTCACAGATGAAACTGACCTTCAAAATGTTCTTTGGTCTTTAGTTAAGAAATTCGCTCGCCATTATGGCATCATTAGGGAAACAAGGATAAAATTACTCCATGGTTAATGACCTATAGTATCTCCCCACCAAAATTTGTTTCAGATCTAATAAAACTGTGCTTAACACACTCGGATGAGTTATGAGGACTGTTCTGCAGGGTATTAAAATGTGGAAAATAGATTTTCCGAAGCTGGGGGGACTGGACTTTTCGAATCAGATAGCAGAATGGAATTTTCTGGGCAATAAATTCTTCCATGTCTCAATTTCATCTCGCTCTCGCTCTCTCTCCCTCTCCCTCTCCTCTCTCTCTCTCTCTCTCTCTCATGCTCTCTCCCTGAAATGCTAAAGCAACATGGAAATCTTTAAAGTGCAGAAGCTTATATAAACTTTACCCTCAAAACCCCAAAATAGGGCCCCCATCTTTTAATGCTTTCTTTTTGTCTTGCATCTGAGAAGAAGGCACAATCCCTCGTGAGGAGAGCTGGGTACCATTCACAGAACCAGTTCAGCTGTGAGGCATTTTGGTGTTGCAATGCTGCAGTTTGGACTTTGCATGAGTCCAGGAGGCTGCCAGCATCCCTGCACGGGTGCTGGTGTGCCAGCAATGAACAGGAGCAGGATGGAGACCGTGCAGGGCTGCCCAGGGGCGCATGGGGGATGCCTCCCCACTGCCCCACGTGCCAACCGGAGGCACTGGTGGGAGCATGCGGGGACCACTGCTGGGTGTTTCATTCCACAGCTCACGTCTCACTGAGAAGACACCAGCAGTACTCATGGAGCAGCCCTTGGTGCTGGCCCCAGGGTGAGGCACAGATGTGTGCTCATACCGCGGCCAGCAAACACATCCTTGGCGGGGCCACGAGCCCGCTGCCACCGCTGCCTGGGGCAGGTCACCGGAGCCCACGGACGGGCAGCCCGGGCACACGGGCCCGTCTCATCTGCCGCTGCCTGGAGCAGGAGCCAGGGACTCCAATGGTGCTTTTAGGTTAGTGAGGGCTAGTTACTGCCGCTGAGAGAGGTGGCTTGCGAGGTAATGGCATTTTGCTCTCTTTAAACTTTAATCTTTCCTATTAATTCCCTGCAACTGGAGAATGTATGAGAGTTAATGTTCCATGAACGTGTTTCTCAGCCGACAGTCTCTTCGAGCTAATTACCTTCAGGTGCTAAATGGAGGGAAATTGCAATCCATTTGGATGTGAAAAAATTTCGCCTTTCCAATCCCCTGTGCAACATTCTTTTTCCTGAGTGTTGCAGAAAGAATGCACTTGGCTTCTTTCTTTTTTTAAATGTTTTCCTCCCCTTCCTATCCTCACCCTCCTCCCTCCTTCCCCAAAACCCCCATCCTCACCAATAACCTGTCTTCCCTCGAAGACCTTGGGTTCTCCAGGAGACTCCATGGCAGGCTCAGCAGAGGGGAGCATTGTCCTCAACACAATCAAATGGGACAGCACACCAGTCAGAAAGAGGGAAAAAAGTAGGCATATCCATGAAATCCAAACACATGGTGAAAACATGGAGGGCAAAGTGAGGAAGACAGCAAGAGACTTCCTTTGGAGGTCTGAAGTTAAAGTGTATTTACACGCTTAATAACACGCTTATTACAGCCATTTCCCAGTTGTTGAGTTTTGAATACAGAGATAATAGAATTTTACAAGCTACATAAAGCCATTACGCTTTTGGATCTGGGACTGGGGAGGGAGTTCGGTAGAACCCATGGAGAAAAGAAGAGGGAAGGAAATCAAACCCAAATGTGTTCAGACTGGGCCTGGAAATCAGTGTCTTCATATAGGCTGACAGAGCCAGTCAGGTTACATGTGAACAGGCGTAACCGGAGTCTTGGATGAACATCTCTCCTGTCTGGAAACCACATTCTCTCATGTCTCACAGATGACCACTGGAGATGATGGACATCTCAAATAGAAGCCCCTGGCAATAAGAGGTTCCTTATTACCCATTTAGCTACCAAAGAGCCAAGACAAGTGGTGCCAGACAGATTCAAAAAAACTCCAGTGAGAAGAGATGCACTAAATTCAGAGGGTTCTGCGCCATGACTACCACCAGTTGGTTTTGAGCTAATCTGCCTTTGGTGTTTATGACAGACTTACTGCAGCATTATCTAAAAGGTTTCATGCAAGCTTGCCTCAGAGTCAACCATGACAATTATCAGGAGCAGAAGTCTTTTCCACAATAACGTAAATATGCTCCAACTGGGAATGGTGTCACTTGAGAAAAATCCTTGGAGCTTTGCTGAACCAGCAAGATCATTCAAATGCCCTGTTTTTATGGCTCTCCTCATAGTCCAGATGCCACTGAGAGATAAAGCTAAACCTGCACTTTGTCAGTAGATTGAAATTGAAAACGTTTATCAATCTCTGTAGACTAAAACACTTGCTGAATCCTCCTAGCATCATTTCAACCATTAGTGACTGAAGGTGCAGATGGTTTGCTATTCATCCCACTGGTTCTCTACAGAGACATGCTCATTTTGACGTGTTGGGGAGCTTGTCTACAGTCCCCATAGAAAAGCAGTTCAGAGATGTTCTGTCTCTGGACTCTTGCTCACCCTGTATTACCAGCATTGACCAACTGCCCTAGATAGTGTTTTAAACCACCTTTACTGAAGCAATAAGAACAATAAAGCAATAGCAGGCCAAAGCTTCCAAAGCATGACAACATTCCAGCACACTAGGAGAACTTGTTTGAAGCTTGGCTCTGAAAAAAATCACCAGGGTATCATGTGAGGTAGCAAACTAGGAGGGGAACTTACATCACTGCAAAGATTTTCCAGAGTATCCTGGCCACTGTCCATGTCCATATCCCCTCTGAAGTTTGTCTGAGCCCTCTTATTGCAGAATATGAGCATCTCTTAGTCTCTGAAGGATTTCCACTAAGACTCTCTGCCACATATGAAAGACTGAGTGATTTCACCCAGGGCCACCTGAATGGTGATCACAGAATAGAAATTTTCTGCACTTCTAAAGTATCCTTCCTGCCTGTCAGCCCAGTCACACAAGGGTAGATTTTTGTCACCTTCATGTTCAGCCACTCCTCTACACACCTATCCCATACTTATCCATCTGCCAGCCCCACATACCTGTGCTCTAGTCAAATCTGCTTCCCACTTTTGAACATCAGCCCACAGCCTTTCTACATGGCTGCTCCATCCACTGTGCATTTAATGAGATTTGCAGAGGAAACCAAATAGGTTTATTTAAATTGGGATATTTCATAAAAGCGGGGGTTTCTATGGTGAATTACTAATCCCTCAGAACTTTTTTGTTTTGGTTTCATGTTTGTTTTTTAATTCTGTGAGAAGGTGAGTGGGGATGGGACTTCTCAGGGAGGCAATAATTTCAACAGCACTGTCACAACATAGTAAGGTTTTTATCATATTTTCATGGCCATGTCCAGGGTTTGCTAGTCAATATGGCTGATAGGACTTCACTGGCTACACCCAAAGGTGTATACTTGATACTTCAGCCTCAGTCAGAACTAAACCACTGGTTTGAAGGAGAGGGTTTAAGCCAGCAGCCAGCAGCTGATCTGTTGCCTTATGCATGCACAGAAGCACACACTGTCATGAGCTGCATAAAGTTTTTTTTTAATATATTGTGCTTGGGATGCAGGTGGAAATGGGCTACAAAGGCTTCTCCCTTTCATCTCGACTATCTTTTCACAAAAAAACTTCATTTTCCTACTCCCAACTCCCTCATTCCACATTTACTATGTTCTTGCCTTCTTTTCCCCCTCTTGCTCTCAAACTATGTTTTTCTCTACTTGTCCTCCTTTCCTTGTTCTCCTTCTCAATTTCTTTTTTTAATATATATATTTTTTTTTAATTTGGAATTATAAATATTGAAAAACTATTTAATCCCCTAAGTGGGGCTGATAAGAAGGCAGTAGAATTTTCCCGACTCACACTTGGTGCTGACTGTATTGCAGAAAATGCTGTCTTTTTTCATTGGTCACTTGCTTTTTAACTTTTTTTATTTTAGTTATGCTGCAATTAGTCTAAAATTGAGGGAATTTGAAAAAGCAGAGCAACAGCAAATCTTTATTTTCCTCCCTTCTGTCATCCCTATGGTTCTCTGAAGCTAGAAAAGCAACTTCAAATTATAAAGAAGGGAACAACAAAATGAACCTTCAGACTGCACACACTATTCACTTGTTGGTTAAAAGAACAAAATGGAGAAAAGAAAGAGGACAATTAGTATGTTTGAGATGCAAAAACTCATGTGTCTGTATGTATGTCAGTATAGAGAATGCAAAAATGGATGACAAAAATATTGCAGCTAGCAATTGATGTACATTACTAGTGATGGTTTAAATACCATCTTTTAACTTCTTTAATCTGCTTAAAAACCCCTGTGGCTAAATCAGTATAAATCCTTTAGACTGTAAGCACAGTTATACTGGTATCTGTGTACCTAATACCTGTGTAGCTTAATTTCATGCCTACAAGAGAATAAAGTTAAATTGTTAAAAAGCCTATTTGTATCAGTGTAAATGCTAGAGGGAAATGTACTGTGTTTACCCTGCTGCCATAGTTAAAATTTCTTATACAGATAGAGCCAAAATGGGGCTCCTGATCACTCACCATTTCTCTCCCTTCCTCATCCCTTCAGCCCCATTTGTGTCAGCTTTTCCTTCTCTCTAGAAATTCTCATTTGTGGGGCACCTTGGAACCCATGCTTAAATCTGTCCCTGAGGGACAGTTCCATCTCCCTGCAGAGCCCCATGAGGATGGATGGGTCCTGAGCCCAACCTCTCTGCAATGGCAAGCAGGGGCAAGGGGAGAATGGCACACATCTCTGAGTAGCAATAAGACTCATTCTCCTTCCAGCTCAGCTTTTCCTGTTTGCTTGCCTTAAGATCAGGAATAAGCCTGAATTTTGTTGGGGAGGGAAAAAAAAAGACATTAAAATTTAGCAAAGAGAAGAACAGGTGTTTGTGAGAAATTTACTGTGTGGGAAAGAACCAGGGAGGAAAAACAGAAACTACTCTGGGGAATGTGTAATTCTCCATTTAAAAGCTGGACTGCTGGCTCATTCAGTCCCCACGCTTGTTCCCCCTGGCTATTTAATTTACAAGCTTTTGGGTGCAGATTTCTGTTTTTCCAACAGAAATCCTGTGAGGTTTTCACTTGGCTCTTTACAGCTGTCTGAGGCATGAAAAGGAAGCTGCACTTTAACAGCATAGGTCAAAAAAATAGCAGCTGGACTCAAGGAAAGAGATTAAAAGGCTCTGCCAAAGTCATCCTGTTAGACACTGGTACAATTGAGGCATTCCTACCTGCTGTGTCCTATACCCTGTATGTAAAATAAGAGAGCCATGGAGAGACAAAAACAACTTGATAGAATGATAGAAATAAATAAACCTATTTCTATGCAGAAAACTGCAGCCTTTAATGATTTACATTGAATGTGAAAAGCGTCTAACTCTTTGTCTTCTCTTTCTCAAAAATAAATATAAATCCATCTGTGACATACCTTAGGGCTGGGCTTATGGGCAGCCACCTAAAACCAGAAGCTTTCAGGGCAAATTCATCACTGGAGCAACTCCATTGGCTTCAGGGTTGTTAAATTGAAGAGGGATTGGGCCTTATGCTTTTAATTGTAGTTACAAACCCAACTGCAGCCTGATGAGCAGAAAACAAGCTATGACCAGAACTATGTAGTCCTCTATCCCAAAGAAAGGAAAACATGCAGAAGCAAGAGCCTTAGCTGTACTGAGCCTAAGGCCATATCATTTGGAGGACTGGAACAGCCCAGATATCTGTGTTCTTTTTGCACCAGCACCAGGTACTAAGTACTGTGACAGCCAGGATCAGTTCACCATCAAGTGATTTGCTCATTAATTTCATCTATAAATCATGTTCCTGCTTTTAAAATGGCAAGGACAATAAAACACACAGTAAAAGGTATGAAAGACACACAGATCCATATGGTGAGGGGAAAATGTTTGCAAAGACAAACATTTTTTAACTTCCAAAACTGTATAGAGGACATGTAACAGTCTCCCAGGGAGAGTAGTCAAGAAAGAATGATCAGTACAGCCATGTAAACTTCATGACCTCTAGAAGAGGTTGGCAAAATGCATTAAAGGACCACCTAAATCTCATCACTGAACTATAGTCACTTCTGGGGAAAAAATCAGCATCTTACTTACTAGTGGCACTCAGCAATTAAAATTCCTCATTAAATATTCTGCCCTTAAGTATATCCTGAACTCCTAGCACATGCTTAAATCCTTATCTGTTCAGAAATGGTAAAGTCCATGACTAATTAAATAAAAATATAATTTACAAATGTTCAGTCCTTCTTTGGAAGACTGGAGTTAAACATGCAGCTCTCATACTAGTGTCTTTCAATATTTAAATGCAAAAGAAACCAAAAACATTATCACTGAAAAGTTTCAACAGTGATAAGAATAGATATATTTGTTGTCTCCATGTTAGGATTTACAAAAGCTTTATAGTCATGAAAAATGGAGCTAAGCCTGATGAACAAAATAACAAAATTCTTATTATAATTTACAGGAACACACACACATAAACATGTATCTATCTGTGTATCTGTAATACACAGTGTCTGGAATATAAAAATTTTATTGCCAAATTGAATACCAAATAATAAGTTAAGCTGACAGAAACATAAAGATCTGCATTAGATGGCACCCAAAGGAAGGCAGAATTTCCAGTAGGAAATTGCTTGCTACCCCATTGTGGTTTGGGGGGAATTTGTAGGATATATGGCAATTGCTGGGACATTTTGAAAGTGTGGCTACATGTATCCTCAGGACATCTGGGTCCTGATAAGGGATGTGGCCTTTCTATTTTCAGGGCATACATCCAAGTTGCAAGTGCTGAGCCCTGGGACACTTCTTTCGCTTCCTAATAACTCAGCAGAGGAGAAAATAGGTTTATTGGTGGTTGTGGGGAGAGCAGAGAGACCAACAGGCTGTTCTAGGCACACTGCTGTAGTGCTGCACTGTAGTGCGAGATCAGGACCAGAGAAAAGGAACATAAGGCAAGAACCAGCTGTGAGGAGGAGCAAGGCTGCAGAAGGCCTCCACTGCACAGGTCCTGGGTGGCTTTGCTTGGCAGAGCATCCTTTGGCCTCAGGGCTGGGGCTGCCCTCCGCAGGATGCATCAGCCCACTTGGACGTGGTCCAGTGGCTGCCCTCAGACTGCAGCACAAGAGGAGTTACAGGGACTCAGCTGAGACCTGGACGTCTGGGGACACAGGGGGTTGGAAGCTATATTGGGAGGCAGTTTGGAGAACATCTTCACAGCATTTGACTGGTTTGGCTAATACACTGGAGCCGTGTGGTGAATTACTGTTCTCATCGTTCATGGGAGATGCCAGTTGACTGGGTGCTCGCTTCCCTTGGCTTGTCACTTGTCTTTAGGTGATTTGGAGTGCAAAAAGTGCCTCCTGTCTGAGGGACTCCTCCTCCCTCAGCAGCCATGCAGTATGGGGCAGCCCTTGGCAGTCCCTGCCAGTGGTGCTTCCTTGCCAGCTGGCAGGAGCAGCTGATGGGCAGACGCAGCTGGAGAAGCAATCAGAGACAGGTGACACCACCACAGACATAAGGGATGCCTTTCCCAGTGTCCCCTGTGGGGTGGGAAGCTGCTGGTTGGCTGGAGCCGCCCAGCAGCCAGAGGAAACCCTGCAGACATCAGTGTGCAAAACACTGCGGGTGTAAGCACCATTGATAGATGTAAGAGCAAGAATAAATCTGATTATGGACAAATTACTGTTTGGCCTCACCTGAAAAGCTGGTCCTGGAATCTCTACTTGTGTAGTAGAGAAGGCAGTGCTTTAGACTCTGTCCAAACCCAGGTTAATCTGGCTCTTCCATGGACAGAAACGTTCCATCATAAACATTGTCTGCAACCTTACTTTGCACAGGTCCTACAAGCTCAGAGTGTAACCTGACGGTTTTGCTCAGGGGTCTTCATTGCTCCTGCCCACTCCTGCTGTGTTTCCTACTGACCCCTGCAAAGGCACCTTAAGTGCAGTGCACCTGTGTCTTCAAGGAGAAACACATACCTCTGTATGAAAAGGAACCCAGATAAGAAGCTTCTCCTACATCAACAGAGGAGGATGAAGTCTGATGAGACTTATGTTAGTCTGTTCTGGACAAGATGCTGAAATCAGCCATGGATCTTGTACTGCCTCTCCATCTAAGTTTTGGTGCCTCCCATATTGGGCTGAAAGTGGGGAAGGAACAGTACTTTATTCAAGGGCACAGGAAGAGACACTATGAGGGGGAGGTGATGATTTGCATCATAAGTAATACAAAGCTCTGGTGCTCTATGCCTTGAACATAAGCTGTTAAAAATGGGCTTTGCTTTTATTCCAGAGGCCAGGAATTTAAAAACTGTAGAAAACATCTTGTGCTTGTGCTGCCACCTCTGCTTGCAACAGACAGCTCGGGCTGTGAAGAGACAGTGCCGAGGTGAGTGTGTGTGTGTGTGTCTGTGTGTGCGTGCATGTGCACGCCTCTTGGTGCGATTCCTCCTTCCTTGCCAAAACATCTCCTGCTGTTTATTTATTTATTTCTCTCTGATAACGGAGGGGATCGCGTTTCCGGAAGAGTGCCAGCAGATGATACGAACCCAGGACTGATACTGCCAGCAAACCCATGCCAGCCCTTTCTGCCGGAAAAATTTCATTTTTTCCAGAAGGAAGCCATGAGTGTGAAGCAGAATCCAAATCCGATTTCTCGGCATTTTTTGTTATCGCTCAGCAGCCCACCAGGTGGGGCAATGGAGGGAGCGCACTCAGCTGCAACTCAGTGCCTTAATCCAATTTACAGCTTCTCTTGGAGAGATAATTACAGCCCTGAAACCAGTTAGCACTGTACAAAGAGGCTCTCGAACCAAAGCCCCGATCCTGTCTTTCAAATATTCACCTAGAGTGTCAGGGATGCTTCGGAGAGGGAGGGGGCACTTGAGTTAAGCCACTATGTATGGAGAAGTGAGCACACAACGCCCCTTCCCAGACACATGTGCCTCACTTGTACACTCACACAGGTTTCCCAAAGACCCATGGGCAGTGACAGTGTGGGACTGTCAGCCCCTGATTCTCCAGCTCTGGACACCTGGGCAGCAGGAAGCTGCAAAGCCTTCTCTTCCAAGCACTACTGGCAGATCAAGAGGGCAAGATGATGGAAAACCTGAGCTATGGCAGGGGGGTAGAGAAAATGACCAACCCTTCCCCGAGTCATGGACACAGCAGCTCTGCCATTAAGGTCACTCCTGCAGCCACCCCGAGGAAGCCAAACCTGTTCAATTTTTCCACAGTGATTAGAGGTTTAATACTTGGTTTAATACAAAGATGCAATGTCTCTTTGCAAAGGCACTATAGGGTGCAGCATCTCAAAAGCCAAGCAGGCCACCCCTGCAGGTGCTGAGTTCCTTGCAGCTCACAGCAGCTGGGCCTGAATTTTACATAACCTGTTATCCCTCTGCTTGGCCCTCGTGCAGCCACTCATGTCCCTAAGATGCAGGGCTGCAGAGGGATTCATAAGCAGTAATGAGAAGAAGCTTGGGTATTCTGTAGCAGGGCAAAAGACATACAGGGGCATTTATGCTCCATGCAGACCTCCAAAACCCATCCTTTTCAGCACCACAGCCCATTCTCATTGCAAGACACAATGGCTGATGCCTCTGCTGTCACCATCACATCATTGCTTTGAGAAAGAAGACACGTGAGAACCTGAATAGCATTAAAGTCTGTTCAAGTAGATACCTTTAAGATTTCCTGTCATACTACCACAGTGAGGTATGGGGGGACACTTGGTGATGGACACATTGGATTCAACTTGCAAATTATCAAGAAGGGAGCCTGGGGCTTCACTGGGTTTCTTCAAGCCACAATAAGCAACTTGTAAACTGCAAATTAACCTCCTCTGGCTTAATGATTTTGATCTTCATCACTGAAGTGTGAAGGAAGATCTCTCTTGCAGGTGATTTTCAGTCCAATTGGCATAGTCAAGAGAGAGGTCCAGCCTTTTGGATTTAAGTATTAAAAAGGAATAGAAAAGACAAAAATATAGATTCTTGCTGGTAGGAATGCTAGCTGATGTAGGAGCAATTTGAGATCAAAACACATGTAAGTAATCCACTGGATATGTAGTCCCCTCCCTGATGCCCTGGTTCACAGCAGAGGCCAAGCTCTTACCACAGGGTGACCAGTTGAAAGTTCTGTTCTGGAAACTCCTCCTTTACGTGTGGGTCTGGAAAATTTCCCAGGAAAGAATCAGCCAGTATAGCTGAGACTGCATTTGCTGCAGAGTACCAGCTCAGAAAGTGGACTTTCCTTCCTTGCCTCAATGCAGAAGTGAAGGAGTCAGGCTGGCTTCCTGGCAGAACATCCTCTTTCGACAGGCCAGAAAGGCCACAGCAAGTCTGCAGTGACAGAGCTTTTGCTGGTAAAAAAACAACCTTTTTGTTGTTGTTGTTCAAGCTCTGAGTCATAAACAGAGTGTGCTTGGTTGGGATCCAGGTTCAAGCCCTCACTCTTCCACTCCTTTCCTCTGTGTCCTTGGCCAAGTTTCTCCACTGAGCATCAGCAGTTGACAGAAGGCACTGTCTCTCTCTGGGTGTGCCTGGGCTGGCAGGCACACTCAGAACTGAGCTCTGAAGCATGGCAGTATGCAGGAGGGGTCAGAATTGGCTGGATTCAAGAGGCATTTTTTCATGCATAGCCTGGGAAGAATGTGCCCAGGCACAGAAAGCTGGCACAGGCTGAACCTCTCTCCTTGCAGGCCTCTGGTTGGGCTCTTCTTCAGGGCAGACATGCCCCTATATGGGCTTGTATCTGAATGGATTAATGATGGATTTAACTTTGATTGGAACCTCCTAGTTATTACCTGGACTCTAGGAGTCAAGCACATGGAAGTTTGTCGCTAGCAGGAAAGAAAGTGGCAGAAATTAGATCACAGAAAGAGATACACCATTTAGAAAGTCTTTAGGCTCTGAAGCATTTGCAAAAAAATCTTTTTCTTGTAATGCAAGCCTATTGTTGGCCTCAAAATGAACACTTGCCCTGCATCAGATACACACTGGACAAGTTTATGAATTCCCCAGCTATTCTGTTAGGAACTCACTCCGGCAATAGTTGCAATGTGAGGACCATACATACATTCCATGAGAACAGTTGTTTTGATTTTCTAGTGGTGTATCAGGATCTAACCCTTCTCTGTCCCTTTTGCATAATATTGTCCAGCAATATGAAACACAGAAGCCCTGCTTTGAACCATCATGTTCTGTCTTCGATTCAGGTCTTCTCAATCAATGTTCTAGCTGTGGTGCTTGGCTTTTCCATTGATTGCTCCCATGGCATTTCTGAACTGCTAGGAATGTGGCAAAAGGGCAGCTGGAGCTTTCCTTCCTAGTGAACCTAGGGCAAAGTGTGGTTCATCTGACACATACCTCTCACAGGGATGACACGTGTGCACGTGATGTCCGTTTGCTTTTCATAGCACAGCACCGTCAGAATCAGTCATTCTCCAAGCGTGTAACAGGACTAGCTCACATAGTTGATTTGCTTGTGTAGATACCAGAAGACACATGGAAATTCTTGTATTTATGAAGTGATTTCATCTGCCTCTCTAATAAAGACACTCTAATGTGGGACACAACTGCCCCATTAGCAAGCTATTATATGGTTCCTTGGGAGGTCTGCAGAGAAATTAAATATAATGGTCTCAGTAGCCAACTGAGTTGAAACCCATGGATCCCTTCACTTCCATCCATTTGGCATCTGGGACATTATACCTAACTGTGAGCAGTGGAGAGACCCAGACACTCAAAATCCCTATGCTGACTGTGCCAGGGCTAGAGATGCACCTGCAGGAAATCAAAGCACAGGACCAATGCTGACCCAAAGTAGAAAGCAAGGCATTAACACTCTGCTTCTTAACTCCCCACAGGCTCCACAATCTGTACTCACATACCCTATGAGAACACTAATTCCACCCTAAACTAGACTGTATTGGGAAAGCCCAGGAGACCTTCCAGTTCTACATATATCATGCCTTGAGAACAACTCTGATCAGTAGTAACCTTTTCCTCTAGAAGACAGGCTATGGATTCTTTATCTCAGAAATTATTTTCTAATAGATAGGCAAAATCCATAGCCATTAAAGGAGTGCTGGTAAAATCATTAGTATAAAAATATGCTTGGGCTTGGGGGTGTTTGTTGTTTGGTTTGTTTTTTACATTGTTGGCTGGTTATCTAATCACTGAAGAACTTAGAGTGTAAGAGGGGCAGGACATCTGTTAGGTGAAGAAGCATGTATCCAGTGACAATCGATCAGGAGGCTGGCTTTAATCATGACATTTTACAAATAACTGCATTTTTTAAACAGTGTCCTACACTAAACCAAAATCTAGACCTTGCTTATCTCAGAATTTCATGATTAGGCCAGCAGTCTTCTCTCAAAATTGTATGCCTGGATCCGTGTAGGCAAATTCAAGGTTCTCTGCTGGAGCTACACTGCCATTAAAAAGCACAGGAATACAGAACTAGAGATTACTGGAAAAGAACAGATGGGAATGAAAACAGGCACCTCTGGTCAACCTGGAGAGAGCACCGAATAGCTCCAATCTGCACCATCAACTTGAAAGCTGTAGTTTATACAACCTCAAACTGAGTACCAAATTTTTTAGGGAAACCTCCCCTTTTATTTCTGTTTTGGCTTTGTCTAGACTCAGAAAGCAACTGCATATATAGACAGAAGGAAAGCTGAGTGTTTATCTGGAGTAAATAGGGGAGGATCCCCTGCTCCCAGCAGCCAAGTAAGAGCTGGGAGCGAGGAAGAGCATGACCCTCTCTCACACTTCTTTTGGCTGGTAAAAATGGCAGCTTAAAGGCTGTCAGGAATTCCCCCCCCCTCTCTTGTGGTTGGAATTGGGAAGATTCCATGGAGGCTGATGAAGCTGAGTAAGAGCACTGCAGCCAGAGCAGCTGCCAAGCAGCCATCAGGCAAGACTATGTCAAGATACAGGGACCTGGGCTGGGACCCAGGAGGTCCCTGTGGGTCCTGACCCTTCCACCACCTCCAGGCCTCTTCCTGCCTCTCTGGCAGCAGCACAGCCCCCCCAGGCTGCTGCCACTGCCGAGCTGTGCAGCTGAAGGGGATGGCACATTGAAGCAATTTGCCAGGCTGCATGACAATTACTGACACAGATGCTCCTGTGTCAATATGGGCTCTTCTCTCCGTTCTGGTTACAGCAATGGGTGTGCCTGGCGGGGACTCCTCTCGGCACAGGCCAGTAGCATTATGGGGCTGGGAAGGGGCCATGACTGCCTGGGCTTGCGAGAGCAGAAGCAGACTCACAGGTTGTTCCTGCTCTCTCCCCTCTTCCAGTCTTTTTATCAGGATCTTCAGCTGCCTGCCATCCCCACACTCTTCTCTCTGTCCTCTGCTACCCACATACTGTAGTTTTTTCTCTGCAACATCTCTCCCCTGCTGCCTGTTTGGAGATTAGGGATGAGAGAAAGGGGTACTGTCCAATTAATTCCTGTCAAAGGCTCTACATCCTTCATGCACTCTCCTCCTTTCAGTTGTTCCTCTTTAAACTGGAATATCAGTTATTGCACAAGTGCCAATAAATTACATCCTTCACAGACACAAGAGAGGTGAGATGGGGCAGATTTTAGGAGGGTCAGGACAGGCATAAGGAATTACAGACAAACCTCTTCACCCTCTGAGCAGCTCTGAGAGTCATCTTCTCCTGCCAGCTTTTCAACCAGCATCAAAGTCTATGTGTTTTGGCCTGCCAAAGGCTGAAATGCAGCAAAAACACTCACATCCAGTATTCAAATGTCATCAAACTCCATCCAAACAGAAAAACGTCATCAAGGTGACATAAAGACCCCAGCCAGACCAGACACCATAAACGATACACACAGCTATCCCCATGTCCTCCTGAATGCCTTGGATGATTCCAGGACCCCTGGGGATGAGGTGCAACTAGTTATAAGGTCTGTATGAACAAAAGGGTCCTTCTCTTGGCTGTAGCTTCAGCACCAGGTGAACAGACAAGCAGTTCTGGGCCATTTGCTGCCCAGAGCTGCCTGACCTGGCCTCTGCAGAGAGGGCCCAGAGGGATTGTGTCCAGGAGTGCCAAGCCCATACCTCAAAGCTGCATGCTCACCAGTGCCTTCCCAAGTTTAGACATGACAGTCAATGCTGAATACTGAGACACAAAGCACTCTGCCAGACTTCTTCCAACACATCTTGAGGTGATTTGAGAGATCACTGCTTTCAGCTGCTCTTCTTTGTTTGCTGTTCCGTCTCATGGGAGCAAGTCCCACTGCCGCAGGCTGGAGCGGCCGAGGCTCAGCCATGTGTTGCCCACTGGCAGCTCAGCAATGGCAAATGGGTCTCCAGGAGAGGGGCAGCTGACCTGGTGAGCTGGGAAAAGGTCATGTGTGTGACAGACCCACCAAAACAGTGTCTGCTAAGCACACGCTATGTAACGCCATGCCTTCCCTCCAGAGAAGGCCACCACTGGCTTAACTCTCACACAAAACCACCTCAGGATGTATCTTTAGTGTCTTCTGCCCTTTGAGGAGACCAGCAAAGGAGTCTGCTGCTCCTGCCAGTGCTGCACAAAACTGAACAGGCCTCCCTCAGCCCCAAACCAGCTTCCTCCTGACCCTCCTCTGATGTAAAAAAAAATGTACTGCTCCTTTAAATGTGGTGCATGTTTAAAAAAAAAAATTGACAAGCTCTCTCACTCTCAAAAGAGTGAGAAATTTTCATTGATTGATTTCTTCATGGCTTCTTAAACAGATAATTAATTCACCGTGAACCTGCGGACACACCGTCGTGAGTCGTTAATATTGTAAATTCACATATACTTCAATAATCGCCTGACCCCCCCGTCACCCCGAAAAACAGATAGCTGTGCAGCAAGGAGGAGGGGAACAGGGGAGGGAATCGATTTTCGAAGACATGAAGGGATCACCCAGCAAAGGGAAGCTATTGATTCTCTTTTATAAGACACCGCTATAATATTTATTCTTTTGTAAACAGAATTAACCCAGCATCATGGGTCATTCCTATCGAACAACTTTCCTCACATGTGCACAGCAATGCTGATTGTATCAGATGAGGTAGAAACATCCAAACCGTACCACCCACCCTGGCTCGCAGCTCAGCATGTGCTGAGCTCCCGCCTGCCGGGTCCTGCGGCCATGGCGCACACCCAGCTGGCGCGGGGCTGGCCGCAGCCGGGCTCGGCTGCGCAGGTATGGGCAGGGAGCAGCCGTGCTGCTCTCACCGAGCTGCTGGCACCCTGCTGGTCTTGGGCTGCCTCGCACTGGGGGCCTCCTGCAGCTGGAGCCACAGAGATTCATGGTGCACGGCTGAGCTGTGACTCACACCTACCCACAGCTGCTGATAGAGGAGAGGGGGAATTGTGATATGAAAAGGAACTTCTCTGCATTCCCTAGCCCTCTTCCCAGTCTGGAGAGGTTGGACACCCGAAACCCATCCAGCAGCAGATGGGGCAGCAATTGGTGTGAGGACTCTATGACATCCAAGCTCTTCTCTGCCCATCCATGGCAGGGGATGAAGACAAAGGACCCATGTGGGGCATCACACTCCAGAGCCCTGAGGCTCGGTGGCCCCTTGCACAGGGACAAGGAGCAGCAGGGCTCCTCCTATTACTTAGGCATGAGCTGTTGCTTGTGAGGGGACAACTGCATTTCAACCAAATGAAGGTCATCCCTGAAGGAAGCAAGAGCCTTATTGGCAAAAGTGACAAGCAAAAGCCAAAGGGAGGCTTCCAGATCAAGCATCCCAAAGAAGAGCCAACAAGATCCAGTCTGGGAAGAATCTGTAAATCTTGCCTGGACCTGTCTTCCTTCCCTGATTTTATCTGCATAAACAGGGAATCACTGTTCCCCATAAGAGACTATTGATACACATTCAATGATGCATCTTCGTGGGACATAAAAACGTGTTCTGTGTAGATAGAGATGCAAATCTTTGCCTTGGGTACAAACATGCCTGAGATCTAGGAAAGTTTGGAGGCTATAACTGTGAAAATCCTGGCTGCCCATCAACTCCTGAATTGCCATCTTCTAACACCATGCAGTCCAAAGCAAAGACAGAAACCATAACAACGCCGGACTCCCTTGCATTTGCTCCTCAAATGTGAAACCGTTTTCCAGCAAGGTCTTCCCAATAACTTCTGGCACGAGAAGTACAATTCAGATTTCACAAAAACACATAACCACGTCTTGGCCACGTTTCACGGGCTAACCCCAGCCCCACCCGTGCCAGACCTACCCCCGCCAGACGCCGCGCGGCCCAGCGGTGCCCGGGGGAAGCGCCACCCGCGGGCCAGCGGGACTGCGGCCGCTCGTTCCCGGGCGGCAGCGGCGGGCCGGCCCCGTGCCCGCTCCTGCAGCGGGGATCCGGACGTGCCGGGCCGCCGGCGCTCCGGCTGGCTTCCCCTCGCCTTCCTCCCGCCCCGGCCGGCGGCCAGGCCGAGCGGAACGAGCGCCGAGTGGTGCCCGTGGCTTTAGAAGCGGCGGGGGAGCAGCAGCCGGGGCCGGGCGGCGGGGCAGCGGAAGCCCTAATTAGAAGCGGGCCCGCGGGCAGGCAGGGCTCCATTCAGAGGGCGGACAAAGGGAGGGTCTGTGGAGCAGAACCGGCCGGCACTGAAAGGAGCGCGGGAGGGCCCCGCGGCGCCCCTCGCCCGCCGAGGCAGCCCCGGCCGGAGCGCCGCCTGAGCCGGCCCCGCCGCACCCACGGCCCGCACAGCCCAGGGCAGCCCCGGCCTGCAGGACGAGAGCGGGAGCGCCGGCCCCCAGGTCACCTCACAGCCCCCGCCGCCAGACGAGCGCCTTTCCACTCCAGCAGCGCCCCTGAATGCGCTAATTAGCCCCTCGAGCCCGGTGCTGGGAAAGGCCACACCGTTCATATGACCGCCACGAGGGGCCTCGGGAAGCGTCCCCGTGCCCCGGTCCTCCCCGCAGGTGGGACACGGCAGAGGAAGCCCGGGGCTGGCTGCAGGTGCCAGCCCGTGCACCCCTGCGTGAGGGCACCCCTGCGTGAGGGCACCCCTGGAGCGGCGCTCAGAGAAGGGGCCGGCCTGGAGTGGAGGGGCTCTCAAGGTGATGCTCTGAAAGGCTGTGGGGAGAAATGAACAAGAGGCCCAGAACTTGTCTAAGGGCAGCAGTACATCACAATTAATTCAGGGCTCTTTCCAAAATAAAGGCTTTCTATGGATTTCAACATGTTTGCACAATAGTGGACAGAAAGAGCAGTGAAGTGTCATCTCAAGGGCTCCCTCCCTATCTGTTGCCTCTTTGCCTTCCCTGGCACACGTTCAGTGCATCTTCAGCACTGTCTCCTTCTCTTCAGATGCTTTCTTGCTACAAATTCACTTTTTTATTTATCTTTACTATGCCACACATGCATTATTACCATGCCACACCTGCTTTGCTTTTTACAGACTCCACAAGGCTCCACTGTGAGGCCCCACATGCTCCCATTTGGGGATACGCAGCACAGGGATACTCATGGCTGTGGGAGACCAAGTACAGCAGCCACACATTAGGAAGCTGCTGCTGGCAAAGGGAAGAGTCCACCCTAGCTCTGCCCTCTTTCTCCTGGACTTGAACTCAAGCCTCAGTAGAGGCTGCTCTACCACATGTGCAAAAGCAGTTTCTATGAAAAGAGGGAGGAAGGCCACAGCTATATGGGACCTTAATGACAGTGGTACAATCAGGGAAAAGGCAGGGGAGAAGGAGGTCACAGATGAAGACCAAGGCAGATGGCTGTGTCATGAATTCTTCCCCATCCCTGTCCCACTTGACTCCCTACACAAGCCCAAAGGTGGTGGCCAGCAGCTTTGTCCTCCTGTGGTCTCCATCATGAACGAGCCAGGACAGAGGGCATCTCAGTGCACACCTGCACTTCTGCATGATACTTTCTCTTTCCCTTCACTTTTGGGATCTGCACCCTAGCAGACCCCATGATCTCTCACATCCTTGCAGTGAGTCTGCACTGGTCTCACTCAGCAAACACATGCCAGTTAAACCAGGCTGGCATACAGCCTTTTGTCCTGACGGCAACACAGAACAAGCCAAATCACCTGATGTAGCTGCGTGTGCTGTCAAGTTCAAGGATTCATCAGCTCCAAGACTGGTGCTCACAGCCCTCATACAGCAGTGTGAGTGCCCCTCCCTGGATCTTCAAGCACCCCAAAAACCTGGCAGTAGTCAAAGCCTTTCAGGCATGCTGGTAAGGAAAAAGCAGTATAGTATAGAGGAGCAAACAGCAGGCAGTAAACCAAGGCCATGGATTAACCAACCCATCTTTGATTTTCCTCCCTCCCCTCCCCTCCCTTTTCTCTATCCAGCTTCCAAGGGTAAGGGCTTCCAACTGGGGCTGCATTCTCACCTGCACCCCCCCACATACACCCCCCCACGCCCCAGAGGCCTGCTCTGCACCCCAGGACCCTGAGAACAACTGCAAAGAGCCAGGAGGCCTCATACAGAAACCCAACAACCCTAGCGAGAATGTAATTGCCTCCAAAGCTAGCAGCACTGGCAGAGAAGCTGCCTTCAGTACAGCCTTTCCACAATCACAAGTGTCACCCAGGTGCACAACATCTTTTCAAGGGCCCAAGGGACTCAACAGCTCTGTAAGGCCCTAAGAGAAGGGAAATTGCTATCAGAGACTCCTGTTGACTACATAGCCCACCAAGGAGGCTGCTGGCTTCTACAGGCCATCCCCCATCTGTTGGAATAGCAGGAAGTTTAACGTTAGCAATAAAAAATAAAAAATGCTGGAGTCCAACTGGTGACTGAAGTCTGGTGCCAGGCTCTGCTGCAGAGACAGCACAGCTGCTTACAGTGCCTGCTCGGAAAGAGGTGCTCATTAAACATTTGCCTTAGGTTTGTTTTCCCTGTTTGCTAAAAGCAAACATTCACAACAAACATCTATGACAGAGGGCTGCAAATCAAAAGTTTGATTTAATAAAAACAAATATTACCAGCCATCTGACTCTAGGCTCTTCTTCCTTTGGCTTCTGCTCTTAGATTTTAGGAGTTGTTTTGAAAAGCTTAAGGCCACAGGAGCTAGAACTGATTTTTATTCTAATTGAGAACTCTAGATTTTCAACTAAGAAATCAGGCTTTAGAGAAGGCCCCAAGTTACCAATACCCTCTTCAGAGCTGGCAAAAGGGGTTTCATATCATAGAACTTCCTCACGATGCAGAAAGGACTTTTCCAAGGTGGGTATTTTTGGTGGGCTTCCCGCCTTTTTTCCTAGCTATGGAGATGCTTTCAATAGCTGCAGATAACTTCCATGCATGAGCCATGAATACTGGCAGGTCAAAGCTGAGGAGTTGGTCAACAAACTGGACTACTAAAACACAGAAAACTCATCAATGCCAGGCTGCTCAGAGGAAAGCTTTCATCAGCAGAATCCAGACAGCAGAGCTGTGAACAGAATTCAGAAGTACCAACATCCCAATGTTAGCAACACGTGAGGTCTCTATCAGGAGTGGGTAGCTCGCAGCCAGCAAACCAGGCAGCCCCCACCACTTTGCATTATATGGCCCAGCAGCATGTGAGCTAACACTGACGCTACCATTCAGCTGCACCTCAAGTAGTTTGAAAAGTTTATTTAGCAGGATCCTCACATTGCCCTGAAGCATAGTGAGCTCTGGCTCTTGCAAGCACATCTACTGCCATACAAAGGGCTGAGCCTTCACATGTCCCACTGAATGCATCTCAGGAAGCCAGTG
The DNA here is from genome assembly GCA_030060385.1 of Muscicapa striata striata. NCBI lineage: Eukaryota > Metazoa > Chordata > Aves > Passeriformes > Muscicapidae > Muscicapa > Muscicapa striata. Next base: position 501,985 of record JAREIS010000273.1, on the reverse strand, counting down.
CTCCCCGGGCACCGCTGCTGTGCTTGCAACCCACACCAGAGCAGTGCTGTGCAGCATCCATGGAGCATCACATCACCTGCCTGCATCTCTCCTGGTGGTGCCTCTGCACCTGGGTGCCCGTCTGTCTCTGGGCCCACCCTTCCCAGCATGGCCAGCACCAAGCCAGTCTCACCCAGCTCTCTGGAACCTGGGGGAAGCTGGTCTCCTTGTGGAGCCACACTGTGAGGCACTGACATGAATCGATCCGTAAGCCGCCCCTGATATTCTCCACTTCTGATTGCTACATTTTTTGTGACAAATTGATAAACTGCATCTCCACTCAGTTAAAGATTTGATCTCGCTCTCTTAATCCGCTATCAATAAGATATTAATCGTGCACCCGACCCGTTCTGTTCCCCGTCTGCCTGCAAATCCAATAATCATTTCAGAATTCACAGCCGAGTGGGGCACTCCCTTCAAACAATTAATTATAGGGGAGTCTCATTTATTTTCCCTGTAACTCTCTTCCCCCCTACCCCTCCCCTTCCCGCCTGTCTGTCTCCTTTTTCCCCCCTCCCTTCTTCCCCAGCTGAAATTCAGCTCAGCAGAGACAGGAGGTGGGAGTGCAGTTTAGACTGGGAGCTGAAGAGGTCCTGCTGAAGTCCCTTCCATTTGCTGCTCCACACAACAGATTAAACCTCATATTTCTCTGAAGATGCAGGCCAAATTCATTCCAAAGCTAAAAACCTGAATAATCCCCACTGATGCATAGTCCCTCTAACACCTCCAACATTTGCTCTGCAAGTGACTTGGGATTTCCATCTCTGGCCAGCCAGGACAGGGTTTATTCAAGCCCAGAGCTGTGTACCTCAGGGCACAGGTAGGGTACAGTTGGATGAGAAGTCTGTGTGTGGACCATAAGGATGGATGAACTGATGACAACTGCGCTTTATCCACATATCCCACTGACATTTTCTAATAGCCTGCACTGCTATGTGAGTGCTTCTTGATTTGGACTTTAGAGATTTCATTTCTGTCCCTGGTCCAGAGGAGAACCAAGCTTCCTGGCCAGCTGTGCTCTCAGGCAAGGTCTCACTGCACTATTCCTTCCCTGCCCAGCCTCTTCTCACATTGCATCTCAACAGCCAGACCATTTCAGATGATGCTGTTCAGATGCTGGTCTATGCAATAATTTCTAGTCATAGCATTCATATGAAGGCCAGATACACAAATTAAAGCAGTTTGTGTCCCAAATTTTCGACCACAAGTGCTGAAGACCAAGAACATAGCCCATGGGGAGGTAAAAGGCTGCAAAGAACCATAGAACATGCAAAGTCTTTCATTGTCCATGCTACAAATACCAAGGAAAAAGCATAAGTTAAAGTGTCCCTCACTGTCAGAGGACTCACTCCTGAAGTGCATCTTTTGCTTCATCCTCTTTGTCATCCTCCCCTTTTGCCTCAAACCCCACGGGAGACAGAGGCACTATGACCAGAGGTGGGAAGGGCTGGGAGAGAGGAGCTGTCACCAGCAATAGCTGCTGTAAGCGTTGGCAGGAAGGCCAGGGGAAAGAGCGTCTCTGCTCCTGTGTGGGGACAGGAGCAGGGCTCTGACAAGCTCTTTAAGCTCCCCAGGCTCCAGAAAATGCTGTGCAAAGTGTTTTAGCAACAAAAGTCTTGAGAAGAACAAACACTCTAATCCCTTAATGAGCCGGCTGATCCCCCATCTTGGCTCTGGCTACTCTAAAGAGCCACACGCTCCCCTCCTCCCTGGCCCCCAGCCCCCTTTGGAGCGACCCGCTGTGGCCGCCTCAGAACCGATTCAAGGTGCTCTTCGGGATCCAATCCAATTACCCTGCATCCTGCTGAGCGGCCCCACAGACAGACTGGCTCTTTCAGGGCAGAGTCTTATGGCCTGTTAATCCTTCCCTCATTAAAAGACCTTGTTCCTCCCTCCTCAGAGATGAAAAAAAAAAAAAAAAAAAAAAAAAAAAAAGCCACAAAAAACTCCTCAACCCCACACTGGGAAAAGTTTACGCAAGAGAGCCCCAAAGCGGGGCATGAAAGCCGGGCTGGGAGCTGCGGCCTCTGCCCGCTCGCAGTGCAGGAGCGTCTCTGCTCCTCCTGCCCTCAGACCTGCCTCACCCATGACGAGCACGAGCGGCAGCCGGCCCTCACCCTGCTCCTGCACCGTGCCTTTATCGGCTTCTCTTTAATGGGCCTGTCATTAAGGCAGGAGGAAGCTGGGTGGGAGGGTTCCCATAAAACCAAGGCCTCAGCTAATGAACGCAGCACCTGAGGGGAAAGGACGCGGGAGCGGCGGTTGTTGGTCACACAGGGCTGAGCTGGCTCTCCATGGCCTCGCAAGGACAAGGTTCCCTCCTCCGTGGGAGAGGAAATGTCAGAGCAGCCCCCTCTGCCATCCAGCCACATGCAGGAGGAACTAAGATCTCCGTCCCAGAGGGTGGCCATTCCCACACCTGGGAGTTCTCAACACTTAGCTGGGGGGGATGAGTCAGAGATCAGTCAGCTGCAACCACCTCCTAACAAATGGTAATGCTGCTGTGGTTTTTCACCTCTCCTGCTTCCTTCTGTTGGAAGCTGCAGTCACCAACCCCAGCACTTCACTTCCACCTGCGCATGCTGTCTGACCAGCTCAGGTTCAAATCCACCAGTCGTACTGAAGACATTGCTACTAGTACCTGTTGCAGTGCGCTTCTTGTTAATGGTATGTTCTGCTATTGCCCAAACTAATGGTTTAATCCAAAATTACACCCTCCTACCTACCTTGTCAATCTACCCTAAACTACCTGTCAATCCTGCTTTGTGCCAGACCCCTGCTAGGAATTCATCTTTGGAAATCCCCTAAAACTGGACATCTCGTTAGTCCATGTGACCCAGTTTTCCCCCCTACCTCTCATTGGACAATGCCTTTGTAAACCCTACCCTTTATCCCTCCTCAGAATTTCTCCAATTTGCTAAGAATTCATACCTTCCCCTTGAACCTCCTCCATATTTAAGTTGTTGCACCTTTGCCATTTCTGTCTTTTGCCCCACAAATTCCCCAAAGTAACAAATCCTTTTCATCCTATGCAGAAGACCTCTCCCTCCTCCTTGCCTCCTTGGAACGCCATCTGACAGCCAAAAGGCCATGGAGCCATAGCTCAAGACACATCTAAGGCCTCCTGTTCCCCAAGTGTGACCCACTCTAGGCACAGGGCTGTAGTGGCAAACTGAGTGCAGCTCTGGCCAGTGCATTAAGTGCCAGTACTCATTAGCCCATCAACGGAGTATAATGAAGAGTAGGATCACTCCTCTTCTAAGGGAAGATCCATGTATCTATAAGCCAGGCACTCCCTGCAGCAGGTGTCTACAACTCCACCTAGTACACATGGCAAAAAGGAAGTATGGGAATGCTAAGAAAAAACTTCATAGTCATTTTATACAAAATAAATTATAGTTCTGATTGGTACTGTCTGGTAGGCTGAATTTACACAGCACATCACAGTGCAGAATTTCAATCCCAGATCCCAGGAGTGTCAAAAACATTGCTAAAGATAGAGACAAACCTATCAAGTTTGGGTGGAAGATAATAACAAAACTAGAGTTAGGTGGCACGATAGGATAACAGCAATGACTTCTCTATAAAGATAAGGAAATAAAAATGAAGCAGAATAAAATTAAGGGAGAAACTCTCTGGCAATGAATCTCACTAGGAATCTTCACTATTTAAAGCCCTAAAAAAATTGCACTGAGGAAAAGGGTTATAAAGGTGCCAGAAGAGCCTGAGCAGATACTGTGGTACAACACAGAGCTTGGAGAATCACAGTTTTATTCTTGGTCCTGATACCAGTCTGTAGTACAGCCTCACCACATTAAATTCGGCACATGTTCAGATAATGCTCCCATCCCTCCAACTGCCAACATACAGAAGTCACTTGCCAAATTTAGCAGAGCCAGTCAGGCTTTCAGTTGGAGGTAACCTAAGCATCATGATTTCTGGGCTCAGGAGAATGTTAATTCCACAAATTCTTCTCAAAATTGAGGTAGGCTCACAATTCATGTGAAAGCTGCTACGGAGGTGGTCAGCCTCCCTCCAGAGCTGCAAGAGTTCCTGGCAATCATAACATGTATGAAAAGGAGCCACAAGAATGAAGCAACTGAGTTTTGTGGGGTGAATGGCTCATCCCATCTTGGGCTAACCCAGGAACTGGTGAGTCAGGCTCTGTTCTGGTTATGCACTCTATGGAGCAACATATCTGTGATGGTCTGACGTGATGGGGCTCAGGATTACAGTGACTGAGAAGGATTTCAGCGATAGCAAAAGGCATGATTAGGTCTTCGTAAAATTTCATTGTTGCAGGAAATTGCAGCATGGACTTACTAAGCATTTTTTCAAAGTAGGTATCTGATTTTTTTTTTTTTTTTTTTATAAGACAGTAAAGGGAAGTGAACATAATAAGCGGAAAGGGACATTTTTCAGTGAGGTTTTGGTTTGAGTTAAGTTTTTGGGAGAAAAAAATTAAAAATAAAATTCAAATTTCTGACAACTTTTTTTCCCTTCTCAGAAAAAAAAAAAAAAAAAAAAAAAAAAAAATTCCTTACCAGTCTGTCACAGGCCCCAGGGAGGTGAACTGCATGATCTAATTGGGCATTATCTCAGTGTTCTCAAATTTCTCTCTTGTCACACAGTCTGCTTTTTGACCTATGCCAAGAGAAACAACGTTGGCATGCATCCTTTTTGGCTTTGACAGAGCCTTTTTCTGCTCAGCTCTCTTCCACAAATTCTTTCTAGTTATGCCATCTCATCTATTCACTTTGCACTTGCACATTTAACACCGTAATTACAACACACAAGATTAGAAATCAGACTCACCTTTTCCCACCTAGGGCTTTTTTCTTCTTGTTCTTTGTATTCCTTTCGAAGGACCAATGAAACCCACTTGTTCACTTCACTTTTTTTGTTAATGATCAGGTTCATTTTTTATTCTTTCTTATTGAACCCAGCCATCTGCAGAGAACTACTTTACTCAAGAACTTGGTCTCTGCTCACCGGTTGACTGCCATCAGGTGATAATTCCTCCCCATCTGTTGTTTGAAATTATTTTCTAAATCATTTCTGTGAATGATTCCAACTATCTTGGTCAGCTTTGACTGGATGGAGTAGTTACACACTCCATTTCTTTCCCCATGAGTCTTCAGTCCCTTTTAAAGTCCGGTCTTGGGTGACAATCCTGGAATTTTTAGAACAAAGCAATTTTCCATTAGATCCCAGTAAATTTTACTTAAAAGTGCCTTGTTCCACAAATATTCTGATTAGCAAACCTGCCTACTAGAGCACCATCAGAAACCACGTACCTAAGAAAGAAATCTCAAGGAAATTTAAGTTTTTTGTTGGATGGTACACTAACTGAAAATGCATTCTGTGTGAAGATTTACTTCATTACAGGCTGAGTTCAGCAGTGCTGCTGCAAACGCAGACTTGGTCCTTTGACACCACACAGAATGCTGAGAGCTTTGGACTTGATCCAGCAAAATATTTAAGCACACGAGCAGCTTAAAAAATTAAGTGCATGCTTAAATATCTAGCTAGATCAGGGCCAAAACATTTGGCATCTCATAGGATTGCTCCATAAAAATGTTCTTCATTTTAAAAAAGCGCATGTTTCATCAAAAATATATTAGGAATTACCAACTTCCTTTTTAGATGCAATTTAACATGGTTATCTAACATAATATCATGCCTTTAACTCTTTTCTCTGGAGACAGTTATTTAGAGGAAGGGTTCTCCTTATGTCACTCAGCTACAACACAAAGCTAATTTCTTGCTAAGGTGTTGCCTGGGAATCCCCCCTGCAGTTGTGACCAGTCTCGGCACATTCCAGCAAAGAAGGAAAGGTGGTCTGAAGGACACAGCTATGCAAAGACTCGTAATTTACTAGGGATATGTTCCAAAACAGTGTTCGTAGCAGGACATCAAGGGGCTGGCCCAGATGTGGAGGTCAGATACAAGCGTATGAGCCAGACTTGCTCTCTCTTTGTCAAGCAATTACTTGCACTGTGTTTAGCACAGACTGTGAGATAGAGATCAGAGCCCTCTGTGCTACCTACCAGCATGAACGAAGAGTTACTGTCCCATAGACCTTCTGTCCCAATAACCACAGCAAAAACTGGGAGGGGAAACTGCGCTTTGCCAACAGATAGAGCAAAAAGCTTTCCTGTCTCTCCCTGCAGAAGCAGTTACAGGGGCTAATACTGGAAAAGACTACAAGACATAGCAAGATCTCTTCCTTCATGCTTAAAATACCACCTCACAAGTTTAATGGAGCTGATATGTAGTCCACCACATTTTCCTCTGTCCACTACCACCTGCACCAGTCTGTCCCTATACCTAAGCACTGGGAACACTGGAAGCCCTTGGGGGCAGGGACTTGCATCAGTATCTTGCAGAAGAGACAGGTCAAGAGGAAGTCAAGTCAAGCTAGATGGCCCTTTACTGATCCTCCCTCTTAAGGCCATAAATAGCTCTATCCTCTGTGACCCTCGGCCTCCCACAGCCCTTCCCCACCTCTGCCCCCTCCCCAGCACAGGCTGCTCCTTGCCCTCTGCAGATCATTGTCTCCCTGTTAATTGCTCTGTCTAGGAGGAACAGGTCAGCAGCTTCAGGTGAGAGCCAGAGAGAGCTGTTAATAAGTAAATGATGAAAAAAAAAAGTTACAGAATGATCTTGTTTCTTTCCAGGACTTGCCTTGCAGTTTGGCAACCTCGACTGTCCTGTTGCAAAAGCACTCTTTTTATCTCTCCTTGACCCAAAACTCTGACAGTAACGTTAAGCACAAACATGTGATCCAAAAAGAGTGTGTGTTTGTGTGTATGCATGGGTCTTGCCAGTTTAGAGCCTGCCCTGATGGCCCCACTGTATCTCTCTGTCTGTGTTACTAAACAAAACAAAGCAGGAAACAATATGCCCTCAGCTCATTCCTACTGTTTAACTACAGGCTCCCTGGCTGGGGCTGGATCTGTCTCTCAGACAGCACGTGGCGACAGCCTGTGACACCAACCAGCCCCACTAGACAGCACAGACAAAATCTCCAGCACCATCCAGCATGCCTTGCACCCCTGGACACTGTTACTTGCCACACCTCGGGGCCCCGTCGTGCTCTAATGCTCCTGAGATGCAGTGTGGCACTTGGCTGTGATGCCCTCTCTCAGCATGAGCCACACAGTGCCACACAGGAGCCGTGGTATTGCAGAACCAGCAGTCCCAGCCATTGCTGCTGTCTTTAAGTGTTACACAACACATGGAGCTCATAGGAAACCTCTCAAATCAAAGTACAACATGAGAGATGAGGATTTGGAGTGCACACAAGCCACCAGCTACATCTGAGAGGAGACATTGCAGGGAGAAACTTCAGATGTTAGGAGACCTGAGAACAGACTTGTTCCCAGCCCTAGAATCAAGCATCAACCAGGGGGCCTACATTTCCCCTGGAAACACTACCCTGGGCTTGTGCCATCTGGCTTTTGGCCATGCTGTGGCTGCTGCCCCTGTCCATGGCACAGTCTTTCCTGTTGCTGCCCCTTCCCAGGAGGACGTGCTCCAGGGTGGTGGCCACACTCCTCCGCTCTCCACCTTTGTGAGCCTAACTCTGTGGGGTCTCATATTCCTTTGAAACCTGAGTTGTGTTGATGGATATATTTGCTGGGTGCCTCCCGTCTCTCCTGGGCTCAGGCTGCCCTGTCTGGAGGTTCTGTGAGGGAGAGGGGTCTGGAGTTTAAGAGCGTTATTGTTACCAGAGGAAGGAATTTTTGGTCCTATAAATCAGAGGCAGGCAGGAGTAGGGCCGGCATACTTGGGCTGTGTGAACAAACTTCATTTCCTGGGAGACTGGCCTTCAATCACCCTCTGTCATACTCCACTGATCAGAGGTGGACATGAGAGGAGTTCATTAAGGTGGAAGAAAAATAATATAATAGGTCCTCCCCATGCATGCACTATTCCCGACCCCTGGGGGTGGCAAGACATCCCTTCCTTGTGCTAAGATCCAAAACACATACACACACAGAGCCACTCACCCTGAATATGCTGGTATTCCTCTGCCTAAGCAAATTTCCTTCTAAAAATGGACACCTCGAACACAGACCGAGGGGTTTTTTCTGGCTACTTTTCAGATGAACTCAGTTCCACTGTCTGTTGACTCGCTTTGTAATTCTTGGCTGCACTCTGTCGGAGAAGAATCAGGTCCAGCACTTGAGGCAAAAGGAATCGACAATTTTGCGAGCAAAACAGAACACTCAAAGCTCTCCTTGTTGATTTTGTTTCCTGGCTTTCTGAATGGATGTTTTTGGGTTTTTTTAGAGATTATCTCTTCTGTTTCTCTTTACCATCCTTCAGCACTACTGGTTTTGATTGGAATTAGGAAAAGGGGCAAGAATGTTAAGTAGGTAAAAATTAGAAAAATAAATACATTTAATGAAAGGGCAAAATATTTTGAGTTAAGGATGTAAAAATCTCTAAGAGGAAAATTGTTTACAAAAACTTTTGTATTTTCAAGAAAAAATTGTGAGTAATCCTGCTGTATGGAAACACAGAAAAGAGCTCTAGTAAGGCCCAAGAGACTGAGCTGGTATCTAACATGGACTGGTGCAGTAGTGATACCACATGGAATAAAAGCCTTTCAGACTTCTGAGCTTGGCTGGGTTGGTGCCATCCCTTTATATGCTTGTCACAGAAAGCATAAAAGAAAGAAAGACATAATTTATTGTTTTGACCACTTCTGAAACACTTCCTACTAGTCCTTATGTTTGTAAGATACCAATACAAACCAGAGCTTGGACCACAGGACTCAGGAAACTGATACAAGATAAATAATGTTAATTTGGAGGTGCTGCCCAAGTACAGCTTCAGGCTAGTGGACAGCTGGTGCTCTCACCTCCTGTGTGACAGAGGCACACATTGGTTTAGGGAGATCCTTGCAAGCAGTTTTAATCGATGTCTCATTATGCTGCTGGACTCAGCTCCTGGAGAAATTTGTGGTTCTGTGCAGGCAGACAGGGGAGCCCAGGACAACCATCCTTGTTCCAGTGTCTTGCCTCTTGGTTTGGAGGGGTTTGTGTGAACTGGTGCTGGGAACAGAGGATTCTGGAACATAAGAGTGCACTGTGGAGTAGGAGCCTCTGCTCATGACCATGACTTCACATGGCAGTGCCTCACATTCCTCACTTTAGAACAGTTCTGTTGTTGACATTTGGGCACATCCCAGCAGAGGTGGCCAACTGCAGCAGGAGCACTCCTTCAGTCTTTGCTGGTTAGGGAAAGCCCAGAGACCTCCATTTTCTGGGGAAAAAGTGGAAGGGTGGTGAGCTTGCAGGGGCTGAGGGATATATTGATTCAGTGCATCCACTGTGAAAATTATACCAAGAAAATTCTTCTTCCTTGTGATCTCTTATGGTCTCTAAAGAAAGTAGCAAGGTACATCCACAAGCAGGTGAGCAATCCTGAGCAGCAGCCAACTGCTCCTGGTTGGAGAAGTAGCTTTTACATTGGTGGGTATAAAATGAGTCATTCCTGGTTAATATCCAGAGGCTGAAACTGGATGGTAAGGAAAAACAGGAAGTATTTAATCATCCCAGAAAATGTTGGAGGATATTCTCAGAAGATTTCTTGTAGGGACAGTTGCTGCATAGAAAACATAGAACTGTGTGGTACTAACATCTCCTCTAGAGAGAGAGATCAGACATTTCAGTGGCATTTGATGAATAGTCACTGAAGGATTTTGCAGGCTTCCCAGATGAAAAAGGTTGCTGGAAAACAGGACTATGGAATGGCTTTTCCACCCTGGTTGTTCATCACCAGACAGGCTGCTTGCAAACCTGCCTTTTTATTTACTGCAGGAAATCTTTCTAAATGGGCTTTTTGCACTAATACCTAAAAGGAAAGTTGTATAGTTGTTAATGGATATATACCTCCGTTGGGTTTGAAGCTACTCAGCATATCTGCATTAAAGAAAAGTTTACTGTGTTTGTTGAGAAGTGTCAGAGAACCAGGATGTATTAACTCTTAGCTCTGCCAGACTGAAAAGCAAAGGGGATAGAACAACTGAGCTAAAAATCTAAGACTATCACTGTAGCAGAGAGGAGAGAACAATATGCAGTACTGATAATGCACTGGCTGGGGTCAAGGGACTGTGGCTGGAGATATGTAAGAGTACTGTTAGAACAAAGTATATGACAGAGGTGTACCCTATACCCAAACACAGCTATGTGCCCCAGCCCACTCCCACTACATCAGAGCTCTCTTTGGGTCATTAGTGCTTGTTTTAATTTATTTCACCAATTTTATCGCTGGAAACACACAGTGATTTACAACCTTTCCTGAGTGCACAGATTAATAAGTCTTCTTCTCACTTCCCCTAGAGACAATTAGCACATAGCCATGATGGGAAATGACTGTGAGGAACACACAGGCAATATGCTGTGAGAGCTAGACATTAGGCTGAATTCTGCTTACACACAAGGTCACTTGAAAGCCACTGCCCATGCTTTCCTCACCTGGAGAGAAAAGCCACCCCCATCCCTGAGCAGAGCGCACAATAAAATGGACTGAACCAGCTCTGGGACACATCTGATCACAGGGTGCGGTCTGAATGCAGAGTCCTCTGGAGAGCTGGCAGGAAGAGGCAGAGACCCCAGCCTCCTGTGTGTCATGCCACTGATTTTGTGTGTGCCCTCGAAGCCTCTTCTGCTGCCTTTATGGAGTTGACTCTGCGTTACGTGGAGGTGAGTCCAGACACCTCCGAGGGTCTCTTCCAGTCTGAGCAGTTTTGTGACTGTGACACTCTGCTCTTAACACAACAAGACCCCAAGTTGTAACTCAGCCTGGTAAAGAGTTACAGGAACTGCCCTTAAGGCTACAGACTTGATTTCCAGCTTCAGAAGGCTTTAGTATTAGATGAGACATAAGCAACAGATTTAAAAAAATATTCAAAATAATATGATTATCTTCCTCTTTTCTTTCAGGATTGTCTGTTGCTTTCTTTCCCAAGTTATCACTCTCTCACTTCCAGGTATCTCCCTCCCTGCAAGCACTCTTGCAGACTTGGATTTTAAAACAAGAACCAAGAATCCAAACTAATTCTTTCAAAATTAAAGATGGGCAAATATGTCAGCAAAAATATGCTGACAATCTTCTCAGTTTTGTTTTTTTTTAGCTTACTGAAACTTCTTTCCTCCAGTTCTGATAACTCAACAATACTTTTATTCTTCAAAAGAGAAAAAGATCCAGATTCTGAGACTGAATATTGGAGAAAATTTTATCCAAAATTTTAGCAAACTTGCAGTCCTTTTTATCTCCATAGGTAATGTTTAAGTAACCCTCTCCACATATGTTCTGATGAAGATGCATATGGTAAACCTCACTTTACAAGCAGGAAAACTGAATCAGATACAGATAAAACCAAATGTACTGCTTCTGCCTCCCTGGGGAATCCTCTTTTTTACTGCAGAGACCCATAATTAGCTGCACAGTGTGCTCTGATCAATTTGTATAGCTGGGGCTGTAAAGGTGCTGTTACTAACCCAACACTTCCACTGCTCTGCTGACCCACACTCATCACCTCGCTAAAGGGAATCCCGTAGGAAGCTGACAGACCTTTCAAGTGCCCTGAGGCACCATGCAGGTGGTGCAGAGCTGTGAACACAGGAGTCACCAGAGGTGACAGAGGAGTGTGTCCATCACTGTCCCTCAGCAAAGCCCTTGTCTGCATCTGCTTGCTCTCATGCTTTCTTCCTGAGCAGCTCAGTCTTGGTTCCCCCTGAAACCCCATCTCTGAGTATCTCAGACTAAACCAGGAAGGTTTGGGAGAGACTCCTGTGGCATTCCAGCAACTCTTTGGAGTTTGCTGGTCTCCTCTGTCTCCTTTTCCTTTCCTATGCCCTGGTGTTAGCTCACAGGTCTTGTGGGGCATATCCCCACAGCAATTGTATGACCTCTTGAATAGCACTGCTGTGATTTTGGTCCCCCATTCAGGTTCCAGTGACAGCATTGTCCTGCAGATTATCCATGGCTTCCATGCAGCTCACTGCCATGGCGGAGCTCATATGGAAGTCTAAGGACAGTTTCTAGTGTTTAAAACATCACTGAGGACTTCCGTTTCAGCCTGTCCTCTCCTGGGAGTGTCTCATCTCATCTCTTTGCTCAGGTTGCCCAGGGTTGCTCCTACCCTTGGTCTCCACAGATCCCCTTTTCCCTTCCCAGAGCAGCAGTAAGGCTGAGGCAGCAGCAGGACTACAGTGTGTTTCTGCAGAAGATGATGGGTCGGAGAGGCCAAGGGGAGCGACTTTTAGGGTGTAACAGTGCTGACTGTGTTGCCTTTCCCTCCTCTCTGAATCCAGCCCCACTGATAGACATTAGTGGGTGGGAGGCTGGCTCACTCCAGAGAGCCTTTGACATAAAGGGAGTTTTCACCCCACCTCTTCATCAATCAAAACTTAAACTTATTTGTGCTTATATGCTACTTCTTAAGTAGAGAAAATAAAAACTGGGTTTAGGAGAGTGCAAATATTTAACAATAAAAAAACCACATTAATTTACCCTTTTTCATTTCTACAGAAGGATCCTTAATGGAGTCACATGACTCTTATTCTAAGTGATAAACCACAGGTCATAAAGCACCACTTTATCACTCTGCACAAGCAGTATAAATAACAGCTATTACCCAACCTCACTCCATCTGATAAGCTCAGAGATTTTCTAATATACATTTCTGATTTTTTTAAATAATATTCATGATCATTTCCTCTTGAGCGTTATGAGTCTCTGGCTATGTGGCCCTTGAAACCGGGGCCTGCAAGCCCTTGTACCATCTCCCTGATTTATGGCCATGTTGGTCGGGACTGACGCCCTAATGAAATCTGTGACACCACATTAATGGGGCTGTTTGTTACCACCAGAGTTCAGCAGCTGGCTGTAGTCTCAGCGCTGTGCTCAGGATGGTACACGCAGAGTCTATAAAACCCACCCAGTGGGCAGCACACACCGTGGCACCAGGGGCAGCCTGGCCAGGGCGGTGAAACCTCGAGGGTGCAGGTACAGGGTCATGGGTCTGCACCTCCCGCCGCGGCGGCACGAGCACATGCAGTGTGTGACAAGCTCGGGGTCCTCCCCGGGCCCACGGCTGCACACACAGACACACGGCTCTCAAGCGTGTAATTAACACCAGCCCCCGGTGCGGAGTCACTGAGTTGCACCAGCCCCAGCCACTGTGCCCCAGCAGATTACCCACTAACAAGCGCGTGCGAATGGAGTGTATCCATGGAGTGTATCCACACACATCCCTTGTGCCTGCAGCAGCCCCGCAGCCTCAGCACCAGTGTGGGCACAGAAACGCTGCCCACACCTCTCCAGCATCCTGCCCAGGGCTGCCTTCCTCTGGCTCCAGAGCAAAGCCACCAAACACCTGCCTGTGGTGTGTGTGTGCTTCCACAACGCTTCCCAGAGTGATCTACTTCCATCGACTGAGACATCTAAGTCAAATAGCCACCCAGTTCTCATCAACTCCAATGGCAGTTTGGAGGATGATTCATGTCCTCAGCTCAGAAAAACTGAGCCAGCATGTATGCAACAAAGATCTTGTGTATCCACTGCACAATAAAACATACCTGCAAGACAGTTATTTTAATACCAATATGCCCTATATAGAGATACATTATCGTGAACTCATTCTTGGACCTACCACGGCAAGCAGAGAGATCTCCAGCTTTTTGTAAGCAGGGAGTGCTGGTACCTCTCCTTGGGCTAAGTAATTACCCTGAAGTTTTTTACCACAGGTACATGCTTGAGTATCTAGATCTAATATAGACTGACTGAAGCAGTTCCTTTTTGTTGCAATCAGCTACCATCAGCATGTGCGTTACTTTGAGTTTTATTTGCTCCTGTTCATCTTTGTTTCATTTTTCCTTTTTTAAAATAGTGTAGGAAACAAATGCAAAGATTTATGTTCATGCAATGCAGACTTCCTATGCAACAGGAAATAAAAATTCCAAAAGTGAATATTTAACCTTAATTCTACCCTGGGGTAAAACTCTGTCAGCTGCTATTACTGTATATTACCTATCAAATAATTCAACACAGAACACACTTTCTTCTACCTTAGATACATACAAGGAAGAGTCTTAGTTCCTGTGTGCTTTATTTTACAATTTTAAATGCAGGGCTATTCATTGAACTGAAAGCCTTCTTCAGAAACATTTTGATGTGAAAAGTGTCAATGTTATGGAATATATTGTTGTGCTTTTAATATGCAATGCCTTTTTTCAGGATTGCTTTTGTAGTATTTTTAATAGTCAAAATGGCTTAACAAGAAATCAGGGGTTTGACAAATTCACATCTTCTGGAATTATTAAATAATTATAAATAATAAAGCACTGAGCTTAAAAATGACAATTTTAAATCAGTAATATTGATATGTCTGAGTTTCATTTATCCTGGAAAGGAAACAGCTTTGACAAGATCATATTTTTTAATAAAACGAGTGTGATATTTTTCTATCAAGTCTCTTTAATTCCAGTATCATAAAAATGTGGTATATCTTTATTGATAGACTTTAGCTGGTGCATTCTCTTCTCTACAGCATATATATGTTAATGATTTTCTCAGCACTGACATACAATATGTTTAACCAGACGATTTTTCCTTTCAGTCAGAGTTACTTCTCTGAGCAGTAATTTAGTGGGCAGTTCTCAAATGACAACTCTGAGAAATACACACACCATGTCTTGTTAAAAGTGTATTTTAATGATGTCTTGCTTGACCATGTTTCTTTTTTGTAGAATTGTAAATAATTCCTACTCTTCTTGTGATCTGTAGCTGGAGAGACAAGACTGGAGGAGACCAGCAATGCAATCAGGTCCAGTGCATTTGCAATCACTTTGCAGCAGGTGTTTAGTTGAAGGAAAACACAATTCCCTCCCTATGCCACAAACCACGGAATAACTCAAACCTGTTTGTGCTAAAAAGACACATACACACTCACAAAAACCCCAAACCAGAGCCCAAAGCCCTTGAAAAAAGTAGTAACACATCACAGGAAAACAGCAGAAGATACCTGGAGCCAGAGGATCACCCACTGCTGGGAGCCGCATGGGCAAGGGAGTGTGGTACGTGAACAGGCACAGCTGATCTCAGCATATTGCAAATGTAACTCTAGTCAGGCAGTAGATGTGCTCTCTTTAATGATATTTCTGAACAGATTACATAAATGAGTGAGAATTTATGTACAGAATTTGCATGTGTTTGCAACTGATCTGAAACTTATAAATACATTTCTGTATTTACACGCACAAGTAAATTAATATTGATTTCCAACCAGCAAGCACCACCAAAATGGCATTCAAGTGCATGTTTCCAGGTGCAGAGTATTTAGCTGCAGAGCAAAGCAAGCAAGTTTGCAACGAGAACAGTGAAAATGTGGATGCAGTTCTGGAAAGAATGACTTGCACTGTTTGTGTTGCAGCGGTTGCTGGAGGTTTCAGGCACCCTGGGGATCTCCTGGGCAGAGCACTCTGCAATCCTGCTGCAAAGGAGCTTCTCCCCAGCATGTGCTAGTGAGACAAGTGCCTCCATGTAGCAACAAGGGTCTAATTCCCAGGTGGGTGCTCATTCCCTGCCCAGAGAGCTTTATTGGGTGTGCAGCTCAACTCTCTGCATAGGTCATTAGAGGTTTACAAGCCATTGACACGAGCTAGCTCAGGGACATTGTGGCTATTGCATGTACCAAGTCTGCTCCTGCATTGCTTCATTTTCAAACCCCTGCATAGTCACCATCTGCACACCCCTGCTCCCCAGCTTCTCACTCCCCAAGTTCTGACACATCCATGCATTCTTCATAGGGGATTCTCCCTGACTGTTGACATTCCAGATCCTGTACCCACTCCTTCCCTCATCTTCCTACACAGTCTCCTACCTTTCCTAGAGCAGGGCCACCACCCTGGGCAGATATGCAAGGCACCATTCCTCACTGTCCTCCTCCTCTGCACCCAGTCCAAAGTGAGAATTTTGAGACAAGGCTGTAGAGGGCAGGGGGAAGGGTAGCTGTTTGGGCTGTGTGAGTCAAGTCTAAACCCTTCTCTTCACCAGAGAAGGCCATTACTTTACCAAGGATTGGGTTTTTAGCCAAGGTATTACAATCACATCTCTCTGGATTTGCTTTTGTTTTTTCCTTCTCTTTTCCCTGAAACTCCTCCTGATGTTTGGTGCATTTTTCTTGGGTGTGCTTTGTTGTTTTTGGGTTATTTTGTTGCTATTGTTGCTTGCAGCCACCAGAGAGTTCCCTTCCTCTGGTAAATGGCTCATTAACTAGCTGTCTCCATGCAGGAATAGGGCCTGGGAAGTGCTGAATTCTGGAAAATCCTCACCAGCAAGGAGGCATTTGCCAGCAACAAAACCCTGTTTTCAGAGGGGGTCCTGTGTCATGGGGCAGCAAGAGGAGACAGTCCGTGGATGGGAGGGATAGGGACAGAGCCCACAGGAGTGTGGGGCACAGGCATTGTTGCTGTTTCTTGAAAAAAGACACTGGCTCTTGGGAAGAGGGGGGAGAGGAGACAGGAGCTGGATTGTTAGAGGATTCAATGAGCTGTGCCCAATGTATTCGAAAGGTGCTTAAGACAGCCAAAGCTCCTCACCAAACATGCACTGCTGTGAGCAGCACAGCAGTGCCCAGGGGCTGCAGAGAGGCAGCCCAGCTCCCCTCCCCTCCACAGCATACCCGAGAAATGGCACCATCCCCTCTGCCCCTGCCCCACACCACACGCCATGGCCAAGGGCCACAGCTTCCCCCCATGCTCACCTGGACTTCTGACTACCCCAGAAGAGGTGCCCACCTCAAACCCTTCCCTCCCTCCCATCTGCACCCTTCCAGGTAGAAAATGACTTGCAGCTTTAGGTTGTTCCCAATCAAGCAACCCAATGGC
Organism: Muscicapa striata striata; assembly: GCA_030060385.1. NCBI lineage: Eukaryota > Metazoa > Chordata > Aves > Passeriformes > Muscicapidae > Muscicapa > Muscicapa striata. The sequence goes on along the minus strand of JAREIS010000273.1, from coordinate 485,039 downwards.
TAGGCCAGAGAGGAGGTACAGGGTTTTCCATAGATACAAAAAGAGAATTCTAAGCAAGTCTTGGGATTGACAGTGAAACCTGTTTTCTGCTAACTTTGTATACTGATTCCTTTCTCCTCCCTCCATCACCACTACAATAACCTCAGAGGACAAATTCTCCTCCAGTGCCTCCCATTGCCCTAGAAGGACCTTCAGCCTGTGTGCTGTCACTGGCTCCAAGCCATGTGCTGTTTGGTCACTGGGCATGGAGGGATGGCTGGCCAGCAGAGAAGGTGGAGTAATCCTGGTGCTGGTACCAGTGTGAATCTCGCTTCTTTACCCCATCATTAATTCAAACACATTTTGTAGGCATAGAATAGTTTAGTGGTCTCTGTCCACGTGTCAAGTAGGGCTGACATTGACAGGTAGGTTAAACATTATGGAGAGGATGGGGACAAATGACAGACAGTGCAATTGCCTCTGCTGGGCTACCTGAGCTTAAACTTAAAAAAGGTGATAGTTTCATTTCATCAGTGTCAAAAAGTACCCTCACCTGCAGCTGCAGAACAAAGCACAGCTCAGACTCATGAACATAACCAATCAGTTTGTCACACTTTAATCACGTAGCTCCCATCAGCAAAACTGCAAAAATCGCTTTTCTTGGGGGTCTTGTGGCTCAGCTTCACTGCAAAGATGAATTTTCTTCACCCACAAGGGCTGGTACCTGTGGGCCTTCTGAAATCCCCTGGGGCCATCAAAATTGAACCTACTCCCCCAGTTGCTCAGCTTGCCAAGCGAGGTCCACAGGCACAGCAGAGATGTGCAGATCTGAATGTCACATGTGCAGTGACTGTGGCACTGCTTATGACCTAGCCCTGTAGCCATAGTCCCAGCAAGGCCAGTCACCTGGTTACAGGGTATTTTTGGGCTGTGTGGTATCAGCTCACCTACAGATTACCACACCTTATAAAAGCAACGCTTTCTCACCATGCATTTTTCATACATCTCCAAGTTCATCACAAATGAAGTAGTGATGATTATCTCCATTTTAAAGATAGGGAAACTGAGATATTGCATGATGCATGACCCAGTGTCTCCCAACAGACTGGTGGCAGGGCCCAAAGAGACACCCAAGTTCCCTAAATTTCAGCACAGTGTGCAGGTCTGGACTATCATGTGGACAGTATTCACCGTGTGATGCCCACACTGGTCTCAGGGGAAGCTTTGTAAGACCAGCTTTACACCCAGGGTGGTCTAGGACTTGAGGGTGGCAGGGCAGAAAGGAGACATTCCCTGACAAGCTTTTGCCTAGGAGAAAGACTTGAAAAAAGTTCAGCTGAAGGTCCTAGTGAAAAGGACGCCTGCAGGGCCACCCGCACCGCTCTCTAGCTGCTCCCAAGCAGTGAATTCAACGGGCTGAAGTTCTGGGGAAAGTGAAAAAAAGTACATATGAGGAGACAGAAGCTAGCCCCATCGACCACTCACACTGTTTGACATTAAAAAGTGCTGACAGCAGAGAGGGAGGAAAGGAATGGACGAAGGGACACTTTCATCTCATGACAGTCTCCTGCCAGCTCCAGCCACTGCGTCTCCCTCTCGCCCCCCCTTCTGGCCCCTTGTTTTCCTAGGCATTTTATTAAACAGGGTCACAGCCCGCACTGCAGTCCCTCCCACGGCCCTGGCAAAATGAAAACACTCGCCCAGCCCCATGACCCCCACCCTTCCAGATCTCCGTCTCCTTCACTCTTTCCCCTCACTGAAGAACTGAGCTCTCCACCCCACTTCAACCTTGGCGTTTCATAGCCAAACATCAAGGCTAAGGGCTCCAGGGAGGAGGAAGGCCTCCCCATTTTTTTTTTTCACTCTTACATTAATTATCTCATTTAGTTTAAATAAAAGTCCAAAAATTGAGCTTTCCCTTGGCAATTTATGAGGCTAGAGTAGTAATTTATGGCTTGATACAACTTTATTTTGTTCCTTCTTTACACAAGCGCACACATACACAGATAAACACACACATACATACACTTAAGGAGACACTAAGCTGAATTTATCACATTAAGTACCTGCCTACTAAAAGGACAGGACTGGGCGTAATTTACAAGGCAGGATAGGGAGGGGTTCACATGTGGGGGGAAACATTTAGAAGAGTTAATGTTTGAAAGTTGGTCTTTGAAGGTAGGAGGCTCCTTTAGACAGAAAAAGAAAACCTAACTAATTAAAAGTGATGTATCAGTTTCAGAAGAAGAATGTGCTGGGAATGAAACTGTGCATGGGCAAAAACAACAGTCAGCCAGGTTAGCCATGACAGTGTAGATAGGCCCAGGGAGAAGGCCCCAGTTTCAGCATCAGGCCAGCAGGGGTCTGAGATCGAACTGGCTGGGGCAGCAGCCAAAGCCCCCTGCCCAAGTGGATGGTCTGGTGCAGGACACAGCTTGGGTGCAGAAGCAAATGTGGGTCATCTGTGGGGTTTGAATCATGGCCATGGCATGCCAGCAATGCGACCCGCTGTGCTCTGCTTGGAGGAGGAGGGAGGGGACCCGGGGCACAGATGTGCCGCTGGTTGTTTCAGTAGCAGTCAGACACTGTGGATGGCTAAAGGAGAGGACTTGCCTGCCCCAGAATGCCGACCAACAGCACAGGCAGCAAAAAGGAAAGAGGGTGCAGAGGGGACAGTGCCTGGTCCAAGGCCAGTGCAGAACCACGGCTGTGGCCAGCACTCACCTCCCCAGCCCGCCCTTCAGCCTTGCTGCGTCTCATTCAGTGAGTTCAGGCACGAGCATCCTGGCTTCATCTCTGCATTTTCCAGTACAGTGTCCTCCTCCCACTCAGAGATACCCGTGGGGGCTCCTCTTGCACCTTCCCCAGTTCTCCAGACTCTGTAAGTGATGTCTGTGAAGGAGGTCCCTCCAGACACTACCCAGAAAGTGTGAAGTCCGAGTAACTAAGTATGGTGAGATGAGATACACGTGCAGAGCATCTCAACAGATGCTCGATTCTCTTTTGGGCACATGAGCTTCCCTAACTTCACAATACATCTCTATCTTCCATACATCTGAGCCATAGAAGACATCCAGTGACTTGGACCTGGGTCACAATGCAATTAAATCTGTCAGCCAAGTTCCACGTGAGCCCCCTGCAGCCAGACAGTTCTTCTGCTCCAGGTACCTGTACCTGATGTGTTGGGCTTTAACCCCTCTTCCACTGCCTTTGTACAGGACTGCACAAATTATTTCCTCTGAGTCATAGAATTCTCTTGCTCTTATAAGCCTCAAAACCTTCAAATGATTAGGAGGAGAGGTAAGTGTGGGTGTGGAGGAAGGAGGCAAAAAAAAAGAAAAAGAAAAAAAAAAAAGAGAAAGAGAGAGAATGATAAACGTGATGAAATGCCCCTTACCCAAATGATGCAGATTCTTTCCAAAATGTGCCATGATGAAAACTGGTCAAGCTGCGAGTGCCCTTTTAAAGTGCTGGGTCTGTGCATCAGGCAGAGGCACACCAGACAATAAACAGCCCTTGCTTGTCAGTCCACACAGCAAATTTCTGGGAGCCACTGAAAAAAGCCCCAGAAGGTGATTTGTATGTAAACACAGAACACCCACTCCCCTTGGTAGGGAAGGTGTTCTTTGTCTTACAGCTTCCCCTGTAGACATCAGCTTGTTTACAAATCTTAGAGCAACCCACAGCCGTGGCATTAAACAGGTGAAGAGAATAACGCTTTTTTCTTATTGATCTTGGGTCGGTTTCATTTGTAAGCAAAAGGGCAGCTGTCAATAGACTGCATGATCTAAGGCACCAATCCAGAGAAATCTTAAGCACGTGAGCGCCAGGGAGCAAGGATGGGATTCAGGGTTGTTGAATTGGGGCCAGCAGCCTAAACCAGGCTTTATTGCATGTTGCATCATAATTCTATTGTGTGAATGAGAAGGAAGCATTAATAAATGGGAGGATGGAAGGGGAAGAAGAAGAAACGTGTCTATTTTTGTCCAATAATGTTAGCAGCATATTCATAAAACCAAAACAAGACTAATCTTCACTCCTCTGTGCCTCTCAGGGAGCCCTGTCTATGTTGTCTGTTTTGTTTAGATTGTGCACTCTTCATGACAGAGATTATCTGTATGTTGTGTCTTGTAAAGCACTGGGCACTTTTATATAATAGTAATAATCTATAAAATGCACACAAATAAAAATATCAGGGCAAACAAATGATGTTGCAGAATTGTTTCTCCCTAAAAGAAGCAGCAAAATTCCAGTTAAAAATACTCATGTCTACCTTGATAATAAAACAAACGCATGTGTGTGATTGTGCATGCACATGCAGATATATACACAGTAGGGAAAAAGAGTCAAGGAAGGAATAAGTTCATCAAATCTGTAGTATGTGGCACCTAAGCATCATGCAAGCTACCCTGGGTGCAATCAAAGCCTTCCAATGCTCCGAGGGACTCAGTGGAACTGTGCAGGATATTAAGAGTGACAAGCCATCAGGACTGCGCTACCAGACCAGCAGGGAAGGAAAACTGAAGCAGGGTGTCAGTTTGAATTGTCCTTATCCCTGTTCAGGAAACAGCATCAGGCAAGGCAAAGTAGTGGCAGCAAGAAAGAAGGTTGGGACATCTGGGGACTAATCCCCCATCCCCCAGGAATTCTGCACCCACTCAGGACCTGGAACTAACTGACTTCTGCATCACTCCCAGCCCTCCTTTGTCATCTTGAGAAGGGGGTGACTGCTCCCAGGGTGCTTGGGGTGGAAGAGCAGGGGGCAGATGCATCTCTGTGCCCAGGGAAGGGTGTAGGGCAGTGGGAGGAACTCTAGAGTGCAGTGGGAGTGTGCAGCACTGGGCAACACCAGGGATGGAGGGGAGGAAGGGATGGAGGGGAGGGGAAGGCCTATAATCCCCTTGGTAAATCCATGCCTGAACTATAAAAGGATAATCCATGTGCAACCCTGGCCCCACTTATAGGATTTAGCTCTTAGTGTAGAATACTAATATTTGGCTGTTTGTTTACCCCTGTGAACTAATTTGGCAGATTCTTATGATTCTCACAGGGAGAATTTATTTCGATTTTGATATTACTCAAAGCCTTGGGTCCTGGAGTCATAGGATTATATGCAAAGCTCTGAGCAGACTTTTTTAATCCTTTTTCTTAAGAAATAACTATTTGTTGTGGATGCAGCAAAAAGCTTGAAAGCTGGCCTGCTGTTCCACAACACAATGGCATCAGAAAAGAAGCCACTTGCTAATTCCCTTTTTTTTTTTTTTTTTTTTTTTTTTTAACATGGTGATTTTTAAGCCAGTTTTGCAACTGTGAAAGGTGAATGGGGATCAAGCCCATGATTTTTGAAGAGTTGGCACAGTCAAGCCAGGCTCTGCTCATAGATTCACACTGGCTTGGTGAGCTTCAGTGTCTGCTTTCCTGCTCCTAACCCATGGCACTGCCTTGGGAGAGCAGTATCACAGAAATTAGATCCTTGGGCTAAATTTAATGTGCAGAGGTTGGGGAAGAAGGAAGCACAGGAAGAAAAAGAGTATGTGTTAGGATCAGGAATTCAGCCTTCAATTAAAAAGTAACTTTCTAACCTGGGACAATGCAGAGAATGGCTTAAAAATGTGATGCATGCATCCCCTTAACACAGAAAGCCAGTGCAAGAATCCCAACTATGTTATTCTTATAATCTTGCTGGTTTGAGGGCTTGCTCTGTGATTTTTGAACAGTTAAAATTGTTAATACTAGGGGAGAAGTGTCCTTTCTTTAAATGCAAAAACCAGCTTTTGTGGTGAAGTGTAAAGAAACAGAAGGAAAACAACCATTTTCTCTAAATGTATTTGTGGCTGTTCCTCTCCCACTCACTGTCCTGAAAGAAATTAAAAGCTGCAAATGTAATCACAGCTAGGAGCAAGGCAAAACTGCATATGTGCTGAAGATTTGACTCCTGATTTATGAAAATATTTCTTTTTAATTCTGTGCTCAAAATAATTTCTTCTGAGAAGATTTAAGCACATGCCTGAAGTGGAGTAACTGCAGAGGGAATCCACAAAATTAGAGTCTTGAGGAGAAAGCTGACAATAAACCCAAAATTTATTATAAGAAAAAAAAATCTCTCCCTCAGTAAAAGCAGAAGCAATGCCTAAAAACCCCAAACCTTCATGTATAGGCAGACAGGCAGATGAGAATCTTATCAGGCAGTGGAAATAAGGAAAAAATAATTCAAATTATTCGCTCATTTTGAAACTTTGCTGGACTGAGAAGAGAGGGCGGGATCTTGGTGGATAGATCAGAACACAAGCAAAATTTGTGCCTAGCCATGTAAGCTGAACACACATAGATCCTAGAAGTCCAACAGCAGAAAGTTTTTAGAGGATGTATGTGAATCATTGGTAGCTGCCTGATTTTTCTCCTCCTCAGCCCCTGCTGTGTCTGGCTCTCTTGCACGACTTCAGCTCCTGGGGCTGCCTCCTTCCCAGAGCCGACTGCAGAGCAAACTCCTGTTGGGGCTGAGCTCCCCAGCTCAGAGAGGGGATGCTGGGCACTCCACAGCCCCTCCTGTAAATCCCACCAATGCCCTGAAAATCTACATGTGCCTAAAATACTGATTTGTTGTCATTTTACCCCGCTCTCAGATGCTGATGGCCAGTTCTGTCTCTGGTTATAGCTGTTAATAATTAGTCTATAATTATAGATTAAATAGTCTATAATTTTAGATGAGTGATATTTTCCTGAATTTGTCCCAAAGATAATGTGAAGGGAAACAATGTGTTCATACACATTGAGACAAAGAGAAGGGAAGGTTTGGCTCTCTGATTTTCTAGTGGTTTAGACTCATTCCTGTGTCCTCCTTTTTCTATCTCAGCTTGTATTCTGGTAACAGGATAGAGGAACCCCAAACATTTTCCAATGTAATGTTTGGGGTTCTTCCATTATTATCTTTCTATCCTGAAATTATTAACCCAATTTCCACCCCCCCCCCCCCCCCAAAACTGGAGGGAGAATGCACTACACCAAGGATCCAAAGGGAACCATTTGTTTAGTTTATTAAAAGGATCAAGAGGTGATTTGCTTCCCATATATAAATTTCTTCCGAGGAAAGAAAACCAGGTACTAAAAAACTCTTTAATCTGCCAGAGAAATCTGTAACAGGAGCCAATAGATAAATGCTGAAGCCAGACAAGTCCAATTAAAAATGAAGTACTGGACCTTTTAAAATTTTGTTTCACTTTGTCCGAGGAAGTTAGGGTGATTAACCATCAGAGCAGCGGTTACGGGAAGCACTGGAGTTTCCCTTTCTCAACATCTTCGGCTCAAGACTCATATTCTTTCGGGAAGAAAGTTATTGTGTTCAATAGAGGGGTAGCAGGGGGACAATCTCTGGTTTGTGTTATTCAGGCAATCCAGTCAAATCATCAGAAAATGTTTTGTGAGCTTAAACTGATTTAACAACTTATCACCTCTCAGCCTATTCTTAAGCAGGAGGCTTCTTTTTAAAAAATTGAGGAAGGGGGAATAAAAATCCTCAGCAATTGAATACATTTTTTTATCACAGAAAAGGGAAAAAAAAAGGTGAAAATTTTGTAGAAGCAGAGGGATCTGGAGCAAAAAGATTGTCAGGATCCGGAGCAGAGCAAAGCTCACTGCTGGTCGGGGCTGGTGGGGCTCTCCCCCAGCACTGCGAGCCTTTGGGGAAGGAGCTGCTCAGGCTCCATGGAGAATCCTGCCTTGCTGATTTCCAGCTGAGCAGCTTTCCACACTCAATGGCCATCCCTGCTGCTTTCATGCAGGGATGTACTCTAGCTCGGAAGAGAGCGGTTCTGTTTAGATAGCCCCCAATCCTAGCTTTACCTCATCCCTTCCAGCAGAGTCACTGTAATTAAGATTTGTTAAGGTTTGGAAGAAATCTCATTAATCAGATAAGATCTGAACTTTATTTTCTTTTTAAAGACCCAATTTGATCTCTCTTGCTTGTGGTAATTGCTCTCCTCTTCTGACATGGAAATTCATTTTCCAGGCACATAAAACACAATAGATTTCCATTGTCAACAGCAGCAACCCCAGGAGACTTGAAAATATTCCTCCAAAGGATAAAAACAGTATTGGGAGCAAATCCAGACACAGGCAGGGAGAGGGAGCATGAGACAGGGTGCTGTCAGAGAGATATGAGATAGAAGAAGGGGGTTTGTATGGCCCAAAAAAGAGGAGGGATACACCAGGGGCAGGAGGGGCAGCAGGACCCCCACCATGATCCTCAGTAAGTCAGGTTGAGCTGGCAGGTCCTACCAAGGGACCTTGCACAGAGAGGAGAAAAGTTGTTGCCACTCCTGGTTCCTGACCTGGGTTGGTAAAAGCATCTTTCTCCTGAGTTTATCAGAAACCAGTACTTCAAAGAGCGATCAGAAAAACCTCCTGGATGGCTGACATTTCACATGAGGCAGCACCAGGATAAATGACACAGTGTGAAATATACTCCACCACATCAAATCCTATCCATCAACTGGTTTCTAAATGTGAGGTATAGAACAGGAACTCCTCAGGAACATCTGAATCACAGGGTGGATTCCTTCCCTGCCACCTACTCCCCAGCTCCCCAACTTCTCTTGGCCTCCACCATGCTCTGGAGGGCTCTTCCTTCCCATCCAAGCCAAGCCCAGGCAGCCAGGTGTGCTGCCAGGCTGGGAGATGTGTGTGGATACACACCCTGAGCAGGGCTGGGTGCACGTGTAGCACTGCTCACCCGAGACAGGACAGGGGCACACGGCAGCCCACTGCCGAATCCTTCAGCCAGGGCACAGCACATCAGCCCAGTGTGTGGCCATCAAAACTGGCATCACCATCTTCCCCCTGCCCAGGGCCCTGCACCCTGCCACCCCTTTGTCATGCTGTCCCACCCAGCCCATGCCCTGCTGCTTGTACCACCCTATCCCTGAGTTTGACCTGGACCAGGAGGGACTGAGCCCCAGCTGCTCCATGAGCCCAGTGGCTACAAGCAGCCTCCCTTGTCCTGAACTGTCACAGTGAGAATAAAGCTGAGCCACAGTTTTCCAGCACTTTCAGGGGGCCACACAATCCTGCAGCAGCAGCAGTCCCAGTCACAGCTCAGCCTGGCCACCTTCTGGAGATGCTGAATCTTTGGTGGAGCAGACAGAGACAGAAACCACTACCAGGCACATTGTGGGCTCCCAGAAATGGGCAGTCCCAGGCAGCTCGCCCACAAGGCTGGCTGGGAGTGACCAGGGTGGCCAAAGCAGGGAGAGTCCCCTGCACTGCTGGCCACGTGGAGGCAGAGACTGGGCAGAGTGAGTGCATGCAGAAGTGCTAATAGAGACCTAGGACGAGCATCCCAGCCCTGCCTGCCTCTCTCATTCTCTTTGCAGAGAGAATCTGCAAACATATTAATCTCATCTCACACACAAACCCTCTGTCCTGATCCCAGAATCCATATATTAGGAGATTTACATAAATTACCAGCTATCAATAGGGCACATGAGGTGCAGGGGCTGAGAGCCAGCACCCTTGCCAAGAATACAGTACAAGAGGATTGGAAAGAAGGGAAAGGGAGGGGGCTGCAGAGAAGGGCTGGGAGCACAGACCTGGTGAGCAGAGGTCTGGAATGGCAGTGTCTGGCTGTGTTCCCTGGGTCTCTGAGTCACTGTATGGCTTGGCTGCAGTGGTAGGTACATAAGTAGCAGGAGAAAAGGTATGAGCTCTTCACAGCACTGCTTTGCTTTATTTGGGGCTTTGCCTTTGCAACCCAGCTCAGAGCTCACCTTAGCCACTGGCATCCCCGAGTCTCAGGAGCATTGGGGAACCAGAGATGTGTGGCTCTGCTGGGAAATTCAGCAGATCTTTGACTCCCTCGTTACCACCTGAGGGGCTTTTCCTCTGCTGGGAGAGGAGGAAGGTGTAAGTTCAGTCACTGACCAGACCACCTGGCCAGAGTCAGGATGCTCTCCACTGCACTGAAAAACGGCATTCAGGCTTCTCTGAGCGGTGAGAAATGCAGGTGGTGCTTGTTGAGCATTGTGAGAGCCATGTACAGAGCCCTGGTATGCAGCTGCAGAGAAAACCACCAAAACAGATTCCCTTCCAATGTGTTTCCCGGGACAGACCTCCTCTGCAAAGGGGGTGATGAACAAGCATTAGGCAGACCCAGAAGTGCTCCAGCTGACACCGGAGCAAGGACACAGCCGGGTAATGCTGTGCATTTCTAAATCCATCCCTTTGGCATCTGTCTGGGGCACAGCCCCGTTCCCACGACCCGACTCTGGGCAAGGCTGGGGCGAGTCTTGGTGCCAGGAGGGGACGGAGATGGTCCTTCCTTCCTTAGGCAGGCAGTGTGCCTGAGCTCCTCCGCAGCATCCCCTGAGCGCCCCAGGCAGCGGTCCCGGACCCCCCTGGCTGTGAGAAGCCCCGGGCCGGGTCCCTTTTGTCACAGCCCGCGGCCCCGGGCCGGGCCCGCTTCTCCCGCAGAGTTCTGCTGCCCTCGTGGGCCCGGAGCGCTCACTGCAGCCCGCACCGCGCCTTCCTGCCCTGCCGGCACCAACAGCGAGGCCAGCAGGGTCACAGATAAAGCAGCAGGCAGCTCCCCGTGTTGGGTCTGGAGCCATGAGGGAAGTGGGGCTGGGAGCACTGAGGCGGCCCCAGGATACAGTCCCAACCCTGCTGGTGGTGTAAAAAAGGGCGCAGAACAAGAACCCCCTGCACCAGAAACTGATCACAGACAGGAGTTAGAGCATCATCTCTTCAGAAGGGGATCACGGGTCATCCGTCCCTCCACCTTTCCTGCAGACATCACAGCTGAGGACAGTGTGTCCACAGGCTGCTGGGACTGCTCCATGGCCGTGAATACAGAGGGGTACTGGAAGCTTCTTCCAGGCTGAGGTACATCCCAGTGTTATTTCCAGTGCAGAGAAAGATAGAAAAGTAGCCAGTGGGACAAAGAAACAAAGCAATGCAAGCCAAAGAAAACAGGTCTGGATTTGATTTATCTGCTAGAGAATCGAATTAAACAAGGGGAGAATTTTTCTTTTGTTTTATGATTGGGGGTGTTTAGGGAAGTAAGGAAAATAGGAGTAACCAGAATTAGAGCTCACGTATACAGGATCTCCTGGCAGTGTGACTAGAGCACACACAGACCTCAGCAGGTTTGGTTTGTGTTGGTATATGACTACATATGTGGCACAATGAAAATACGACTTGCACCATATGCTTGTACTTGTAAAGCATCTAGCACAGCAGACAACATCCTTCCTATTGCCAGTGTTCAGGTGTAGGCACCTGCTCTCACATCCCCAGAAAACTCTAGGCATGGTCGTGAAGAGACAAGTCCAACCCAGGTCTAGCAGATAGGTTCCAAACTCAGGCTGAAATTGGATTCAGGTTCATGCCTGGTGTATCTGATACAAGGGCTCTGTGCCAGGGAGATTTGCATGGGAAAAATGCTCCTAAGGTATCTCCGTTCAGAATTAGGTATTTGACCCTTCTGATAGCTCAGCCTGAAGTCCCTGCATCTCAGGTCAGAGCTGGGGTTTTGACCCTGCTGACACGTCAGCCTGAAGCCCCTGGGCAGGCCGAGAGCATCCCCGCCGGGCGGCTCGCACGGTGCGGTGCCCGCGGCAGCACCGGGAGCGCTCGGCGCACGGAGCGCGGGCTCCACGCCGTGGCTGTGCCGCGACAGCACAGGGCGGCACACGGCAGAACACGGCAGCACAGGGCGACACAGGGCAGAACAGGGCGGCAGGGCAGGGCAGAACAAGGCAGAACAGGGCGGCACAGGGCAGAACAGGGCGGTGCAGGGCAGCACAGGGCAGAACAGGGCAGCACAGGGCGGCACAGGGCAGAACAGGGCAGCACAGGGCGACACAGGGCAGTACAGGGCAGAACAGGGCAGAACAGGGCAGTACAGGGCAGTACAGGGCGACACAGGGCAGAACAGGACAGCACAGGGCAGTACAGGGCAGCACAGGGCGGCACAGGGCAGAACAGGGCAGAACAGGGCAGTACAGGGCAGTACAGGGCAGAACAGGGCGGCACAGGGCAGAACAGGGCGGCACAGGGCAGTACAGGGCAGCACAGGGCGGCACAGGGCAGAACAGGGCAGAACAGGGCAGTACAGGGCAGTACAGGGCAGAACAGGGCAGCACAGGGCGGCACAGGGCAGCACAGGGCGGTACAGGGCAGAACAGGGCAGAACAGGGCGGCACAGGGCAGTGCAGGGCAGTACAGGGCAGAACAGGGCAGAACAGGGCAGCACAGGGCGACACAGGGCAGTACAGGGCAGCGCAGGCTGGGGAAGTAGACACAGGGCAGCACAGGGCAGAACAGGGCAGCACAGGGCAGAACAGGGCAGCACAGGGCAGAACTGGGGTGGAACACAAGGGCAGAACAGGGCAGAACAGGGCAGCACAGGGCAGAACAGGGCAGAACAGGGCAGTACAGGGCAGCACAGGGCGGCACAGGGGGCAGAACAGGGGCAGCAGTACAGGGCAGTACAAGGGCAGAACAGGGCGGGCACAGGCAGCACAGGGCGGCACAGGGCGCAGGCAGAACAGGGCAACACAGGGCAGTACAGGGCGGCACAGGGCAGCACAGGGCAGTACAGGGCAGCACAGGGCAGTACAGGGCAGCACAGGGCAGCACAGGGCAGTACAGGGCAGTACAGGGCGGCACACGGCAGAACAGGGCAGCACAGGGCAGCACAGGGCAGTACAGGGCAGCACAGGGCAGTACAGGGCAGTACAGGGCGGCACACGGCAGAACAGGGCAGCACAGGGCAGAACAGGGCAGCACAGGGCAGTACAGGGCAGTACAGGGCGGCACAGGGCAGTACAGGGCAGCACAGGGCAGTACAGGGCAGCACAGGGCAGAACAGGGCGGAACAGGGCAGCACAGGGCGGCACAGGGCAGTACAGGGCAGCACAGGGCAGCACAGGGCAGTACAGGGCAGCACAGGGCAGCACAGGGCAGTACAGGGCAGAACAGGGCAGCACAGGGCAGAACAAGGCAGAACAGGGCGGCACAGGGCGGCACAGGGCGGGCAGCACTGCCCAGGGACACGTTTTTCATTGCTGTCCCCCTCCACTTACCTGACACCTTCACCAACACCATTGTTCCCAAATTTGGTCACAGTCCAGACACTTGAAAATCCAGTCCCCTTTGGGTTTGAGCTCTCCTCTTTCAGAGGCACAGGGAGGCTCTCTATTTGTTCAATAACTGAGTATTTTTCTGCCTTAAAGCACTTGGAAAGCACTGCCACTATCACATCCCAGGGCTTTCATTTTCCACCACAGCCACCCCCTTTCACTGTAACCCTCATGCAGGGCCATAACATGGGAATTTGGCCACCCATTCCTGCTTTTTTGTCATCTCAGTGTGAATGGGCATTTGCAGACACATCCAGCACCAGGTAGATATGCTTTGTCCAGTGCCTGGAAAGGTCTGGGCAGTGTTTGTCTGCTACTGATTTGGGTGCAAGACCAGTATTTGACAGAACCTTTTCAGGGTAACATCCAAAAAACCAGCCACAACAATTCAATCTCTTGGATATGGACGGCAACCCCAGCATCAGCAGGCATCAGCTCTGTCCTGCTGGGAAGGAGTGAGAGAGTCTGACAGCTGTACAGCAGCTGCCAGAGGTGACAGCAATGCCTTGGCCACTGCACCAAGAGAGAGCTCATCACAGCTGCTCCTGAGGAGCAGAGTCCTCCCTTGCAGACCTGGAGAGTCACTTTGGGAAAGTCAGGTTGTCATCACAGCATCAGAGACTGCAGGTACGGAAAAGGCATCAGCCAGCCTGATGGCAAATTCTCCTGCAGGACAGGCTAGGCCAACCAGCAAGGTGTGGCTGCTGTTCAGCAAGGGCAGCTGCAGCCCAAATAAACCAAAATCCAGCACAGCAGCTGGAGCAGCACCCAGAGGTCAAAGGCAGCTTGAGTATTGGGGGCCAGGGGAGTGTGACCCTTTCCATTCAAGTTTCAGATGCTGACAGAGAAAGAAAAGAACCTACAGTAAATGCAGACAAATTTCAATCAAAAATGGGATTCAGTGATGGGTTTTATATGAAGTGGTAGGAGCCTTTCACCTCTCGAGCAAATTCTTCAGATCCGCAGTAGATTTTCTGTCCCAGTGCCTTCAAACCCTGACAGGAGGCCCTTTGGGAAGGAGGGGTTTAGACAAAAGAAACAAGGAGAATTCCCTCAGTTACCCACCAGCTTACACCAAGTGACTGAACAGCTGCTTTTGGACTTTAGATCTCTCTCTGGCTGTGCTTGAGCTGCACAGCTCTTTCAGGTGTGACAGACAGACCTGCCTTGAGCACCATAGCCTCCATGTGGGTGGGGACAATGGGACAAGTGACTCAGGTGGTTTCATAATCTGTCATAGCAATAACCAGCACATGCACTCTATCAGCCCTACCATCTCTAGTTTACCTATTGAGCATCAAACCACCTGCTACAGCAGGCAAATAAAGTTTGCTGAGGAGTATTTTTCTGTTGTCGACCTGTGTAAAGGGCACCACCATCAGATGCCTGTCTCTGAGAAGTGTTTGAGTCATAGGAGCAGTAGAGGTGAGTGTACCTACTCAAAGAGAAGTCTTCTGGTTCAGCAGCTAATTACAAAATCTCTCACACAAGTGCTCATGGACTTTCTCCCTTCCTGGGGTCATAAGACAGAAGGGAGATCCATGTGTCATCCTTCAAATCCTTCACTATGCTTCACCTGGGTGACAGCAACTGTACCATAATCCCTGGGCACAGAAGCAGCTGCCAGTGCAGGTAGGACCTTCAGGGCCAGGGCAGATACCAGCTGTCCACTGGGAACCATAAAGCCCTCCATCCCTCGCTCCCCTAATATTCCTCAGAAGCACCTCCTGCTTTTAAGCAGCTCAGCAAAGACTCTCCCAACTAAGGCCACATTTTTCCAGCAATTCCCTGGGGATACTGGTACACATCAGCTCACAAGTGCAGGGTCCTGCCGCAGCCTGTAGTTCATTTGCTCATGAACTACATAACTGAGAGCTCACCTATAAGCCCCCTCTGATGCCAGAGACCTCTATCTAGGCCAAGGCATGCCTCAGGCAAACACAGCATAATAAATACTTCCAAGAAAATCCAGCCATCACACATTTACTTCCATCTGCACTTGAATCCACTCAACTCTGGACCACAGCTCTGTTCCCTTCATCCAGAAGCTTCAGGCCTGATCGGACCCCAGCTCTAGGACAGGATGCATGAAATTGCCTCTGATGCATCTAAAATCCAGGGGACTTGAAGCAAGAGTGGGAAGCTTTGAGTAGTCCACAGGTCCTAAGGATGAGTTTTCATCTAGCACCATGCATGCAAGGTTCACAAGAGGATTTATGGATGGACAGAGACGAAGGCAGGGAGTAGCAGGGACTGATGATACCAGTGTACCCAGAAAGGGAAAGTCTTACTGTTCTTTAGTCCTGCCCTTGCCCAGGGAACTTGGACATTACATCTCCACCCAAAACCCAGCAGACATGATCCTCTCTCTCAGCTGGCAAGAGGTAAGCTTGCTGCTCTCAGCAGAAAGCTGAGGTAGGGAGGTAGGTAGGGAGGTAAAGACTTTGTCTCTGGACACCACAGGTACATGGTCTAGGAGACCTCTCCCTCCAGATCTATGTGCAGAGTGATGACATCAAAGCAACAAAGGGAAGGATTAGTAACCCCTTCTTTCATCTGAGGGAGACTCAAACCCACTGGGTTTAGTGCTGCAGGGTCATGGAAATACCCAGAGAAAATAGGAAGATGGCAACAAGCTACAGTCCATAGGTAGTAAAGCAGAGAATAGAACAGGCAGGGAGCTAG
This sequence comes from Muscicapa striata striata, assembly GCA_030060385.1. NCBI lineage: Eukaryota > Metazoa > Chordata > Aves > Passeriformes > Muscicapidae > Muscicapa > Muscicapa striata. The sequence continues at coordinate 469,239 of JAREIS010000273.1, read as the reverse complement.
TTCAACCAAATGCAGAGCCTTTGAAAAGGGACAAGTCTTGAGAAGAACTTCACATTCAAAACTGGCTACAGCAGAGAGCTTTGTGAGTTTTGTGGACAATCCTTGGAGGGCTGGCTTCATCTGATTGTTATAAAGACAGGAGAATTCTGTAGGTAAATGTAGCTGTACTCAGTAGCGTTAGACATGCCTCATCAACTTAATTTCCTAGTTGTATGACTTCCCTATGGTACTTGTGTATCAGAAAGAGCAAGAATGCTTATAGAGATGTAAACACTGCAACTGCCTAAACCAGCAGGTGATGCAAGGCAAGAAATACAAGCTTTCTTTCTAATATACCACATTTAAAGAAATAATCTTAAAAGCAAGGATTTCTTAAATGGATAAAAGACATAGACTGAAAGTAAACTTTATTTAATAACAATTAATTAAAAACTTCTCCCACTATTTTTTTCACTAATTTTATTCAGAGTTGAATATGCAAGTGAGGCAGGCATGTTGTCTTACCACAGTCCAGCCCTAGGCAGTCTGCTAGATGAGCCCAAGGACACCATCACATGCCTGCCTGTAATCTCACCAAAGTTACACTTTGTTAATGATCCAGGTACTTGAGTCTCCATTTCCAGGATCAAATACAAGAAAAGGCATGTTCTTATGGTTGCATATGAACCAGTCTGAAAATTAAAGATCCCCTGCAGAGAGCTGAAGAGAACCTATTGCTCTACTCACATCAGCTTTGGGCCCCACTTTGTTCCTTGAATTTCTAGAAAGCAGCCACTTAGAGCCAAGAAACACTGGTTTTGTTTATTTTTATTTCACTTGGGAAGATCTTATTCACAGGTTAGTTTGAAAAGATTTCTCCCCATAGAGGACTGGAATCAGCCAGGCTTTGCTGGACCAAACTGCCAAGATCCTTGGTTTTCCTAGTTGGTTTCCTTCTTTATTCCTTCAGAAGCTACCATTAACATAACATTAACAGTTCTCCCATTAACTGCTGTGCAATTTTGTCTCCCAGATCCAGCACCTCAGGGCAGTCAGTAGAGCCACCAAAGCTATATTTCTCCTAGTACTCAAGTTACTTTCCCGTGTACTTTGGGAAAGGTACAGCCAGATGACACTGACAAGGTGCTTTTCTCTCCCTACTCACAGGTAACTTCTCCTATCAGAAAATGGGGAATCAGCATATAGCAAGAGAAGAAAAACACCTTTCTGGTACTCCTGTCACTCAGGAAAAAATAATTTTTCACATGCTGGCATGTTCCCTGTAAGTGGTGGGATCAAAGCAAGAGTTTTGGAGACAGACACCTTGCTCAGGTAGTGAGTCCCATGGTTTGATGTGCAAGATCCAAGTGCAGTTCCAGTAGATGGCAGAGCTCCATGGCAAGGTGCAAAATAGTTGTGCTGAGGAAGGATTTGGACTGCTGTGTTTTCTGCAGTAGCTGGAAAGGTGCTATCCTGAGCAGCATAAGCAGATGGAGCCCAAAGGCACAGGAGATGAACAAGACCCGGCTCTCCCTTTCTGGGAGGCCAAGGCAGTCACTGACCTGCAGTGCCTTCACAGCTCCCAACCTGAGCCAGGCTTGATCCACCTCACCCATCAGTTCTGCCTCATTGACCACACACAGCCTCTTCCAAATGCTGCTGTAAACAGCAGGCTCTTGGAGGGGACTGGAAGGTGGCATTGGTAAGGTTCATGAGCCACCTCCTGGCTCTCTCCTCTCCAAGCACAGCCACATTGCCATGTGGAGGAAACCTTTGGCAGCTGTCTTGTGCTGGGAGACAGGGCTTGTTGAGCTTGGCTGAGTAATCCCAGCCACTCCCGTCACTGCAGCTGCATGCATCCTTGTTCTCCCAACCTAAGGATCGCTGCCTCGCTGAATCACCCCATTAAATTGCTAATATCTTATTGTTCTTTAAGATTTCGAAACTTGCTGCGAAACGTTTACAGATAATTTTTTTTTTGCCTGCAGTCACTGTGCCTAATGCCCAGTCATTGAGTGCCATATGTGTTTATATGCACTGCAATTTTCCACTTGATTACATTTTACCACAAACACTTTCATCCACTCTGCAAAGACAGCAGCAACACATCCATAATGTTCAGAGCAGCCCAGACAGACAGAGCTCAGACACAAATGTCTCCATTGGATGGGCACTGCAAAATGTGAGATTCTTAAAACCAACTGACCCAGTCTCCAAGTCTGAAGTCTCCAAGGGCACAAACACCTCAGTCACCCAACAGAATGTGCAAAGTTAACTTCATGCTCCAGCTTTCCCATTAAGCACCAGGTGCTGCTTGTAAGTCTGGAACAGCTACACAACATGGACATGCTTGCCAATAACGAAGGATATCTCAGATTTTCCAGGAGACAGGGAATGACTGGGAGTGCTACAAGGTTGATTATCACCTGAACCTGGAAAAATCCATTGGGACAGCAATGGCACAGCACGCAGCACAGACAAGTTCTGAAATTAGATCCTGAACTCCGAAAAGTGGAGGCAAGTTCTCACTCAGCCTTCAAATAACTGGACACAGTCCAGCTTGTCCATTGTGGGGGACTTCAGCTCCTGATGGCTACACCTTACCATTTGCAACTAGGCAAGTCACCTCAAATAGCACAAAGCATCCTGGCCAGGTCAGCCCCTACCTGGGGATAGGGTCCCCCTTAACTCCACATGGCTCAGGGCCACAGCAGTGCTGGTGCAACCAGGTCACAGTCTCCCAGGAGAGGAGAGGCAACATGATCTACACAGCAACATGGGCATCCCCATGCGAGCTCGTTCTTTTCACCAGTTCAGCACAAGAGCAGAGAATGCCGGCTCAGCTGCAGCAGTGAGCCAAGCCTCAATACTGTGCTGATGTGGCAATGCTGCTTTTGCTTCTACAGTCCTTGCCCTGCAGTATCCCACCCTCTCCACTGCCTGGTGTGGGCACTGACTGTGGGGAAGTGGCAAACATCTGCCATGTAATGATCAGCAGCTCTCAATCCATTACCATCCACCTTAGTCTGCACTGCTGACCAGCTCTGCTGACAGATATAAAGCTGTCTTGGCGGAGAAGCTCTTCATAACTCTGGAGACCAAAGAAAGTGGCCTACAACATCCACAAAAAAATTACTTTGAGAAATAGAATAACCTAATACTTCCTGTGTTATCTGGGATAACCTGTGCTTCAGATCTCTGTGCACACTGTTTCTTGTGTTATGTCCAAGAAAGAAATGTTATTACATCTTACTGGATGCAAACTGTCCAGGAACAGGCCATTTTCTAATGCTAATGAACATCTTCTATCATTCACCAAACTCATGAGAGCAAACATAACCACCCTACACTGGAGAAGAGGCACTAAAGCTGTTAGTGGTCACTAGTCAGGCAGCCCAAAGCCAGTATTCCTCACCCTGGACCCATGGGCACAAGTCTGCAGAAAACGAGGCAGATGAGTGAGCCTAGCTGCCAAGAAGGGCCACCACTGTTCTGCAAAGCATTTACAGCCTCTCTTTCAACAACACTGATTAGCACCACCAGCACAAAATCAATATTTACTTGAGAGAAATGCTGGTTGAGAGAAACCCAGCAGTGACCTTGGCAGAGGCCACTCCCAAGACATGGGGCAGCATGTCTGTCAGAGAGAGCAGACACTGCCTGCTGGAAAGTGCCTGTTAACTCCTCCTTTGTTTGAGACTTCCTACCTTCCAGACATCTGATGCAGTCAGCCCTCAGGGACAAAGGTGTTTATTCCAGATGAGTTCATTGCCCTCTCTTGGGACTCAGGCTGTATCAGTTTTTAGGTCTGGACCTAAAAGGCAATGTTTTTGAGGAGAAAACAAGAAGAGGTGTAGGAGTGAGATTGTGGGTTTTTTTTTTCCTTGGCCGCTTCATTGAACCGATTCAGCTTGCTGCTAAAACTCCCATGCCTTTCATATAGGGCAAGAACTCAAGCTCACATGGCAAATAGTAAGAGGGTATGAGCTTCCTACATTCAGCTGGGAGCTATCACCTTCCTGGCTGCTCCTCTCAGAGGAGAAGCTGCATTGAGCTTTGGGGTTTGGCCCTGTGTTGCTGCCTCCATCCCATTGCAAGATGTGGAGACTTCAAAGCACAGCTCATTCTATCCACCATGCTCCTTGGTCTAATAAAGAGTTGGAACAGTGTCGTGCTAGGGCCTTTTATCTGGGATGAGCCTATTAACTCTCTTCCAGGCTCAACTCAGGGCTCCTTTACTTGTTTAATGCACGAGACTAGAGAGGATCCCTTGAGTCACTGTATTCAGTCTCTTGCCTTACGATGCTTGACCACCTTGTCCCAGATCTTTACATCACATTCCATCTGACTTCTAGCACATCACCTACAACTTCTTTCTCTCCTTCACAATCTCTTCTACTTCTGTAAATGTTAGTTAGAATCCATCACCCTGCACAAAAGGCCCCTAGACATCCCCACAGCCCCTAAGCAGAATGGTTATTATAACCTCTCATTCCCACTGTGGAGGATATCAGCTTTCATGCATAAGAGGGAAGAGAGTAATTCTATATGTACAACATTCCTCAGTTCCATGCTGATGGGACAGTGGGTAGCGTCAAGCTTGATGATAAAATCCTTTTGGGAACATCATACACCTGATGTACCCCATTTTCATCCTAGTTAGGTAACAGGGCATTTGCAAGAGCAGGTACTGTGGCTCAAGAGCTTCTCAGGCTGCAGGTGAATGGAAGGCATCCTCATAACAACATGGATGACAAGTCCAGGTGAACCGTGACAGAGACTCAGAACCAACTTCCTTCCTGCTCATGACAAAAGGGAGTTTCTCAGGAACACTTCCACATCCATCTGCAAAATCATACCCATTCTTTTTCCCTTGATGATCTCAGCCTGCTCTTCTTTCTCCTCTGACAGCTTTTCCCTCTAGCCACTCTGCTGGAGGCTGATTTTTTCCTGAGAAGCTAAATTTCTTCTCAACTGCCTTTGCACTGAAACCAAGATTTGAAGGGGAGCCTCAGGAGAGGGAGGGAGCAAAGTATGACACATTCAAGCTATAGTGAAATGATATATTCATCACAGCTAATGGGGACCCACATAGCACCCCAACTGGATGCTGCCCCACTGCCCATTTCCCAGCTGACTCTGATGGAGTTTCCCCCCTGCTCCCTCCCCATGTTTCTGACAGTGTCACTCCAAGGGAAGTGGCTGATCTGATTGGCGAGAGAACACGAGGGGTGTCAGAGAAGGTGCTCACAGACATTTCTTGGCTGCCTCAAGGAAATAAAGGCCATCGCTGAGCCTGTCAAAATGATTAATCGCTTACAGGGAATGAGGGGGAGGAGGGAGAGGGAGGGAAACGGAATGGGAGGAAGGAGAAGAGAAAGACAGATGGGATGGGGAGAGCTATAAACAAATAGCAAAAGCAGGAGACACAGGATTGCCTCTGTGCTGGGGAGGAATTGGAAGCAAGAGGCCCCAGGCTGTGCTTGGAGTGAACTGGTGGCAGATGAATGGGTCCTTCACAGCCCCAAATTCCACTTGGAGATTCCTTCCTCAGGTGTGCACCACTCCCAAACAGGCTCAAAGAGCTTTAAGGCCTGCTCCACCAGAGCAGTGTGAGACCTGACAGCCCAAGTAACATGGCCCTGTGACACCTCAGTTCTACAAATCTCTGTGGTTCTCATGAGCTGACAGACCAGAAGCTTATTACCTCAAATGCCAAGCAAGGCCTTGCCTCCAGCTCCACAGCCTGTAGTGGCTGGCATTTGACCCAAATATCTACCAGCACCAGTAATTCTTTGCTGCCAGAAGGATTTTAACCCAATGAAACACAGATGGTTGGGAGCAGCTTCTGAATGTCAGAGGTCCTGGCAGGGGAACTTGCAGCAGAATCAGCCCATTGCCTGTGGTACTAATCTCTTCCACAGAAACTACCCCCTTGGATGCTATTATAACCCCATGTGCCCTCTCTGTGGGCACAGGGACTGTCCTTTTATAGAAGCAAATGATTTGACCTCACCCCTTTAGCTGCTTTCAGCTCAGCTCAAGCCCTCACACAGCTCACTGCATGAGGCCAGCAGTGCTTAAGCAGCTCAAGGGGCACAGAGCATGCAGCACATCTTGTAACACAAATTACCTACACACAGGAGAGCCTTCATTCCTGGCTTCCCAAGAGGTTATATCATATCCAAGTCATATCCAGAGGTACTCCCTATCAAGGCATTCAACAGCAAATCCTAACTGTTCAGGAAAAAAGAAAAAAAACCACAGCTGACACTGAGGCAAAAGTCACACATGTGTTCCATCCAGTACAGTGACATTTCCTACAGCAAGGGCAATGCCCTGCCATGTCACAGTCTGGGATTGCTCAGGGTTGTTGCAAGTTTGTGAAGTGAATCCTGACCCCACTACCTACTACACCACAACCTACCTTCCCCCTCTACAAAGAGCATGAGGTACACACCTCCAAATGTAAACATGCACTTAAAATGCTGCTGTGAATGAGAAGCAGCCTTCCTCTTGTGTTTGAGAGGGAATAAAAGTTACCCACTACCTGACATATCTTCCCATCCTAAGCAATGTGACAAGTGATTCTCCTAACTTCCGTCATGATGAACTCTGGATGAAAAGCCCTGTTAGATCTTGTCCTGAGATCTGTTTTCTCTTTCATTTGAGTTCCTGTGGTGAACGCTAGCCATGGGAAGAGGCTGAAAATCCAAGCTGCTGTCATTTGTCTGAGCTCAGAGCCAACTGGGAATGAGAAAACATGGCTTCAGCTCTCCCCTTTGTATCTGCTTTGATTTCCAGTCACAGAAAGAATAATCACCTGATGGAGACTTTCATCTCAAGTAAATGACCCAGCCTTGCAAATTCAGGAGCTGCCACTGAAATCAATGGATCCAGTAAGCTTAAGATGAACCAACCAACATTGTATGCCCTGAAAATGGTCTGTCATGCCTCCTTCCACGTTAGAGCTGTTGATTTAATCAGAGGCAATGCTTCTTCATGCAAACTATACCAAAATGTTTAACCTGGTAAGACCATGAATGACATGGTCTTTTTCCTACAGCTGTCAGAAAAACAGGTAACATAATTTCATATGTATGATAACTTGATCAAAGCCCACAAAACCCAAATGCATGTAGTGGATTGTGCATGACTGGATGATGAGGTAAGACAGCAAATGACAGACACAGAGAAGTCACCATTGCCTTCTTTTCTTTACCTGTCATGCAGTCCATCAGGTTACTCCTCACTCTTGTAGATGACGACGTTATCAGGAAAAGAGCCTGAAACTGCTTTCATGTTGCCTATCCTAAGCTTTCTGCATGCCAGTCAAGGCTCCTGCCTGCTCTCTTCCACGCCACAAAGTGCATGCAAGATGTGGAGAAAGGAGACAGAAAACTTAAGGCGTTGTTTCTGTGTTTTTTGCTGTCAGTTTTTGGCCAGGCATTGAGATGGAAGCACAAGGTGTCAGTGGGGAAAGGACTGCTTTCCCAGATATGTCCCTTACTAACTAGGTATCTGAGACTCACTGAACAGGACTAGAAGGATTTGTCACACTGCCTTCCTCCCCAAGCTTCCCAAGCCAGACAAAACCCTCTTTGCAGCTCTGTACCTAGGCTGAGATGGCTCTGTGGAGCAACAGGAGCACTTAGTTATGCATCTTGTGGACTTCACTGTGGCTCTAGTGGCTGCCTCCATTGTTTGTGGGATATTCTCCCCCCCTTCCCTCCTTCTAACAAAGATTCTGATTAATGATCGCTCATTCCTAATTGTCAAATTTCTTTTCCTTCATCCTGTGTCTAATCACCAGTGACAGAAGCCATTACGCAAATGAGAGCAGACGACTTCCCACAACTGTTCTCGTTGGTAAAAGCCTTGTAATTTAAAGCTCTGATTTGTAGAGGAAAGCTGCGTTTCCCCAAGGCGTCCGGGCATCTGTTCCACTTTCACTCCAAGAGCCTCGACTTCCGCTCCCTCCCCCCACAATTAGTCCTCTGCTTGCAACAAATATTTGACTTTTCCAGGCAGTAATTAGAACTTACTTTGCATGTGTTTGTCACAGTAACAGCATCTTTCCCTTTCCTTCTAGGCAGCACCAATGCAGAGAAGTACCCAGGGAAGACAGTGGCTTCAGGGCTTCCAAGGACATTGATGGGAGAGATGCTTTCTGTTCCGAAACAGGAACAGAAGATGAAGACCAGAAGCAAGAGTGCAAGGAAGCTTCTCACACACATGAGGCAGAAATGCATTTCTCTAAGTGTAAAAACACATGAGCAAAGGCAGTTGCTGCTCTGCTTCCAGGGCTGAGACCATGCATTTACAAAGGCCTGCCAGAGATTGCTGAGACCCTGAGAGCACTACCCCCATGCTAGGGCTTTAAAGCACAGTTGGCTGTGTTCAAGGTCATTGATAAGAGCTGTTGCAAACAAAAGAATTCTCTGCCCAGGCCTGCCCCTCTCTCTCAAGAGCTGCTTTGATGCCAAGGATGACCCTTGCCCCCATGCTGAGTTAGACTGCCCCTGCACTGCAGCTGTGTCTGATACCTCCTCAACCCAGGCCTGATCCTCACCTCTTGGCTTGGCCTTGGACCTGATTTATCACTCTAAATTTCCCTAAGCAGAGCATGACCCTGATCAACAAGGGGGTGAACAAGTGGATCAGTTCAAAAACCCACGCACTTCTCTTTACACGGAAAGATCCTGCAGCTATGACTTACAAGGATTAAGACTTCTCCTCAGAAGAATCCCACTTTTTAAGGAACAGGGAAATGAGGAGGAAAAAAAGAGAGAAGAAAGATATTAAGGGACCTAAGTTAATAAAAACAAACAAGAAAAAGACTAAAAGTACAAGTAAAAATCTTGGTCTCTGACCTAATTTTCAAATATGGTTCTCATTCCTCAGTTTCCTCTGCTTTTTGCACAACCCAAACATTTCTTTGTTTGTGATGCTACCTGTACATTATCCAAGAGCCAAGTGCAGAGCAGAAAGGATCAGACATAGCAGATCACGAAGTTCAGTGGAACAGAAGCAAGGGTGTTCAGAGGTGATCCCAGCAGGCACAGCAGGGAAAGGTAAGCACCTGCAGTCAGACTTCCTGCACTTGGCTTTCCTACTCCCCTCACACTCACCCTTGTCCCCCAAGGGTGTGAGGAGAGAATGCCACTTGGGGTAGCCCAAGCTGAGGCATCTCTCTCCCACCACACCAACATCCCTCACCTACTATTCAACTCTTCCCTGTTTTACTCTTAGCCATTTGTTCAGAATTAGTCAACATTTCACCAATGGTTAGATTTCAAGATTGCTGTAGAGTTAATATTACCATAAAATAACTCATGTTTACTAGGTAGAGAGGACTCCATCTCCCAAGGCTGCTAACATACAGCACAGGCACACACAGGAAGCTTCCCCCCAAAATCTCCGTGACAATTAATTGAGTTCATTAGGCCTGCTTGTGTAGTTTGCTCTTCATCCAGTCAGTAACCAGAGCATGGTGACACCATTCAGGTCAGCAAGGAGAAAATTTTTCCCTTCCCACCAACACTTCTTATTGACAGGATACAAGGACACCATCTTATTTCCAGCTTTCCTTTCAGGCTTATGGAAGTAGTATGGACAAAGTTGTGAAGACACATAATAATGCAATTGGTATTGCTGTTTTGAAGGCAGTTCTGGAGACCAAGTCTTTACCAGCGAGGAACACAAGTGGAGTTGTCAGACTGAAAGTTACCTTTATATGCACATGTCCTTCTAGAGCTCTTCTACACAGCCACTCACAAAATAAAAGCCACACCATTCTGTTGTTCAACATTGGTTGTATTTAAGAACTACACTTCAGAAGGTACCATGTGTTTGTCACACCCCACCCCCTGCACACACACCCCTAGCAGAGAACATACAGCTTCCCAATACCATGGCAAGGGGCATTGAAAGCACAAGGTGAAAAGGGAAGGGGAGGGGAGTCAGTCCATCAGTGCATTGTAAATGAGCTTTCACAAAATCAAGTGCAGCAAAACCTGTTCAGACACTTTAAAAGTTAGACCTTTGGCAAATAAAAGGAAAAAAAAAAAGGATCCTAAAAGTTCTTTAAGTACCATTCTCTCTCCACATGGGATATGAACTCCCACCCTGAGCTTCAAGAGTTGATGGTGTCTAACAAGCAGTGCTGAAGACTACCATGTGCTGAATAAATAGCACAGAAATGGGATTCAATTTGAGCGTCTTTCAACAAAGGGCATGTGCCCAAGATTCCTGGGAAGGTCTCGCTTTTGGCCAGTCAGAAGCTTCTTCCCCAGTTGTCCAAAGGCTGAGAGCATTGATAAGCATCCAGCTGAGTGACCTTCGTCTGGATCTAACCACAGGTCTGGAGAGTCTGCAACATGGCAGTCAGACTACTCAGTGACACTATTTCTTGAACAAGGACCCTGTAGCTGCCAAATCAACTTCATTTATTCTGACCAGTAAAGTAGCTAGAAAACTTGCCTCAGGACCTTCTGTATGAGAAGCCTTTCACTTTTATGAAAGACAAGCCCACTGCAAGTGGTGCATGAGCTGTCCCAGCAAAAGATGGGACCTGAGACCAAAGATGGAGCATTTCTCAAGTAGTGTGTTACACTTTTATCAGAACCCACATCAGAACAAGCCCAGCACAACAGGGGAAACACTGGGAAGTCTCAACAAAACAAATTCTACACTTTCTGGGATGAGATACGTGGGTTATGAAATAGCTTCTCCCACCTCTAGCTCTTGGGACCCACCACAACCGCATCAAAAATACCAGATCTTTGCACCACCCCCAAACCAGGGACAGCAGTGCAGCACACCTCAGGGAATAAAAAAGCCAGCTTCCACAAGAACCTAAGGCTTCTGCATGGAAATGAAGAAGGAAAGCAAAGTGATTTTTACAGAGTGATTACTGAGGACTCAAACAGAGGCTTATCTGGTTCCTGTGCTCCAGTCTTGTCACTTCCCAGTCTGCCACGTTAAGTCCCAGAACACAAAAAAGATCAAGACAAACTTAATCACATTTAAACAAAAAGCCCTGAACTCTTTCACATGACTGTACAAGGAAGAGAACCACACACTGGCATGGATTTAACTGATGGACAGGAGCCACACAAAATCACACAAACATGCGCACCTGTGCGCAGCCACACACACTTGAGTTCTTGCAGTTTCAGTAAAAAGGGCACTTTCCTGTGTTGGTCTGAGGAGCCAGCATCCCTGGTGGGGAGAAGTGAGGCTCTGTACCTATCTGACACTGTGTTTTGACAGCTGAGCTCAGCATCTCTTGGAAATTTAATTTTAAAATGTGGCTTAATCATTCAAGACTTGGAGAGTGCCCTGGCATTTATGCATCTCCCTTCATAATGCTACATCCCCTTTTAACCATACTGCAGCTTCAGAAGAGCAGGAGAGAAACCTTCACTCCCTAGAAAAAGCTGTCAGAAAGGAGATTTATCTAGACTCATACAAGACAGATGTTATTTGAAGAGCATAGGATTTGGTGCTCACACACAAGATAAATTCATTCTGACCTCTACCCTGTACTACATCCAAAGCGTAGATGTCTTAGGTTGAAGGAACTGAATGATTTGTCCCATTGCTCAACACACACAGGCCATCCCACATGTTCGTTTCCATTAGAACGAGAAAGGATCCAGTGTTGAGCAGGGACAGGTCCTCTAACAACAGAGGACTGTGAAACCTAATATTTCCCACCTTATATCCACTGCTGTCACCAACACACAAACCCAGCCAGGAGGTCCAAGCCCCATGAGGCTGAGGAAACAATATTGCTCCTGGTTATCCTCCAAGCTCTTCTTCATATGCCTGAAAATCCTGAAGTAACACATCCAAGTGCCAGAAGCCATGCTCCTTGTTGTGGCAAACAGGGCAGAGGGAAGAAAATAAACAAGTTAGTGAGCATGAATCCAGCTTCCAATAAGTGCAGACTCTTTCTTGGGAGGTTCAGTTAGATGAGAGTGGAGGATGAATAGGGTACTAATGATTTTGCAGTTCCAGTAGCCCCTTCACTGTAGTGGGGCCAGGATAGGCCAGGAAACCCATCAGTCTGTTAAGTGCTGCGTGCAATACTAGCGCTCAGTATCTTCCTTGCTTGTGAACAAAGCAGCTCCAAGATCCGCCAGGGGCACCAGGCATTAGTCATACCGGCCCTTAATCATCATATTCAACAAGGGACCCACCTGTTCAAAGCAAAAACAGGTCATTAGCCAGGACAGTTACACAGAAATGGCAGTGCAGAGCCTGCTCCCTCTGCATCACAGAGCCCAAGATACACCTAATCACTTTCAAAGAATTTTCTAGAAAAACACTGGGGCACCCACAAGCATATTCTTAAAACACCCTACCAAAACTGCAGGGTCCTCTGTCAACACCTGACTTCAGGTGACACCAAAACATTCCATCCAGAGTGGAAACATGCCTGAAACATTTTCACTTCCCCCTCTCCCCCCATCTGCGATTTCTAAGTAGATGCTATTAAAGAGTCAATAGTCATCACAGGCTGCTTTTTCCAGGGCAGAGAAGGAACATTCTCACTCACTGAATTCTCTCTTATCCCTGGGGTCAGTAAGAAGGGGGGCTACGACTGATGATTTTGCTAAGGTTTTTTTTTTTTTTTTTTCAAGACCACTCCCACATCTCAGCACTACCTTATCATAGAGGGAAGCTCAGAATGCTATGGCAGTAAAATAATCTCAGGGGAGAGGCTAAAGAGGAGCTTCTGCACAGTGGTAACATTTCCACTTTCAGATGATTAGATCTTCAAAGGCATACTCTTAGTACCTCAGTCTTTTTAGACTTAGTACATCAGGTTTGTTTGGGTTTTTTTTATATACCAGATGGTTAAGATTGCAAAGCATTCAGAGATGAGCAAGACACAGGTTAAAGATGAAGGACCTGACTTAATAGAAGGAGATTTCTGTTAGAGACTTGGATTCAACAGGTAAAACAGTTCCATTTTTTTTTTTTTTGCAAATAATGGGCATTGCTGCACAGAAAGCTAAGGAGAGTTTGGGAATAACACTGTTCTGGAAGTGTCCAAAGACAAAGTACCCTTTTTTCCACATACAAGAACAACTACTTCATCGTTTGTAGTTGTCCTTTCCAGAAATATAATTTTAAGAGCTTGCCTTTTTGTCAGCAAATGATCTTCTGAAGACTGCAGGAAGAACTAGCAAAAGAGCAATCCTGCTTTCTCCCACCCTCATCTGGCACCTAGAGAGCCAAGTAGCTGTTATCTCAAGTTTTGCATTATGCCCTAACAATTTCAAAGCAGTGACCACATGGTTCTTTTCCATACCTCTTGTGGATTTCCTAAGGCTTCTCCCAGCATCTTCTCAATGTTCCTCATTATCGCCACTTTCTGATGAGCCTTTAATGGATACTCAATTCTCTTTGGAGTTGGGGCACCCTGAAATATCAAAAACAGCTCATTTGCATGCTTCCTGTATTGGCAGCTTATTCCACCTTCCCCCAGTCACCCAGTTCTTCACACACACAACTCTGAAGAGGAAAAAGTAGCTTCCAGAAGCAAAGGACTTGGTGCCATGAAGTTCTCATATTGACAATGTGTGCCAATACATCTCCACCTGAAAAAATCCTCTGGGATGGAACTACGCAAGCTGCGCTTGTACTCACCTTGTACCAGAAGTTCACAGTGATGGTAATCCCCCCATTCAGGAGAGACTCAATGTGGTGCCACCTGCATGGAAATCACACAAAAAAAAAAAGAAAAGAAACTATTGCTGTAGCTTATACTGAAATACCTTGGTTGATGACTTCAGACAGTACTAGACAAGTCTTGCTGTATAACTCCTGCATCAAGACCTCAAAACTTCTGGAAAGCTCTCCTTATTTAAATTCTCACACATGTTAGTGAGTACACATACAATTTATGTGGTGTCAGGGAGAATTACTATTTCCATCCAACAGACAGGAATTGGAAGCATACTGGCCCAAGATATCACAGAATATACCACAGTTGCTGCAGAAGTAAAAACAAAATACTCTTGGAAGCCAAACCAACACTAAGTAGAAAACATTTTAAACCTCTGGTTTTTATCACAGTGCAGTCCTGCCATCCATCTTACCAGTACATAGGTATGTACAGCACATCCCCAGGACCCACCACCGTCTCATAGCCAACCACGTTCCGGAAGTTCGGAAACTTCTCGTAGTCAGGATTGTCAAAGTCCACCTAATAGAAGAAAATATTAAGAAATTCAGAAGAACTTCCTGCAATCACAGTCCTCATTATTGGCTCTCAGTGTCAAATCATCCTGGTCTTCCCTACATGGCTTTTACATTCCCATTTGTATCTTAACTTCATTGTGAGGTCCTGCAGTACCCTCCAAGTACCATATAGGAGGAATCTTGCAATTTGTCTGTTAGCAAATCTGTATATTACCAAGGCAGCAATGAAACAGAACAGAAAAGACAGCAACTGCAGGCAAATTGTGCTATCAGTAAAGTTTTTATGGCCCTAGCACTTGTGAGTAGGGACTAGACACAAACAGAAAACCACCGGTCCTTCCACCAATGCATTCACCACTTAACAAATCTGAACAGAGGTTTTGCAAAACCTCAGCAAGTGTGTTGCAGCTTTAACTTCAGTGCAGCTTCCTCCCACCTAGCATCTTTATAAATGCCCATTTTGGCACGGAGTAGAGAACAGATCTGCTACTCTCACCTGGCTTTGTCTGTCGCACGGATGATGCACAGGATAAGGGTAGAGGCATTCGAACTGATCAGGAGGAAACAGGATACACCTCTTGTAACCCTTAATCTGAGCAAAGAAGTTCTGTTGCTCATCATAATGAGCTGGTGTCACATTCCCTACACAGAGAGAAAAGATAATCAAGACACTCTCATGTACAAGTATGAAAGAGAAGCAAGTTACATTCCTTGCTAAAGACAGAAAATATACTCCCACATATTCAGAAACTAAACAAGGAAAATGACAACAGGAATGTTACAAACTGATCACTCTATTAGTCAGCCTTTATTGAGCAGTTGCTACTCCACTTAATTTCCATTCTAAATCCATACTCAGCAACTTATGCTCTACAGGATTAGGATTTCCAGCTTGTTTCAATGAACAGCAGATGCTGAATGTTGATGGGAAGCTTTTTCATAAAACACTTCATTTAAACGACAAGTTGTAGAACAGAACAGACTGTCAAAGATTATTAGTCTAGAGAAAAGGAGTTCAATGGTTAGATTTGAACAAAAGTCCTAGAAGTTTTGCAAGAAAACAAGTAAACAATCTGTCACTGGAGCTCCCAATAGCACCCGCTCAAGTCTGATAAACAGTGCTTGACTGTTGCCACTAGATTTTAAATTTAATCAAGTCTTTAAATACAGTGGGGTGTTTTGTACCCCTCACAACTGTTTTTCAGCTCTTTGCCAATTCAGATATTACTCTCTTGGTCTGCAAGAATTAAGATGACAGTTAACCCCATAACTTCATTAAGTAGATCATACGATCATATGCTGCTCTAAAGATATTCTTTCTTTCAGCACATGCTGGTTCAGGACATTGCCTTGGTTCTTGTGCATAACCTGTTAATAGGATTTTAGCGATATATGGCTTGCAAGGAAGTGTTGGTCCACTAATTTTATATTATGCTCTCTCAGCTAGTAAAACAAGTGGGAAAGACAAACTACTGTAGGTTGAGTATGACTTGGTGCAAAGGGGAAAAAAACATCCAAGTTGTGTAATTGAACAATTATAATTGGATATGTTGGCCACATTGATTATAGGCCCTCCCACTTCACAGAATGGTGTGCATTTCTTGTCCAGTAATTGAGATTACTTTCTAAAATAATATTCTCCTTGTCAACAGCCTAGTGGTACCTCTGTCTTCTAAGGCCCCTGCCTCTAAGCCTCTAAGGCTCCACAAAGATTTGGAATTCTATTCTATCCAGATACTTTTAGAATTCACCCATCTCCAAGTCTCCCACTGTCCTCTAGTTTTTAAAGAAAAAAAAACAAAACAGGTTTTAATCAAAAGAGAATTCCTCCTCATAGTGTACTAGTTCAAATAAGAAAAAAGACTTCACAAAATAATCAGATTTTCTCCTGGGCAGACATTGGACATACTCAGAAAAGCCCAAAAGTCCAACACTGTTCAAGTTAAAAACCCTTCTGCATTTTGAATTTGCAGGCTTCGAGCTCTTTAAATCTACAGTGCCTGAAGCATGCAAACAGTAAACAGATCCCAGGATATGATTAGTGGTTACTAGAAACACAGTCTCACCAGACTTCTGTCTCACACAGAGCTTTTCCATGAGCGTATTACATTCAGGCATTCACAGCACATCCCTGCAAAATACAGACTATTCATTTCCTTGTTCCCTCTTAACGCAAGTTAAGGTGTGATAGCAGTCTCCTCCCAGTGTAGTGCTTCAAACTACCTTCTCTGAAGGAACACACAGAAACTAGGGAAAAAGCCATTAGAAAGACCTTCTGGAACTGAAATACAGAACTGCTGATGCAATCTTCTCCCTTTCTCCTCCAATCTGAGGAACCTATTTACCTTCCATGCCAATAAGAAGCAAGTTAGAAGTCAGTTGACCCCAGCCACGTTTCCCTTGCTGCTTGTTAATCCAGTTCCAGTTGAAGCCAAGGAAATCTACCACAATCTTCCTTCCAACTGTGTCATTCAGTGTTTGCTGTAGATATAGCCTGAATTGTCCAACAAAGAAAGCAGAAATCAAGTATTAAGCTTTGGCATGAACACAGACATACCCTGTCTCTTCAGAAACAGAGAAGAAAAGAGAAGTACTTCCTAGAGATTCTGTTTTATCAGTACATAGCTTGAACATCTGCAGAAGGAAATAATTTCAAAAGTCCCCAAACTCTGCTGTAAGGTTTCCCAGTACCGAAGATATCACTGAGATCACTCACTGAGAAGATCTCAGTTCAACTTGAACAATTACAAGGGAAAAACATAATTTTAAGGAAAAACAACCCTCTCAGGGCAGGAAGAGGAAACTCTAAACAGACTGGCCATTATCAAGTATGTTCATATCTAATCCCTAGATGAATGCTGCCCCTCTAACTCACCCGCAATATCAGTTACCTCCCCTGGCAGAGCTACATGAGGGGAGAAGAGGACTCAGGAGAGCTGTACATTGCAGTATCAGGTTACTTAAAGCCATGTTTACATTTAGACATAGAGGATCAGAGAAATCAAGCATCTGTACCAACAATCACAGTATTACAGACTGCTGTCTGTAATGTTGGAAGAAAATGCATTTTTAAGAGCAAAGTCTGCCTTCTCTCTTGGAAAAAGCCCACCCAAAGCTGAGAGAAGAGAAAGGCACAGATTAAAGTAGGCATGGGCACAGCACTGCTTGCAATTAAGACACAGTTAAGCATCTGTATGTTCTTTTAGAGGGCTGTGACTGAAAACACTAAGGATGTAAGTACAGCTGGTGACAGTTATATTCCATGTCCACTTGAAGCTCCTCTCAGTAACTTACAGCTCTGTTAGTGGCACAGGCCATCACCACCAGTACACAGCACGTGCACAACCTGGCCTTGTATTTCCCAAAGAGGGTTAGCTCCAGCTGCCTTGGGATTCTGTGGGAAAGCCTGAATGCCATAGCCTGTACCTTTTCATCAGACAACAAGCTTCCCTACCAATACCACAGTCTGCCAAAAAAAAAGTGAAGCTTAATTCTTCCTCTACACAAGCCCTGCCTCACACAGAGGAGGAAATAAATAAATAAATTACCACAGCCAGTGTGAACAGTATGTTTGGTATGACTTTTCTAATAAGGTAACAAGGCTGCTGTCAACTAGAAACCCTGCAGGAAAAGCAGGATTATTAAAATGAAACAAACAGTCCAAAAAGTTCAAGACACTTTAATCATCAACACCTACTGAAGAGAAACTTAGTTCCTACTTAGGTCTGAAGAAACAGAAAAACCTCCACAATCCACATACCACTTACCTCTCAGCACCACCTTTTTGTTGTATTTCTTTGAGTCTGTCCACAAACTCAGCAAACTTCATTTCTTCCCTACTTGACTTGGGTTTGAAGTTCTTAAAATTGGCCATTTTCTTCTCATCGTAGTACAAAAACTTGTGTGTGCTGGCACTATACACCGAGAAGTCCCCATTGCCGATGTTTTCCTGGAGGTAGTCCAGGTCCCATTTCAGAGCAGGATAAACCAGATTCGTATCTGTCAGCACCACTGGCTCCTGGAGAGAAACAGGAAGTTTATTGATTCAAAGACCTTTTGAACTTAAGAAAGAACACATTTATTACTGCACCCACAAAAACTCCCTTTCAAAATGGGGAATTGGAAAAGGCATTTGAAGTAATCATATGCCTTGTTCTGGGGAGAAAACCAAGCGAGACGTGATAGGAAGTTTTAAGAAAGTGGTGGCCTGGGGTTGCAGTAAGCTCCTGGTAGCAGTGGGACAGACTGCACTATCAACTCAGCCAATCTCTCTCAGGGAGGTTAGACAAACACCAGCTGGCAACACTTCTGGGCCTGCTTGGTCCTGCCACGTAGCCAGGAGACACAGTTGATTCTAGCTGGTCACTTCCACCTACCCAGCTGTGCAGGAGTAAATGCCAGCAAAAAGATCCCTCTGAATCCAGAAACAGAACTCATCTCTTTTCTCAGAGGACTGAAAATAACCAGCCATACAAATACTGACCATCTCTTCTACAGCAAAAAAAGAGAACCATTACAAAAGGACATCACCTACCTCCTCACCCACCAGTAGTAAGCAACCTAAGCAAGGCAGCACTGTGTTGCCAAGCTGTGCATACATAACTTCCCTTCTTGCAGACTTTCCTTAAAAAAACCAACTACCAAACCTATCAAAACGAGACTGAGCTGGTACAGAACAAATACAAGAGCCACCACTGCAAGGGAACCTTTACATCTGTGGTCGCTCACGCTTAGAAAACAATCAATATGTGCCCATGGTTTTACACAACGTTTCCACAACTTCACGACAACAAAGGGCTTAAAACAAACGTTTCCTGCGAATTTCACAATTCGACGTTGTAGCACCGAAGAAAAATGTCCACTACAGCAGAGAGGAACGGGACAGCGGTTAAAACGGAGCCCGCGCGGTACCCCGGACGGACAGGGCCGGGATGAGGAGGTGTCTGCGCCCCGGACCCCCCTCACCTCATTCTCGATGAGCTCCTCGGCCCGGGGGTCGCTGTGGCTAAGCCGCGGGATGGGCCGCGTCTCGAAGCAGTAGCGGCGGAACTGGGAGTCGCTCCAGCCCGGCCCTGCCGCCACCGCCGGGCCCTCCCGGAAGCCTGCGGCCGCCGCCGAGGAGGAGCAGGAGGAAGAGGAGGAGGAAGGAGAAGAAGAGGAGGAAGAAGAGGACGAGGCCGCCGCCATCGCCGCCTCCACCGGAGAGCCCGTACCAAGGAAGCCGGAAGCGGAAGTTGCGCACCCATGGCAACGCCGGAAGCGGAGAGCGAAGGCGGAGGGCAGAGGATCATAGAGAGGGAGGGACGGGGTGGTGGCGGCAGCAGCGGCAGCGCCCCCGCGCGGGCGGAGGCTGCAGGGGCTCCGCTGCCCTTCACCTGCTGCTCCTTTCCGAGGATCTCGGACGTCCCTGGGAGCTGGGAGCACAGGCAGAGGAAGACGCGCTGCAGAAAACAGAGGAAAGGCTCGGGTCGTGTCTGCAGGCTCGCTGCCGGGCCCCGTGGCGCCCCGCGGGCGTTCAGCCGGCAGCCGCTTCCCCTCTAAGGCGGCGGAGCGGGCGCAGGCGCTGCCCCTCGGCATTTCCACTGCCCTGAGGGAAACGGCGCTGCCCGCTGCCTCACTCTGCCCGCGGGACGTGAATGCACTGCGGAGCGCTGCGCCTGAACACGGGCCGGGTAATTAACACTTGCTACCAAAAAAAAAAAAAAAAAAAAAAGTAGCACTGCCTGGTGTAACCAACACCCAGCCTGTGCTGGCGACTACATCATTTTAGCAGGATTTCATGAACCGTGTGACTAAAGCTGGAGCTGTTGATTTATTTCCTTATTGTATGTTTATTATGTGAGACAAAGCCTACATTTGGCTTTTGATCTGCAAACAGTGAGAATGATGATCGCTATTTCCCAAGAATGCGTGCTGCATTTAGGCATCAGCTCTGGAGAAAATTTTGGTCTCTGGCATGCAGTCGTTTCCATCTTACAGTAGCTGGGATTTGTTCTGCCTGCCCAGAACTTTGCCCTCGTGAAAATAATGCAATTTCCCTTTGTCCTTCCAAAATTTATTAATATACTTAGTTTCTAGGAAAATGAATGCCTTCTCACCTTTTAAATCTACAGCATTTCTGCTGTACAGGTTAACAACATTTTGTACAGTGTATTTGCAAATATATTTGGATGCTTAGGAAACTTGAAACACAGCTGTGTAAAACTCAAACATAGTTCAGAAAATAAATATGCAGTGGTGAGGAGCTGATCATAAGCCAAGCCTGCAGTGAGGCCTGAGCCCAAGTCAATGGGAACGCAGGTCCCCACTTCCAGTGCTGTCCCACCTTGTCCCTACAGCACTGTGGGCTGCAGAGCTGGGACAGGTACCGAATGCTGCTCCATGAAAAACAGCAGTAGCATCTGCACTGGAAGGTTGGGCTCTGAGTTAATAACTTTATTAGATAACTGGGTAACTTTACCACATACTCGTTTGTAAGGGAGTTGGCTGAATTAAGATGCCATCCCTAAAATGACATCAATAGGCCTTTCTTTGGGATAAGTGAAAGGATCCTGTTCTGTATCTGCAGCGAAGCCCCCATCTCAGGCATGTTTTATGTCAGATATATATTTGTGGTTCACCACTATCTTCATTCAATTATTAGGTTTAAAATTAATGTTGTTATTCGAAGGAATGGTTTTAATGACAAATTGCCTGTGATAGTTTTTGAGCTGCAAAGGTTTATAACGTAAATCGTTATAGAGACATTACCCATTATGGCTGATGTGAATAACTGAAGGAAAATGAGTTCAACTACCACAGAGTTTACATAATGAAGTAAGCTGCAAAATCCTTTAATGCTCATATTGATTTTATTTACAACAATACATTGCTTACATTTGAAAAATCATATTGCTAAATTAACATGCCATTTCTGCTGTCCACCTTCCCCTGGCTCCATGGAGATAAGACGATTACATTTGGGTATTGACTTTAACAATATTGATACTGATACAAAGAAGACGATTTGCATAACGCCGCCGGGCACGGCATCGATCCGATTGAGCATCGATCCGGCTGCTCCGCAGGAGGCTCCCCGCGTCTGGAAGGCAGTTCCTGCCATAAATGTATCCGCGGACTCCGGAGGAGCGGGCAGCCGCTGCCAAGAAGTACAACATGCGGGTGGAGGACTATCAGCCTTATCCCGACGACGGCTTCGGGTGAGCTGGGTGGTGCCGTTGTTCGCAGCCGGGAGCGGGCCGGGCCCAGCAGCTCGTGGCTGTGTGGGGAGGTGCTGTAGGCTCGTAGTCCCTGGTGAATGCCTGGCTTTGCTGTACTGTGAGCTTAGAGCTGTGAAGACACTTCAGTGTTTTAAAATAGGAAGGAATGGAATGGGTTAGATGCCTGTGTGAATAAAACACGAGAGACTTCATGAGAGAAACTTAAGAAACTTCAAGGCTAAGTGGGATGCCTATAGTAAAGTTTCAAGAGATGTTTAAATGTTGGGGAATACTTTGACATGTGCCAAGATAACTAGGGTTCCATATATTAGTTAAGCTTGCGTTTTCTTTCATCCACTAGAGCCCAATAAGGCCAGTTTGGGAAATGCCATTTGTTACGGTGACTGGTATCAAGGTAATTATTGTTGTGCCAGTTGTTTTAATGCATTTCAAAAATGTATATGCATAAAAGCTATAAAAACAAAGTAGTATTTAATTCTATTTCCTTAGGCCTGAATTATACTATCTCCTACAAATTATATATAAATTATTTCTTTATGTTTGGTCTCTTGTTTCTCTTAGGTATGGTGACTATCCCATGCTCCCTAACAAGTCTCAATATGAGAGAGACCCCTGGTACCAGTGGGACCAGCCAGACATGAGGCATAACTGGGGAGAGCCGGTAGGAACACCAGTCCCACTTCTCAAGTTACTCACCAATAGCCCTGTTACTAAATTCTAATATGCACCTCTTGTTAGTGCTTTCTGTTGAATCCTTTGTGTAATTTCATCACCAGTGCAGGTATGTGTTGCCTGTGCAAGCAGGGACAGTCAGTTGAAAGTTAGGCTATGGCCATCTGGGTTAGTACTGTGAAAGTGCTGGGGACAGTTAACTAATTACATACGAGAAGGGGGACTTTGCAAACTTAACTTTCCCTGCAGGACTAATTTTATTTGCTCAGACTCAGTACGAGAGCTTGGTACAGAATTGTTTAGCAAAAAAATCACTGTTTGAATAAAATCCTTTTAGTGCAATGGAAGTAGCTACTGTTGCTTTGTTACTCTAGGGCTTTTTTGAAGTAGACTAGAAATAAGGATTTCTCTCTAAAGGAAGTTTGCAACATGTCCTTAAGATAAATGTGGACAGGTCATCTATGTTAACTTGAAAATCTAAGCTCCTCAAATTCCTTTCAGGAGTAGCTCTTCTCTTGGTCTTTTTGTGAATGACTGCAATCTGACTGCAGTTACTGAGCTTGGTAATTGACTTGTGATCTCTTTACTAAAAGCAAGAGTTCATCTAAGTATGTGTGCTTAATATATCGTAATAAAACCATGTTGGAGCATTTCTACATGTGTACCCCAGCAAAGTGCATGTTGTAATGACTATAAAAGCACATGAAAAAACCCCATGTTGATTCTGTGTTGTGGTGCTTGCTGCAGGAAGGCTTGTGTACAAGCCCTTGCACATGGTGTCAGCAGCTGGGAATGTAGAGGACTATACTGGTGTATTCCAGGTGTCAGCAGATGCCTCTGTTTGCACAGCTTTGATTTCTGCTCATTCTGGCTCTGGGTTTGACAGGAAATGGCTCTGGGGGAACTAGAGCTGGGAATCTGGAAGCAGTACTTGAGCTGCAAATTAGTGAGTTCTCTGCATTTGTTAATGTGAAAGGAGACTATAGGCAGAACATGCTTGAGACTTTCCTATTTATACTTCACGCATTAGCTTGCTACCAGCCTTCCTCTTGTCCTGGAGTAACAGCAGCAGGTCCTCTGCTGCTTTTGAGAGACCATCTTCCAAGTGTCAGGTAGTTGCTTCTTTATTTGAAATAGCACTACTTCTGTTTGGGTATGTGACTGAGCTTCCATTAATGAGGGTTCCAGTTTATACCATGCCTGTCCAATGGGCTGGGGGAACAAAGCCGAGTTGGAATGATTATGCATAGAAATAAAAGCTACTGATGTCCTATATTTAAGCATATTGTGTGGTATAAGCATAGGATGAAATATAAAGTCTTTTGAGTTTTACTATAAGCCACAATCTGTTGTGACTGTAGGTAAACTGTGTACCTCCTCTGTGGCTTTATCTCTGCATTTAAGGTGGAGATGAAACAGCTTCTGGCAGTTTTGTGAATGCTGTAATCTGCTGCTTCCCTTGAGAAAAGCAGCTTGACCACTGTTGGTAAATGTGCAATTGTTTTCCTTTGTTCTTTAGATGCACTGGCACTTTGACATGTACATTCGGAACCGGGCTGATACATCCCCCACTGTCGTTCCCTGGCACACCATGAGCAAACATTTCTTCATCTTTCTGGGCACAATGCTGGCCATGTTTGGTCTTGGAGCGATCTATCCATCCTACATGCCTGTGGTGAGTGACACCTGAGGGTAAAGGGAGGAAAAGTAGCTGTATTTCTTGTCATTGCCAATGCCCATAAGAGTGGTATTACTGAAGATGAATGATGGGTGTGAATGCAAAACTGCTACTGGCAGTGGATGGGCCAAGGGATGTCCTGTGGCCTCATGTAGCATTAGTTGTTCTCTTGACTGGCCTGGCTCAGCTCACAGATCAGCTGGCTGATCTGGCTCAGCTTCATAGTGAACAGTCCCTGTTCACAGGGAACTAATTTGAGCTATGCTTCTTACAGTATCCCATCTTTCATCTAGGTACTCTCCTTCCCTGTGTGTGCATCTACTCAAGTGAGATGCTTTAACTCTTCTCTTACCTTGTTAATTATATCTCATGAGTTGTATCATTTGGGAAATGTGCTCTTGAAAAATGTGTCTGATGACATGAGCAGCTTCTGCAATATATTATCCACCTGCTGTGAGATAAACTGTTGATTAAGATTAAAAGCAAGACCATCTTGATGTTTCTGTTCAACAAACAATTTATGCAAGGAACCCCCTATTTCTGAATTTACCCTCCTCATACTTTTGTGTTCTAGTTGAAGCACTTAAGAAATAGCAATTTAGGTCATAAATTACAAGCCTTCATTTGGGTGGGGGTGGGATGGGATGAGACATTTTACTCTTTCCCCTTAATTTTCTTGGTGAATGTGGTGAATTTGCCACTCTTTGTCTCTCCTTGTAGGGGCCGAAGCAATATCCCTTCAATGACCTGTATCTGGAGAGAGGAGGAGACCCTAATAAAAAGCCACCACCGGTGATACACTATGAAATCTGAAAGTTGTTCAAGCGCTCCATTTCTGTCAGTTCTGCTGGGGAAATCTTCTCTAGTTTTCACTAGCATATGTTAACGCTTGTTCTTCAATGTTCAGCTGCCAACTGCAGTGAAATATAACGATGACACGTACTGTGCTAGTTGTCTTCTGTTGGTTTGAGAAGGCTGAATTATAGCTAATGAAGTGGAGTGACCTTTGCCATTTTTCTAAATGGCATAGTGTCTGTGGGGTAAAGTTATGAGTGCAGACCTAGGACTGCTGGTCATCTATGTATTTTGTGCACTAACATTCCTCACCTGTGCCTGTTTATGTAGGAAATACTGTCTGTAATCAAGGCATTTGGCATTTGCTGCTGGGAGTTGATCTGGAGTGTCACTGTATGCTGTAAAATGACAAGAAGAAACAGATTGGCAAGTGCCAGTCTTTGGGAGTCTTGTACTGTGTCTGCCCTTACTAGGAGTTGACTTTGATCTCTTCCAGGTCTAGATGCCCTTTCAAGTGAAATTTGCACTACCAGTAGGAAGCACTGGTGAGGCACAGAGCCTTGCAGTGTGTAGGTTGAAGCTGACAGCAGGGGTATGAAAAGGCTAATGAGCAAGTTCAACTCTGGTCAGATCGGCTTTGATCCAAGTGCACAAGTGCCCATAATTGTTCCTTTATGGCCTGAGTTCATCCACCTGCCCTGGAGTTACATCTGACCCATGAAATCTGCCTGTTTTGCTGCAAACCACTGGTCTTGGACCTCCTATAGCTTCAGCAACAGTTTACTTGGGAAATTATACATACTTGCTTATTAAGCTCATAAATCTGTCCAGCTCCACTCTAACATGGGTTTTTTTCCTGTTGTTGCTGGAGGAGACAGTACCTTTAGTACTGATTTGCAGTGAATCTTCTCTCAACTCTGCTATGCTATGCCTTAACCCCACTGTTTAGTTGCAAGATTGGGTGATCACAGAAGGCTGAAGGCTTGGACTGCTCTAGGTGCTTCCTGTAAACTGGATGCTGTGCTCTGCTCTCAGCCTCCTGTCACAGCTCAGTTTAGTGCTTTAAGAAAAGCAGATACATGAAGACAGTGATTAATGTTTTTTCCATCTACAGATTTCAAACCCCGAATTCTAAAGAGAATGTTTGCTTGGTTTTTGTGTAGGGGTATATATAAGGATATATATTAAGGGGAATTATGGGGTTGAATGCTAGGACGTAGTTTTATTTACACCTAAATATTTGTAACTCCTTTGGAGGTGCTGAACAATCAACATTCTTCATAGCTTTTGTAAGCTGTCACCTTCTCTTCTTGTTAAAGAAATGCTTGCTTTTAAATTCTAGTCAATGATGTTTTATCCCAAAAGAGTTTTTAAGTGTTGTTTTTGAGCTATGGGGACCTTGAAACTGAATTCTCTTTTGCAGGGTGAAACACTCCTTAGGGATGCTTGAGTCGAGAGTTACCATTCCACAGCACTTACATGACAGCACTATATACAATGTTATGAGAGTTGTAAGAGTTTTCAAGTGAAATGAAGGTGATCAGAGCAGTAATAGGAGACCTGCCTTGGGGTGTGTGATAGTGTAGCGCTTGCACCAAAGCAGGGCTAGGCCCATCCAGCTCATTATGCAGCGTTCAGTGCTGTTTGCTGCTGCCTGCTTAGGGGACTTCCAACCCCAGTTATGAATGGTAGCTGAATAATGGTTTTCATCATGGGGAAAGCATAATGGATTGGGCAGATATGGCTCAGAAATCATAAAAAATGGGGTTTGTAATGTAGGCAAATTTCTTCTTAAAGCAGAGAGATGAAAGGGAAGAAGGCCTGCGTCCTTCTGCATATTTTTTTCCTGGAAATTAAAATACTTTTAGAAAAAAACACTCCCTTCTGCACGTCCTCAGGATGCATTAAATTTGTAGTTAAGGCAAAGTTCTGAGGGGGGTCATGGCAACCGCATGGCAGAAGCCGGCTCCAGCAGTGGTGTCCTTGGCTTCCGGCGTGAGCCATCCGGGGCCGAGGGCCGGAGCCGGTTCAGGTATCCCAGAGGGTGAGGCTGGCCGGGATCGCGGGTCCGAGCTGCGGCCGCGCTGGGGACAGCGGGGCGGGGCGGGCGGCGGAGGGGCCGGGTTCCGGGGCCGGGCCGCGCAGGCGCAGCGCGGCGGGCGGGCGGCGCTCCGGCCTCCCCGCGGCCACCGTCGGAGCGCCGGGCTGCGGGAGCGAGCGGCGCGGAGGCACGGCAGCCAGCCGGTAAGGGCCGCCCGCCCCCGACCCGGCCCCGGCCCGGCCCCCGCCGCGCCCCTCGGACACCGAGCCAGGGCGGGGCCCGGGGCTGGCCCCGCCCTGGCCCCCAGCCCGGGGCTGCGGTGCTGCCCTGTCCGTCTCGCTGTCGAGACTCCGCTCCCAGGTCCCGTGGCCCCGTCCTTGCCCCGGGAGCTTCGGGTCCGCTCTCCCGTCTCTCCTCGGCCGGCCGGCTGGCGGCGGGCCGGGAGCGGCCGGGGGATCTCCGCTGTGTGACCTGGGCCGCGGAGAGGCCTCTGGCGGAGCCCAGAGCCTGTGCCTGACACCCGGTGTCCGAGGTCAATGCTTTCCTCCTAGACCCTTGCTCTTTCTCACCATCCCACGGGGTGATGCTGTTGTGCAGACAAGCACACTTGAGACGTGTGTGCACTGCCATCTGAGCAGCGCTGTGCGATGGGCGACAGCTTCTGAAACTGCGCAGAGCACAAGAAGTTTCTTTATATACCACTGGAGCTGTCATGGAGGAATGTGCTGAGCCCTGCCCTGCAACAACCCCACCTTGTACACACCAGTGATTAGCCGAGATTAGCTGAGTGTCTCTCTGCCTTCTCTAATCGCTGTTTATAATAAGCACATACGAGAACAGCCTGGCTGTGGGGTGTTGGGGAGCTGCGGAAGGAGGGTGTCAGAACAGAGCAAATGGATGCGGCACTACAGATCAATGCCTGCATGTGGAAACTTCAGGGACAGTTTTTGTCTTAACCATTATGTCATGGCTGGGGGATGTTTTTCAGGTCTTAGGGTGTCTGCTTGTCACCCGGGTGACCTTGGACAAATCTTTTTTGTTCTGCCCAAGTTTCACTTTTAGCTAAGTGTGGGGAGGTCAGTCTATCAGGTCCTTCGTGTGCAGTGCTGGAAGTCCAGTATCAGTAGGAACTGTTCAGAGAGGAATGTTTGGGTGTCCAGTGGCAGGAGGATTTCTGATTGACAGTATTTGGGTGGTGCAAGAGAGAGAAGGCCTCACTGGACTGCTGTCTGGGATAATTATTATGACAGCTTTGAGGGTCAATTAGCTCATACAATAATCATGGTCTTATTATAGTATCCTGTGAAGCTGTTAGCAAAGGTGAGAATTTTTGCCTCTGACAGCATTATTTGCATGGTCTAATGTAATTTGGGAATTTTCACTGTTTAGCTGCATGCTCTCAGTGGTGAGGCGTGCTCTGACCTGTCAGGTTTTAATTTGCAGGCATCGTTACCTTTTAAGGTCAGTATAGAAATCCATTTCTGGGGAAAGCTGTGAGGAATTGATGCTTCTGTCCACTCTCTTTGGGGCTGAGATTCATTAATATATTAAATTTGTAATCGGATGGGTGTCTGTAGAAGAAAGGTGAGGAATTGTCATGATTAATTAATTAGAAGTCCTGAGAAAAGCATGGGCTTTCTTGTAAGTCTTGGATGCTGTTTTGAGAGATGACAGCAGGTGGCAACCTCTCCCTACAAATTCTATTGTGGAAGAGTTCAGTACTTGCAAATTTTTCTAACGCAGCCAGAAGAGTTTGCTAAACAAGGGCTTTTTGCTTTAAGGATTGTGAATCCTCTCCTGGATACACATATGCATAGTGTACAGAAGGATCACTTCTCCAAGACTGAAATCAGGCTTCTTTTTTGTCCCCTTTCAAACTTAGAGCTCACTGACTTAAGGAGGAGGTGCTGCTGTATCTGCAGATCCTCAGCTGCAGTGGAGCTGAACTGCTCAGACATTCTTAAGAGTTGGTGTGATACTGTGATCTTTTAGCTTCTTATGCAC
The DNA here is from genome assembly GCA_030060385.1 of Muscicapa striata striata. Classification (NCBI taxonomy): domain Eukaryota; kingdom Metazoa; phylum Chordata; class Aves; order Passeriformes; family Muscicapidae; genus Muscicapa; species Muscicapa striata. The sequence continues at coordinate 440,633 of JAREIS010000273.1, read as the reverse complement.
CCTGTGTGGGCCTTCTCAAGTCTGTTGGAACCACTGCTGGTTTGCCTTTAGGGCCAGGGACACAGTGAACCTGTTCAATACTTCTACAGTTGTTCTGTTGACATTGAGCCACTCAAAATGGAGTGTTGTTTGCTTTCCTCTGTTTGGGTGGGTTACCATGACCAAGACACTTCACATTCTGCCCTGACTTAAGTTTGTGAAAAGAGAACAGTAATGATGCAGTAATTGACTTTCTTATGTAAAATCTCTATTGACAAGAAAAGACAAACAATTGATCAATACTGTTCCATACAAGTTTTGCAGCTTATCTTTATTTGCGCATTAAATGTAAATTATTTCAGCCATGCACAGAGGTGAGGAGGGGGAGCTTGTACCATTTACCCAACTAAGTTTGTGATAGTTGCACTCTTCAATTGATTGGTTCCTTACCATTTAATTTCCTGTAAGGAATAAGTCTCTTGGGACCCTTGTCTATTAATGGTATGTTCACAGGGAAGTTGCCCTCCCAAAAGCCAAGAAGCAATGAACCCTGAGTGTACAGCCTGCTCCTACAACTGATAGATTGTAACTGGAGGGGGAAGAGGCAAGAAAAGGACTAGTAAGGAACATACCAGCTGTCCTGCCCCTCACGGTGGAGGTGGAGTCCACTAGAGCATTGTACAATAAACCGTTGCTAGAAGATTCACCTAACTTCTGGGGATATTTTCACTCCCCTCTGCCAATGAAGGAAGACTACCTTCCTTCGGACAGGGTTTCTGAAGTAGTATGGGAAGCATGAGTAGTTGCTAGAACATCTTGAGAGATGCACCAAAGAGAGAGTGTGGTGGACCCCTAATGGGTACCCCACAAAGTGTGTACTGGAGGATTGGAAAGTGAGCTTTAGAGATTTGTTATGGAAATGAGGAGACAGCCTTTCCACCTTTATTTGTAGGGGGCATGAAGAAATAGTTGCGCTTTTTAAAATTGTACAGGAGTTCTGCTCAGCTTCTTTTGAGCGTTAACTAAGTTGTGATAAGCTTAATGTGAGAATAGCAGTTGGCAGTTTGGGCTTTGGGAGATATTGCTGCAGACTAATGCTAAAAAAGCATTAAATAGATTCTAGTCAATCAGCATATCCTAATAGTGCATGGGAGAGAGAGAGGGGATGTCCTTAACTTCTGACTCCTGAGGCAGAATCCCTAAAAAAAGGGGTAGAATTGTTAGCTGGGAGATCCAAGCCCAAGAAGTAATGCTGACCAAACTTTCACTTGTGTGGACCCTGGGAGGCCACAGTTTCTTATAAGCCCTGCATCTGAACAGAGGGCCACGTGATGCAGGTTGTGGTTTACACAAACCATGTCAAGTAACCAGGAGAGGTTAATCACAGTAAACTGACAAGATGCAGAGGGTTTTGCTGTGCTGCCTACAACAGTTTTACTTCATTCAGCATGATATCATCTGAGCATACAGTTCTGTTTACCTAGAGTTAAAGGACTGCAGGGCAGCCAAGCTCAAGAAGTTTAGGCACTGCTGATGAGAGTGACCCCACTGGCCTGTGAATATCCACACAGCATTTATGATGTTTAGAGGGCCAGTTTGTGGTCAGGAGTGAGCACTGGGTGCTTTCTCCTTAGTAAGAACAGCTGCCTACTGTTGATGTTTGATTTTTCAATTTACCTGCTACATTGTTGCCCAACTAATCTCTCTCCGGAGACATGGGGAAATTTTGTTCCCATCTTACAGATGTTGCTTGATCCATCCTGAGTAAATAAAGAGTTGCTGTCAGTGCTGAGATTGAAATCCAGTAGTAGTAACTTGTGGATTACTTCTCACTTTCTACCATTTCCTGGCTCAAAGAGAAAGTCAAATTATTTTTTTCCTTTCATTTTTCAGAGGAGCAAGAACAAAGTACATTAACTGAATTGGCATACAATAGCATTGCACTTTGTTTTCTGTTGCCACGTCACTTTTCTGCTTGGAATTTAGCCTGCCCTGAGATTCCTTCTACTCTTTTTGCTTATGTATGTACTGACATTCGCTTGTTTGGAAAGAGCAACTAGTGCTAGGTCAAAACACATTTGTTTAAATTAATTTCTGCAGCTGATTTAAACCAGCCTGCAGTGAAGACTTGAGTATGATAATTTAGATCCTCTTCTTTTTTGTTTTGGTTTTTTTTTTTTTTTCCTGAAACTCTCCTGTAATTGGGACATATGAAAAAGAGAGCTATATATGAAAGAAAATGTGGGGTCAGACAGTGGGATTGGGGGTGAAGTGTTAATGAATTCTTAAATATCCTGATTCATTCTAGTAAAACTGTATTTGCTGCCTCAGGAGGTAGAAATTAAATTCAGTCTTTTGAAAGCAATGTGTTCTCATCATCTTTCTGATGTGAATAGTTTCAGGTCAGCTGTATCTGTCTGTTCTAAACTCTTTGTGAAATTTCTTTCAGAGTCTGGAAAATGAAGCTAAAAGAAATAGAGCGCACAGCTGCGCAGGCATGGAGTCCGGCAAACAACCACCCTATTTACCTAGCAACAGGTAAGGTTCTTCACAATTCATGACTATTTGAGTATGAATCACAGAAAAATTTTATGTAGAGTCATATGGGTTTTAGCTTTCAACACTTTCCACCTTGGTAGTCTCTGGAAAACTTCAAAGCAATATATCAAAACCATTACAGCTTTTATGTTTTTTTAAAGTGACTGGTAGAGAATTACTTCTCTGCCCAACTTTGACATTTTAAACGTGAGTGATTTTTCAAAGGTTGAATACACGATTTTTTTATTTCTAATTAGGACTGTATGGACTCCAACACTGCTTGCTATTTTTTTTTATTAAATTTTATTTTGTTGATTTTATTAATTAATCACTATTCTTTTAGGAATTTTATTTCCTGAAGCAAAAAGTGAGCCCATTGGCTGAGTTGGCAGCAGGCAAGTTTTTCTATGTGGAGCTGACAGCTCCAGTGGTTTTGTTGGGTTTGCACAGTAAGGCTCTGGTAACTGGTGGCTTCTGTAAGAAGCTGCTAGAAGCTCCTTCTGTGTCCACTGGAGCCAATGCCAGGTGGCTTCCAGATGGATCAGCACTGTCCGAGGCTGAGCCTGGCAGTGGGAACACCTCTGGGATAACACAGTTAATATGAGGGAGAAAAAATGCCCTGTGTAACTGAAGCACAAGAGAGGAGTGAGAATGTGAGAGAAACAATGCTGCAGTCACCAGGGTCCATGCAGAAGATGGGCTGGAGGTGCTTCAGGTGCCAGAGAAGAGCTTTCTCTGCAGCTTAGTGAGGCAGGCTGTCACCCCCACAGCCCATGGAAGTCCATGGTGGAACTGATACCCAACTACAATCCACCCTGCTGCAGCAGGTGCATGCCAAAGAATGCTGTGGCCCTGTGGAAAGCTGGAGCAGGCTCTTGGTAGGGCCTATGGCCACATGGAGAGAGGACCCCACACTGGAACAGGTTTGCTGGCAGGACTTGTGACCCTATGGGGACTGAGGTTGGAGCAATCTGTTCTGAAAGACCACCACATGGAGGAGACCCACTGGATCAGTTTGTGAAGAACTGCAGACTCTGGGAAGGATTTGCATTGGGGAAATTTGCAGAGAACAAGGCCAGAGTTTTGGGTGAACCAGAGGTCTTGGCTCCAGTTTGCTTTACATCAGAAGCTGTGTAGTTTCATAATTTGTACTGCTTTTAATAGTCCTATGGGCACTTTCCATGCTGTAAGAATCCCTGTGGTAACTGGGGGACAGTTTGCCTGGCAGTTTCCCACTAGGCAATGTTAAATCAACTTGTAACTTTTCTTCCATAAGAATAAAGAAAAAGAAGGAAGCTACCAATCTGTGACTGCTAGGTGTCTGTGGGTTGTTGAGGCATGTTTAGTTGGTTACAGTTGAAGAACTTATGCTGTAGAGTAGAGTTACAAGTAGATTTAGACATGTCATGATTGAGGAGCAGTATGCAGAAGTACTTGAGATCACAATTGTAGCTGGGTTTCATGATGTCGGTACATTTGTAATTTAGAGAAGAACTTAATATCAAAAGTCACAGTTGCTTGGAGGAGGGTGCATGAGTTGCACCTATCCCAAGAAAGAAAGTTATCTGTGTAACAGACCAGAATTTCTTGAAGAACTTTTAATTTCTTTCAAAGTCTTTGTCCTAATTGTTGATTCCTTTCTCTGAGGTGTTCAGACATCCTCTTTTGAACCATTACAACACCAAGGTTGTGTTGACTATGAAGAATAGGTTTTCAGTGCCTTACTCTTTTTGTATCTTATGCTTTTGATAAAAATGCCCACTTCTGTTGCCCTTGTACTTTTGCTAGGAACATCTGCCCAACAACTGGATGCATCCTTCAGTACAAATGCCAACTTGGAAATATTTGAGGTTGACTTCAGGGATCCCTCCCTGGACATGAAGCAGAAAGGAGCACTTCCTGCCTCAAACAGGTACTAGAAGCTCCTACTGATGTAACAATCAATGAAACTGGAAAGGGTTTTCTCATGCAAGAAAGGAGGAGATAATGTTTACAGCATATAAAGTGATCTTTTGAATCAATTGACCTCTCTTCAAAAATGGAACATTTTTGTTGATATAGATCATATTGGGTACAAAAGTAGAGCAGTTGGACTATTAGAGAAATCTGAAATTACTTGTATGGTAATCAGTCAGTAGAGACATTATGTATAATGTGAACTTGCTGGGGCTAACAATTTGCACTGAAGAGACCATAGAGGGCGTGAAACTTACTTTCCAGCTTGCTTTAAAACAAGATGATTTCTTAGGCTCATCAGTGTGGGTGACATCTGGACCCAGTGTAAAACACAGCCTGGATTTCTAACTAGCAGATTTTAAAGAGTGTGAACATATTTTTCAGATAACAGCTCTGGAAATGAAGGCATGTAGATCTCTTAACTAATTTTCAATAAAGTATAGGCTAGAGGATTTCACCCACCAAATCCCATGTGAGGTCCTTAAAGTTTTAAACAAACAACAAAACAGCCAAAAAAATAGAGACAAGCTCTTCCTTTTTAAATTCCCTTGAAAAGTCATTGAAAGGAAGCTTATTTCTTTTTTTGCGTGCAAGAGCCACAGTCCTCTTAAAAGAAAGATGATTGTTTAATGTGCAGATTAATGGATCTGTTTGATAGCTTGAAACATGGATGTAAGTTTTGCTAATAAAGAGGGTGTCTTGATTTCCACCAAACATCATGGCCTATGCCAGCCTTATTTTCTTTTTTCAGGTTTCATAAGCTGATCTGGGGGAACTTTGGAAATGGGTCTGCAGAGCCCTCTGGAGTGCTCATTGGTGGGGGGGATAATGGAGTGCTGACAATGTACAGTGTGCAGCGCATCTTGACTTCCAAGGGTGACCCTGTCATTGGCCAGACAGAGAAGCATTCAGGTCCTGTTCGAGCCCTTGACTTCAACCCTTTTCAGGTGTGTAACATTAAGATACCAAAGGAAAGATAATCTCCATGTTAGAAAATAGATTCCTTTGTGTATAGATTTATACGGTGAAGGGACAAATTTTAACTTAAGAGGCACAGTAGTTGTGACACAAGGCTAGTTTGAGACTCATATTTGGGTTCTCTTACAGGTGACCTTGTTCAAATCACTTACCTCTCTATAAAAACGTGTCTTAATATAGAAACATGTAATATTGTTACATGTCAAACCACTGTCCTTTCAAAATCAGAGCTGCTTTTTTTTTTTTTAATTTGTTCAGTTGGTGTTTAATTCAATGGGGCCTGGTCACATTTGAAAGGACTACAACATAAATGAGGAGTGAACAGAATATGGTTCTTGTGGTAGCACAAAGGCAAATGGAAGATTGTCTGCTGTCAGTTTTGAGAAACTTGCATCCTCTTAGAAGAAATGTCCTTGCCACCAGGATGCAGGGCAAAGGCTCAGCTGGCCAGAGATGGTGGCATCCAGGCCTGTGGCAGAATTTCATCATGATTAACAGCAACCACCTGCCAAAAAACAGACAAATTTTAAATGTCTGTACTATGCCACAGTGGATGGCATGCAGGCCAGAGATGTGCTTGGTTTATAATCCAGTTAGTATCTTTATGCATGCCAGTGGTTATGAAATACAGCTCTCACCTCACTTTATTTTTAGGGTTTTTGCTTCCAGTTATTTTTAAAAAATCTGTAAGCAGGAATCAGGAATCTCAGCTGAGCTTTTCCTTGTTTTTTTTTTTTTTTTTTTGCCCCACAGAGTAATCTCTTGGCTTCTGGAGCCAATGATTCTGAAATTTTCATCTGGGACTTGAATAATTTCAGTGTGCCTATGACTCCGGGGACTAAATCACAGGTAAATGAGTTTTCCTGTGGGCAATAATCCTGCAGTTTTGTATCTCATTTGGCAAGACAAAAAGATTGTGTGTGGAGACATCCTAGCCTAGTCAGTCTGTGAAAGGGGAATGACTTTGAAGTCTGTCAAGAGAGAGATGAATCAGAAGAGACTGATTTGTTTCATTCTTGGAGGTGGAAGAAGTCTTGTAAAGGGAGGGGAGATAGACTGGCAGGCTCTGGAAGGATGCACTTTGCATGGATGGGTAAGCTCTTTGTGGATTTGAATCAAGTAACTGACCAGTTTATCTTGTGATCCAGCTGGGGCATGTGTGATGGATTAAGAAGGTTTATTGGACCTTCTCTGAAGAATGAATTTATTTCAGGCTTCAGCTGAGGCTTTTCATATCTCATGAAAGTCATATCCCTAGCAGAGCCAGTGATCCATTAAATGCATCTTGGCTATTGCTTCCAGATAATGTTTCCCAAGTTTGAAGAGGAAGAAGTTTCTGATCTTCTGATGCTTATTATATTATTCAGGGCAATCAACTCCTGAAAGTAGAAAATTCATAGTAAACTTCAGTAAAAGCAGGCCAGGTTTTTCCTCCAGTAAGTCTCCTGTATGTTTCTTTGCCTATCTCCTGCATTGCAGCAGATACAATAACAGCAATCAGCCATGAATACTTCACTGTTTTCCATCTCACTGCACTCCTGAAATGTTGCACAAGGTCATCTTTCCATTTAAGTTCATGTGAGAAGTTAGAGTAGAAACATATATATGTGCTCAGCTACAGTTCTCTCTGGAGTGATTTATAACACATTTGGCCAATCTAGAATCTAGTGTCTGCTCCTCAAATGCAAAGGTACTTTTCCAGGTGACATTCCTCCATAGAATTTTACTGTCTACTGTACTCTGAGTAAAGGGCTTTCCCTAGTCTTTCTGTTAGTGCTGCTGGTATTTCCAGTTAGTTGATCAGCAGTTGAAGAGATCTGTATGTTGTATCATCAAATCCCTAATCCCTCAGTTAAACTACTGACAGACTCCTGTGGTTTGTGTTCCCTCAGCTTGATAATAATGGATGTGTGGCCTTTCCTGTCTTGGCAGCCTCATGAAGACATCAGTGTGGTGTCCTGGAATCGGCAGGTGCAGCACATCCTGTCCTCTGCTCACCCCAGTGGCAAGGCTGTGGTTTGGGACCTCAGGAAGAACGAGCCCATCATCAAAGTCAGTGACCACAGCAACAGAGTGAGTGGAGAAAAAGCTATGTTTCTAACTAGCTTTCAGCATGCCACATGTGACTACAAAGCAGTGGCACAGACTCTTAGGAAAAGTGGTTTTATTCTAGGAGCTGTTGGAACTAATTCTCTTGGGGATGTAGCATCAAAGCTCCTCTTTTTATTCTTTCCTGAATGAAATGGGGAAACAGGACCCCTTACTATTCTTAAAATTCATGCACCCTTGCATTCAATTTCTGTGTTCACAACTCATTTATGAGAAGCCTCCCAACTTCCTTCCTAGCTCAACTTTGGACTTGGACTTCTATATGGTTAGTGGGTTTTTTTTGCTGTGAAGAGAAGATAGAAATACTTGCTGCCTGGAGCAAGACATTACTAGACTTGATTTATGTCAAGCTTTCTAGGCGAGTTCAATACAGAATGACATGGCTTTTGCCCATTTGTGCTATTGCCAGCTTGCTTTGCTGAATTTTCAGCCTGTGCTATTTTTGTCCCTAGATGCATTGCTCAGGAATGGCCTGGCATCCAGAAGTTGCAACCCAACTAGTTCTTTCCTCTGAGGATGATCGTCTGCCAGTGATCCAAATATGGGACTTACGCTTTGCTACCTCTCCTCTTAGCCAGCTGGAAGGGCACACCAGGTGAGGACTTGCATGTTGTGTTGCATCTTTTCAAGGTAGACACCTGGGAGCCTGGACTTTGGGGAGCTATGATTTTCTCCTGGGTCTGCTTTCTTTCGTAGATGAATCTGGTTGAAGGTAGAGATGAGAACTAGCATTTCTGAGCCAAGGTGATGGTGCATGGTGCTTTCTTAGTGACTGGGTGGCAGAATAGAACTGTACAGGAAATATGACTGTTTTCTTTCTGATCTATTTTAGGGGAGTTCTTGCTGTTTCTTGGTGCCAGGCTGACCCTGAGCTGCTGTTGAGTAGTGCCAAAGACAACCGGATCTTGTGCTGGAACCCAAGTATGGGGGAGGTATGTAACCACAACTATCAGGACCCATGGTCTACTTCATATTGTGTGCTTTGCTCTGTGTGTGTCTTTTCCTGTATCCTTGTGGAGTGCCAGTGTAATTCCCTCACACGTGTCTTATGCACTCTTTCTGTCTGGAGTGAATGAATGTGGTCCATATCCAGACTGACACAGGTTTTCACTGATACATCTTTGTCCAGAGATCAGAGAGGAAAGAAAACTTTAAAGTTTAGTTTCAGCTACTTATGATTACTCTTACTATGCGTACACTTTAGTGTTCCCTCCGTGTGTTTTTTCTTTTTCCTTCTCCTAGAGTAGAAAGTTCTTTTGGGAGGAAATTTGAAGGGGAAGGAAAGAATATTTGCAACGGAGGATCACTGAGAAGGGAACACTGTAGTTAAACAATGTGTGTAAACTTTATTTACAGTAAAATGGTTTTACATGTATGTGCTTATCTAATCATGTATTTCAGAATTACCATATTTGGTATATTAAGGTATCACCTGAATTAAAGTGGGGCTGTTTAATTTTTTTTATGCACACCCATTCCTTCAATGCTGAGTTCCTGGATAAAACTGAACTTTGGACAATGCAGTTGATCTTGATGATAGCATGGGGAAAGTGCTCTGACAATACTGAACAAAGTCCAGATGGGAGCCCCAGGCTGAATTAATTTCATGGGACAATATCACTCAGCTGACCACTTTTGCCGTTTAGGCAAGGAAAAAAATTAATCAGGTTTCCTAAAATACATGAAATGCTGCTTTTGTAGTTTGATGGGATTTGATGCTCATTTTGTGTAGCTCTCTAGTGGTTAGAAGACAGTCAGACTCTGAAACATTCCTGATGTCTAATTTTTACAAAAATATTTTCACTGCCTATTAGTGGAAAACTTAAAAAAAATTAGTATGGCTGACTTATCTTTATGCATGCTGCTGTAGATTTGCAGAGTCCAAGTTTAAATTAAATTGACTTAAATTAAAATTCAATTGCAAACTTAAATTTAAATTGGCTTGGTACCAATGAACACCAAATTTTCAGGTGAAAATGTTACGAAGCTTTGCAGTATTAAGGATTAATACAGTTATACAGAATGGTTGATCTTGTAAGTTTGAGGGAAGTATTAGTTTCTCTGTTTTGGGGGATGTTTGGTTTCTTGAGATTTATTTGTTAATTTTTCTAATTGTTGATCTAGATTTTAATATAAGCAAATGATATCAATTTGCTTCTACCTGGAACAGAAAACACAGATCATGTTCCCTCAGAAAGGAAGCTGTGGTTGTCTAAGCAAGTTCCTGTAAACCATAAAGGAAATATATTCGTTTTACGAATGGGAGGTTTAAAGTCAAGGCTGTGTTAGTGAGTTGCCCAACATCAGGCAGGAAATCTGTGACTGGGCCATGAATTGAACTTTGGCTTTTTGAGTGCTGAACCATAAACTTGTTGGCTGCAATGTCCTTCATAGTTCATGTGCAGCAGCTACATTCCTCTCTTGTTCTATTTTTTTTTCCTTTAGGCTCTTTATTTTCCTTGTCACGTTTGTTTCTCCACCCTATTCCTTCTGTTTATGTGAACTTGCTTATAACACATTCTTGCCTCTTGACTTCTGGTTTTAGTATGTTGTTTTCTGGAGTCCCTCCCTTGGTTAACAGCAAATGTGACAATGCTATAGTACTCTGATACAATAGTACTTAGTACAGTAGAAAGCAGAGCAAAAGTGACTGTTCACTTTAGGATTTTGTTCTACAGTCAGTGTAATGTGAGCTTTCTGTGATTTTCAGCTGTTTTGACTCAAGGTGCTATAATTTGGTTGCAAATGCATGCTTCAAGAAGCAAAAGTAAGAGATTTGTATGCAATGGTGATGTGTAAATAAAGTGACACGCTTGCTGTGGGCGAGTAATTTGGGCCAAGCAGGAGGCTATTCGTGTTGTGCTTCTGCCTTCTCTCTTTCTGTGATAGGTGGTGTATGAGTTGCCCATTCGGAGTCAGTGGTGCTTTGATGTCCAGTGGTGTCCCAGGAATCCTTCAGTCTTCTCTGCTGCCACTTTTGATGGGTGGATCAACATTTATTCTGTTATGGGTGGGAACTTAGAAGCTCAGCAGAAGACACAGGCTGACAAGGTAAAGTTGTGTGATCGAGTTAGACCATGACAGACCGGCCGTTTCTCTCGTGACTGCTCAGAGAGGTGGAAGCACACGTGTGTAACAGGGTCATTTTTAAGCGGTGCAATCTGTCCCACACACCAGGACCTAAGGCTGTATGGTGTGGGAACCAGAAGCTATCTGTGTGGGGGCTTAATAATCCCACCAGATCCCAAAGGGAGACCACATTGCCTCTGACAAGTGTGTAAAGAGAACCAAGAGCAAGTGCAGTTGTGACATTAAGATACGTTTTAATGTTATTACTAGTAGACTAAAAGCAGCACACAAGCTGTTCTTGTCATTAGGTTAACATTAAATACATTGATACTAATTAATAGGATATGTTATTCTTCATTAGTTTAGAATGTAATTTTATAAAGTGGCTTATAAATCACTATTAGCAATTTTCCTCAAGTCTTTTGACTACAACTTGGAGCATGTTAATATTTTTTATACTGAAACCCATTACTTAGCCAATGAATAGATGAGCAAACTCTGAACAGATTAAATGTCACTACTGTCTAAAATTTTAGTTTTAATCTGGTGTCTAGTCTTTTAATTCCCTCCCTCTGTCCCAGCCAACAAATGCCTTACAATACAGGTTTTAAGAGAATACGTATGAGCTGGCTTAAGTGTTATTTATATAGTCATTTACAGCTGACTGAGTTCAGTTTCATAGGATTTGCAAGAGACAGAAAATACTTCATCTAGCAACAGCTGCGGGAGATTAAGGATCTATTTAACCCATGGAGAATTTTCTTCTTCTGCATTCTTCATGTGCATGCACCACTGTTCAAAACTGGGGAACAGTAGTATTGAAAAATTCCTGAATAAATTGAATAAGTAAGAACACATGCAGGAGCTAATGACAGTTATGGTGACAGGGAGTTTGTGACCGAGAGGTGTCTCTCTGATAAATTCAGTAGTCTCCGGACAGAAACTCTGTTGAAGACCTGGTTGTGTTTATTTATTTCTTTAAGGTTTAGGGTATTTGATATAAGCTGTTCCTCAAGAAATAATCTTTCTTTGGAATTGGTTTGCTCTGAAGAAAGACAGAACCTTGCTTATGATTCTAAGATTTGGCAACCTTAGCTTGATCAGCCTGATCCTTGCTTCCTTTTGGGTATGCTGGTTGGCTGAACTTTAAAGCTATTCCCTATGGTCCAGTCAAACTTGAACAGGATTATCTTTAGCAAACAACAAATCTATGTGAACAATGTTAAAAATAAAAAGTGCTTGTGAACAGCATTGTATGTATGCTCACTGACTCCCTAAATGTCAGAAATCTGGCTCAGGGGCCACTTTTGACACTCTCTTGTCTAGACAAGAAAGTTTTATTTCATCAGTCTCATCTAAGCCAATAAAGCTTGAGACAGTCCTTGAAACTAACCCATTTGAAAGACTCCAGCAACATAAAGGGAGTCAGAATTCCTTTGTGAGAAAGACAAGAAATAAGTCAGTCAACTTTTGACCATATGTTGTCACTATCTTGCATAAAACAAGTAATTTTGCAACTCCTGTGTTTGAGCTGGGTGCTAGGCCTAGCAGTGTTTTTTTTAGGAATTTTACATCTTGCTAAGGATGCAAAACTACTTGAAAAATCTGAGGGTAAAACTTCCTTGAGAAACAATTGCTGGAACTGTTTTGGAATGCTGTTTCTCTTGCATAGGGGCCCAATAGCATTCCATAAAAAGATGCTGTAATAGCCTCATTCTTCATCAGTGTGGAAAGTAACTAGTTCCTAAGCAGTAGTTTTTTGTGTTTGCTCCATACAGAGAGGAATTGAATTATATTTTCTTCCTATTTCCTTCTGATTCTAGATCTCTTCCTCCTTCAACAACCTGGATCCCTTTGGTACAGGACAGAGCCTTCCTCCTCTGCAGCTGCCAGAGCAAGTAACTCAGACCACCTTGATTCCACCATTAAAAAAGCCTCCCAAGTGGATTCGCAGACCTGTGGGGGTTTCATTTGCAGTAAGTGAATGGAGCATCCTTAGCTGAAAATGGAATAGATGTGTTGTCTTGTGGCACAATCCTTTTTCACTGAAGAAACCTGTATCTTCCTGTTGCTAGTTGTTTTAATGCCTGTTTAAGGTGCATTGTGGTGTCCCATGAAGTGCAGTTTGTTTACTCTCAGCATTCAGATATATTTCCAACAAGAAAGAGTCCTGTAGCAGAGAATGGGAGATTATAAGTAGGAGTTAACAAAATCTAAGAAAAATTTCTAAAAGCTGTCCTTACAGGCTGGCATGCATTCCCATACTCTGTCTCTTTCCTATCCAGACATTTAATTTTCCTCACATCTTCGCTCCTAAATTGGACAGCTGAATTGTTCTTTTAGCCTGTTGCTTGACTTGTTCTTTGTCCGTCTCGTGCCTGCTCTTCACCTGATGCTTTTTATCATTGCAGTGTGCCTCTCCATGTAACAAATCAACTAACAGTTCTTTTCAATGGCATTTTTTCCTCTGTGCCTCTCTGGCACTTGCAATTGGCTAGGCCTGATCAGATATGCACAAGTGTCAAGTTTATCAGTGTTCAGTTCAGCTGAAGGGCTCGTAATGAGAGCTCCCAAATGCTCCTATCATCCATCCATACACACAAAACTCTTGGGTTCCTTGTGATCACTGCTGGAGCTTGGATCTGCCTTGCTAAAAGAACTAAGTGAGTAGCTTTTGCCTTTGTTTATAAGAATACTTACTGTGTCTCCCTCTGTCATTCTCAGTTTGGAGGAAAACTGATTACCTTTGGTCATACCAAAGCTCCTGCACAGCAAATGCAGCAGACTTATCCACACCAGGTATTCATCAGTCAAGTCACTACTGAAACTGAATTCCTACTCCGATCCAAAGAACTGCAGATGGCCTTGCAGTCAGGGAACCTCCTGGATTACTGCCAGGGCAAGATCCAGACAGCCAAGTTGCCATTTGAGGAGAACCTTTGGAACTTTCTGAAGGTAGGATGGCTGTGGTGAAATACAGAGGTCAGTTCTTCTATGGTCCTGGGGTGGAATATGGTCCTCTCTAGCCCTTTATATTCTTGTTCTTTAAAATATAAAATGGAATTGAATGAATATACTCATTATGTTTCTAAAGAAAGTTGGGATATTGGAGGTTCTTTCGGTTTTCATTAGGAATGGTCTTTTCAGTGGACTTGTTTGGGCTTCCTGAAACAGGAATTTTCATCTCAACACACTGCCAAGCTATATCTGCCTGCTACCTGTGGAGCTGTACATTATTATTTTTCAAGGTGAAGTCCAAATGGACGATGAGATACCCTAGAACAGGGGAGAGAGCTGTGGTGGCATGAGGACTGACTAGCCTTCATGGACAATTTGGTAGCATGAGAGTTTGGTAAGAGGTCTTCCTTCTGAAGAGGCAGAGCTTAGTCTTGGCAGTGGTTTCCAGACACTTGTAGCAGACTGTTTGGAGGGCAGAACCTTGGCATCTTTGCCATACTATTATATTTGCGTGGGGAATCTTGAATAGGATGGCCAGCTGTAAATCTAGGTGGTGACAGTGGTCTCCATTGCAACAATTTCTTCAGTTGAATTAAATGAGAGACATCAAACTGTCATTTTTAGTCACTTTTTGTAATCCATGTGGTGTGTGGTCCTGAGTGACCACTCCAGCACATAAAGGATCTATTACAATTGATTGTCTAAAATTACAAACTAGGCTTCTGTACAGCTTTTGGTACAATGGTCCTGCAGCACCATTCCTGCTTCTGCAGGAACAGCTTCTGAAATGGACTGTTTACAAGTATCTTCTCCATGTACAGTTTGATCATTTGTGTAGAAGGATCAGCATGGGACTTAACTGAGACAGATTCTCCTGGCAGAATGTTAATCATGCATTAAACCATATAAATAGTGCCTATCAATTAGGCAGTGTGCAGCCTTTGGGAATTTTTGGGAGTGTCTGAAATCCTCTTCTTGGGAGCTTCTGTAACAGCTAACTAATTCTTGTGAAGCCAGCTAGCAATTCAGGCAACCACCTTGTCTCAGTTTCATCCAGAATCAAATCAGTCAATTCTCTCTATGAAGAGATTAACTTGGCAATTCCTAGACTATCCAGGGAATTCATGACCAAGTACACTAGGTATGTGTACAGTTGTGGTCTTGATACACAGTTGTACCTCAGTTGTAACTGTGGCAAACTTGAGTTTTGTCCTTTTATTATGACTATAACTAAAATTCCATACATCTTTACACAATAGTTATTAGGTGGACTTTTCATAGCTGAATTCTTTGTCTATAAACTGAGCTCTAAACTTTGCTGCTGCCAGAAGCAGCTAACTGTTTTCAGTATGTAGATGTCTATGATTTTACATATTTTTTGTCTTTTTGATATCCTTTGGGACTCAGGTGAATTTGGAGCAGGAGTCCAGGACTAAACTTCTAAAGCTGCTGGGCTACAGTAAAGAGGATCTGCAAAAAAAGGTAAGGGGTATTTCCAGTAGATAGAAACCTTTACAGGACTAAAGGTGCTGCAGGAGAGTTGTAAGGTCCTATTGGAACTGAGCAAGTGATCTCATAGCACACAAAAGACCAAACTGTGTGAAATTTCAGCTGGGAGTTGTGAAGGATACCACACTAAAAAGCAAATGCAAGCACTTGTAAGGGTGTAACTGTAGCTGTACTGAAACAAGCCTAAGGGGTCTTGAGCCCAATTATCTTGCTTTCAGTTGTTGGTGCACTGGGAAGTGTTTAACAACAGTGCAGTTGTGAGAGCTTCTTTTAGCATTCAGCTCTCTGTATCTCGGGATTCTTCAACCAGGAGGAAGGTGGAGACAGTTTAGCGTAGTAATGATGGATAATGATCTGAAAAGGATAAAAGTCAATGATAGGCAGCCAGCCCAGGAATAGGGTGAAGTAGAAGTTTTCAAACAGGTGATAGAGTTGGGGGAATTGTATCTGGGACTTGCCAGTCTCTTGGTAGTTTTGCTGTCCAGGTGCTTACTTTGGTAGGGACTTTACTCTGTGTGTCTGTTGCTTTTCTAGATCACCACATGTTTGAGTAACGGGATCCCAGATAAACAGCCCCTTCCTGAGGCAGGCGATAAAAACGCTGCACCAGATCAGGTATGTCCTGTACATCTTGCCAGCCTGGGAGAGCAGAGCAGGGCAGAATGAACTGGAAGGTCTAATTCCAGCCACAACTTCCTGGGCTCAATGCTGGCATTGCAGAGGGCAGTTTAGAGGCCTGTCAGACCCTCACAGGGTCAGACTAAATGATAATAACTTTCCCTTCTGGCTTTAAAACTAATCAGTGAGCAATGAAGGACTCCTGGCTGTTATTCCTGCAAGAAGGTTTGCTTCACCTGTGTTGCTGTCTTCAGTGGTAGAATTATCCTCACCCCAGCTTAACTTGAGGCTACTGTTCTGGATTTCCTTTGTGAAGTTTCTGCTGTGGTATTTCTTTAGTTTTCATCTCTGTCCTCTGAAACATATTTTCACATTATTTTGGGATGTTCATCTTCAGATGCCTTCCAAGGCCTGGTTCACTGTAGATTTTTATCCTCTGAGGTATCTAAAATTTATATCCTCTGATTAGTAATCATCTTCACAAGCCTCCAACACTGGCTGAGACATTCTAGGAGTAGCAATTGTGTCCTGCATTTCAGTAAAGCACCATGCATGGCTGTGATCCAACCTGTTATTTACAGATTTTACTTGTTGGTCTTGTCTCTGTTCCATCCAAAATAGTTCACCTTGCTCAAGGGCTGACAGTTGAGTTGATGAATGCTGCCCAGCAGTGCTGTTGGCATTGCACGTCTTGCACCATCAATCTCCTAAGCTTTGTCAATTGCAGCATTGCTCTTGTTGCTTCCCTCGTGAAACTGTGCAGATTGATTGCGCAGTGACAGGAGTTTCCAAATTGAAATTAGATTTATATGAGCATGCACAGCCAAATGGAGAGCAGCCCTATCCCACCCTGTAGTCCACTAAACTCTTTTAGGTAGGATATGTGTGTGCAGTGAATTAAATAAGCTCTTGCACTTTTTGCACAGCTTTTGATGAATTCCAGTGATGATGTAGCTGCTGTTTCTTCCTCTTCAGCCTTCTTTGATAACCTCATCCCACAGAATATGAGCACATTGGAGATTCCTGTCACAGAAGGTATGCTATATAAAGAGTGTTTCTGCACTCTTAGGAAAAGGGGAGAGGAGGGAAAACCAGAAAACTGAGAGACCAGGAAGAATCTAGTTCACTCCAGCAGACGGACACTTTTAAAACATATGACCACTTTAAGTATCATGCAGCATATCTCATTGAGTATAGAAATACTTTTCCCCAATAAGAGACCCATTAAAAATACAGAAGAATCTTCTAGATGATTGAAGACTTAGAGTCAATAGGTTTTTTTGGGTTTCCAAATTGTCTTTTAGCTGGGCTTTTAGCTGTTACTGCTTTTTACTGCCTGCTCATTAAAACAAGCATCATCAATGAATCTGAGTGATGACTGTTTGGTTTGACTCTGCTTCTCACCTCTTTAGATACAGATGGGCTCATCAGCCAAGCCCTTTTGTTGGGGAATTTTGAGAGTGCAGTGGAGCTGTGCATGCAAGCAGAGCGCTTTGCTGATGCCATCATCTTAGCTATAGCTGGTGGGGATAACCTCCTAAAGGAAACTCAGAAGCGCTACTTTGCCAAGCAGAAAACAAACCTCTCCGTGGTAAGTGATGGTTTTGTGTACATGCTGAGGAGGGGAAAGTGTGCATTGTGTTGCCAAATGTTTCTCTGAATATAAGGGGAAATGCTTTTTTTCTTCAATAAAGGAAGTAGAATGTCAGCAGAATCTGTACATCTCCTACTGATGTGTCATTTACTCTAATATCTTGGTAGTTTTATGACAATTTTATGTTGTCTACATAGTATGTCTGTGTTCTCTATTCCTTTTTTTTTAATGGTTGTAACCTGTGATGCATACTGCCCCTTTCCACAGCTCAGCTAGGAAGTTCCTAGCTTATTAATTTACAAATAGGGAAGTGTAACAGAGGTTGGGATATATTAACACTGTGTTGCTGGTCACTGATAACAGCTGCCCTGAAAAAAGATATGTGTTAGATCTTCAGTCTTATTTAATGTGGCTGTTTCCATATTCTTTTAAGTGCTTTGTTGGCCCTTTTTACTTTCCTTAGAGGCATCAGGTTCCAATTACTGTTAACACAGGGATGCTGAGATTGTTGGACCTTAATGTACAGTGAGGTAGTTGCTGCATGGTGGAAAGTGTGTTTGAAAATGAGCTGTTGCTTTGACTGTCAGCTTATCTTTGTCTTCAGTGACTGAGGCCTTCTTCTTCCCTTACAGCTGCTTTCCTCCATTGTGCAGCAGAACTGGCAAGATATTGTTTGCACATGTGATCTACAGAGCTGGAAGGAGGCACTGGCCATCTTGTTAACATACTCAAAGCACGAAGACTACACGCAGCTCTGTGGTATGTAGTGTATTGTGTTTTGATACAATTTCCCTTGCAGGGGAATCTCTGGACTGCTTATAAAGGAAATTAATAGAGTTAAGAAAAGAAAGCACATCTTACTCATTACAGCTACCTTCCAGGTAGCTGGTACATAAGTGTGGACTGTTGAGTTAGGAAGAATGATAGGTGCACACTGTAGCTGATAATCATGGTGTAAAGTTGTATATGTGGATATTTCCCTGTGACCTCTAGATGTAGCATGGGAAAAAAACCAGGATAGATGCTATTCCTAGGCTGAGACATGAAGACAGTGATTTTTATTCGGTAGAGAAAGGTATTTTGCTTACAGTAAAAGGTCCAGTGGGCTTCATTCCATCTAAAACAGGTTTCAGCACCCTACTATTGCCTGGAGATTCCAACACCTCTTTTGGAAATTAAAAAAAAAAAGTGTCAGATTTTTTTACTGAATTAATCTGTCATTTCTTTCTTTTACATGCTTGGGCAGACATATAAAAATTGGCAGATGTAGAAAAAGTTTTTTTAATTTCAGCTGGGTTGGCTTTGGGTTTCCTTCCCATTTCTCTGTTATCCAACAGTTATGCAATGGAGCTGGTGAAGGATCTAGATCCCAAGTCTTGTGAGGAGCAGCTGAGGGAGCTGGGATTGTTTAGCATGGAGAAAAAGAGGTTTGGAGTGGCCTTACTGCTCTCTACAACTACCCAAAATGAAGTTGTTCTTCTCCAAAATAACAAGTTATAGGAGAAGGAGAAACAGCCTCAAGTTGCACCAGGGGAAGTTTAAATGGGCATTAGGAAAACCACCTACACTCAGTGGGATGTCAAACATTGGAACTGGCTGCCCAGGGAAGTGGTAGAGTCACCATCCCTGGAGATATTTAAAAAACAAGTATATGTGGCACTTAAAATTTTGGTTTAGTGGGACTTGGAAGTTCTAGGTTTATAGTTAGACTCCATCCTAATGTTCTTTCCTGATCTAAATGATTCTATCATTCTAATTAGGTGTAGATTTGAAGCATTGGGGTTAATGAGCTCTTCCAAAGGGGAGTGTGTTAAATATTGGCTGCATCTCTTTCTCTCTAGACATGCTGGGTGCCCGCCTGGAGTCAGAGGGAGATGCAGCTTTGTCCAATGATGCCTGTCTCTGCTATATCTCATCAGGCAATGTGGAGAGGCTGGTGGAATGCTGGGTAAAAAACCATGAGACTTCGTCACCACTTGCCCTACAGGTACAGGCACTATGATGTTGGTTTGACTCCTCTTAGGCCAGTCTGGTAGCCCTGAACTGTTCACATTTTCCCAGCAGGGTATCTGGCTTCTAGCAGACAGCAGAGACCTGTTTGTACTCACCCAGGTATCTCCTTCTAGCCTGGATTGTGGGCCTACTTTGAAAGGAGGCTTGCACTCTTCATCATTCAGGGTTTGTCTGTTTACATTGCATGTAAATCCAGCCACGGACAGGAGTTACAGCCTACCTGCCTCTCTTGCATACTGATGTCATCTCTGAGATTTCTTTTAGTCAGGGAAATTTGAGCTATACCTTTTTTTTTACTGGTAGTAGCCTGGGATACATTTGCTGCTGTGCTTGTCATGTGTAACTTAATGCTGCAGTGATCTGGCTGTACCTTCAGAGCAGCCTTAGAAAAATAAAATGAAGTCTGGATCATGATATCATCATATTCCCACTGCAAATAGAATGATCACATACGGGAAGTCACATCTTGCAGATAAATCAGAACTTCTAATGTGGTTACCTACCTCTCTTCATTCCTATCGATTATTAAGGATTGAGTCCAACTCTTAAATGAATGGCCCATATGGGGATTGAGCCCATAACCTTGGTATTACCTGCACCATGCTCTGATCAACTGAGTTAATGTCACTAATCTTTACACTTAAACCAGTCCTGGCTAAGTCACTAAGCCCTGTTGTGTTTGTCACTTGCTAGAATGAGCTAGACAAGTCTTCCACTTGGATATCTGCAGATAATGCCCTCTTTTACAGAGTTCCCTGATTTTGTAATCCCACTACTGAATAAAAGCAACAGAAAGGCATCTTTAGCACTCCTGGTTGTTTTTGAAACTGGCCTCCTCCCTGTTGCCAGATATCAGCATGTATCATTCTACAGCTGTAAATACTATTTAATTTCTAGAAGTTGAAGAAGTTTTGAGTAACTAAAAACCTTCTGGTCCTTTTGCCAGCAGTAGTATTTTTTTCTAGTGAATTTCTCTTGGTATGTTGTTACGTCTTCCTCTTCCAAGTTGATTGCCTGTAACATGATCACAGTTGATTGTAATGTTCTTGTGGCTTCTGATTTTCTTTTTTTCCCTTACTATTAAAGTAGCAATGTCAGGGTTTGCTTCCTGGTTCCTGTTTTTCTCCAAGTGCACCGGAAGAAATGGTCATCAGTGGCAGTATTTGGTGCAGAGGGGAGTAACTTCTGTCCACATTGGCCCTGATGTCAGCTGAGTGGAGAGAGACATCTGGTATTGGCTCAGCACGAGATGGACCAGTAAAGCTAGTCAGATTCTGAGTAGTATTATTTCTTCCTTCCCCATGGATTATTCAGGATCTTATAGAGAAGGTGATGGTGCTGAGCCGATCCATTGAGATGCTCCGAGGCACAGCAGGACCAGCACCAGGCCCTGTCTTGGCAGAACGAATCACCCAATATGCCAATCTCCTGGCATCACAAGGATGCTTGGCAGCTGCAATGAATTACCTACCCAGCGGCTCTAAAGAGGTGAGTGAGCAGCAAGCTGTTGTGAGAGAGGGGGGAAAATGGTACTTTGTGTGAGAGAGGGCTGGGGTTTTGACATGCATCAGGACTTAGTTTCACCTTAGTTATGCTAACTTGAGAATAGAGGGGGAGGGGAGAGAGAGTTCCAGGATATGGGTTTTGTCTTCATTTGCATTTTCTTTGTAGTGCCTTTGGTTTGAGGAAAAGGAAGGGAGCTGTAGAACTGTAAAATGGTTGATGGAGAACAACACTGGGAAGCAGCTCCCAGGAAGCTGCCTCTCTTCTTGAAACTAGCTGGTAGAGGATGGGAATGGGGAGGTCACCTGGCAGTTTGAAAGAAATCCATCTCATGCCTACATGTGGGTGGGGGTTGGGGAGGGAATAGTCTTAAGACTGGGGGAAGGATCAATGGGACTTCATCTGCCTAGGAGTATGACAGATGATGTCCCAGATTGTCATTTACCATTTGTTGAGGTTTTTTTCCCATTGGCTGTTGGAGGCATGGTTAGCTGTGCAGTTTGATTCATAGTCAGCTTTAGGTCAGGATCTACTTTACATGCCTCCCCAGCATTTTCCGTCTGGGGCTCTCAAAGTGCTTCTTCTAAGGCATAGTTTGTTTCAGCTCCTGATTGAACAGCTCCGAGACCGGCTCTTTCATGCTCAAGGAGAGAATGTGGGTGATCAGCAGCCACCCCCTTTCCCTTACACTCATGTCAATGTAGGGGTCATTAAACCCACAGCAGCCAAGGGTGGTTCCACCCTTGAAGGAGCAGCCCACAAAGCAGGTCCCAGACATCCAGAGAAGGTAGGTCCTAAACTCAAGTGTTCGTGGCTTGGGAAGAGGGAGGAAGGCTTACTGGGTTGTGGAAGGCATATGAAGTAATATAAGATAATGTAACATAAACTGCAGACACTGAGGAATTCCTCAGTGATGTCCTGGAGCAAATGAAAGCTCTGTGACAATTCAAAAGTAAGCTGTCTGGCATCTTTTCACAAAGCCCTGTCCTACCTGCAGTCCCTGGAGGAGAATGTTACAAGTGTAGTGATCCACTGAGATCTCAAATCTTAGGGTGAAAGGGGCTGTGGTCATTTTCCAGTGCTCATCTTACTCTGATATCTTAGTAAAATTAGTGTAGTATGGCTTCATGGCTTCATCTTGAAGTTTTGCTTACAACCTCTATTTTTCCATTATTGTTCCTTTGTTATTTCCTCTGGCTGTGCTTCCTGGAAGTCATTATATGGGAACTTTGTCCTGAGGACTAATCCTTTTGAGAGCTAGAGAATACTCTGAAGAGTGTGGTGCTTATCTCATTGAGAAGTTACTTTGATCGAGTGCATCCAGGGCATCAACAGCAGCAGCAGCTTCTGTTGCCTGAGAATTGTCAGGGATAGAAATTGTATCTGCTAGTATGTGTATATGACTTTGTCATCCATTTGCAAGTTCTTTGTTTTTTAATTGCAGCCCAACTATCAGTCGTTTTCCCCTTCAGCACCATCTCAGCCTTCAGTGCCTTCCCTCTTCACACCTCAGCCAGTGCCAGCAATGTCTGTGACACCTCACCACGTTGTCCCTCCCCAGGCCAGCACGGGTCCACCAGCAAGTGTCTATTCCAGAGGGCACCCATATCCACAGTACAACATGGGCTTGAATCCAGCAACTGTCTCAGGGCCAAGTAAGTATTGTCTGATAGTTGTGTCCATTTCTAGGTTTTCTGAGACTAAAGCCTTCAACGTGGGTGACTGCTCTAGTTTTTTCCTCATAGGCCCATTATACTTGTCAAAGAAGAAGTCAGCTAAGTAGCTTCTCAGTGCTTCTGACATACCTAGTTGTAGTAACTGTTGCTGCATGTGTGCTAATACTAAGCATATATAGGGGTGGAAAAGCTACAGCTGGCTTGGTGGCAGTTTGACTGGGCTAGGACTGGGCTAGCCTGGGCTAGGAGCTACACAGCTCCTAGGCTTGAAGAAGGGAAGGCTTACTACAAAGAAGGACAGGATCATGAGTAGTTAGCACATGAAACAAGTGATGCTGATACACTCTCTCTGTTGTCTGTAGCTGTGTCACCGTCTCAGCCATTTGGACCAGTGGGAGTCAGACCTGTTGGTCCTGCTCCCTTCTCCAGCCAGCCCTCTCTGCCAGGACAGTCCATGCCCATGACATCTCCTGGTGTTCCACCACCCAGACCTGCCCTCTTTGCTCCAGCCTCAGTCCCATCATCTCAGCTCCCTGCAGCTTGTCCTCCCCCTGTGGCAAGCCAGTCTCCTCTAGACTTCTCTTCAGCAGCTTTCAACTGCCCCATGAACATGGGTTATCCTCAGGGAGGTCCTGGAGCTCCATCTACTAAACCACTGCCAGCAGCCATTCCTCCTCCTCCCACAGGTAAGTACTGCTTGTGTGGCTTGTGTATCCAGGACAAGGTCAGGTGGGGTCTGCAGTGCAAATGGACATAGATCTTCTGAGGTCTAGTCTGTCTCCATAAAAGCTGGATATAGTGCTGAGGCAAACCTCACAGGCACAGAGTGCTGAATCTTGCTGTGGTGGTGAAACACAACAGTTGCGACAGTTTCATTCAGCTGTTCAGTTGTTCTTTCTCCCAGGCTGTGGTTGCAGGATGATGTCTCTTCAGGTCCTCAGTGCACCCTGAATAGTCATCTACTCCTAAGGCATCTGCTCTGATAGAAAGGGTGGTGATTCCAATGGAACACCTGGTGAAAGGTTTGCTTATCTCACCCTTGCTTATGCAGCTTACATGAGAAGTGTATTTGAAATGGTGGGAGAGCTTCCCTGTCTGAGATACCCCTTAGCTTCAGGATTAAATTCCTCTGTCTGCTGTGCTCTAGTGCTCCCATTTTCTTCCTGTTGTCATAAAGGGCTTGTCTGGGAATCACTTTTGGATTCTTCTCTGCAGTGTTTTAGACTCCTCTGGGTCTATAGTTTGAATCCAGTCTATCATGTGAAGTCCTTGCTAGCATGATGAATACAAAGTGTTGTTGGATCTAGCTTCCCATGGATGGGCATTTCTTCTATTTACCAGAATATCTGGTGTTTGTTAATTCTCTCTTTCCTGTCTCAAGGGACAGACTTAGCCAGGCTGTGGAGATCCCTAACAACAAGGCTGACAATCCATAGATTTTTGAGCAGATGCTTCTCCAAGCCACACATAATCTGAATGAAGGAACAGAGGCTATGATGTTTGCCTTCACCTGAAATCCTTTGCTGACCTGTGTTTAACCAAGGGTAGCAAATCCCACTGTGTGAAAGCTGTGAGGACTACGCACCAAAGGGTCTAAGCTACAGCTGGATAAATTCCCTCCTGAAAAGCTTTTTGGCATAGTAGTCCAGTGAAATTACTCACTGAATGAAAGCTGTTGATGATCATGCCTTTTCCACCCTGCCTTGATTTTCAGGTTTCTTCCCTTGGCTAGATCCCCACACGGATCATGCAGGTAGTACCCAGAGAAACCTCCAGACCTGTGGGGCAGGCAGTGTTGCTGCTTCCAGTGAAATGCATGTTTTGATGTGTGTGCATGCGTGCATGCTCACTGCTGTTTGTGGTTTTCTTGCATGCCTGGGGAGCTTTACAGGTGAGGTAGGGAACATACCTGTCCTGAGGACTAGTAAGTGACAGCTGGTGATACTGGAAGGGAAATAAAAGTACTATGCTATTACTCATGAATTTGGGTAAAAAAAAATAAACTTCTTTCTCTATTTTCCTCCAGTTCTGAAGGTATTAGACCATTTTCAGTCTCTGTTGTTTCAGGCAGTTGCTGGGCCAGCAGGACAGGGAAGCAGACAGTTTTCCTGTCTTGGCTCTCTAGTCAAGGAACAGGCCAGTGGTTGTAACTCATCTCTCCCTGTTACTCTACCAGCCTTTTTCATGGTTTTGCTGTGCTTTCCCCCTGTGGTTTGGAAGAGGTGGAGTCCCAGCAGAAGCATGGTAAGGTAGAGCTTCCCAAGCAGAATTTGGGGGCTCTCTTGGTAGGAGAACTGGAAATCCATTTTGGCTTTAGTTAAACGGTGAGGTTTGGCTTTGAATCTCAGTTTGACTGTTGGGGAAAATTTGGACCCAAGGGGTTTTCTGACTGATACTTCACACTGATTTATGTCCTTGGGATTCATTGGTGTTGGAAGGAAGTAATTTTCTAATCTACATTGTCAGTGGGGTATGGCTCAATGTCTTTGAGGTCTGTCACTGCAGTGATTGCTGCTCTTTGGTGGGACCATCTACCAGGCACAAATCTCACAGCTTTATTTAGGAAATCCAAGTACTTATAGGCACTTAGACCCCCAAGCAGTCTGTGTGGAGTGGGACTTCAGAGAGAGAGTTGTCCCTTCAGCAGAGAAACAAAATACCTTAGTTTCTCCCTGTTAAGGGAAGATGATTCCATGGCAAGATTTTCAAGCACTTCCTTTGGCTGAAGATGCCTTCAGGATGTCACTACTGAGAAATTCCCTTCTCCTTGGCAGCATTTACCCCCAGTTTTAATGGCAATGTATGGCATGCTTGGTTCAGCAGTGCAAACTGGCTTCCTTGACAGTGCTTTCTTGCCTGCTATTATTGTTCTGGTTTTGATTTGTATTTTTCTTAATCTGAAAAGGGACTGTAAAATCACTCAATAGGACTGGCCAAAATTGCTTGCTTTGGAAATTCCTGAATATAGTATCTACAGCTCATGAACATTATTACTAACACAATGAACAGACACTTCCACTTGTAGAAATCGCAGGTTCCTGAGAGTGTCAGGGATGGGGTGAAGGACAACAACATGTTGGCTCATCTCCTTTCGGGCCAGGATAATCCCTGATTCCAGCCTTGTTTTTTGTGGGATAGGTTTTTGCTGGAGACTGCTGCAATGGGGCCCTCCTTTCAGGGATGGTGAGAAATCCGATTTCACAAGTAGCATAGGGAAGATAGCATTTCACCACAGCAAAATGCACCAGGGTCTGTTGTCTCTCCTGTCTGATGATTAAGTGCCTGGCTTAAAGAGTGTAGTTTAAATAGCTGTTTCCAGTGAGGATAGAGAGTGCCACTGGGTTGGAATAGTGCCAAGGACTGCTAGGCCACAGACTCAGTGGGGGCCAGCAGAGTTCTAGGGCACAGAATCCCCAAGATAGAAATAGGTGCCAACTTAATTAAACTTCTGATCCAAACTCATCAGAGAGCGAGTCGAAATCATGGGAAAAGGGAGGGCAAAAAGAGGCTGCCAGAATTTTAATAATAAAGGTAATTAAAGTAATGAAGCACCTTTTGCATCTTTCCCCTGTGATTTTTAAAGCTCAGTTCCCCTGTGATTTTTAAAGGATCAGTAGCTCATTAAGTGTAGCTGTGAGCTCCAGCAATTCTGATATTGCCCCCTTAGAATTATTCTGTTTTCTCCCAGATTATTCCTGTCTCATGTCCTTGAGATTATTAATACTGGGGTTTTATCTAAATGTGCAGGTATCTTTACAGGACAGCAGCAGACAAGGTAGTTACAATTTGACCTTTGCAGAATGAAGAGTGGACGCAAGTCTTTTGATGTCATGTTGTCTGATGGATTTTAAATTACCTGGAGTGAGGTTAGAGTACCACAGAAACATCTGCTGAGACACCTCTCTGCTCCCAAAGCATTTACTGTTAAGTCTATTCCTTTCTATTTGGCAGTCAGCAAATTTTGCTAAACTTTAGTTCTGAACATGATTTTGGGAGGGAGCCCACCCCTAAATCTTTCTGCCTTTATCAGAACAGCCTGTATTGCTTTGGACTGCCACCATGAGCATTCCTGTGAGTGCTGGTGAGAAGCCCTCTCACCTGTAGCAGAGTTGTTGCTGTGCTACCACAGTGCCAGATTCTCTGGGGAACCCCAAGAACTTCCTGAAACCTGAGGTGCACACTTATGCAGGTCCCCACCAAGGTTCAGGCCTGACTCTGAGGCTGACTTCTGCAGATTATAAAGCATCCAGAAAGCTTCAGGTAGTTAAAAAAAAACCGTTTCCTGTGTGGAAGTGGGTGTGTGCCAGTTCAGTCTGATCAGATACCACCTCATAAAGGCTGTGCACACACTTGGATACCAAGAATGAAATTAAGAAAGGGAAGGGGAAGCAAGAGCATCTCATGGGCCTCTGAGCTAGGTTTGAAATTCCTCAGCTGAAACGGTTCTAAAGGTGCAATGACAAGGGAATTGGAGCCAAAGGGCCTTCTTCTGAAGGAAGTTCTAAACCATGCAAGCAACCATGAATTGTTGCTGCAGCCAGCTTCTCACAGTCTGAGGTTTGTGTCTTGTCCTCTGTCCTGGCAGCTCAGGAATCCTGGAGTGATCCCTCTACTGGAAGAGGAGGCCTTCAAAAGAAAAAGGTAATTTTCAGTCACAATATGTGTTGGTTGTCTTTTAGCCAGGGAGTTCCATGTATCAGATACATTCCTATAAATGCTTGCTGTCAAACTCCGCAGGTCTCTATCCCCATTGCTCTGTCTACGTCTGCACTGCATGCATGGCTAGGACTGGAGTCTAAGTAATCTTGACTCTTTGCCATGCAAAGTCACACACTGTTCTGCAGGGTGGCTGTTGTGTGACATGGTTATCAGCTCTAATGTTTCATCCTCTGTCAGTACTTCCCAGGCTGTCTACAGTAATTTGTTGTTAAAAATACAGATTTAATCTTATACCCTTGCCTACACAGTTTTTTTGATAGTGGCTGAGGAAGTCACATTCACTTCACACCTGACAGCTAGGGGCAGCATTTTCCCTCAGCACAGTGGGACCAACAGTGATTTTCCTCAGATGCTGATACCAAGTGATAAGGCACTTGTGCTGAGAGAAACTGGGACAGGTGTAGCTATGCGCTGCCTGCTGTGTTGGTCCTGCAGCTCTCTGCCTTGTCATGATTGCACTGGCGGGCCTGTGAGCTGAGCTCTTCTGCAACAAACGCTCTCAGTACCCCATTTCTGTCACTGCTGCCTGCTGGCAGGTGTGACAAGAAGCTTCTTTGGCATCCTTCCCACCCCCTACTCCTCTTCTTTAGCTTGGAACAGACTTCTCGCCCTTTTTTCTGGCAGCATAGCTGGGAACCTGCTTCAGGCTGTGCTCACTACAACAGGATTAGCCTCTTGTTAAAGCCATCTCCTTTTGATCTAGCCCTGTTGGAGAGAATCTGTCATGACTCTCTGGCTTAGCAGGGGCACGATGAAGTGTTTGCAAGAGGAATCTCCCCCCATGTCGTGGGATTTTCCCCAATACTTGCTCAGTTGGACACTTTACTGCTGCTAATCTCTACATTCAGGACTCGTGCCGTTGCAGAGACCAAGCGGCTTTCTGAGGACCAGTGCTCTCAGGGGTAACGGATCTGTTTGATTGAACAATTCCAGAGGGGTTTTCTTGCTGTCGCTCTGACTGTTCATCTAGCATGGAAGAGGAAGGGCCCCATTCTCTGAGTGAGGGGGCTGAAAGAACAGGGATATGTTTTTTCATCATGTTGAGAACTGGTGACTCTTCAAGTTAGAAAGGATGTTGAATTTTTCTGTGGAGAAGCAACCAACCCTTCTTCCTTGGACTTGGTTTTCTTGATTGTTTTTTTATTTCCTTTCATTGCTGACAGTTGCCTGAGAAATTTACTCCTCTGGCCCCCATCACAGCTCCAGTAATGGGCCTGCCTGCTGAACCCCAAGGGATCCATCCTCAGCTATCCAGGTTGCAAGAATCGGGCCAGTCACCCCCAGGAGCACCCAAGGAAGGCAGCCTACAGGTACCAGGGAAAGTTGGGCTTTCCCCAGCCACCAGCATCTTGTCAAGTAAAAAAACAACTCAGCTTTTAAGGTTCTTACTACTTGGCAGCTGCAGAGGGTTTATGCTGCTCCCTAGCCCCTACAAGGCGTCTCTGCCTGAGCATTAGAGGAGTTGCCAGTTGGAAAACTGACACCTGGGTATGGCTGGGAGAGAGTGAGGGAGAACAGGCAGGCTGTCAGCCTGCTGGGAGTTGAGAACCCATGGAAGCCTGGAGCTTTATCACAGTCTTAAGATGATAACCTAACTCTGTGCTTCCAGATATTCTCTGGGTTTGTGAAGGGTTGAAATTCCTTCTGTTCTCTAGTTTGAAGAGGGGAATCTACCTGCTCCAGCCTTTCATGCTCCTGTTGCATTCATTCAGCTGTTGTTTTTTTTTTTCTGTCAGTATCACCAGCTACCTGGGGAAAGCATTGAGAGGAAGGAGCTGCCTCCTGAGCACCAGGCTTTGAAGGCTACATTTGAAGGATTGGTGCAACGCTGCTCGGCTGTTGCCACTGATCCAGTAAGTCCTCCCTTCTCTGATCTTTGACTTTTTTTCCCTTATAGATGTTTGACTGGTGCTTGCTTCTTTTGGTTAAGAGAGAAAAGTCCTGTCCCTATAATCAAGTTAATCTCCATTTGCCTCCTTCCTTTAGGCTGCAGGCTTGTTCATCTTTGGGAACTGACATGCATTCTCTAACTTTTATGCACTGTTTCTCATTTCCTTCTTGGAGCAATGTTTCTGTCCTTCTGGCTCTTTCTTTAAAGGAAAGTAGAAGAATTTGCTCAGCTAATTCAGCTTCACTGGCTTCATCTGCAGATAGTTCCTGCAGAGCTGGTATTACCAGCTATCTTTAGAGCTTAGAGGGAAAGGCTGAGATATCCCAGGTGGAAGAGAAAGCCAAACAATCTTTGTGTCCAAGTAACTGCAGTTTCTCCACCCTGGTTCATAAAAGGCTATTGGCACATGTCACATTAGGTGAATGTGTCAGGCCAGACTGCCTGGAAGCAGAAAAGCAGTTTTTGCACATTGTGTTGAGTTGCTAAGTCTTCCCAGAGCTTAGGGCCACTAAGAAGCCTTCCAGAATACCTCTGTTTGATAGGTGTTAGGATGAACACTGAGACCAGACTGCTATCCCAGTGTCAGGCAATTAGAGCACCATCTTCAGCATGTTTGCTCTGTGCTGTCTGAGAGTCAGCATAGCAATTTCTGGGGGATAATCTAAAGGTTCCCTCTATGGACAGAAAGGCCTGTTGGTTTGGGCTTAAGCACTGTGGTGGTGGTTGAATAGCTGGCTCTGTACAGCAGTGCAAAACACCTGAGCTCCTGTGGCTTCCAGGCCTATTCTAGCAGTGCCCAGAACCAGGCATTTGTGTTCATGGAATAAGTTACCTGTGAATAGATTATTCAAGATGGGGTTAATGAGGTCAGTCTCATCAGAGCTTCAGTCAGTTTCCTTGGTGGTTACCTAGAGTGGGAAGGATATTCCCTCTTTTTCCTAAGGGGACCAGGAAGAAGGTTGCTCTTGGGTCAGTTCAGGGTGAGGCTGTCTGAACACCCCATGGGTCAACTAGTGGGTGTTTCTCACACTTTGGAAGTAGTCACTCTATCCTGTGGTCTGCAAATACTGGCAGAAGGGGGAATGTCTAGGCTGGGATATGGGAAAAAGGGCAATCCATCTTTCTGTGTTGGGGAGAGAATGTATATACACATGTATATACATGTGTATGTATGTACATGTGCAGAGTGAGGGTATGACTGGCTTATATCACAGACCCTGGCTGTCAGAGGCTGAGATGCAGTTGAGCTGTAAGGTGCTGTGGAAAGACAAAGGAAGGGAGGGACTGACTGAGAGCACTTTGGCTCTGGAGAGGTGGCTTTGAAGCTCTGGCAGACAAGTAATACCTGTTTTGCTTCAGAAAACACGAAGGAAGCTGGAGGACGCGTTGCAGCGGCTGGAGTGTTTGTACGAGAAGCTCCGAGAGCAGGCAGTAAGTAGATGCCACCATTCCTTGTCATCCAGCTGGGTCCCTGAGCCCACCTTGGCACTGTGTTATGGGTCTTGGCATCTGTAGCAGTGTAACCAGCACATATTCTCTTGGAAGACAAGGGGAGTGCCAAACCTTGTAATGACCACGAATCCAGTCAGCCTTGTCTCTTCTTTCTTAACAGTGGCCCTGACACAGTGTAAGGAAAAGGTACCTGAGGAGGTATCTGCAAGGTGCTTTCACCCTTCCAGAAGTACACTGGCACATAGACAGATCCCAGATGGGAAGGGGCAGTTGGGAGTGGTTAAGTGTGAACATAGTGTAACTAGCTTAGAAAACTCCAAAGATGGTGATGCCAATTGCTGATGCCAACTGGCAGCTGTAGTCTGCCAGGGAAAGCAAGGGAAGAAGCAGCTATCCTTCCTGCCAGTGCTTGACTGTGTAGGTAGTTTGGTGAAGATGAAGTGGAGAACAGTAAGGAAGGGTGTGGAGGGAGAGAGACCTGTGTTATATTGCTGAACATACTGATTCATTTCTCCCTCTCTACAGCTCTCTCCAACCATCCTCATGGGTCTCCATGAAATTGCCCGATGCATTGAGGCTAAGAACTACCCACAAGGTCTCCTGGTTCACACCCAAGTTGTGAGCAGCAGCAGTTTCAGTGAGGTGTCTGGTTTCATGCCCATCCTGAAAGTCCTCATGACCATAGCAGGCAAGCTGAATGTGTAAAGTGTGGAGCAGCTGGAACAGTGCACACCAAGAGCTGGTGAACCGCCTCACCTGTTGATGTGCTGCAGGTTGTGGATTCTCCTTCTGACTCTGGAGAAATAGGTCTGTGCCAGTGCCTGAAACTGTGCTAGGCCAGCATGTCTGGCCCCATCCACTTTCCAGACAGCCCACTGGTGCCTGCAGCTCCTGGAGACTGTTCTTTCTCTCTTTTTTCTTACTAGTCTGAGGCCACTTTTCAGCCCAGGGATCTCAATTTCAGGCTGTCCAGGTTGCACAGAGGTCCTTCTTCCCTATATCCCCAGCACAAAGGGGAAACTTCGTCCCTTCTAGGCTGACATTGCTTTTTATTTTTCGGGAAACAAACAGGGCTGGTACCTGCAGCAGCACCACAGAAGAGTCTCAGGCTCTATTCCCTGCTGCAGAGTAAACTTCCTGAGTGGTAGCTGGGCTGCCTTGGGAATCTGGGCTGGTGTGTCCTCATTCTGTTGGGCTGCAGCAAGGATCTCTCCTGGCTCCTTTCTCTTCATTCTCATCCTTGACTCACCCTTTCACCCCTCTGCACCCATCTCCTGCTACAGCTAGGGCTAACTACTAATCTGCTCCAGGCCAGCTTTAGTTCTCCTTCACCCAGCTCTCTTGTTTTTAAAAGTCAAGTCTCCTGTTTACCCTCTATCCACCTTCCTTTATATCTTTTCCCCCATCAGCTGCAGGCTCAAGCCCATAATATTTCAGATTCAGGGATAATTTCCCTTTCCAGTTCTGAGACTCTCCCATTCAGGAATGTTGGCAGAATGTGCTCTGTGCGCTTCTCTCCAGAGCCGGTCACATTCTGTCTTGGAGCTAAAAGCTGCTCTTTCTGGCTCCTGACTTTTTTCACTTCTTTTATTTTAGCACAGCTGGACTTTTACTCACTGGTGTTATCTAGATGCTTCCTACTTCAGGTGTTTCAGATGCCCTAGGGACTAAGAGCAGCAGGGATTGTTTAAGTCCCATAAAGATTTCCCTTGAACTACCTGACCAGCTCAGACTTGTGCAGGAGAGACAGCTCATTGCTACAGGTATGGTGCATTCATATACTGCCTACAGTTGCAGATACATGCAAAGGTGGTTCTCAAAGGCCCCTTGGCACTATGGTGGTAGGAATATGCTGCAGGAGGTGATGCTGTCAGGACTTGAAGATATGGATTGTGCTGAGACTTGTCATCACTGTGGCAATTCCTCTGGGAGTAGATGAATGAAGCATATCTGTTCTGAGGAAGAGGTTTGGGAAAGCAGATGGGATTTTAGGGTACATCTTTGTGTGTGTATATTTCTCTCTCTTCCTCCCTCCTTGCCTTCTCTCTCAACCCTTCTTACTAACCAGGCAGCATAATCATTGATCCATAGCTGACAGCAAGGCTTATTCCCAAGAGTTGGATGCAGCCAGCCCCTACTTGCTCTGCTTGCTTCTTGAGTGATAATGCTATCATGGGCCTGTGGTTCAGTGATGTACACAAATCAACCTAGTCTACCATGAGACTTAGGAGGGAGGAGAATCAGAGAAGGGAGGAAGAGGACATGTCTCATTCTTTCCTTTCCAGGTCAAAGTGCCTCCTTATTGCTGCTGTGTTGTTTCTATTGTTGCGGTTTGATGCACTGAGAAATTACAGAACAGTGAAATAAAAGCTGTGTTTTGTGATGCTTTTTTTTCATAGGCCGGTCGCCTGTGGCTGCATGGGATTTCCTCAGTCTGCATGGCCACCCGCTGAGGGGGCAGTTGAGAACTGGGACAAACTAGACTTCGTGCTCTGCTGCTATAGGTGGCATCCATCCTGGTGTGGTGAGACCTCAGGTCTTACCCACTCTCTAAGGTTGCAGGGTCAGAGCACTGATCTTCCCCAGATCACCTGCATCAGTTTTGACTGTTCACCTGAATCAGACACAAGGCCCCCAGACACAGATTCTCTTGGGGAATCTCAGTAGTGTTGGGGATTTTGCACTTGACATCAAGAGTTGGAAGTATGTCAGTAAGTAAACAGAGAGCTCTTGATGACATTGTCTGCCATTGGAAATAAATGCTACACCACTGAAGCCATGCAGTTTGAACTAGGATAAGGATTGGACCTGTGTGGAAATTTATACCCTTGAATTGTCAGTTCTTATCATTAGTCAATAACTTAGAAATCTGTTGGCTGATTTCATTTAATCTTTTAAGGAATTAAGAAGGGCTGAATTGAAACATAATACTGAGATAAAGGTGGGGAAGCAAACTTCCTTCTTATAAAAGAAAGAAATTCTGATACAATCTTTTTTTCTGTCAACTAGCTAGTATGTATGTACAAGCCTGCCAGTCAGCACACATGAAACTCTGAAATATGAAGGACTGTATTATATGGACCAAGGTTGGAGGACTTGGGAAGAAGCAAAGATTTGGAAAGATTGTTTGGATGGTGAAAATTTGAAGGGCTGTTGCTGGGAAGGGCCCAGGATTTATAAGAATTTTGGTGTTAGGGACACACTACATGCATTCAAGGAAAACAAGCCTTTTGTAGTTCTGCTGCCGGCAGAGGCAAACACCCAGTGTGAAGAAGTCTTGAAGAGCTTTTGGTCTGGAGCAGTTAAACAGCCTGGCCTAACAGCTGTCCCCCAGCAGGGACAAGCAAAGCTAATTTTCAAAGGTAACACTCCTGCAGCATCAGAATAGGGTTACAACACCCGTAGCCCAGGTGGCATACATTTGCTTAATGAGTGTATAAGGAAATCCCAGCTCACTGAGATCACTTAACAAGCCTGGCATTTCTTAGATTCTGCCTTTTGGTGTTCAGTTGTAGTACCCTGTGCAGTCCAGCCTTTGCTCTCTTTAACTCAGGCCACTTTTACTGCTGAGAAATAAGTACAGATTTTCCACATGTTTCTCAGATACATACAACATTAGTTCCTTCCAGCACACATAGCTACTGCTACCCAGTGCTTGTGCAGAGTGGCTGTTTATCCTGCCTTTGATGTGAGTCCTTCTCACCTGCCCCTCTGTTCTCTGTTTTGCTTCATGTTTACCCCTGTAAGCACTATCCCTGAAGCTCGTCATAGTGAAAGCAAGCAGAGAGGGGAAGTGAGGTGACTCACTTGGAAGTCTTGGAGAGGCTTGTGGCAGAAGCTCTGTTTCTGCAGCCCTGGTGTGGTGTATTACCCTTCAAACCCCGCTGGAAAGTGCTCCTCCATTTACAGGACCATCTCTGTTGGCTGGAAGTATCTCAGTCTAGGGGCAGTGAGCAGTGCCCCCTCCCATGAGGGCACACGGCTTCACAGCACCCGGGCACCACAGAAAGCATTTTCAGTTGGGTGAGAAGGCCTTTGGGTTGACAAAGAATGTGGGGGGGAAGGGGCAGCAGGAAAGGATCCCTGGGCACAGAGAACAGAGCTCTAATCCTGTGGCAGATAACATCATGTCTGCAGGCTAGGCTTGTGTGTGTTTGGGGGAGCTGGAGGGGCAGAGATTGTTAGGCAGTATTTGTTTGTAAAGCCACTTGCTCTGAAGATAATGCTTGCACTAACTTCTATTGAGGGAGCAGTGTGAGTCCCCACAAAGTCCTTTCCCAAAGTGTCTTTGAAGCCAAGAACCCATTGAAAGGAAGAAAGGGCAAGAGAGGGGATTAGTTTGTTCAGCAGCTGTGAATTTCAGTGGGAGGCTGATGAACTCCAAAGTCTTTGTTGAGATGTTTTTTGTAAGGAGCCCTGCTGGAGGGAGAGACCCACACCGGGGCCGCGGCCTTAGACAAGAAGGAATCTGAAGCGGCGGGGAGCTGTAAACGGGCCACAAGGACTTTTCCCAAACACTTTTCGGAAAAGGTGTTGTAAAGAGATCGGAGGGGGATTAGCATGTGAAATGACACTTTCCATTGACTCCACTGAGGGGAGGGGAAAAGGGCTGGCTAGCTGATTTATTAGCATTTTGTTCTCTTCTCTATTCTGCTCCCCCAGCAGCCCCCCCTCCGCTGTCTCCCCTCCTCCCGAGCCCTCTAAAGAGGCTTGGATTGGAAAGGGGAGCGGGGGGCTGCCTGTTTGTGTGTCATCTGGGCGAAGGTGACCACCTGGGAAGTTGAATGTAAATATTTCTCCTCTGAGGAATGCGCCTTCATTAAACCGAAATGAATACATGGAAGCATCCAATCCTGCCCACAATGGCAGCAGGGCCTTTACCGCTGCGGGCTCGGTGCGCCGGGAGGGGGGCCCCGCTGCTGAGGTCAGCACATTCTGCAGCTGCCGTGCCGCCGTTTCCCCGGCGGAAGCAGCGTGTGGCGGCGGGGCTCGCTCCGAGCTGCCCACAGCCGCCCCGCGGCCCGGCCACAGCCCCACACGCCACCCGCCACCGCGCCCGGCTCGCTCCGAGCTGCCCACACGGCCCCCGCGCCACAGCCGCCACCGCGGCCCGGCTCGCTCCGAGCTGCCCACACGGCCCCCACGCCACAGCCGCCACCGCGGCCCGGCTCGCTCCGAGCTGCCCACACGGCCCCCGCGCCACAGCCGCCACCGCGGCCCGGCCCCACACGGCCCCCGCGCGGCCTGCGAGGGCGAGCAACGGGGAGACGGCTTCTGCAGCTTTTCCAGCTGACTGTGCCGGTCGAGAGGCCCTTGCTTCCTCTTTGCTGGCCAGCCACAGGGATATGGAGGAACTGCTGCTGGGGATGCAACAGAGACCTTCGGCAGGGTCACTGTGCTAGTAAGAACCACTGTGCGAACAGTAGTGGTTTGTGTGTGAACTGGAAGTGTTTCAGTTTTCCCTGAGAATGGGCCAAGATTTCTTGCAATTTTTGAAGGTCCACATTCTTGCTTGGCAGGAATGCTCTTGCGGTGGTGAGACCTAGGTCCTAATTCCTGCTCCCTGTGAGGTAGTCCTAGAATCAAGGGACTAATTGATAATGAAGAGACAGATACAGGCTGCTCAGCATCTTTAATATATCAGCTATGTAATGGGCAACTGGGCCCTGCTTGTCCCCCTCCCACCCCATTTCCTCCTGGTAGTTGCATTGCAGTTGGATGCATCCTCAAGCAAAGTCAGGAGACAGCACATCCTTTCCCCTCGTGGTAGGGGCTGAGTTGCAACGGGTTGTGTTGTCTGGTTAGGTCTTCCTGGGCTCGGATGTGTAAGCAGTTTGTTTTAATCTCCAGAACCCTTAAAATTATGCATACACACACAAAATGAGATTAAATAATACCCAGCCACTTAAACACAACAGCATTTTGCAAGCACTTGGCTAATGATTTATTGCATTGACTATTGGTTTACAAATATTAGCTACATGATGGGTCTAATGGCCAGAAACAGCTCTGCTGGCTTCTCGTCTTGGTAAAGGAC
Organism: Muscicapa striata striata; assembly: GCA_030060385.1. Classification (NCBI taxonomy): domain Eukaryota; kingdom Metazoa; phylum Chordata; class Aves; order Passeriformes; family Muscicapidae; genus Muscicapa; species Muscicapa striata. The sequence continues at coordinate 404,034 of JAREIS010000273.1, read as the reverse complement.
AGTTCAAACAGCAAAGTAGATTATATTATCACAGGACAGGGGAAGATTGTTGTGATGGTGCAGTGAGCTTCCCCAAGTCCTGCAGCTGGCAGCTTCTTACCTCCCTCCCTTAGCCTCGGCTGCATCAACCAAATCATCCTGCTGCTTGCTTAGCCTATAGAATATATACAAGAAGTGGTAGAGGAAAAACTGTTATGTATACATCACAGTAACTGTGCAATAAATTAAACTTCAAAGTGCTTCACTTTCCTATTTACACCACCATTAAATAGTAACTGACATTATTTTCTCAGACTAGGAAGAAGTATTTAGTTAGTTAGCTGACAGAGTAAGAGTGCTTGGCAAGTACACCAGGACATGGGGAGTAGGCTCAGCTTGGCAGCTCCTCCCTGGGAGAGATTTGGGAGGAAGGAGGTAGTGGAGAAGTGTGAGGGCATCTTTATGGCATCAGTCAAGGGGCTTTGATAGGAATGCTGGCCTGAAAAGGGAGACCAGAGCTGGAGGCTTGGAATACACAGAGAAAGCATGTAAAAACCTAGTGATGGGACCCCATTTTTGGACAGCTGTGTAATGGGTAGGGAAAGCAGCAGTTTTGATCTTGCTGTTGCCATTTCAAATGCAAAGCAAAGCACTGGAGAATTTAGCAAAGCTGTCAAAGGGTGGAAAGTGAAGCTGTGGGTTCCTGGAGGCTGGCTTGCTGAGAATGGAATTGCATGCCTTTTCTATTTCCTGATAATGTAGGCTTGAGGCAATAACTGTTTTAGTACCTCTATTTTTAAAAGCCTCTTCTCATTTATGGATTACTGATCTGAGTTGCTCGATTGTTGGTGCCATCTCAGTTTCCTTGTACTTTTTATCTCACTTACTCAAAAGGCCAGAGCAGGTGCTTGTTTTGAGCACAAACTCAAAACAACAGGAGCCACCGAGACCTCCTGTGTTTTCAGAGATAATGCTACAGTCACTGGATAGAGTGACACTGAGTTAAGGGATCGAATCTCACCTTGTTTTGTCAACACTTGAAGGTCTCCCCAGAAGACATTACCCACTGCACTAATGCCCTGTACAGGCAAGGCCTGAGTGCTGATACAAGGCTCTTTTGCCTTGCCCAAGGCCCAGTGAGGCAGCAGTGGGAATGAGACAAAACTGCTAAACAGAAGTGGTGCCAGGAGCTGACGGGAAGGGCAGGAGAGGAGAGGGGCAGACAGCACTGTGGAGGAGCAGGAGCAAGTTAGAGCTTTCTCTTGAGCTTGCGACTGGCTCTGCCGCCGCCGCTCCGCTCCCGCTTGTCCTTGCGGACACAGAAGTACTTGGTGACCCGTTTGCGGCACTGCTCGCAGCGCACAGCACAGCACCAGTGGAACTTGCAGTTGCAGCTGGACACCATCTCGGCTCGCCTCTCCTCCACCGCCAGCCCGCAGTCCCCGCACAGCCGCCGGCAGCTCCGCTTCTCCCACTTGCTGAGCGCCTTGCCCCTCTTCAGGCACTCCCTGCCCTCCGTGCCCAGCAGCCCCAGGGTCTTGTTCTCCAGGCAGTAGTCAGGAGAATCTTCCAAATGGACCAGTTCCTTCTTGGAGATGGAGCTGAAGGTCTCAGCAATGGCACCCCGGCTGGCAGCGCTGTTTCCTGCTCCCTGCAGCAAGTCCACCTTCAGGGCTTTGTGGTACCTCTCCTTGAGGTAAGTGCCCACCTCCCGAAACTCGGGTAACTGCAGCCAGCAGGTCTGGGTGGTGCAGCTCCCTGACACACCATGGCATTTGCAAGTCCTCTTCATGGTCCCTTTCACTGCCTACAGGGTGAGCAGAGAGAGGGGTTCAAGGAAAAAAAAGCCTGGAGGGGCTGTTTCTGTACTGCAGTGCATGCAGAAACATGGCTCCAGGCCTGTGGAGGAATTTGGCATCAATTCTCCCTGCACAGTAGTCCTGAAGCTCACAGATTTGCTTTTCCACAGTGCTCCCCTCCTTGAACTGGGAGAAAGAGGACTGCAGAAAGTCATTAACACTGTAACAGATAAGCTTTTCTACCTTAGAGCAGACACCATTGTACTGCTGCCATGCCCCCAAGAAGTTGTTTCTTTTGGACATGTGTTTTTAGCCACATCAAATTGTGACTCTCCACAGTGAATGCTCAGAGACAATTTAGTATGCACTGTCAACTCTGGAGGGAGAGAGGAGCTCACCTTTCTACCTGCCTCGTTGTTATGCAGGTTCATAGCAGCTCTGGCATCTTGTCCAGTCTCCAGGGCATCCACAAACTGCTTGGAAATAGCTTCCCCAAAACCCACGTTATCACTGCAGCCTCCCCACAGCCAGCCTTGTCCCCCTAAGAAAGGAGATGAGATGTGTGCTGTCAAAGAACCAGAAGAGGTTTCAGAAGTGATGGGAAGGAGTGGAGGCTGTGGGGCAAATCCAGCCTTTCACCACACAGTACTCCCTGATTCCCTCCCGTTGAGTTTGTGACATTTCTCCTGAGGCCTGGATAGTAAGTGGCTCAGGCAGGCAGCAAAGGGGTATATCCTGTACAATAAATGCAGGGCTTTCCAGGCTTTCTATAGAGCAAGATTTAGAAGCTGTCAGTTATCATGCATTAGCAGACATGCAGATAAGCCTTTGGGTCTCTAATCACCTCTCAAACCCTTGACTTCAGCTGGTTCAGTGTGACTTGCAGGGACAGCATCTTGCTAACTTGGATTAACAAACTGGTGGAGGCATCCTGGTCAGGGGCAACAGATTCCCCTCTGTCTGGAGCAGCCCAATCCTGGCACGTGCATCAAGGAGGCCCTGGTTTTGGCATACCCAGAATTCTGAGATGAGATTTGGCATCTTAGAAGGGTCTGATTTTCTACTTACCATCAAGAAACAAGGGAGTCAGTACAGAACTGTGAAATTACACAAAAATATGTGGAAGGTACTTTTCCTAACTGAGTGGGACTAGGAAAACATCATGCAGGTTTTTTCCTCCTGAGGAAAGATGCCAAATTATTAATGAAGGTTTGAAATCTGGAACATTCTGACCCTTACATGCCACATTGTCTTGGGAGTTGTGGTTTAATGGCCTTGTGCCTCTCTGGAAAGGCCTGGCCCTCATCTGGACTTCCCCAGGGCATCATGATCCCCTCTCTCAGGGAAAGACAGGAGTGTTTCATGGGAGGTGGGTAATTGCAGTGAATGATGGTGTCCAAATCAAGAACTGGGACTGAAGGAAGTAGGAAAACCTTTCACCAGCTTGGCTTCAGTTCAATGGCTGAATTGAATCATGCTGTTTTCGTCAAGCCCAAAAGTTTCCTGTGCCTTACAAGGTTTTAAGTCCACAATGGAAAGTTTTTTATTAAAAACAGATATATTTGGGGGAAAAGAAATGTAGCTTGACTAACTTGGTTTTCCAGAGAAGATTGAATTTGATGTGTTGCCCAAAAGTCTTGCTCTGCTAGAGACAGACATTCCCAAATTTTAGACACCTAAGCAGTAGTGGCTGCTTTCAAAACTATCAGCTAGTAAAGTAAATTACTAAATACTGGACACTACAGAGGAATTTGTCATACAGTGACACATACTGACTGCCTGATGTGGCTGGGCAGGGCATGGCTTTTAAAAGATTTTGATCATTTGAAATTTGACCTCTTTCTATTCGAAACAAAACCCCTAAATGTCAGTGTTTTCTGTGAAAGCTGAGTGGAGAGCTGGAGTGGTGCAGCCTGGAGTTCCCCACCAGGGGTGCTTGGTGGCTGAGGGCCTGGATACCACTGTCATGTGGAGGGTGTGATGACTGTGTGCTGCCACGCTGATTGTCCTGCTTGTGCTTTTGTGTGTTTGCCATGCTGACAACTGCTAGAGAGGTTTATGAATGCCACCCTGCTTTTCCTCATGGTCATTCTGCTGTGGGGCCAGACCCTGGGACCCTGCAGACCCTGGGAACACTGAGGTCCCTGACTTGTGCTGCTATATCAAGATCATTTAGCTGCTATACCAAGATCATTTAGGTGCATGGCAACAGATCCACTCCTCTGCCTGTAGAATATAGTCATTCTCTCCAGCAGCTTAGAGTTCTTGCTTTGAACCAGGGAAACTGATACCCCTTCTACTTTCCTCCTCATTTAGAAAGTAATCGAGAGCTTGGCTGGTGTAAACTGCAGGTGGCTCCATTACCTTCCACAGAGTTACTTTGGTTTGAACTAGGGAAAGCTCTGCTCTGAGCATTATTCTCAGCTGTGGGGACCAGGATGGGGAGGTGTTTCTGCAGGCCTCAGTGGAGGAGAGAAGAGCTTCTCCTGCCACCTAGGATGAGGGGCAGCAGCTCATCTCTCCTTACCCAGCTGTCCATTGCGGGAGTCATCACAGCCACAGTTGTCAAAGTCCCCCAGGCTGCAGTTCCGGGTCAGCGTGTACATGACGCCCGCAGAGCTGATGGCATGGACAAAGGCTGTTTCTCGGTTTGCTGTTGGGGGGAATACAAAGAGAGCAGATGTGCAAAAGATTTCATGGCAAGGGCAGTGTTAGAAATTGTTCCTACCGTTCAGGAGTCTGCACAGGACATCTGCAGTGGGGAAGACTTTGTGGGGTGGAGAAGAGGCCCTACATGCCAGATTAGCTTAGTTTGGGCCTGAACTGCATGAAGACAGAAGCTCCCACATATGATCCAGACTGAGTCATGACTCATTTGAAAGGCTGTGGACAAGATAGCACCTGGCTGTCCTTATGGGAGCTCAACAGTGGTGATACAGCACAGCCAGCCAATGTCCCCCACTTCTCACTAACGCACCCTTGACAGAGTATCAAAGAACTCCTTCCCCACAGTCCCCTCAAGCCTTACCTTCTGCTGAAAGGGCTCTGAGCAGTGACCATACCTACCCATCAGGATCAGTCTGGGGATCATCAGCTGGCTTCACTGAGCCTTTGCCTTTCATTTAATACTAGCAAGGTGTGGATCTGAGCAGATAACCTTGACAGGAATGATTCAGGGACCTGCTTCTGGTCTCAGAGCAGGCCTTGTGCTGCAATTGACTCCTCAAGGCCTCGCTTTGACTCCTTTGTCCACCTCTGCCTGGGCCTCTGGTCTCTTGTCTGCTGCCAGTCCCACCAGAGGCCTGAGGCTCTCCTCCACCCCCAGGTCCTGCTTTTACAGAGCAGGTATGACCCCAGCCCAGCATCAAACATAGGTCTAGAGGGCCAGATAGAGGGACTGAAATATTTCCTGGGACCTGCAAATAGGTAAGGAATAGGATACAGTGACAATGACCACATCCCCATGCCCTACAGTGGCTCAGGTCAGGGATGATAGATTTTTGCCTAGGGTGATTCTGACATCTGGAAGATGTAGGAAGACTTTTCTCATGCTTCTTGGCCAGAGCACAGCCACTGATGAACTCTTTCCTGCTCCCTTTAGCCTTATCCCCTCTGCTTGCTACCCAGCCAGCCTGTGCTGGTTCACAGCCTCCCAGGATACCCCAGGATACCATCTAGACATGGTGTGTCCAGCAGGCCATGTGCAGGTCAGAGGGGTGCATCCTTGTGGGGAAACAGTTATGTGAGGTTGATCCCGTGCCAGCTGGGGTTCAGCAGGTCCATGGGTAAGGCTGGCATTGCAAGGAGGCCTTGGAGCTAGATCCCAGGGTATCTGGGAACTGATGGGTGGAGGGGTCTCCTGGAGAAATCCCTCTGGAGGATTCTTTAGAGACTTCCCAGGTGGGAATGGGGAAGAAAAGGAGGCACTTGGGAAGAGAGGAGAGGGCCATGGGCTCTAACCTGTGGCAAGGGGGTCCCAGTAGTGGTATCCAATGCTTTCCTTACCACTGCGCAGCCCACCATGGCTGGAGAGCTGCAGTGCCCTCTCCGGGCAGTTCCAGCGGTCCCAGGCGAACTGGAACTTGCACTCCTCGATGCCGCTCTGCGCCCCAGCTGCCACACTGCTGGAGTAGATGAGATAGGCCTAGAGAGCAGAGCTGGGGGTCAGCACGGGCACCATGTGTAGTGTCAGCTGAAAGTAACCTGCATGCCATCTTACAGAGACAAGGCATACAGAGCTCAGAAGGTCTCCCAGGCTTGGTTTCCCTGGGAAGCTCAACCTCAGCAGCAGCAAACCCATTTCTGCTGTGCCGGGTCACAGCCTGAGCCTCCTAGGGGAGAAAGCTGAGCTCTTGGCTTTTAGCCACATTAGGAAATGGGCCAGCCAGCCTCTGCCGTGGGGAACCCCTTATCTCTCCACCGTGAGAGGAGACAGAGCTTTCTGCTCAGATCAGGGAGCTCCAGGCCAGCACATGCCTCAGCCTGCCTTCTTCACCACAGCCCATGGGGGAGAGCTAGTGCTTTGGGGCAAGGTTGCTCCACCAGTGTATTGGGAGCTAGATGGTCCTGGAGGTGTTCCTGGGGAATAGCCAGAAAAAATCTGGGTAAATTTTACACCTGGTCCTCGCTAAGATAAAAAGCCTCTGAAAGAGGAACACAAAGATGTGAGGAGTCAAAAAATACAGAACAAAGTCCTGGCAATTCTAGTTGTGCTCCTTGAGGAAGTATGTTGTACAGGGCCTACAGAAAATACTCTCTGGCTGGATCAGTGTGGACTCTGATGCCAATCTGATGCTCAGGAAGCAATAGATGTCAGGTGAGAGCCTTGGCTGGTGTCAGTGGACAAATCTCCAGAATCTGGCCCCAACCAACTTAAAAGAGCCCCAGGTCAGCATTGCTCATGGTTCATGTAGCCCAAGGAGCTCACAAGTTGCAGCTGACAGCAAATCTTTCCTGGCCCTTCTCTGCCTTATTGCTGGAAACTTGGGGGTGAGGGGAGCTCTGGCCAAGGCTGAGTGGAGAGGATTGGGAAGGAGGAGCCCCTCTCTCTCTCTCCCCTTCCCTCCTTGGGTTTAGTGGAATCAGGGACAGAGATCAAAGAGATTTCTCTTACCTTGGGGCCCGTCATCAGGAAATTATTCACTGACCTGGAAGATAGAGACAGTGTCAGCAGGGGGGGGTGATGGCGGAGGGGCCTGGGGAATGCCAGGCATCCCAGGGCTCTCCTCTCACTCCCCCACAGTCTGCCTGTCTCAAGGCTGCAGCACCTCTGGTCTCTCCCCATGTCCCCTTGCTGCTCCCTAAGGGACAGGGCAGTGCCATTGCCTTCCCCCCTCCCTGCTCCCTCAGTCAGGCTGTACAGAGCTGCAGTTCCTTCACTGCTCCCTCCTTTTGCTTTCCTGTGCTCAGCTACCCTTTGTACCAATCCACCCATTATTTAGCTTTCCTGTTCCCCTAGCCTTGCTTTTTATCTCACTTGACTAAGGGTAGCTTTCCCCCAGCCCCAGGAGTGGGACCATGCTGAGGAAAGGAGGGCATCACACTACTGCCCCTTTGCAATATATATCCAGATGCATCTCTCCACATCACAATCCCTTCTTTTCCTCTGGTGCCATGTCTGATGGCCCACACTCTCCTCTTGGTCAGGTTATGGTGATGGCTGAATACAAATATACATGTCCTTCCCATCCTCCTGGACACTGTGCAGGGGACCCTGAGGGTTTGGGGTAGGTGAGAGGTCCTAGACAAAATTAAGCTTTCTGATGTTCCCTCTGAAGGTGTGGAGGGATCACCTTCAAGGGTCAGGCGGTGTGGCTTGTCTCCAATACTATCCCTATGACCTTGCAGACCTGATGCTGTCTGGTCTGAATCTTTCTCCAGTAAGAAAGACTGTTTCTGTGCAAATGGTCAGTCAGCATTAGGACTCCACATGGTGCAGTGACCACCTGCAGAATCTGGAGAATGGCTGGGTGAATTCTGCTTAGCTGTGTCATGGCAGAAAGGACTGACACTTTGAAAAAGCTCAAGAGCCAACTCCAAATATCCCAAGTCAGAAAGGAGAGAGTCTCTTAAAAGTACCTAATTCCACTCTCTCTAGGTTTGTAAAATAACACTCATCACTATTTCTGGTGAGTCTGTGGAACATTTTCTCTGCTGGAACCCAGCACTTCAGAGAAATGGGTGAGTGCTTTTACCACCCAGAGAGGACACTGAGGCTAGAGAGGTGGAATGAGTGGATTGAGACCTTGCAGTGAGTGATTGGGAAAATGACAGAGCATGCACTGAGAGAAACTTGGCTCTTCAGTTTTTTCTTGAGATTATGTTCTGCTTCAAATGAGCCACAAGTATTCCCTTACAAGGGAGAGAAAGATACTGTCTTTTTGTTACAAATCCAGCACAGACACTGTGGGGGCATCCCAGGGTGGGCTCAAGCACAGGCAGAAACACGCACTGCTGTCTGGAGCTGAGGGTCAAAGTGCAGCCCTGCCATAGACACAGGGACAGACAGGGTGCCCAGACATCAGATGTGAGAGACTGAAAGAGGATGCTGTCCTGCCCTAGAAAACCACTTGTGCAGACGGAGACCATTTCACTTCCACTAGAACTGCACCCACAGAGATCCTTTCCAAAGTACACCACAAAATGAGGTCTCATTACTTTAGCTTGGTCAAAATCACAAGAAACGTGATCTTTGCTGTTACAGTTTAGAAAGAGTTAGGAGAATGAGTTTGCAACATTTCATTCTGGCAAGTCTGTCTTTCTTTTGTTTTGGTTTGATTTTTATGGGGTTTTTGGTGAAAATGTGTTTATATAGATGAAGCTTGCTTTGGGAAAGATTCCCCTGGGTCAAAATAGGAGTGGGCTGTGCCAGGGCACTGCGAGAACAGGAGATTCTTTCCCTTTGTTCCAGGCTTTGGATTCAGACCCGGCTGTGCTCCAGCCCCTGTGGGTACTTTAGCATGAAGTCGATAGTTGTTTTTCAGAGGAATTTTCCTTTGGAAGCTGCTTCTGCATTGTACAGCTAATTAAATATTTCCTGGGACTTGGAGAGACAGCATCTGTAGCCGAGTGATTAGAGCATCGGGTGACCTGAATCACACAGGGCCATGAACCTGGGGCTAATCAGACTGTGTAAGCTCCATGGGTCCCCGTCCTAACGCAACTGGATAGCAGCATGAACAAGTCATTTTTCCATCTGGTTTCCCTTCTGTCCATTGCCTTGACCTTAAGTGCTTTGCTATGGGGACCACACTCAGGATGGTGTCAGTATGAATCTGAGCCCCTGGTAGCAGCTGTGAGAAAACTCTGGTAAAATGCTCCTGCATAGGCAAAAGCCAGAAAATTGCAAGTCCTCTCTTATCTTGCTTTTGTCACCAAAAGAAGAGACATATCCCATCTGCATTGCTTCCCATGTGGGTAGGAAAACCAAAATTCACAGTGTATAGGGGGGATTTGCCTCAAACCCTTGGATTAGGAACGAGAAGTTGCAAGGACGGCTTTAGGAGGAGAACGGTAATCCACAACATCAGAGTTTACAGCAAACCAGCCTGTTTGCAGGAGTCAATTGACATGACTGCATTGAAGCAGAGGATCTGTTCCTTCCAGGATAAACTTCAAGGTTCACAAAAAGGCCAAGTTCACAATATGCCAATTCTCCGTCTGCAGCTGAGCAAATGATACAGTAGCAATTTCCCAGCAGGATATTCTAAACAGTTTATAAAGTTGGAGAGACAGAAGACATTTTCCTTGAGCTCTCAGATCAACAGGCAGGCATGCTGCTGGCTGGGTTCATAGGGCTCAGACGAGTAAAGGATTCACAAAGTTTCAAGTGTTTGGTGCACTTGACACCCCAACATTTAACTCTTGTAACTTCAGGTGGATTCAGGAGAAGGGGAGATGAGACTGTCACATGGCTGGAGGCTGGCTGAAATTTTTCGTACTTGTGTTGTGGGGGAAGGAAAGATAATGGAGACAGAATCTGTGTGCTTTGTCTTTGCTCTTATGATTTAGCTAAAAATGCATCTCCATTCTATATATAGTCTCTAGTAAGAGAGCAATTAAGCCACTACTTACACAGATGTAGTACAATAGTGACAGTGTCTCTAGAATAATCTCTGTACTGCAAATAGGAATCACTACCAAAATCTCTCTTCATTATTTTCTATGTAGTATGATTTTTAAAAAGAAATTATGTATTTCTACTAAATTTTCATTCCGTTGTAAAGGAAAGAAGAATGTAATACTAAACTAACTAAGTATTACTAACTAGTTGCATTCATAGCTGGTGTTAACCAGCCCAATTTCTATGACTTTGGTGATTTTTTGTATTGCACACATGGAAAGAGACACTTGAAATAATTTCTCTTCTCTGAGAAAGCTCAGGGGGTTTCTAGCTGTGTAAACCCCTTTCCCTCCATGTTCAAACTCCAGGACAGCATTACAGGGACTGAAGTGGAGCAGGCTCACAGCTAAGCAGGAAGAGGGGAGACCCCCGGGTTCCTCTGCCCCCTCCCCAGGCTGTGGAGGGCCCTGGCTGGGGCATGGTGCTTCCCTCAGCACAACTCTGTCTCCAGGTAAAAAGCAAATCTAGGGCATGAGATTTTCATTGCATCCAATATTAGAAAATTATCTTAAAGGTAAGTGAATATCTTCAGCAGGAATTTTCTATCATAGTTTTATTTACTTTATTAATCTGAAAGCAAGGAACCCTGCCAAGCAGCTGTCCCATTATATTTTACTCATATCAAATACTAATAAGCCTCTGATAATTCTGTCTCAGTTACAACTTTAACCAAGAACATCACACTCCTCAGTTTAATATGCCCTAAGAGCCCTACCTTATCTCTCATTACGATATTTGTCTGATGTCTTACCACCCACTCAGGCTACTGTGCTGCTGGTTCTGCTCTTTAGAAAATGATAAAGCTGGATTTACATCTTCATTGTCATTATTGCAAATAGAGAAAATGGATAGAATTTCCCTTTGGATCTGAGTTTTGTTCTAAGTATGAGCTCCCCGAGGTTATTAGAAAATCAGGGAGGCTGGAAACCAAAGGCAGTCCCATAGCTGAAGTGTAAAACATACATTTAGAAGCAAACTACTGAGTTAGAGATCTTTATATTATTCCCACAGGAGAGGAGAACTGAGCGGGAACTCAATAACATTTGGAACTTTACTTATTTTTTCTTTATTTTCCTCTATTTTGTTATATGTATTTTGGAGATTTTGTTCCTAAATGCAACCCTGACGTTTTGATCACCTAGAAAAAATGCACTGGTTGAATGGTCTGTTAAATGGTAAAATCTAATCCAACTCAAAGAAGGGAAGTGGCCACAGATATATATAAAAACATTTTTTGTTGTTGTTCTATATTGCTCCCCCCCATGCTCCCACTCCCAATTCTTGTGATTAAATCACACGGAAAAAAAATAACATGTTGTGTTTTAAGCCATTGGATCAGATAGAGAAAATCAGCACAAATTTCAAACAAGATTATTTTATGATTCCCACAAATTTGTCTTTTCTCTCCTCAAGAATTAAGGGAGAGTGTCTGCAAAATGATAATTTCAAATAAAGGTTGCAGTTTTCCTTTCTCTGTGGAGCTATGACCTGTGAGCAACATGCAGAGAGAATCGGGGTTGTCTCGATCTATAAACTTTTCTCCTAGATAAAAACTGCTGAGAGACAGAGAATTTAAACATCCAGCTTTGGACTGAAAATGTTTTGGATTTCCTTATTTAGCTCTACTTCAGGCATTGAAATTTCTCTCCTTTTCTCTCCTTTGAACTATTTCTTTAAAATGATGTTTTTTTTTTTTTTTTAACATATTTTAAACCTGTTTTTATTGAGGAAAGCAAGATATGTACACAGGAAGAGCAGAAAAATAACAATAAAATCAGCATGAGCTCTTGCCTAGCCTTTCTGTAGAACATACATATTCCCCTTGTTCCAGAAGGGAGGTTTATCTTGAATTTGCTGCTTTATAGTGTTTAGACATACACAAATTGTTGCATGTTCTTTTAATGAAGGGAGTAGAAAATCTCTGAAAGAACATAAATTTCACTTCCAGACTAACATGAATGAGTTCCCATTTACTCTTTAGTTTCTCTTTTTGTAATTTTGATGTCTCCATCCATGGTAATAAGCCTAGAGATCTGCTATGGGAAAGGCAGGGGATTTTAGTAATTGAATGGTAAAAGACTTTCCTTGCTGTTAGAGATAAGTCTGTAACCTGCTGCGCAGATTCCCCAGAGCATCACAGCCATTGAGAAAAATGTTTGGATACTTAGCAAAAATCACATAGGAAAAATATCTGCAGAGACCATTTCCCTTTGGGAATTGGACTAATATATCCCACAAGGAATGATACTAGATTTGATGCAAGCATAATCTCTTTCTGTTCACCATTAAAGAACTTTTTGGGAAATAAATATAACACTGCCCCCCAGGACAGAGCAAGAGGTCCACAGGAGATGGCCACAGATTTGTGCTCAGCAGAACTGATCTGATGGGACTCAGGTGGTTGGAAACCAAACTGTAGCAATCATCGTAGCAAAAGCTTCTCACCAGGAAATCGTAATACACGAATTTCAGATGTGTAATTCTGCCCCAGTGCGTGCCAAGGAGCTTGGCTCTCAGGCTGCTCATCCAGAGTGACACTCCTGTGGATCTAACTCACCCCTGCAGGCTCTGAGCTCTTAATCATGGACTGTCCTGTTTGGGGAGCATGAGAAGCCCCACTTGATTTAATTAAGACAAGAGACAAGCTGACAGAGATCCTTTAGAAAAACAGAAGTCTTTGGCTCCTCCATTGGGTTATCTTCCCACTTGAAAGTGAGAGGCTAGGTCTCAGCATCCACTCTCCTCTATTTTACCCCAGCTTACAATGTGGCCCCTAGTTATTTTATGGAGGCACAGGGAAAAAGGGAGATTTTCATAGATCTAACCTCTCTGCCAATGAGTGTGTAGGGACTTGGTTAAATATCTGATTCCATTAAAGACAGAACTGAGCTAAGTGAGAAAGAGAAGACGTTTAGGAAGGTGAAGAGGAATTTCCTTAGGGTATCTGGGAAGAACACCTGCCTGCGACACAGACTGAGATGCTCTAGATACTCACCAGGCATAGCAGGACTGGAAGAATGGAGTGAGGAAGAAGATGCCCAGATAAGGGTCCATGTGAAATAAAATCCAAATAAAGAGGGATAAAGGAGATCCTAAAAAAAAAACCCAAACTTGGGTACCACCACCACCAGAGAAAAGAAAAAAAAAAAAAAAAAAAAGAAAAAAGAAAAAAAAAGCACAACTAATTTAGGGAAGGGATGGAGTTATTTTCCACCCGGCAGTCCTGGTGTGATGAAGAAGCGGATGCCTCCGAATCCCACCTTCTGCAAAGGATAACCAATCCTAAAGTAAGAGCTGAAGGGGGCTGGTGAAATGGAGCCGCAGAACTTCCTAAGAAGAGATTATCTACTTAATTAAAGATTTTTTTTTCCTCTAAGTCCTTCAGCCAATCAGGACTCAAGTGCCAGAGAGAGATTGAACTGATGAAAAGAACACCCCAGGTTCCTTGAAGACAAATGCACCACGAAAGGGATAAGAGGGAGGGAAAAGGGGGGGAAAAGAAAAAATGAAAGGAAAAAAAAAAGAGAGAGGGATAAAGAAAGAGACAGCAAATCCCTTAAAGTAATCACTAGATTCAATCTCCACTAGCACTGCCCTAGCTCTTCATTCCCGGGAAAGGCAACTGGAAGGGCTGCTTTTGAAGTGTACTCTCCTCCTGCCTTGGATATACTTCTGAGCTGGGGTGCACTGGGTGCTCTGGGGTGGGGGGATTGGGTTCAGGCTGTCTGCATCTGCTGCTTGGGTCACAGATATGTGATCATTGTCTTTGCCTCAGTCTCCTCCAGAAGTCTAAAGAAGACCAGGGCCAGTTCCTACGTCCATCTGCTTCTCCTTCATCATGGTGACCTGCTCTTTTCTCCTACCTCCTGATTGCATCAGATCATCCTCACCCCAGGAGAAAGGCCTCTGACTTTCCTATTTACCCTTAATTTTTTGCTTTTGGTATTTCCTATAAAGTCCATGGGAGGGAATCTTTGGTTTGGAAGGGTTGGCAGTCTCTCACTGAGGGCTTATCCCAGGCCAACAGCTGCTGGAGCTACTTAGAAGTGCATCCAGCCTGTGGCAGCTGGCCACATGGGACTTCCCAGTTACTGTCACAGCACCCACTACAGATACCCTAACTAGCCCTAAGTCAACATGACCAGTTGTACGACCATGTCCCAAAGCCATAGGAAGATCTTCTCCACACTACACAATTGAATTTTGTGCTGTGGACATGATCTGCCGAAACATGGGCTGAGACCAATCAAACTCATTTCAGCTCATTTCCTGGGCACAGCTAGCAAGCAGAAGTGCTGGACCCAGGCAGGATTTGAAGAGGATTGAGACCCTGTGGCTGAGCCATCAGGCAGGGCTAGCAGGAGACTGAACTTTGCTTGGGGATGCTTGAGGTGGTCAAAAGTCCCTCCTGGGTTGCACAGCCTCAGGAAAGGAGAACTGCCCAGCAGAGATTTGCTGTCTGATGGATGTGGGCTATCCCACACTGAGCCAAACTGTGCTCAAGCCAGGGAGCCCTGGCCAGGCACAGCATGTAGGACACTGCTGGCAAAACACTACCTCTGCCCAGAGTGCTGCCTCTCCAGGCAGGGCACCCCTCACCCCAAGGGTGGCTGGGCAGCTTGTGGGCACCTAGAGGAGAAGAAAATGCAGGTGGCAGCAATTTATCCCCCAGGGCAGCTGTGCCCCCAGCTGTGTCCTATTACAGCAAGACCGATGGTATATGCACTCATTACAGCCCCCCGTCCTGGAGCCCTGAGCATTTAAAAAAATAAGGTATTATGTATGCTGAGAAAAAGATTGAGAATTTGTCTAGTGGAAGATAAAGCCACAAAAACTGAAAGGGAGGGAAATTAGCCGTTTATTTATTCTTAAATTATTTTTAAGAATGCTATTTTTAATTATTAATTATATAGAAAGAAAATTTCAATGCTGCAATGTTTAGCACAGTTCAATAATTTTGGTGGTCTAATTCAAATAGCAGAGGTAGCTGTGCTCCCCCCTCCCAGGCTGTCCTGGAGTCGGTGTAGAGAGCAGCTGCAGAGGCTGATGCTGCCTCAGGGGAGCTGAGGGTCTGCCAAGGGGCTCATTCCCGCTGGGACAACACTGGTGAGAAGCAGGAGATGCCACCATCCTGCATTTGGCATCTATTTCTGATGGTAGAAAGGGGAAGAATTTTCAGTTGTTTCTTGTAAGTCTCCAGCTGTCTCTTTCAGGATTCTTGAGCTGGAGTTTTCACATTTCTCTGGTCCGGCAGCAACAGCATTTTGAAATCATGCAACACTTCAGACATTTCTTGGCCAATTGGAAAAGAAGGACACCATTGGCTTCACTGTTATGAGCTGTTTTTGTTACTCCGAGACAAATTAAGTAAGAAGATTTCAAAAAGTAGGAAAAAAATAATAGTAGGTGGATCCAAAACAAACAGATGCAATTAACTGTTTTTTTTAACTGTTGCAAGAGGCACCCAGGCCTTTCTCCAAGCTTGCAGAAGCACCAGCAGCTTTGGAAATATCAGGCTCCTCTGGCAACATCTAATTCCAATTAAATGAAATACTAACTTTACTGGAAACGAGCATGTTTTTCAAACCAAAAAAGCTGGAGGCAAAGTCTGGAACAAAACTGTTCCAAACATGTTTCAAAGTATTTAATTATAGTTCTCAAAGGCTATTTAAAAGAGTCTATGAAGCACTATCTAAAGAAAGGGGATGCAAAATTGTTTTATAATATTCCTCAGATTTTGTTATTGTTACTGACAAAAGCTCTGGAAATTTACTAAATGGATGCAGAGAGAAGTAAAACACATTTTATGGCCAGAACTGGTACCTTACCCCACTTGACCCGCTGGCCAATACAGATCTCATCTGACCTTTGCACTGAGTACTGTAACATGTGTTTGACTATTTGTTCATCTCCCAGAATGGCAGGCAGGGCTTGAGGACAACAGCGGAGAGAGAACCTGCCACCATCTGCAGTAATTGCTTCCAGTTTATTAAAAATAAAATAAAATAAATATTTTTTTAAATTGCAATCACCAAATTTTTAATATAATATGTCTAAGTTTAATTTCCAGAGTACAGAGAAAATGTGAACTATCCTAAAAGAACTTGTACAAGTAATCACAAAAGTCAGAGAAAAAGTAAAAAATAAGGCCTTTTACACTCCTGCTGCCTTCCACCTCAGTACCAATGCAACTGATGGTTATGAAAAAAAAGGTTAAGATATAGGGGTAATAATTCCAAGCCTGGCTCACAAATATCTCAAAAGTTTCTTAGCGTCAATGCAAAATGGCCAAAGGACAGATTTGTTGAAACAAAATGGCCATTAAAAAGGTCAAGAAAGAACTCAACATTTCTTCTGTTAAAAGATATGTAGAAGGTATGAGATCAAAATAACCAGAAACTAATCTTATCTAGGCAACACACAGAATTCAAACCTGAAAGGGCTGAAATAGTCTCAGGAAGGTCCAGCTTCCAGTGCAGTAAGTGAATTTCAGCTTTGACTGTAGCTTTGCCTTTTGGACCAACTAAATGCATCTTCAATAGCACCTAAAGTCTGTCAAAACATCCACCAGCACCCCAAGAAGGTGTACAAGAAGGTGCTCACAGTCCTGTACTGAACATGCCATGTGCTATTCTGCTTCTTCAGTCAAGTGGCCCCAGAAACAAAGCCAAATAAAGGCCGGGGAAACACAATAGCTTTCATGAGATCAACTGACATGCAATGGAAGCAAACATGGAATTTTTGTCATTTGGGCTCTGGAAAGGCAGGAAAGGTGCTGGTGTGCCCAGAAGCCTCTCTGTTTATTTTTGTGTTCAGCTGTATCAGTCTGAGATTGTGCCATTAAAGACAGTATTGACACACCAGAAGATGCCAACAGTGATGTGACCTCTTTGCTGTGAGCTTGATTTTGTAACCTAGCACTGTTCCTCTATGCTGTTCTGTGCATGGGTGACGCACACAGAGCAGCCTCCTGTGAGATCTGCTTGTGCTTTACCAGTATTGAGAGTATCCTCATGTTTGTAGGTTCTCTGTGAGGTTCATGCAGGGACAGCTCAGGGGATCCTTGTCTACTGCCGTGAACTGTGGGATGGGACACATCCATCACACATCATAGGAAGTGACTTGACCTGAGGAAGCAGACCTGAGGAACCCCAGAAAAATCTACTTGGGAGCTACTTAAGCAGGTCCACCGTTGCACCAGAGGCATACATTTTCTTTCCCTTTCAGGCTCTCAGTGCTCCCTCCAGTATTATTATTTTGGGATATTTGTAAACAAAACAACATTTCAAACTGTAAGAATGAAGCACAAAAAAGACTGCCCAGTGCCATGCTTCAAACTTCTTTAGCTGAAACTGTTCACAAGCTCTACAAGTCCTAAATAACTCCAACTAACTTAAAACTGGCTCTCCTTCACCCAAGTGAGTTTGTTCAGCCCTAGTGCAGAAAGACCAGGCAGCAACTGACAGAACCAGAGGACACAGTCTCAAGCTACATCAGGGAAGGTATAGGTTGGATGTTAGGAAGAAATTTTTCACCGAAAGAATAATAAAGTACTGGAATGCTCTTCCCAGACAGGTGGTGGAATCATCATCTCTGGAAGTGTTCAAGAAAAGGCTGGACATGGCACTTAGTGCCATGTTATAGTCTATACTCTGAGTCGAGGTGTTAGGACATAGGTTGGACTCGATGATCTTGGAGGTCTCTTCCAACCTCAGTATTCTGTGATTCTGTGATTCTGTGACTGACTGGTTTGGAGTCCCTTTTGTGAGGCTGACAGGAGAAGGTTTAGCTGAGGGATTTGTCCAACCCTATGGTTTTTCATCTCTGATTTGCTATGTGGTCTAATGAGCATGCAGTGGCATACACAGCTCTGGGTTACCCTGTAATTTGTCCCTCTGTCGAGCCAGCCTGCCGTGTCAAAGCCAGCAGATGGTGCTCCCAGCTTGGCCTGCCACTGGGCTTAGACTCAGCACTCCTGTGGAATTGCAGGGGTGCAGGGAAATGCTGCTGTGCTAGACATGGCCATGTCCAGCACTGACAACAGGCTCTGCACAAGATCCAAGCTTAAAAATTCTCCTTTCCTCCTCCCTGTTTCTCCAGACCAAGTATCTTGAGGTCTCAGAGTAGGTAAAGTCCAAAGATGATTCTGACTGGTTGTGTCACAGCAGGGGTGTGGAGCTGCTGGTGGCTGTGCCCACAGCTGGAGGTCAGCAGGGCCACGGTGCAGCCACCACCCATGTGCTGCAGCACGCTTACCACAGCCAGCCACTGAGGCAGCCAGAGACTCCTACCAACACCTGGCCCTAGCTCAGGGACAAGCAGATGCTTACCAGCTCTCAGCAGGAAGGTGGATGTAAGGCTGTCAGCAGTATGCATAGATCTGTATCCACACTTTCTCACTGGTGTGTCCCTTAACAGGTCCTGGGACAAACCCCAAGGTCAGGGACCAGCAAATCTGGCTCAGCTCTTTGCCCTACAACAGCAATGAAAACTGCACTGGGGTAAGTCTGCTGAGGTCCTTCCTCTTTGCCTACAGCTGACTATCATAACTAACCTTCTGCATTTATCCAGAATGAGTCAGACCTGTAAAATCATGAGACTAGCTTGCAAATAATACACAATGCGAACTATTTATGTCCAAATCTTTAATGTACTCTTGGGGCTTGTTTCCTCTGGAAATGGCAGAGCTGGGAACATGCTGTTCTCTCGTAAAAAAGGCAAACTGACAGTGCTGGGCTCCAGGCAATCGGACTTTCCAATGAACACCCAATGTCAAAAGGCTTGCCAGAAATTATGGGGGTAGTGAGACTGAGCAGGCATATAAGGCCTCTCTGTGTTGACCAAAACTTGCTGAGTGCGGGTCCTGGCTGTTTGCCTGAGAGATCTCACACATTCAGTGTTGGTACATTAAAATACTGGATCCGTTTTGCTCTGTCCTTGGCCAAGAACTCCTCTTGGCCTTGCATTGCTATACTTGTTGCTACTCTTCACCTTGGGAGTGGCTGCATTTTAGTGGTGAACATCAGATCAGTCCATGGGGTGTGGTGGCTCCCACTGAGCTGGAAGGAAAGCTGAATCATTTCCCCATAAAACCCAGGGTGCAGGATCTGGCTCCAGCTCCAGCGTTCACCAGTGTCATCTGCATTGACTAGGACTACTTCTTTTGTCAGAATAGTCATCCAGTCCCAATAAATAGTGATGATGATGATGAGCTTGGAGGCTGAATCAGGCAGCCAAGATGAAGAAACAGCTCCAAAATGGTCAGGATAAACTGGCACCACAAAGTCTATCACGAATCCTTTGCAAATGTCATTGCTGACAGAGCCACTATCAGGCTTTCTGTCACAATCTTAAACATGAAGCACTTTTAATGATGGTTGTTGGGAAAATGTTACAGACAGACTGTTATTGGACAGCCCCTTTTATAAGTGTCCCAAGAAAGAGGCATAAATAATAAAACATCACTTTTTGTTTGCCTGTTTGGAACAACCCCTTGGCTTTCATACTGCCAGCTTGGACAAGGTTTCACCACTCATGGGCCGCCACAAAGAGGTGCTTTATTGAAGCACAACACTCTCCAAAGGAGATGTTTCTTTTCCCATCCAAAATGAACCAGATATTTTGATTACAAGTTAAGAGCATAGTCTGTGTCCTAATCAAGATTTTCCCTGAGTCCTAAAAACCAGAGATGCTGAGAGTGAAGGGAAGAGAACTGTGACTAGAAATAATAAGCTTTTTTTGAGTGCCACTATTGAATCACAGGTATGAAAGAGGGCTTTGTGCTGTCAGGTGCTGCTGAGGGGAGTCAATACATGGTGACAAACTTTTGTCTGGTTATGTTCATTTGTCAAAACTAAAAGCAGTCAAGCCTACTTTGTATAAACCTTTTACAAAGTCATTCTTATCTCACCTCCATCACTGCAGCATCCCAGGACATGAGCTACTGCAACCTCTCAGTATACTTATAAAGTGTCAGCTGTTGACTAGAGGCTGGTAACTGAGGCATGACATCATAAGTAATGGTTTGCCCAGACTCAGGAAGCCAAATGCTGTCTCATATGGAACATCTTGAGCTGAAAACAAAGCAGCATATAGCCTGCTAATAGTGAGAAGAAGTGGGAGCAGAGGGTGCCCATACAACAAATCACTGCTCAGAAGGAGGGTACCCTATAGCAGAAGATGCAAGAACATCCTGGCTCCCAGCCAGAGGATGCTGTGAGCTGAGACCCCAGTACACTGGGATGGCAGTGCCTCAGGAGTACAAGAGGATCTTGTATAAAGTCAGCTCTTCCCAAACACTGGCATTTATATGGGGACCTGTATCTGGTGTCAGAATGAAAACCAACAGCAAAGTTTGCACTGGTTTTCCATTAACATATGCAACATACAAATGAGCGCTACTTTGTGGAGGACAAAGCATTCCTTGCCATGAGAGAAGGCAGCAAAAAGCCCCAACCACCGCATTAGAAGAAACTATGTATATAGTTTCTTTATACAAATATTCATATTTATCCATCACAGGGTGGTATTTTTTGGAAGTACTTTATGTAGTTTTATCCTTACCCATTTCAAAGTGAACATTGTGAAAGTCGAACTAACTCTCAGACTTGTGTTGTCAGATTGCAGTACCTGTTTGGAGACAGAGTCCAACTTTTCCTCTCCTCAGTTTTCAGAAATATGGCAAATAATTCAGATTTCATGCCATCGGGGTGACCGAAGGGAATCTGTAATTCAGACACATTGCGCCTGCAGTTCCCTGTCCGACTCCAGGGTGGCGATGCTGCCTCAGCTCTTATCCCGGCTAATAATGCACACTGTACACTCCGTGAAGGGATTTTTTATTAGCACCACAGGGTGTGCTGAAAGATAATTGCATATGGCAGGAGTCATTCTTACAACCACGGTCCACCTGTTTTTGCTGCATCTGAAGCCTTGCATGTAGCTGCTGGAACAGCCCTTACCTGCCCATGGATTGTAACCAGAGGAAGAACGGAATGTCCTAAGAAATTACACGTGTCTTGTTTCTGGGATGCTTTTTATTATGAGTGTTTACAGATGGTGTCAGTCACTGGTAGGTGGTTATGCTAAGAGGAGATAACAGATCCCACCCAGGACACAGGCTCTTCTAATTCCAGCTCAGCTTTTGATCATGAATAAATTATTCCTCTTTCACATGCCTCAGTCTCTCTCCCCATGCAAATGCTTCTTTAGACTGTCGGCTTTTGGAGACTGTGGGTGTCTCATAGCGTGGAGATACAGAATGTAGTACTAATACTGTACAGCACCCAGAACAATGGAGACCTTGATCTTGATGGAGGCCTTCACTCATTATCTTAATAGAAGCATCCAAGTCAATATATGGGACAATTTATCTGAACAATCCTTTGGTCATACTGACTCCAGATCAGACAAGTAATAAGAAGTGACAGAGGAAGCTGTGCATGTGTAAAACCATTTCATGTCTTTGAAATGACTGAAGATGTAACTTTTGCAGTTGGAGTGGAGGTGAGCGCCCTCCAAGTGGCAGCGCTGCACCTTAGACACGTGTGTGCCATTTCCATTGCCTGCTAGAAGCTTTCTTCTGAGCAGGGAAAATAAATTAACTCTCTCTTAGATCCCAAAGGGCAATTTTGTAGCAATTGTGATGGCTGTCTGCAGGGAACAACTCCTTAGAGTGCTGAGCTAACACTACACTGGCACCAGAGAAGGAACTGGTACCTTCCTTACAAGGGGACACTCTACCCATCTGGAGAAGGAGCAGAAAACACAGGTTTGAGGAGACTGGACCCTCCAGTCCTCCAGTCACTTTTCCATCTTTAAATGCACACTGGAAACACCACGGGAGATAGGAAGCATCAGTTCTTAAGGAAAACTCCCTTTTGACTAAAAAAAGTCTTGCAAAGGACATTTTAATGGGGAGGTTTTGAGCATAAGTAGTGTGAGGACCATTAATACTGTTTCACTGTCATTAAGGGAGTGAACTTGCCATCTTGTGTGGCAGGAGAGCAGACCCACAGTGTGCCTCACCTCCAAGAGTATGTCTTCCAGCTTTGCTGGGCTGCGAGGAGCAGATCTATGTGCAGCCTCTACCACAGTTTATTTCATTGCTGTGCTAGTACCTCTCTTAGCCACAACATCAGTCAGTCATCCAAAAGACCTGGTAGTGCTTCCTCAGGCCAGTTTTGTGTCTTATGTGTCTCCTCCACCCCAGCTCAATAGACCCATATCCATACTGTGCAGGATCCTCCTGGCAACACTAGGCATAGCAAAGCAACAGTGAACCTCTGTTCCTCATTTGACAACCACTTTCTAATCCAAGCCTTGCTATTTTTATCCAGTTCAGATTTCTTCACTCCTTTATTAAATAAATAGTGTGGCAATCTCTCAAATGTTTGGCCAAAGGCAAAGCAGTTTGCAGTCATTTCTGGCCCTGCTGCCAGAAAACAACTGACTAATCAAATGGCATCTTGTTTGCTAAGCTGACCCCAGTAACAAGGTTCTCCTCTCAGAGGAAGCACCTGCATATCAGGACTCTGTCAGCATTTCCACTAACCTAGGGGTCTCTTTCCCCTGCTCTCCCAAAACAACTGCATTAATGATGTAGTAGGGGAGAATTCAGCAGCATCCTACCATGTCCACCATATTCCCAAACACCAAAGGAGCAAGTGCCTTATGTGTCTTAAGGGAGATTGTAGGACCTCCAAAAAATCACTCAGTCCTTTGAGATTTCTGCCCTTGATGTCCCAACAAATGGGAACAGTGTCCAGTGCCCTGTCCTCTTGTGACCTTAGTCTTAGTGTGCCCTAGACATGATCCATCTCTTTGAGAGGTGTGACTCTTCTGGCTTGGACCACCAGCAGACACAGCTGGGGCTTCATCTGAGGTGAGTCAAAGCACACACATACAAAATGTGCTAAGCCCTATAATAACAGGGAGAGGGTGGCCCCAAATATGTTGTTTGTAGCATCAGCTAAATGCTAATTTGGAGCTGGTTTTCCTCCCACTTTGCTGGGTTATCTTGACAGAACAAAAGCCAGAATTCCTGAGGAACTAGCAATTACTACCGAGTTTCCAAGGGCAAAACTCAGAAAACATCTAAGAAAAAAACCAAACCAGTCATAAAATCTCTGATTTCTGAAAAATATACAGAGTCCCTCCCCTTGGAAAACTCTGGTTCACTCTATCTTTGGTAGGATTTCCAAAATTACCTGCATATAAAAGCCTTGGGCTGGTTGTCCTTTATGCAAGGCTGACATGGTGGACCATTCTCTTACGGTCAGTCAAATATGTTAATACATTTCTTTCATGGCTAGTTAGGGCTCAGCCTGTGCATTTTAGAGTTTGTACTGAAAGTAGCACAAGGTGGAAACTACTCTGCTGAAAAAAGGTAGACTGACCCTCTCTGAACCTCAGCTATGTCTTATCCCTAGGGGGATAAGGATTTCTAGAGAACAGAAGGCAGCTGAGCAGTTGGATTTTGCTGTAAAAGGAGACTATGGGGGTAGAACATCTGGAACATTGGGGGATGTGGGTATGTAGGGTATTGATGATATGTGCTAGGGAAAGGTGGGTTGCAGCAGAACTGCAGGTTTGGAGATTAAGCTTCAGAAACTCTGTGGTTTAGGCTGTTGTTTAAGGCTGGTAAAGCAGCTGCTAGAGAAAAGGGGAAACATAAATTTGAATACTTCTTACTATAACTGGTACCATGAAGGGGAATGGGAGCAAAGCAATGCATGGTCAGCTCTAAGGGAGGGAAGCATACTTGGTTGAGTAGAGACCTACCTTTTTTAATTCTCCCTTGTTTCTATCTCTTTTCTGTAATTAGGCATGCTCTGGATAGTGTAAGAGAAATTTTACCACTCTGAAACTGGGAGCCTGCAGCAACCCTGAGGCCCCAGAGCCTATAAATATTTCTGAGAGTGTAGGGTCTCCTGCTGTTGTAGAAAGCAGTGCCCTTGTCCCTGGCCTTACATGCAGTGAGGGCTTGTGAAGTCTCCTGATGATGATTTGGCAGTCTGACCTCCCATGTGGCCTTTCTCTACTTATTGCTGGGATATCATCAAGGTCTAGAAATTTATGAATTACTTCTGGGGACAGAGCTGCTATTTTAAGTGCCTTTGTTCCCTCTTCCAGAGGCATAGGAAAGCTATGGTTTTTAGGTCTCTGAACATCTTAGTAGTTCATTTGTAGGCTCTTCCCTATGCCAGAACAGGTCTGCTGTGGGATCTCTTTGGGCAAGCCAGGAGTATTTCTCAGCTGATGACCTCTCAGATACTGGGGTGAAGGGGCAGAGCTCCAGGAAGTGCCATCAGAGGTGCTGGAGACTGAGGCCATCCTCGGATGAGGTCTGTCACTGACCTGCTCTCTTGGTGGGGTGATGTCATCCTTAGTGAAGGTTGGTGTGCTGGCAGTGTCTGGTCAGGACATTTCACTTAAGTAACCCCTTGTTCCTCACATGTCAGAGTGTGGAGGTGCATCAGCCAGCCATTTGCCTGGCACTGCTCTTATCTGAGGGTTACTGCTCTCAGGTTTCTCTGCTCAGCCAAAGATTTGGCAACTCCCTGGTGCTTGTAGCCAAACAGAAATCTGGCACTTGTGTTAATGTGACCATGTCCCTGCAGTGGTTGACAGGAACTGGTCTGAGGGAAAATGAGAGAGCTTGATCTTCAAACAGTGTGCATTGGGACCCCTACTAGATCTGAACAGCTATCACATTTTTTATATCTGAAAAGCAGATATTAGGGTGAAAGGCTGCCAATGGCTATACCCCTGCTCTTTTTCACTAAGCAAATAAACAGTTTGCACATTCTTTTATTACTTACTGATGTGAAATTTTTTAAGGCTTTTGGGCCTGAAATGGATTTTTTCCTTTATTTGCAAAAAGATCATAATCAAGATTGCAGAATCAAATAGACTGTGGATGGTTCAAACCCAACTGCTCTGCCAAGTCTCTGGTCATCTAGGATAGGTCCAGTTATTCCTTTAATGGGTGCAGCAGGATCACAGGCTGCAGCAGGTGTTTGTTGCACAGGGCTAGGTGCAGTTCCTTCTTGTGAAGAAGGAACAGGAAGACATGGCTGAGGTTGCTCAGCTGATCAGTGGCAGAATGGGAATGAAGTCCAGTTCATGTTTTATGCATCAGGTGAAAAAAAAAAAAAGCACATTTTTAAAATCCTCATTAGACTTTTATGGGAGCCAAGGGGAACTGGAAATTTCTGCCCTATTGATGGAAAAGCTGATATACTCACCTTTTTGCATACAGAGACACTTCTCTGAGTGGAGGGATGGATGTAACTGAGGTTTAACTTGAGTAGGTGTATAAATTACCTCACACAGGTTCCCTTCCTCTGTAATTAATTTAAGTCCTAAAGTGATGGGATTTAATCTTTGTGCTCTTGCTAGCTTCCCTCTGGCATTTCTGGCAGTATAGTCTTGGAGAACTCTCCCTTGATACCTAAGGCTTTCTAAATGCCACAAGAGGTGACATCTGTTTAGGTTGCTGGCAGCAACGGTGGGGAAGCTTTAGAGAGCACTGGAGGAGCCATGCCATCAGCTGCCATGCTTGCTGGTGCACAGGGAGAGGTAAAGGCATGTTGCATTCTGAAGTTGAGAGGCTTCTGCTAGAAGTGTGGGGTTTTGACAATATTTTGGCACCGGTGGAGAGAATTGGAAATCAGTTCATCTAGCTCTACAGGTGCTTATACCCCAAAGGCTTTCCTTAAAGTCTGAGGCAGAAGTAACAAAGCTAAGCAAAGTTTTCAGGACTGTCTCAGCAGGACTGATGTGACCCATTTCACACTGATGAAAGAGATTAGAGGAAAAAGGAAAGCAAGCACTGAGAACATTGAGTGCGTAAAAATTTGTGACTAATATAATTAAAGCATAGCTGAGCCAGCTCATTTTCCCTGATCTTCGATCACACACTATTTGGCTTCTTTTACCTGAGCTCTAAGCAAATCCAACAGCTGTAGGCAATGTATAGGCTCAGGAGGTCCCACAGCCTGGGGGGCCTTCTTTTGCCCTCAAAGTGAGGTATTGGGCACAAAAGCAAGCATTTAATTGTCTGCCCATGCAGGCAGGTGACAGTGGGAAGTCAGCTGCTGATTGCAAATGTTTGCTGACCACAGCTTGCCAGCTCCAGCTGCCAGCACCCAGAAAGCTCTCAAAGTCAGGACATCATCAGTGATGACAATGGGGGGAAGGGAAACACTGGAAAAACTCTGTTGCATGTCTTAATAAATCATTATGTTGCTGATATCTGTGTGCTGGTACTGAAGGAGTTAGTGGAAGCAATAAGCTCATTAAGCGGAAAGTTTTGTCTGAATGGCTGGACATGAGCTAGCACTATGCTCATGCACACTTGGAGGTCAGGTGTGCATGAGGGATTTCAGTGATCAGGCTGAAAGAGCACCAGAAAATCTGGAAGGAAATTTCATCTGTCAAAGCCTTTGTTCCTTTAGTTTAATCAGTCTCATCATGATTTGGACAGATAGTTTTGAAACTATGACCTAGTGGCAAGACACTGCATTTGATTCTCAGCTTTGCCAGGAATGCTCTGGGCTGTCTCTTGCAAGGCAGCTCTGTGCCTGCATTTGTAGATGGGGATTTGCCTCTTGAGTTATGAACTCTCTTTGGGGTAGGAGCTGCAAGATTGTGTGATCTACTCAAACCTTTCAGCACTTATGTGGAAGGAGTGCTTCACAGAAGGTGAGGTTATTGGTAGTTATTAAAAATAGAGGTCCAGATATAATCTGGCTGCTCTATAGGTCTCAAAGCATCTGCTTCTGGCTGTGGTTAGTCAGAGGATACCTTTGGTCAGACTCAATAAAGCTAGTTTTGTTGCAATAGTTAAACAACCTCACATTCTTTTTATAGATGGAAAAATCTGGCTGTTGCTTAATTGGAGGTACAAACTTCAGAGCCCTGGAGAGATGGGAATGCAGATTACCTGGAGGCAGATTAAAAGGGAGGCTTACAAGATAAATTGTCATGGGTCTCACTAATTTGCAGCAGCATGACTTCCAACACTTGTTACTTTTCTGCATTAGAAGTGATGAGTTTGCACAGATTCTCTGGACATCTGTGGAAGCCACAAGGCATATAGAGATGCTTTAGTAAAACAGCAAACTCGAGCAATGCCCATGTTTGCAGAGTGTGCTAAGTGGCAGAGTTGGGTCTGCCAGTTCACAGTCTCCAGCCATGCACTGAAACACGAAGGGAAGACAACATGTGGGTGGCAGAGCAGAAAGCACTTAGCTGGCTCTTACATGGGACCTTCTCCTTTAGAACAGATCTTGCCCTGACACACGTGCACATGGTTCCTGTCAAGTCTCTCCACGGGGCTGAATTTGACTGCATTTCGTATGGTACATTTCAGGAGGAGGAACGTGTTTCCCACAGCCACCAATTCTCTCTGGCAAACGGTAGCACATATTTCACTGGGCTTTCCACAAACCATTTCATGGTTTGTTCGGTCACAAAAGCTGTCCTGTGCTAGCACTGTCTGTCCTAGCTGGATCTGCAGGTGTCACCATGAAGAGCTGTGCGTGCCACACTCTCTTTAATGTGTTTTTCCCAAACAGGTAGTATAAAGTCCTATTTTTTTAATATGGAATACTCCTGGGGGAAAACACAGATTACAACTGCTATTTCTTAAAACATCTTTTATTCATTAGCTGAAGGTGTTACTAGTAAAGCAGATAGCTATTCTCACAACACATCAGTCATTCATATTCACTCAGTGGGAGCAGGCATTAGAAGGCCAATCTCAATGTGAATGCTTGGAAGCAGAAGGTCATCCTGATACACCACTGCCTTCTGGGTAGGTCTTTAGAAATTCCTTCAGAGGGCACTTTGTTTCACCACTGTATACATAACTCTGTATTCTTAATCTGTGTAGAGCAGCCACTGCCCTCCTGGGTGTGATCCAAGTTACGCAACCTGTTGCAGGCTCTAATGTGTGCTGACAGCCTTGTAGAGCAGTAAACGCTGGTGGTCTAAATTTATAATTTCTTGCAAATTCATGAGGGTTAGTTATCTCTGAAGCTTATCAGCCCCTAGGAAACTTTCACATAATATCTTCTTAGCACATATCTGTCTTGACTTCGGCCTGTAATATTTCTTGGTAACTATTTCTCCAACAGAGTCTATAGAAGTATACATACTTGTAAAAAGGGAACTTCTATGATACCAGAAGGTAGTATTTGACTAGTGTGGTGGTAGAACATGTATGTCCTCTGCAGAATATGTAATACTATGGCCTGAGGTGTGGTCAAATTTATTTGGAATAAGCTGGATGAATACCAGTACTTGGGCACACTGATGCTGTCATTTTCTCATGGATGGAGCTGACATTTACCTACTCCAACTGGTTTAAGAGCCTGTATGTGACATATAGAAAGACCCTCTGCCACAGCTCCTCTTCATGTTTTGCAGGCAGGTTGGGGTGATCCAGCTCTCTCATACATGGAGTGATGACCTCCTCTGACAGCTCCAGCATAGCTGCTGGTGCAGAACAGAGTTCCCTGCAGACCCTAGAAGGGTTAGAAGGAGCAGTGCAATTGCATAGCACCCAGTAGACACCAAATTACATCTCTGCCCTATATGGGAACTTACCAGAGCAGGATGGCTCAAGTTTTCAAACCAGGAGAGAGCACTGTGGGATCCCAGCCATATGGCATGCAGTGCTGGTTACTCATGAATAGGTTTGCTTGGGGCTTTCCTATATGTGTGATTAATGAGACAGTCTGCTCCTTTAGCAGGTCTCAGTGTGGCTCCTTTTTGAGCAGCACTGGCTCACACTGGTGCTCCTGGTTGGCTTTCTGTGGTCTTGCCCAGATGAGTCTTGGTCTTCTGCTGCTGAAAGAAAAAACCCTATTGCTGACTGCACAGCAAGCATCTCCAAAGAAATCGGAGCTGTAGTTGGTGCAGAGTTGGCCAGCCTGAATGTAAAGCCAGCCAGCTGGCCTGGAGAAAAGAGTATTACCATCTTTGGTGCCCACAGTGAATGAAAGGGGTAAGTGCTCTGAAATTCATCCTAAATCCAGCCTTGCCTTTTCACCTCCATGGAGTCTGGCCCTCTGAAGAGGCTCCTGTCCTGAAAAGCCAAAGTGGATGGGAATAAGGGTTGTGTTAAAGGAGCAGTGAGATAGAGGAGATCAAGGGCTCCTGATCACTATTACATGGGCCCTTCCTTACTGCAGGATCCCTCAGATCTTGTCCCCCATCTTACCTGGAAGGCTGGCTATCAGTGCAACTGCAGCAGACCCGTGGTTGCTGTTCTATCAGCAACCTGATGCTCTGATCCACATTACAGCCACCATCAGGGCAACCAGGATGCATGGGGGAATCTGACTACTGTAAACACAGGGAAACACAAGGAATGGGCTTTTTAGGAGGACCAAAATGGAGAAACATTCTGAACTAGTAAATTCATTCACTGCATAGCAGAGTGGAAAAAACCAAGAGGGTTGTGCTGCTGTGTGTGACAGCTGACTGTGTAGCTATTTCCTGTGATGGTGGAGGTGAAGTTGGCAGGTGTGTAGGTTAGCATACATTCCATGTCTTTCCGTTGCTGGCATTTTCTGTTAGTTTTCAACAACATTCAGAAGTCTCACACAGAATTATAAATTTAAAACATGTGGTAGCTTGTGTATCATATGATAAAGAGTATAAACCAACAGGAAAGTGTGAAAAGGCCATGCTGACATGTCAGTGAAGCAGAGTCACTAGCTGTGGATTTAAGTGCTAAGTGAAATGCTACAAGTTGTTTCACAAACCCAAGTCCCTTACCCAGCTTACTACAGAGCTGTCATTTGGGAAATCAGGGGCACGTGCAACCCTTCTTGACAAACCGTGCTCTGCATTGACTTCACTGGAGGTTTGTGCTGCCAAGTGCCTTCTCTTCTTTATTTATCTATCACTGCGATAGACACCGTGCCAGCCATGGCGACTAAAGCATTTGTTATCTGTCATGCCCTGAACTGGAATTAGCTCCCACCCACTTTTCCCTACTGGTTCAGTCAAACAGCTCTTCAGCAGCCAGGTTATTTCTCAGCCTCTGCTGCTGGTTTCTCTGCAATGGTACTTTTGTAATCGCTATCTTGCAGTAAGAACATTTTTGTATCGGTGTCCCTATCTCCCCCAATAGGAAGAGCTGCCTAAGTCCTTTCAGCCACGGAAAAGCTATTTGCAAATAGACCAGGAAGGAGGCACTTTTTCAGTCGTTCCACATCTGAGATTTTATGGGAGGTGCTTTATCTATGCCAGCTAATTTAGAGTGTCTCAGTACTTTACACTGAGGATGAGGGTAATTATCTTTAAGCTCACTCACTTTCTAAGTGAGCACCGTTCTCTTTTATGGCTACACTGCAGTAGTCTCCTCACAGAAGGGAATGAGTGCATTTAATAAGCTAATGTGTTCTGAAGTGGGCTTTGTGTTATAGTTGCAATACCTGATCACAGACTAATCTTGTAAATATTTACTATTTTATATGCCTGGAGCAGTCTTATGCATTTAAACATTGGCAGTGAACAACAAGGACATTTATAGGGATGTGTGTGATACCACCCTTGTGCTAGAGCTGATACCATGAGGCCAGGAAAACTCTCTGCCCTGTCTCTTGGGGACCAGAGAAGGCCAGAGGCCATTGGCACTGACACCACACACTGTGCCCAGGCAACATTTGGGTTGGAAATGTCTGTATGTGCTGGCCACATGGGAAGGAAGTGTATTTTTAGGATGCAACTAAAGGGCAAAGAGGCTGGGCTGAGAGTTCTCCCATGCCCCAGCTTAGTGGCTCTGCTGCTGTGTGGCAGAGCAGACAGGGCAAGAGATGCAGAAGTGTTTCTCCAGCCAAACAGAAATCTATCACAGCACAACACATACTGCAGCTGAATGAAAGTACCTCACTAGGGCAGGCAAAACTCAGGTTACTGACAAAAATGTGTCAGGCAATTAGTGATCCTTGCAGTATGTCCTGTACCTGCTCAGAGAGAAGAAGGAACTGACAGTAAACATGCTGTTAAGAAATTAAGTGTGTCCAGTTCTCATGGCAGAAGCATTTATTATCGGTCTGTGCTGTTCCATTAGCTCAAGGTACCCAGATAAGGATGAGGGCATAGAACAAGCTAGGAGAGCTGTGCCTCAACCCATCCATCATTCAAAAGCATTGTGTATTTAAATGTGCAATCGGAACTGATTTGAGTCTCTTGAGGAAAAAACCCTGTGCTTGCATATCCTGGGAGAAGGTGCTTAGTTTCAGTGTTTCAGTATCTGTCATTGCACAGGAGTTTTGTTAATGCAAGGGTTTCTGCAGTAGCAAAGGGTGGGATACTGGGCTCTGGTTTTCCTCAAAGACTGAGGGATGGCCTGAGAACCTGCCTTGTGAACTTCAGAGACACAAGAGTGGCTGAACGCTAAGTAAAGCAGGTAAGGTGGAAGGTTTCTATGATGGCTCTTTTTCTTAAAACATCCCTGACCATGCTCTGGCTTCCTGTGCTAGATGTGGAACATGAGATCTTTTGTCCACAGAGAACAACAGAAAACCAGGGAAGGAGGAAAGCAGCATTTTCCCACTTCCTGGAGGGTTAAGAGACAGCATCACGTAGGAAGTCAACAGCAGAGTGGGAACCAAACAAATTCACTAGTGGTGATTCAGACTAGAGGCTGGCCCAGCCCAAGGTATATAAAACTGCATCATCCTTCTGATGGGATAAATTCCACTGAGGGAGCCACCTACCAGCAGAAAATGTGGTCATCATAATTGAAATACTCTTTGAAACCAGAAGGAGAAAAGAGATGTTTTGGACATTTTGAAATTTCCTGGTTTGGGTACTTTCAAAATTAAATGCTTCTGAGTGTCACTTGGAAAAGACTCTTAAGTTGTATTTGTGTGCAAAGGTGGTGTTCTTACATACTATTACATGGAATGGAAGGAGTCAAATCAAAGACAAAGGAAAGCTAACATTAAGGCTGAAACTGCCTCATGAACAATCAACAACACAAGAAAGCTGGGAGCTTTTTCTCTGTTTTCAGATAAATCCAAAAAGTTTTGGTAAATTTTTTCTTCAATTTTTCACCTTTCTGAATCCAAATTAAAGTTAGCTGTGAAACAAAAATTTCCCTTTTTGATGATTCTCTATTGTAACCTCTTACACTTTGCCAGCATATGACTCAGTTTGATTGGCATTAGAGAGACTAGAGACAAAGAAAAATCTCATAAACACAGAAAATAAATCCCACACAAATATTTAAACAAAGCTACATTGTTACTAGCAGTTCTGAGACTTGTTTCCTGAAAACTCTCATGCTGGCAGTATCTTCCACAGCATCAATCCCAGTATGTTACATGGTCATTAGTCTGAGGAACAATTCATTTATGAGTTTGGGATGGCTTTGTTAGTCAGGAGTGGCAAACTCAGTTATGAGCTTCTTTACCAAAGGTTCAGTATTTATTATATGCCATCAAACATCTTGATAATTTGATGGCTGGCCTTCTTAGTGGCTTGAAGTGCTCAGACAAAGCCTGGGGAAGAGAACTGGAAGATCTGTAAGGAATGGCATGGAGGAATAGGAGTACTGCCTCCAAAGCTAGGTGGGATCATGGGATCCACAGTGATTCCAGCCCTCTGTGTCCCCATGCTGCAACAGGGGCTGTCGTGAAAGCAGAATTTAGAGCAGGGTAACTACTGGCAACTACTCCTGATCCCGCTGTACATGCCTGACATGTCATATTTTCCATCAGTGGCAGCCAGAGAGGCTGTTTAGGAAGAGCCTGCAAGCTGTTTGAGGCTGTTCCAGGTCTGCTCCACTCAGACCTGTGTCCATGAACCTTTTGTGTGTATTAGAGGGCACATCTTTGCTTTTACCAACTTGTAATGGACCTTGCTTGCTGGGAGTCTCCCTAAAGCATGGGTGAACCTGTTGATGCTGTGGAAATTGGAAACAATTTCCAGAAGTTAATCACATCCAGTAGGAAAACCAAAAGTATGCTTATATATAGAGAGCATTTACAATTTCCAGTAATTCTTGGGGCATTTTAAAACTCCTTAGCTTCAAACAAGGATGCTTAGTCATAGGCCAAAGTCACAAAGATGCCTCAGATGACATGTTTCTCACTCTGAGCACTCAGTGCCCATGCTTAGAGGTGAGGGCTCTCCTCCTTAATATCCAGGTGTGAAACACATTGCGCCAAATTCATCCAATTGACTCATGTCAATAAGACAGGCATCCAAAAACTAATCCAGGTATCTGTATAAAGAAGTTACAGATGCACCACCAGCAGATGATTCACACTTTTCTAAAACAGGTATCTCAGATTGCTGCTGTGAGTCACTGTGAGCACCACCTCCCTGTCACCCCTGAGTAGAGGATGCTTATTTAACCAAAGTGGATTTCACACATGTTTAAAATTGCTGAAGTTAATTGAAACCTGTCCCCACCATCTTTGCTCTGTGAAGAGACATGTGAATTCTGAGTCATCTTGAAAGACTTTTGGCTGAAGGGGGATAGTGGACAGGTGAGTGAAGGGTGAGTGAAGGGCAGCCTGATGTTCCTCACCTGCTTGAGGTAAGAAAACATCTTGACCTCAGTCACAGCTGTAGTTGTTCAAGGCTTTTAAAAGAATTATCTTTGTTTTCTAATGATGTGCCTACCAGTGATCTCCCAAGAACAATGTATCCAAGCAAAATTTCTTTGGCATTCAGGATCAGGTCAAATCTATTTTAGCTGATAATGTGGTAGCAAAACATATGATATTTGAATCATCAGTATGTAATTAGGCAACTCAAAAAGACTTTTTTGAGGAAGAAGAGAAATATTATGATTGTGTAAGTCTCCTCCTGTTTCTGAATGTTAAAAGTCACGTGGCAGGGGTTACCAGAATTGTGTGATTAGCTTAGAAATTTTAAATTTTATATAACTGTGTAAATGTGACAGAATGTTAGACCTCTCTGCAGATGAAGGAACACATAATTGCGATCGTTTTGTCAAAATTACAACTTCATATAGTCAGCATATAAGGTGCCTGAAGCTCATAGACATTTTCAAAGGGGATAAACATTTCTTCTATTTGAGTGATAAGGAGTAGAGTTTTGTAAAAAGCTATTTTAGGAGAACTGAAACGAAAAAAAAAGTAAAACAAACAGCTGTGTTTGTTACAAAGCCAAAGTGGCATGTAAGAGCTATCGTCACTGTGCTCTCTATTATGAAATACTGTTTGTCCTGTGAAGTGTTGTATCTTTCCACGCAGTTTAAAAAGAAATAAAAGACACAGTTTTACAAGGTTGTTTTTTTTCAGTTAAGAATTAACTGAATAAAAGTGAGAATTTGATTGTTTTCATGTGATGCCAACTTTCAAAATACAGTTACAAAATTGCCAGATTATAACACAGCTAACATTTATATGAAAATCGGACTTTTAAGCGTTTATCCCGAATCTAAGCATTCTGCTTTATGAATGATACTTTTGTGTTATTTATGGATGTATATATATATGTCCGTATTTGAGTGTGACTGCATACATCCACACGCATACTGAATTACGATTTTTTCCTACTGTCTTTTTAAAGCTAAACCCGGAGCTCGTTTTTAAACACGCGTTGAAGCGCTCGCGTTCCCACGGCTCCAGCGCCGGGTGCTTTTTTTGGGAAAGTGCACGCGGGGCGGGGCGGGGTGGGGCGGGGCTGGGAATGGCGCTGGGGCCGGGCCGGAGCGGGGCCGGGCCGGGCCGGGCCGGGCCGGGCCGGGCGGCGGGCGGGATTGGCCCGGCGCGGTCAGGCGCCGTGGGCTGTTGCACACACGCGGTTCCGGGCCCCGCTGACCGGCAGTAACCCCGGGGAAGCCCGGCCCACTGCGGGTGTTCCCCGCGATGTTCCTGCCTGTGCCCGGCCGCCGCGGCGGCCCCGGGGCCTGTGCTGCCCCCACAGCCCTGCCGCGGCCGGGAGCTCCCTCGGGCTGGGCTGAGGCCGCCGGCCAGTCAGCGCCTCCATCCATCCATCCATCCATCCATCCATCCATCCATCCATCCATCCATCCATCCATCCATCCATCCATCCATCCATCCATCCATCCCTCCCTCCGCTCTGCAGGGCTGCTGTGATGCCATCTCCTCCGTGTGCTCGCTTTCTGGGACTTTGTTCCCTCTTTCCGAAAGTACCCACGGGCGTGTGGGGCCCGCATGGAGGGGTCAGCGGCAGCCGGTGCTTTCTCGCTGTGGTTGGAGCGTGTGGCTCGGAGCAGAATGGGTACCCAGTCCTGCAGAGCCGATACCCAGTCCTGCAGAGCCAATACCCAGTCCTGCAGAGCCGATACCCAGTCCTGCAGAGCCAATACCCAGTCCTGCAGAGCTGATACCCAGTCCTGCAGAGCGGGTACCCAGTCCTGCAGAGCACATACCCAGTCCTGCAGCTCCTGGGGGAATCGCTGCCCTCCCTAGACCACTCTCCCTGGCCCTGTTCCCAGGGTCCTGGGCTGGACACATTGGGTTCCTCAGCTGTGTACACTGCACCCCACCCCTGGGTAGTGGATTGCAGCTGAAACCTGGTCTCCCGCAAAGATCACACAGCATCTTCTGCATGTTGTGTTAAGAGCAAAAAGATGCAGCAAATTCTCCCCCGACAGCCTGCAGCCCTCCCTGCTCTCCCTCCCTTGGGTCTGAACAAGCAGGCACTTGTTTGCATGTTCTCTGCTACTCAGCAGAGCTGGCTTGTACATTAACTCTTCCTTTCCCTCTCCTTCTCTGGTAGGTGGAAGATTTTCAGAGGAGCAAAGTTGGGGTGCACTGGAATTGCAACCCAAATGTGCAGATTACATGGGAAACCAGGAATGATCATGCATGAAATACTTCCAGGGAATGACATAAAAGTGCTGAGCTGGCACTGCTGAAGGGCTTGATAATGTAGGAGAACATATTTTGAGCAGGGGATTTAATAACAGTCTTTAACGAAGAGGGAGAGGCTGCGATTGGAGTTACACTCACGAAATCCAGACAGAGGGATCATTAACTTTATTTTTAGGCTTGGCTGAATAATCAGGAGTTTTGAAGACTTGACTTGCCTTCTCTGTTTTACTTGTTTTAGGAGGGGCTGTGCTGTCATAACTGGGATGAAAAGGGCACCAGATTACGAGAAGCAGCATTTCTCTGTCACTTCCAGGGACGTAGTGCTGTGACCAGCTGATGAGCAGGAGTGTTTGCTTTGCTTTTTTCTACAACTGAAAGCAGCCACATGTCAGATTGGTTGGCTGGTCACATATCTGCAGGTGAGAACACAGCTGCTGGAAGAGCCTCAGCCTTCTGTCTGAGTAATTTTCACTTCCTAGCTCCAATTTGCAGTGTGCTGGCTCTGCCCTTCCCACCCAAAGGGCTTTCCAGCTGCAGTAGCTGCAGTTGGAAACCAAAGCACGGGCCTGTTTTCCAAGGGATTCAGCATGCCCAGCTGCAAGGGTCTGGCGGTGCCAGCAAGCACGGGCTGGATCAGGGGTCCCTGAGTGCTGCAGGTGACAAAGATGCCACAAACAAGGCCCTCCCCTCTGCCCGCTGGTGCCATGCGGAGATGACCTTACTCCCCGCTGTGATCAAAAGGCGTTTGGGTGGGGGTGCAGGGAAGCTACTATTAATTCTAGTGCTACTTGGTCAGGGGATTTCCCCCTTTTCCTTTCACTTCCCTCTAGCTGCAGAAGGGGTGGGGATAATGAGGGACACTGGCTGTTGCGTGAGGACAATTCCCCGGCGGAGGCAGATGAACCCGCCCGGCGGGAGGCGGCTGCCGGTATTACGTGTTGTGCCGCATGTGCATCCGCCAGCCACAGGCCCTGGCAAGGGGCCCCGCTGGAATTAACCTGCAGTAACCCCAGGCGCAGGGGCAGCCTTGGCGGGGCGTGCCTGCCTGGCCTGCGCTGGAGTATGAAAGCCATTATAATCCACTCATTCATGATGCTTAAAGAGCCAGAGGCGTTTTTCCCCTGGTTCTCCTGGAAGAGAGAAGGGTTTGGAAACAGTAAGGCACTGCATTCCCCATCCTGATGGAGCATCTCATGCTTTACCAAGCCCTGCCCACCATGTCATCAGCCCAACAAGTTTTAAAGTAACATTTATAATTTTTATTATGAACAAATAAAATTTCAGATCAGCACAACCAGATGTCTGTTTCCATATTAGTAGAAATTATTTCAAAAAGTTTTTTTTTTTCAGTACACAAAACAGAGATACTACTATGCAGAAATCCCTAAGCTGTGAAAAATCGTATCCTACTCACATTTCAACAGTGACAGAGCTTAGACAATGTGCAGATTCAACTTTCCAATCCTTCCCTGAACACCCAACGCTTAGACTTCTGCTCTTCACAACACCAGCAGGGCTGGGAACAGTTTTGGAAAACAAACCAGTCCATGCTTCTGCCAGCAGCGGTGTGTGTGGTTCGTACTGTTCCTTCCTGTGCTCAGCTGCTCGGCAGTGAGCCTCACCACACCCCTGGGAGGCAGGGTGTAACCCCCTGTTACAGATAGGGAAACTGAGGCACAGAGCGTTTTTAAGTGACTTTGTCCCAAATCACGCAGTGAGCGAGTTGTTAAGCTGGGAACAGGTCCCAGCTGCTTTAGCCATGAGGTCCCACTGCTGCTTTTTCTGCTTCTGCCTTTCACAGACTCATTTAAGCTAAACATACAGACGATGCATCCAGGACACAAACATGCCACCAAAAATATATATATATATTTATAGGTATATATATATATCTCAAACAAAGTTCTACTTTAAGTGTTGTATCTGTTTCTTAATCTAACAAAAATTCTAACTCAAATACATTCAAAATCACCTGCACCCACAGTTCAATGTAGGCAATTAAATAATTAAGAAACCCCTTGAATGTTCATAACTCAGGAAAAAAAAAAAAACAAAAAAAACAAACTGCAAATAGCTGTCAATACTTCTATGTATATTAAAGAAGGATTTAAGGCACCCAGAGATATTTGCCAATCTACCTTTAAAGTGACTGGACAAACACCAGGACTGTTTGGTTACTGCTCCTCAACTTCCACTCTCATTCCAGATTCTGGACCCGAATCAGCACTTGAAATTTGAAAGGAACTCTTGATGTCAAGCCCTGCTTCTCTGCTGAGAGGATGTGAAATACTGCTGCATTTCACAGTATGCATCTTTACTGTAGGGTATGTCACACTACACCTTAAGGGCACCAGGAGCAAGGAAATCATTCTCCCCTTCTCCCCTCCCCATACCCCTTTCAAATTACTGGCTGGAGCAAATTCATCCTCTCTAGGGACTTCCATGAGTTCAAAGGGGTTTACACTAGAGCAAAGTCAGCCCACAATTACAGAGCTAACAGTGTTCCTCTTTTTTTGGAGGGCTTTTTCTTTTTTTTTTTTTTTTTTTTCAAATGGTAGGATACTGCTCTAGCCACAACTCCCTTTGCTCCAGCCAGCAACCAGGCAGTCAAGAGCCTCAGAGCAGTAAGGACACTGTCCCCTGAAACCAGGAGCTGAAGGACTCTCTTCTCCATTTGTCCTTGTTCCTCTTGGCTGGAGACCACATTACTCCTTACGCCTCAAAAACTCTAAGGGTCCCATTGCTGAGCAAAAACAAGGTCATGGTGGTGGCAGGGAGGGGAAGGTGAGGAGATGGACTCTTTCTGAGTAACA
Organism: Muscicapa striata striata; assembly: GCA_030060385.1. Lineage (NCBI taxonomy): Eukaryota > Metazoa > Chordata > Aves > Passeriformes > Muscicapidae > Muscicapa > Muscicapa striata. Next base: position 365,480 of record JAREIS010000273.1, on the reverse strand, counting down.
AGCTTGTTCTTGTTAAGGAGAACATCACAGAGCTATCCTGGCTCCTGGTGAGCTTCACTGCAGCAGGAGGAAACAAAGCTGCAGGCACTCTCTCCCGTGAAGCTTCCCTGGCTGCGACGTGGCAGAGCTGAGGTGAGGAAGTTGGCATCTGCACTGTCTCTGCCTTCCCTGGCCTGCCTGAATAAGGGAGACGCTGCAAACTCCACTCCAATATCACTTTGTTCCAGCTACCTCTTGTGCTTTCCTCCAGCTCTGATTGATGCATTGAAGCAACAAAACCAGTACTATTGCTACAACTAATAATAATAATAGTAATAAAAATTAATAGTAACTAGGAGAATTAAGGGGGAAAAAGCATGTTCAGCTCAGTGAGGGGCGTGACGCCATAACATCCAGAGTGTAACTGACCACCTGAACTCAAGCTTGTCTCTGCAACTTGCAGGAAACAACACCCACATGGGCTTTTTTCCCCAGTGCCCTCCAGCTGCATGCCCACACTGGCTCAGTGATGTAAGTGACCTTTCTGCAGGCTCAGCCACCCTCGCTGCCTGGCTCAGGGGCAAAGGAGTGAGGTGGCGACATGGCTCGCCGAGGGGGCTGGGAGGCCAGCTAGGGGACTAACAAGGAGCTGGTTTTGCCTCTCCTTCCTACTCCCTCTGGGCAGCAGGGAACAGCAAACCAACACAGCAGACCCTGGGCAGGAAAGCACAGAGGTAGCTCACACTGGTGACAGTGTCTCACCCTGAGGTCTCAACTTTCTTGAGCCCCCTGTGCCACCTGGCCCCACCCTGGTGTTTCTCAGGCACTTGTTGAGTGGAGCCCCCGAGGATAAAAATACTGCTCCTGTAGACACCCTCACTCCTCCCTACACCTGCAGGTGCTCCCGTGTCCTGTCCCTGCACCCAGCAAAGATGTGGATCTGCCTGCCATCCAGAAGGGACCCTGTTATTCCAGCACATAAAGCAGCTTAACTCAGAGGTGGAGCTTTGGTTTATGTCCGTCTCCTCCTCTCCATTTTGGCAAAGTCCCATTTGCCAGCAAAAATCTCAGCAGTGGAGGTGAGCAAAACTCACTATGGGCTGGTGCTGCCCCTTGGCAGCCAGTGGCACACCCCTCCATCTGTCCTCCTCCTCATTGTGGCTCTCCAAAATAACTGTGGAGCTTGGAGTCACACTCTGCCTTCAGTCCCTCGTGGCACAAAGGGCACTGCACGGAGGGAGGCTGTGACACCAGAGGAGTGGGAATTAAGGCCCCCAGCACTCCCCCTCCAGTGCCCACTGCTGTTACTGCATCCCCCAGCCACTGGTGGACCTGGCTGAGGATCTGAGAGAGTTTGGGCACTCTCCTCTCCCCAGCCAAAGTGGCTGGGTGGTGAGGAGAAGGGGAGAACACTTCCCAAGAAACATCTTGGAAAGAAACAACTCTTCTTTCTGATGGCAAGAGCAAGGGATGGGGCTGCTTTTCCCAGGAAGAGCAGTTTAGCCATGTCATGTCTGTCAGCAGCCCTTGAGAAAAGAGTAGGGACAGTGGCAGAAACTTTAGGGGGAAGGTAGTGGGAAGAGGGTCACTGACTTTGGCTCAACTCTTGCTCTGGCTGGTACAGGCTTCCCTTAACTAAATACTACATAGCCAACTGCAATGGGCCTCCCCAGGTGACTTCCCACCAGCTTCTCTTCCAGGTAGAGACTGGGACAAAGTAAAGCAGGAGACAGGTTAGAGAGGCTGGAGAGGAAAACAGAAAGGAAAAGGAGAGGAGGGAAAGGGTGGCCTTGTGTTATAAAGGCAGAGTCCTAGATCTTAAATACATCACGCAAAATGCAGCGTGGGAGGGGGGTGTTAAAACTCATTATCATTATCTTAAGCAAACTGGTAGCATTATTCAGTAGTTAGTTAACAGAACATTAAACTTTTGTCCAGCGTGTTTGGAGGGTTGGGAAGGAAGAAAGGGAGAAAAAAGGAGGAAGGAGAGGTGTGGATGTGTGTGTGAAAGGGAGCAGGAACTCAGCCACTCTTGTGACTTCCATCTCCAGTCCGCATTTTCCGAGCCAGGATGACCTCCTTGGAGACCTTCTTGCGATCGCTGGCCAGCCCCAGGAGGCACATGAGGTCAATGAAGGCTGTGGTTAAGTTGAAGCGCCAGCCAAACTCACTAGTGGAGTAGTCATAGGGGAAGGTGTGGTGGTAGTTGTGGAAGCCTTCTCCTGAAAAACACAACCAGGGAGAGGATGTTGCAGAGCTCCAGGTGTTAAACCCTTTATCTTGACCCAAAGCACCATATTCCTGTAATGTGCCTGAGTCCATGTTCCTCTCTTCTCTCAGTCCAATTTCACCCTTCTGCAATTTACCCCATCTCATTTGGGCTTGACTCAGCATGCCAGGGCTGGCCCAAATGAGGCAATGACAATCACAGAGAATTTTTGGTGCTTTAGAGAATAACAAACATTGGCAAGGAATGGTGAAAGGCTCTGGCTCCCCAGCTGCACCAAAACACCTAATAGTTTTTCCCCTGTCACCACAAGAAATCTTCTAGTATTAATTCAGCTAGCAGCTAAACCAGCAGCAAGCCCCCAGCAAACCAGGCTAATCAATACTCCTACAACACTGGCAATCCTAATGCCAAATCCAAAGGACATTTCCAGATGGGGAAAAAAGCAGACACTTTTACTAAGCAATCTAAACCAGCCAGCCACCATCTGTTCTGGGCACTGTCAACACTGGCTTCAGCCCTCACACCTTCCCGAATCTCTGCAATTCAAATCCCTCTCTGCTAAAATTCCACAAGCAGATCCTCTGGTGCTGGAAATCAGTGGAGCCCCAGTGAGATACAGTGCAAAACAATTGAGGATTTAGGTGTGGGAAAACAGATAAGGGCATATGCTGATCCTGGGATGTACTTTCCTAGATCTCCAAAATTTCAGTAAAAAGCATGAAAGCATCTATCTTGTCTTACCCTCAAGTACCCCCAAAATCACCAGCTGTCCTGAGAACATGTCAAAATGTGAATCTGCTGGTTTTCAAGTTGACAAATCTCAGACAGACATGCAGTGACTGCAGCACGCGTTTTTCAGTCTAGTGAATGTGGCAGAGAGACCTCTGAACAGGGTAAATAAAATATTGCCATTGAGATAAGAAGGTGCTAAGTGTAGCAGAGTCCTTTGCAGTGTGGAAAGAGTCTGATGGGGGCTGATAACCTCACTGCCCTTGTGTACTCACTGGCCAGCACGGGAAACACCCCCAGATGCACAGGCTGGAAGGGAAGGGCACAGGGGAAATAGGAACACCTGGATTGATAGAAATTCCTAGAAGCAGTTGCAGCCCCAAGAGACAGGCCCTGTTCTACAGTCCCCCTGCAGCAAAGACACAAATGCTGAACATACCTAGGGCCCCCAGGCTGACCAGGGGGTTCTCCCGCGGGTTGATGTTCTGGTCATACGGCCGGTTGCCAAACATGTGAGCAGCACTGTTCACTAGCCAAGTGGCATTGAGCCCTAGGGTGTAGCGCAGGATGGCTGGAATGAAGAAGCTGATGACGATGGATTCATCCCAGAAGTACCAGGGCACTACAGCTGGCAGTGTGAAGCACAGCAACACCACTGAGGGCTTGTAGTATCTGGAAAGAAAGGGACGAGGAGGAAGGTGTTCAGTGGCAGTGGCAGAGGGCAGGGCAGGAAGGACTGATTCAGTCCTCCATTTGGAGGATTCATGCTCAGCTATACCAGGAAAATCAAGTGAAGAAATGCCTCACTCCTGAACCTTGCATCTTTTGCTCTGGATGTGCAGAAGCCATGCCTGCAGATTCCCAAGTCCTAGCATCAGGCAAGAGATTCAGACTAAACCCTGCTCTCCTCACATATGCACAAAGCAGTGCCCCCATCACCATGAGTCCAGACACCAGCTGCTGCTTTTGGCCTCATCTGTCATTTGCTTCTTAGCTACATTGGTCCCTGTAAAGGCAGCCCCATGCTTCCAGAGTCCCACAGATGTTCCTTTCTCTGGCTTTGACCCCAGTGCTGCAACTCCTCCTTGCAAACTTGGCTCTGCCTACAAATACACCCCATCAACAAGTGCAAGCAAGTGGCACAGATGAGCATACAGACGAGCATGTGGGCTCTCTCAAGCTAGAAGAATGGGAGTAGAGGAAGGTTAACTACTCTGGTGACCCACCAGAAAAATCACTGAACTAGGGACTTTCAGACTTAGGCTGGTTACTATATGGGTTCAGTCCCACATCCCTGCAGCCCTGGTGATAGGCTCACCTGCTCTGGGGATCAGTCCTAGTATAACTCCATATGGCTGAGAGATAACCTACCCAAGAGGCACCAGTGAATCAAGACTGTCCTTCTTGATTCCTGTCCCTCCCACATCTCCATTTTCAACCCTTTTTTCACTATACTGTTTCCAGAAGATTGAGGGAAGAGAGGCACACACATGGCCTGGAAGGTGTACAATCTCCAAAGATGTTTCAGAGGCACTTGTGTTTTAGCTCTGGGCCAGCCAAAGCAGCAGCTGGGCTGTGGGGTGAGCAGGTGGGGGGGGGGGGGGTTGTGGTGGGAAGCTCAGCCTGCTGCTGGCAAGATGCTGCAGGGTAGGCAGGCCAGAGAAGGGTGTGGGAGGGCTAGAGGCAGCACTTCCCATAGGAGATGAACAGCTCATTTCTCACAGTTCACTCACAGCAGAGCCTTGGGCATGCTGAAGAGTCACATTTCTCACATGATTCCCTCAGTCCTCTCACATTCCACTAAAGCCACGCGGTTCCCAGCCCATTTGTCCCCCTCCATTCCCCATGGCTCCCCACTAGGGCTGACCCCAGCACTCACCTGCGCTGGAACATCACCACTTTGTCAGCCTTTATGTCACTGAGGTCCAGCTTCTGTCCCTTCTCGATGACATCGGGGTGCTTGCGCACGAGCAGCCAGCCGATGTGGGAGAAGAAGAAGCCCCGCATGGCGTTGTGTGGGTCTGCGTCTGTTTCCGAGAACTTGTGGTGGACACGGTGGTCCCGGACCCACTCGTAGATGTCATTCTGCAAGTCAACAGAGTGAAAACCTGGGGTCAGGGCTGGAGATGTTCCCTTCCAACTACAAAATGGCCTGAAATGATAAAGTACTTAAACCCTATTAAACTATTGACCTGAACTTGTATCAGTGGCTTTATGTCTCATTAAGATTTGGGGGTTCTGGCCTCTAAAACAGAGATTGGGTTTTGGTTGCACCTCTTCAGTTTTTTGGGAAGCATCTCCAGGGTGCCTCAGTGCTTCTCTTTGATTGGCCAACTCTGGGAGGGTGTTGACCACACCCATGGTGCTGCAGGCTTTGATTGGTCAGCATGTGCCCCACCCCTGCAGCAGCCACTCTCATTGGCTGGCTGGTGCCCCACCCTCCTATGCTCGGCTCCGGTCCCATCCCCATCCCTGTCCCCATCGCCATCCCTGCACAGTGGCAGCCAGGGCTGACCTGCCCCTTCCCTGTACCTGACATTTCCCATAGGTCATCCTGCCTTGCTTGTCCTGGGATTGCCTAATCAGGTATTTAATTTGAAGGGGGCAAGGGTTTTTTAAACTTTTTTTTTCCCTTTGGAAAACAGTCAGTCTTAAAATTAAGGTGTCTTTTTAGAAAGAGAACAAACACACCATTTCAATGCCATTTCTCAAAAATACCTCTCTTCAGCCTCATTGCTGTTCCTTTTGAGCAGCAAAATTAATAGAGTTTGGAAAATGTCAATGCTTTTATCATTTGTATTATGAAATGATTGCTTTGGCTGGTTTTAAGAATAGATTTTCATAAGCCTGTGATCATTTCTTTGTATCAAGATTTCAATGAGCTTAAAGCCATGTATTACACCATCCTAGAAAACATGAAATAGACATCTAACCAAGGCTCTATTACCTGTATTACACAAGAGGCCCCTTAATCTCCTACATATCCAGGACTTTTCCTGAAAACACTTTGAAGGTAGGGAAATGGCATAACCATCCCTATTTCTTGCCTCTAAAGGCTAAGGAACTTGTCCACACAGGGAACCTGTAACAGAGACACGACTCCTCAAGTTCCTTTCAAGTATTGTAACCACTCCTCCTTTAACTGAGATAAAATGATTTACCTGCAGGCCATTCAAGAAGGCAATGTTAGACATGAGACAGGATTAATCTCTTGCTTGTTTCCAAATACTGGGAACTGCTGCCTTCCTTCCAGCCAAATATCTCCAAGTATCAGCAACCCTTGCTGATCTTGGCCAGCTTGCTTGCTGATCAGTATTCCCCCAGAAGAGGGTGGCTCAGTTGCCCTCCCTATCTAGCGAGCAGAGAAACTCAACCAGTACCTATGCTGGAAAAGTTTCACCAGTGACCCTACACAGCACTGTGGAACATGAGAAAGCCCAGTCTGAAAGCTTACAGACAACTTGGGCTTGCACATAGGGGAAGGTTTTCCCTGTCTTGCTGGAGGCAGGAGGCACAAATTTGGAAAGAGACCATGTAACACAGCTGGATCATGGTATGACTTCATCCACCACACCCTGTCTACAAACAAAATCAAGAGTCTCAAACCTGAAAAATCTGTATCTTTACCCAAACTTTAGCTCATTATCTTTTCTACAGGTCTTATTTTGGGACCACCTCTAACTGCAACCCTGACTGAAAATCATAACTTTCTGAGAAGAGCAAGCAAAGCTAAGGAGAATGTCTTCTTCCTTGGGACTTTCCAGCAACAGGCTATAACCATGAGAGCTTTTGTTGTGCTGCAGCTGACAGGTCTTGCAGGTGGAATGGCCAGTTAGAGGCAGAATTCACAAATCCTCTGAAATTACAAGTCACGTGTCTCTGAGCAGCCAACAGGCATTTTCTGAAGACCTAAGATAAGACAGTCCATAAACTTGCATGGTCTTAAAATCTGATCTCCTCTGATGTCACTAACAGGAATGAGATAAATTCAACATAAATCTTTTCTTGATCCCACTGGAAGTAACTATTAAAAAAAACCCCATGGGGAATAGTATTGAATTTTCAGTAAAACTTTGGATTAGTTTCTATTGAAGCTGAAATATCTGTCTGCCTCTCATCTTTGTCTATTCCTATCCCCTACAGCAATAGCTCAGCAAATTCTTTCCCCCTCTGCCCTATAACCCTGTGAAAGATGGTCTTTGTACAGGACTAGCTAATACACAGCAACCCATCTCATTGCCTTGCTGAGTGCTGGACCACTGGCTGGCATCAGCAGCTTGGTCCCATCCCTTCCTCATCAAAGACTGCTGTTTGGTACTATCAGAGAAGAAGAAATTCAATGATGTTTTAGAAAGTTTTTCAAGGCTTAAAAAACTTTACTCTGTTTTGCTTACATGTAAACAAAATTATATCCCCTGGAGAATTACTTAAGAGCACAGCACTGATACTTTTGTGTTCACCTTTTTATAGCAGAAAGTGCTGCATTCTGACACCTTCCTGAGTACTTCCCACAGACAAACAACCCTTCAGTACAGCTGGAGGATGGAGTGTTATTAGGGCTGACTTACAGCAGTAAGCCTGAGAGGACTTATTTTCCTGTGCCATGCCAATCTGGATTTTCACTCTGACTTCTACAGATCTGCAGTTTTGTTTGCTTTGGGGACTGTGAAGTACTCTCACAGTAGTTAGGACATATGGTGAGGTTCTTTGAGAGGTGAAGCAATCTCCCAAGGTGCTTAACAGTGCCTGCAGACACTTGTGCCACTCTGAATGGGCCCAACCCTTCTCTCCTTAAAATATCACTGGCCTGGGATAACTCTCTGGAAGCCAGTGGTGTGATTTGTAACATGATTAGTCCTAAATATCACTCTTCTGAATGAGAGAAACATCCCCTAAATCTCAACAAGTTCTTGGTCTCTATGAAGTAGCAAATTCTATATCCTGTAGAATTCTACATCCTTGGCTTTGAAGATGTCTTCTCCTTTATCAGCCACACAGCAAAAGGAGAGTGAGGCAACACCAGGAGAACACTTAGCACTTCCACACCTTTCATGGGCCCTGGTGCAAGCACAGGGAAACCACACCTTGAGAGTACATTCCTGCTTTGGAGAGCTTTCCTACCCCTAGTCTTGGCCAGCTGTCCTCTCCCCATTGGGTTTGTCTCAGAGGCAACCTCTGATGAGACAAGGTAAAGACAATGAGACAGACTCTAGCACTGCAGTGTTAGATGAAAAGGGCTGTCTTTTTCCTAACAAGAGGTAGTAGGAGAGAAACCTCTTCATCAGCTTGTGTCCCATATCTGAGACAGGGATTCATGGGAGCACTTCCTTCTGAGGACACTGAGGAAGTGCTTACCTGGAAGGCCATGGAGTTGGCAATAGTGAGGAAGATGCGCAGGGGCAGCGTGGCTTTGTAGGACCGATGGCTCCAGAGGCGGTGAGATCCAGCTGTGATCCCCAGAGCACTCACCAGGAAGCACAGAACAGCTACAAAGGAAAAGAAAGTGTTTGAGCAGTTAGAGCAATACAAAGGTGGGCCTTCCCCAAAGCTGTAAGCAAGAGAGCACAGATTGGGGCAATAAAACTCAGTGTGAGAGTGCCCAAGCTACCACAGGCCTGCTAGGCAATGTGGGGCAAATCAATTCAGCTCTTCATCTCCAACGAGGAAAGAGGCTCCCCCTTAGAAGACTTGTCACAAGGGTTGGTTCTTCAGCATAGTGCCATCTGTCAAGGTGCAGGACAGTCAAAACTCTATAAAGTTGCTGCTTCCATAAAGCACTGTGGTAAAAGCACTCCAGTCCACCAGGGAACAGCTTCTCCTTTTCCTTCCACCCCGAATAATCCAGGCTCTTGCTTTCCTATCTCACTACTCCCCACTAAATCTCTTTTGCATTATTTTCACCTAGAGATGGTAAATAATCTTAGCATCCTTGAGGGGGACAGCTCAAGCCCAGGGTTAGGCTTTCCTTCTGCTCCCTTTCTGAGCAGAAGCTGGCTAAAAAAAGATCTAACCTATCCTCCCACTGAAGCCTGGGCTTCACCTTCAGCTCTAGCACTGGCATAAATCTGCCCAGAGGTTACCTTTCCTAGGATATTTTTGATCCCTCCCACTGCTCAACTCCTGCACCTTTCACAGAAGGAAACCCCAGGGCTAACAATTCATTGCAAGTTGTGCCCATGGCAGGGGCAAATGTTACTCAGCTTTGAGGTTGCTTCATGTGTTCCCTCTTCACATGAGGCAGAAGGAACTCCTTGCCCCTTTGGCATCTAGTAGAAAAACGCATCCCTCTCCCAATACATCATGTGTTCATATTTGCCCTGCTCTGTGTGCCCATTTGTCCTCCTGGGATTTCTGGAAATCAACCTCAGCTTCAGCATCTGATCCTAAAACTAAAACAGAGAAAAGACCCCAAGAGTTTCATAGCAGCATTACACTAGGAAAGTAGGGTAAAAAGAAAATTGGCTCTGCAAATCAACTCTTCCTCTAGGAAGGAAGGAAGGGTCAGGGAGTTTGTCAGAAAGAGAACATTCAACAGCTGGTTTGCTCTGCAAGCTCAGACACAAAGAGGGAAGGGTGCACATCTGTGAACAGGTCAACAGATCCACCTCTAGACCTGTGGGGAAAGCAGTGCCTTGTTACCAGTCCGCCAGGGAAAACATTCCTGGTATAAATTTGCACATTTCAGCCAATTGTACCATTCAGGAAAAGATTTCCTTATTCTTACACATAAGTCCATGGACAGGAATTACTGGTAGTATGCTTGATGTTCAGCCATTTGGTCCAGCCAAATGGCTCTAATCAAGTTTACCTTGAACCCAGAAAACCGGATACTCAGAAACTTGTCAGGAATCAGAAATCTGAGTGTCTGTGCCAGACATGGCCCGGTTCTTTCATTCAAAATAACACAGGCTTTATTTCCCATCATCTCCTGCTTCATCTTCCTTCTGTCACCTCCTTTTTCTTTTTCTGCATTCTCAACCTAATCTCTTATCCACTAAAAGCCTGTCTTGGCTGATTTAACATCATCTTCTGGCCCCTTAAACTTGCATGAACCCTTCTCACTTCCGTCCCGCTGCACGAGTGACCTTCCCTGTCTGCTGATCTGACTGTGATTCCCATCTTCATCTGCTTATCTGACTGTGATTCCCCATCTTCATCTTCTCCCTTGGTTCCCCTGCCTGCTGCTGAATGCAGCACAAGCCTTGGACCAGCACAACTCTTCTAGCACTTCAGCAGTCTTTCAGAAGAGCCAAGCATGCAAATACAGCAGGATCCAGGCTTTGCAAGAGACAATGGAGCTGAACAAAGCTCACAAAGCTGTCCAAGCCTGGAAAGGGAGAAGTGAAGGATGATGGAACATCATTTGGGCATTTGGTTCAGGTGTCCCTTTGGCCTTACTGGTGCTGAAAACCTTGAAGATCTTTCTCAGTTTCATAATCCTGACTTGAAAGTTATGAACCAACCCATGACCTGTTTATTTTAAATTTAAAGATGCATTTTAAATCAGTACTATCCCTACAGATAAAACAGGACAAAGAGTCCATGATAAACAACGGCATCTTGCAATGGATGTGCAGGGCAGCTTGCTAGGGAAAGAGCCCATCTGTCCACTGTAGGGCAAGCAGGCCCTGTGAATTGATGGTGTATCAGGGACACAAATGGACTATGTGATTTTTCATGTTCTTCAATAGCACAAGAAAGTAAATGCCAAGTTAGATGAGTCGAGGCCTGATTCATAGCCCTAAGTTTTCAGCTTTTCTTACTGGTGAATCCTCACATGATGACTGAGTATATTTTGGTAAAAGAGGCCTCCAGGAAGATGACTCTGGCTGACAACTGTTGTATTTAAGCTTTGCAGGAAAGAAAGCTCATCTATATCTCTTTTATACAGACAATTCTCAGAATTCGCCTGTGGATATCCCTGTTGGGAAAAGATGACACCAGCAACAATGACATTATCAGCAAGCACAGGGAATCCTAAAAGAGATGTGATCAGGACACCATTGGACTCCAAACCCGGACAACCCAGTCTCTGCTTTTGGGCAGCCTTTCCTGGAAGCTTGTGTAAAAAAATCGGAAGAGTATCCACTGCTTTTGGGAGCCCCAGCATAGAACAGACTCAGCCTCCATCCAGAGCCCATGAACCTCAGCAGCTCATGTTGACTTCTCTAGGAGCTGCATCCCAGGTCACTACAATGGCCATAACTCTCCAATTATAATCATGTCCTGCCTGGCCTCTTGCCCATATACAGAAGCTGTAGTTTATCTAAGGGACAGACACTTTCTGTGGAAAAGCAGCTGGTTCTCAGTCTATGCATTCGTGCCACCAGCCCCACAGAAAGCCAAACCCTACCTGGAGACAATTAGATCCATCAGCCATCTCTAAGAGTTTATGTGGCAGTGACAGGATATGCACAGCGACTGAAATCCTTGTGGAATACAGAAGAATCCAGCACCCCTATGATTCAGACAGTTCACCCCCCAACAGGTACAGTGATGATCATTGCATAGTCAGGGAATCAGCATCTCACAGAGAAGAAGAAAAACTCCTCCAAGACCATCCACTAAGAATTCAATTGGAAAGAGAGTAGAGATTCCACACCTGCCCTATGATGCTGCCCCAAACTGAAGGACTTAGGGGCTCCATCAGCTGAGGATTCAAAGTCCTCTTCTATACCATGCTTTGAACTACACAAGATTCAAAAGATTGGCAACTCACAGGTGATATTCATAGTGACCCATTCAACTGGAATAGAAAGAATTATGACCAGTGGCAGTAATAAGCACTCAGTGCTCCAAAAATTAAACAGAAAGCATTCCGCATTCAGTCATAGCTATGACTCATTGGGCTTTACCTCTTTAAGGGCCCAGATTCAGACCCAAGTTATGATGAGAAATTAGGAATGTGCTGAAAGCATTGTCACCTGCAGTGAACACCAAGGATGTTTACATGAAGAGGTGCTCCTGCTCCAGAAGGTGTCCTTGGGCTTTTGCTCAGTGCAAGACTGTTCCCTCCTTGCTGCCCAGTCCCTGTTAATGAGGTGAGTCTTGCTGGTCTTAGGAGAAAGTCACCAGGGACAATGAAATTTACAGGCTGCATAAAGGGAACAGTGTTTGGGAGGAGCAATAGGATCTGCTGTCACTGAAACCTAACTTGCCTGCCACACCACCTGCCACTTAAGTCTGGAGGCAACACTAAGTGGAAAGGTGTTGCCAGCTGTAGTCTTGATGTAACCACTGTAAACACTTCACTGGTCATATCTCTGGGGTAGTATGAGCTGCGATTTTCAGACTGTCAGAATTGCCTAAATTATCCAAGATTCACCTTGGTCCAAAGATAGTACAGCAACAACAAAATATGGTATCAACCTATGCTTCTAGAGCCTCTGGCACTGCAGGGAACATAGGTGTTGACAGAGCACCATGTCAAGAGGAACCATTACTGTTTACAGACACTGCTGTCCAGGCCAACAGGAGCTAAGGCAATTACTGTCAGTCTGCTGCCTCCGAGGGCTAAAAAGACTACTCACAAATCATGTTTCCAGGGAGGATCTGAGCAATTAGAGAAGAAATTGTCCCTCACCTTTGCATCCTGCCCTTTTAGACTTAGTCTCTGTACCATTTGGCAAATGATGTCAAATCTGCCCATGATCCTTGAAAAGGCTAAGCAAGACTTTGAGAAGTGCAGTGGAGAAGACAATAAATAAAAGGGGAACTGACTAGAAAGCCAATGCTGGACAGGCTCGGAGAGCTCTTGTGATGGTGAGCTCTCACCTGATCAACAACCCGAGCTCATTCTGGGAAGCTCTGTACCAGAAAGAGATCAGGGGATACAATGCACACAGCAACGCAGAACAGCAAACAATGATGAAGGCAGGGCTGGGCAGCTTGAGAGACAAAGAGGAATCAGCACACAGAGAAATGAAAACAAAAGAGGACAGTCACCAGTATAACTGGTTTCAAAGGGACAGGAACATCAAGGAGATGGTGGCCTGGATGAAGTGGGTATAAGCAATGGATAAATTATAGAAGGCAGATGAACTACCAGGCCCCTCAGCTGCCTGTTGTAACACAACAGAGAACATCTGGTACTATGTTAATTTTGTATTATATGTACACAACCTAAGGAAGAAATTATCTGAAAAACAAACAAAGAAACAAGCAGAAACTCGAGCAGTTCCAGCTGTACCATTGCTAGAGCTGGCCTGCAATGAGCACATGGTGTACTGCCAGGAGCAGCCTGAGTCTCTGCTGCACTGTCCTTGTGTGTAACGTGGGAACTGGAGCCCTCTCCTTGCTACCAGAGGGTGATGGGAAAAAACCAGCAAGTCACTGACGTGACAGCCACAGATGCCTTTTACGTGCCAAATAAAGGCATGAGCTGAGAAAAGGGCAATGCAAGGAAAAAGAAGCCTTGCTGAGAAGGTAGATATGGAGGATCAGAGTATTCCAGTTCCAATGAGTGCTGAAGGAGAATGGACTATAAGGGAACTCCAGCTTGGCTGCAAGGTGCCACAAACGGTGGCCCTTTCCAGGGGAAGGAAACAGAAGTGCAGGATAGGGAGCTTGGTGGGGCTACTCCAGCTTTGGTAATTCAGGAATGATCTTCAGCCAGTCCAGAACAGTGAGGTTCCCCCAAACACCATGTCCTCCTCCCATTCCCAGAACATGTCACTCCAGAAGGCACCAAGGAATCTTGCAGTGCCTCACAGTGGCAGGAGAGCAACATCAGAGTTGACTGAGCAAGGAGAGCAGGAAGGATTGACATCAGATAAAAAGCAAAGCAGATTCCTGGGAAGTGCCATGAGATGCCATACAGACAGATGCACAGTTGCAAAGACACTGCCTTAGAGACCATTTTGGGGTTTCGCAGAATGCAAAACAGCATTAACTTTCTGGATAAAGATGCACAAGCCCACTTAAGTATCCCACGGGAACTCAAGAGAGAAGGTTCAATGGATTTGGAAATCATGGAGCATACCAGCAGCTTGAAATGAAATCAGTAAATTCAACTCACTTTTTTTTCTTTTCCTTGCCCCAACATCCTGAGGTTATCTGACTGGAATTAGAAGACCCAGGGTGCCAGCTCAGTGAGTGAGAGAAGCAAGCAATCTTTGCTTAGTCTCAGCCCAGGGATGGGACACACAGAACAGGACCAAGAGCTCTGAAATGCTTCTTGTCCTTGGGGTCAAGCTGAGGCTGCATGTTCTGCCCAGCTCTGACAGGCCAGGGGAAAGTACAGCCTGACAGGTTTTCATAAGGGAAAGGCCCAGCAAAGTCTTCTTTCATCACATCCTCCTGAAAGGCCATGCTGTCTGCACAAGGGAACACATCAGTGCTTCTGCTTTTGCAGATGCTGTAGCCAGACTCTGACTGTTGCCTGCACTGAAGTCCATCCCCCAGACCTCTGTCTGTGAGAGGCTGATACGATTCAGGAGGAAGAGTCAGCGTGGCCATCCAGGAAACCATCTCCTTCCCGGTTCAGCTGTGACACTTGTTGCACACAGCCATCAGGAAGACAGACTTTGAGAGTGTGACAGACCAGGTGGATAGCCTCAGGGCCCATCATAGCCCGGCTGACCAGAAAGCAGAAACACTACTGAGCCCAAAAGGCACCCCAGCAGGCCTCAATCTAGACTGTTGCTTTTTGTTTCAGGATGTTCTGTTGCACAGGGAGGCAGGGGCTGGATGCAATCTCTTGACCTCCCTACTGGGAGCCATTTGGCTTGTGGACTCCTCCAGGGGTCCACACAAAGGCTTGAGGAAAGCGAGCTCTCCTGCAGAGTGGGCCATGAGCCCAGCTGTCTTTCAAGCAGCCAGAGAAGTTTGGTTCCTACCCAGGGCCAGATCTCTGAGAAAGCAGAGCTTTGCCTAGCTACCTTCTGCTGGGTTGTGCTTTCCGCTGGAATTTGCTGCCTGGAGAGACACTTATTTACTTTCTGAAAGTTGTCAGCCTTAGTTCCGGGATGATGGTGGCTAATCTGTGCTTTTTTAAGAATGATACAAAACCTGAACTTCAGAATTAATTCTTGACTTTTATCTTCAGCACAACTGTATTTTGCCTATTTTCCCCCATACACACATTGAGGCTCTGTGGGATTTATACTTCCCTGGTAAGGGCAGGAGTGGTTCTCATGTCTGGGAGGCAGTCTCATGCCAAACAGTGCTCTGTACCTTGCCTTCCCAAACACCTGTTAAGGTGCTTTTGCCAGCATCTTTCTTCCTAACTCTCTGGCACTGCCACAGTACTCTATCAAACAGTTTTTGTGCTTCCCTCCAGAAGCAGCTGCACATTCAGGATATTTCCAAGCCTAATGTCTGTGAATCAAGCTTGTTCTTTGAGCAGACAAGCCAAATCCCTGCCAAATCTTTCCCTCTCATATATCACCTTACAAGAGACACTAGCAAGCCCTTCCACAGCTGGCTGAAGAGCTGCTTCTAGAAGTCCTCTGCTCCTTTCTCTCTCATCCCCGAGTCTGTGGGCCTGGAGGGAAAAACAAACCCACCCAAGAGATTTGGGGGTTGTGGATGCCAAGAAACAGATAGAGGAATGTGCTTACCCCATGCCAGTGTCTGGATCTTCGCAGAAGGTATCAGTGTCAACGCGAATAGGGCCCCTAGGTGCAGCAGGCTCATGAGGATGATATTCCTCCAGACGTATCGCAGAGGGGGCTTGGGACCCTCTTTCTCCCGGTAGGTCTCATCAAAGATATCGTCTATCATGCCCCGGTCTCCTGCCAAGTCCTCATGATTGAGTAAGTCCTTCTCCACGATGGCATTTCCATTCCTGGTCACCCGGGAGGTGACTGTGCCAACAGCAGTGGTGTTGGAGGTGGAGGAGAACTCCTTGAAGAGGAGCAATGGATATTTTCAAGAAAGGAAAAAAGGGAGAACAAAACAAGAAGTTGGTGGTTATCAATTCAAGAAATAGAAACACATGCATCTAGGCTGGCAGTGTAGAGATTCACAGCCTGTAGTTTCCCTGCAAGTTTCCTCTGTTCTTTCAGCTGAGCCCTTGGCACAAAGAAGAGCCTGCTCTGACCACATAGAGTCATGGCCTGAGAGGACAGGGACCTGGTCTTTCTGGAGAGGAGGTGAATAGTAGGTAGGGTGCCAAAAGTAAAGAAAAATGCTTGAAAACCAGTGGCTTTCTGTTTTCCACCCGTGGCTTTCTGTTTTCCACCAGTGGCTTTGGTGAGATCATTTGCAGACTGCAAGGATTTTTATTAGTGGGTGTTTTTAGGTGGGTTTGTGGTCTGGGCTTGTGCATAAGCAGACAACAATAAAGGAAATCTTGTAAATTAACAAAGAGGTGGGAGAGAAATATGGTCTGAAACACAGTTCTATAATAAATCAATGGGCTGCTCCCACCAGGAATCACAAGGGAACATCTGGAAGATCCATGGGGGAATCCTCTGGGGTGCCTCCTTATCTCCTCAGCCTCACTTTCCAAGATGGGATGTGGCAAGACCAACATGCTTGAAGATCAGTGGATGGAGGCAGTCAGGTGAGGTACTTCTAGTTAGAACTGCAGCTACTTATGCCATGCCTGCTGCTAAGACTCTTATCCCTCTCTCATTTCCCACCCACAGGCAAACTGAGGCAAAGGAAAACGATCCTCTGATCTGTGGCCACCAGCATGCAGAGAGGAAGTTTTAAGCAGCAAAGTTGGCTCAGCTTGTCTCCTGGCTCCCTTCTGTAACTGTGACACAACATTCCCTCAGAACATGCTTGTTTGCCCTGGCTGAGTGACAGCCTGCCCGATCAGGCATGCATGACAAAAGGAGCAGGCAGGACTGACCCTAATGAGACAGGTCACTGAACCCTGAATCACCGATTCCCATCTCCATCCAGCCAGCCATGTGCTTGTGTGCCTGCTGGTACTCGCAGCCCTTTGTCCGAGTGCCCAGCCCGGCTCAGGCCTGGGGGTGCCAGGCACGCGGGGTGCGAACGGTGTGTCCCGCACACATCACCCCCGTGCCCTGCCCTGGCATCCACCCAAGGGATCCCACCCTCCCTCTGCAGCCCGCACCGCTGCCTCCAGGGGAAGGGCCACTAAAGGTCAGCCAGCAAACAGCAGAGCTGAGACTATGGGAGGGAGCATGGTCAAGCTGGGAAAGCTCCTCTCCCAACAGAAATCTCTCCTGATTTAACAGCAGATTCCCACCCAGGTGTTCAGGATTCATAAAAGACCACCATTCTGCCATGGCCTAGTTTCCTGAGGGAGGCATTAAAATCAGGCCAGGCAGCTTACGTGGCCACCCCAACTCCTCCCTTTCCCAAGGGTTGAAACTAGAGGGTTACAGACATACCTTCCGATGGGGAGGAGCTGGCAAGGCTGACAGATTCCCCACATTTGGGAAGTAAAATGATCTCTACAGAAAGAGCGCTTTTAGTTTTTCCCTTGGGGAACCAAAAGTTCGAAAGGAAAAAACTGGACACAAAGTATCCTGCTGCCTCCACTGCACGGACAGGCTCTTCTGCACCCTGGTTATAGGCTGTCTCTGCCTGCTTTCCTAATTCATGTTTTGAGGGTATGATACTTTCATCTGCTGGAGAATTTAGAGGTAATCCCCACACCAAAAGAGCCATGAGAAATGGCTTCTAATTCAGACATTAGACAAGGAGAAGTCCTGCCCGTTCCCAAGTGTTAGATATTCTCATCTGGCATTTTGGCAGAAAAGTACCATTTTCTTTCTTGGCTGCAAGACAATCTACCAAAAAGACCCAAGACTTGTCTATGCAGGAAGAATTCCCAGCAGTGACTGGTGGTATAATTAGATGGGTAACACACACCCCATATGGACATGCTGCTTCCAGAGTAAGAATGTGGGGTTGGAGTTGCATTTTTCTCCTCCATTATAGCTTATGTCACTGTCAAAGTTACACAGGGGCAGAGGAGGAGGAGGGCGAGTGCAAAGAAAACAGCAGAGAGGAAAAAAACCTCTTCCATAGTTGTAATAGCCACATGAGGAATTTTACCAGCATACCTTATGCTGCTGGAATTACCCGGATATAATCAGACTGGTCATTTCTCACATGTAAGCTAACCTTGAACAAAAGGGTTATAAAGCAGCTGTGAAAAAAGCTCCTCCGTTACAGACTTGGTGGGAGGAGCATGAGGGGAAGAGGGGGGGGGCGGAGAAAGAGTAGCTATTTAGGTAGAAACGGAGGGAAATGAGGAAAGAAGGAGGATTTTTATCCCATTATGATCATAGTGGCTCCCACTAAGGAAAATGGGATGGAGATTGATCTGGAGTCTAGGGCTGAGTGAGGGAGGACGGCAGCTAAATAATTTTCATTAGCTTTCCCTCATTTCTGAATGACTTTGCAGCTCTCATCTGCAGAACAGATGTGTTTCCCCACCTACACCCCCACCTCCCCAGCACTGAACACGCCATAGGTGATCCTGGCACCCAGCCAGCTTATACAACCAGCTGCAGCTCAAATGCTCCTGCACCAGGTAGAGTGTACGGGCCCCAGGGCACTGAATCTCGGGTCCAGTACATTTGAATATGCCCAGCATGACCCAGGGACAGGATTCTTTCCAGCTTCCAGGATATGACCCCAAATACATGCCAAAACCATGAAACATGGTTTGAACACACTGCCCTTGACATCTGTTTTGGGAGGGGAGAAAAGTAAAGTTCCTTAAATCACAGCATCCCTGGAAGGTCATGGCACCTGCACAAGAGGACCAAGGGAGACCCTGAGTGCTGGTGACAGGAAAAGAGCAGGGCTGTGATTTACATCCAGTTCTAGGCATTGGCAGAGGAGGAAAAAGGATGAGAATGTGAGAGCACAAACACCAAAATCAAGTCCCTGACTCCTCCCCTTGGGGAAAGGGTGGCTGTCACAAGGGTCAAAAATAAAAAAGAAAATCTTTAAAAATCCAATAGCTCCACACATCTTACTGGTGTCAGCTTGTTATTCAGATCTTCTAATGCCAAAAATGGGCAGTCTCCCTATTGTATGCTTGCTTGGCTCAAGCAATGAAGACACAGTCATTCATTTAATCTAGGCAGCCGACTTTCACCTTGTGTCTGTCCTAGAGACGCTTTCTGCTGCAATATTTGGTTTTAAAACACTGCTAAGGAAACCTCTTTCTTATTAAAAAGAAAATTAATTAAGAAAATTTTTTAAAATCCCAGTCTGAGTATTATCAAAAAACCTATGACTTCCTGGCACAAAAATTTTTCTTGAATAGCCCTTCATGCTATTCAAGCACCCAGCATGCTTCGATGGGTCTTTTCAAAATAAACCTGTGTTTTATGCTCAGTCTACCGAGGGCATAGGATCCAGGAAGATCAGCTCAAAGGTGGATATCTCCTCTTCATCCATGGGCTCCGCATCAGGCTTGGGTGATGCCTTAAGTACGCACGGAGCCGCTCTCCTGAGGCGGTGCGGAGCGGACACGGGGGCACACGTGTGAATACCTGTGCGTGTGTGTGTGCGCGCACAGACACGCGTGGATCCCAGACCTTCTCCCCCAGCGCAGCAGCGGCGCAGCGCTGCCGGAGCCGCGGGGATAGGGGAGGAAAGGGCGAGGGGGAGACAAAGCACCCGCGCCCCGGGGCCCCGCTCACCTCCTCCTGCAGCAAGTGCGCAGGCATGGGGCCGTGTCTCCGTCCTGGGCGGCGGTACGCGGGCGCGCAGGTCCCGGCGCTGGCGAGAGGCTGGCTCCGCTCGGCTCCTCGCTCGGCGAGCTGTGTGGCTGGCGGAGGCGGCTGCCGAGGTATTTAAGGGGGGCTGCTTGCTCGGCGGCTGGCGGGGCCGGGCTCTGCGCGCCCCGGCCTCCCGGTGACCCCCTGCCCGCGGCTGGGATGCGCGGGGTCAGCGCGGAGGGCGGCGAATCGCGGCGGGGGCCCGGCTCTCGGCGTAGCCGGGGGGAGAGGCGGGGCGGAGCGGGCAGGGGGGCGGGAGGGAGGAAGGATGCTGAGGAAGAGGAGGATGACGAGGGCCAGGCTCTCTCATGATGCCTGGCTGCTTTTTTTTTTTTTTTTTTTTCTTTCCTTTTTTTTCCCCCTCCCTCCCCCTCGCGAGCTGATTGGTTGCGGGAAATTTGGTGCCACCTCGGTTTGCCCTCGCCATTGGCTGCCCGCAATCTGCTGTTCGCTCCCCGCGGCGCGCACCCTGCGCGCCCCGCTGCGCGCCCCCGCTCCGCGCACGGTCCCGCGCCCCGCTCCGCGCCCGCCGGGGCTGCTGCGGCCCCCCGAGAGCCCCCCCCCGCCGCCAGGGCTGCCCCCCACGAAAGACGGGGCTCCCGAGGGGTGAGGGATGTCGGGGAGCCCCGCGCCCCTTCCCCAGCTGGATGTGGGTTGCGGCGGGGAAAAAGGGGATTCAGCATGAAACATCTGCTCTGTACTGGGGATCTGTCTGGGGGCAGTCTACACGGATGTGCGTGTATAGAAATCATACATTTCTGCAAAGAAAAGCACCCCACAGCTCGTGTCCGCATAAGCATGCATGTCTGTGTAGATACGTGTTCATCATGATATGCATGAAAACTTTGAAACTTTGAAAACTGTTGGTTGTAACATTTTAAAAATAATCCTGTCTGTTCTCCCCAGAAAACAATGCCTTCGGCAGAGGATGGAAAGAAAAATTAGATCAGTTTGCCATCAGCTGTTTTCCGTAACAACCTTCTCACTAGCCAGTAATGCCAGCAATATCCAGCCTCTGTCCAAAATCCAAGCTCTGTCCGAAATTCAAACTTTATCCCACAGAGATTTTCACCATTAAAAGTGAAAACCAGGGCCCTTACAAATCAAACCTTTCGGCGGCAGAGCCCGGAGGCAGCTCGCCTAACTCCACCGTGTGGTCACCGTGCCAGGCGCCCTCAGTTATTTAGCACCAAGGCTTAGAGTACCCTAATGCCATCGCCCCAGCCAGGACCTCTTGTAGCTCGTTCCCCTGCTCAATAGTGTGTCCCGTGTTCAGTTTCTGTCCCCTGCTGACACATGAGTCATTTTGGGAGTGGAGCAGGAATGTGAAAAGCCAGAAGTGTGCCCATATCCTCTGACATATATCCTGCCTGGAGCTCTCCTGCAGTGATGGAGCTGACCACACGAGGTGCAGACAGACAACCAAGATCTTGCAGAGTCCATCTCTGAGCTGATCCTGCTCATACACATCGTGGCTTATTCAGTGGCAGCTGTCAAAAGTGACTTGCATTGTAATCACTGGAAGGGAAAAGTGGCAATGAAAAATAACAGTAGCCCATTTGTTCTCCAGATCTAGAGGTGTCCAGCAAAGGGGAAATATGTCTCTGCTTTTTCATTTCACTATGATGGATGAAGAAGTCTCTGAGGAGTGTGTGTTTAAATTTGATACTAGGATCTTGAGTCATGCCTACCTTTTGAGACACAATATTTAAACAGAGAGCTCAAATCAGAAGATGTTCCTGGATGGTGAAAGCAGACATGAGTCAGGGAGGGACTTTCAGCCATCTCTTTTAAGACTGTCCATTAAATGTTTGGTTAACAACACTGAGGAGAAATTATGTGTAAATTAAAGATTCTATCTATTTTCTATGTGTGTGCTGAAAGAACTACAAACTGAGCTAAAAACTACCCTAAGGAAAAGTGACTCTTGCTATTTCCAGAAGAAAACCAGAAAATAAATAAATTTTTAAAAAAGAAGGTACTGGATGATTTTAAAGAGGTAATCTCCAGCTCATAATAATCTCAATGTCATGAACCATGACCAGACCTGGAATTGCCACCAGTGGGTGACAGTGAGGCTTTGGGGAATTCAAGGTTTGCAGTTTTGCAGATACTCAGCCCATCAGAGCCCTTTCCCTTTCCATGGCTTTCTTTCCTCAGACATGGAGTGCAACTAAGAGGCGTTATACAGACTTTTACCATCTAAACTTGGTTTGGCTGCTCCCTCACAACAGGAATAAGTTTTCTGGATATTGCCCTGTCCAGTTAGTCTGGGGGGTAACCATCACCTTTTTTTTTTTTTTTTTTTTTTTTTTTTTTTTTGCATAGAGGAAGAGATGGATCTTGACCATCATTGGGGCTGTGTTCACCTGGCAGGTTTCAAGCCTTCTGTGCCAAGGACAGTCCTGAGAAATGCCCTGCACAGCTTGGCCAACTTCTCCAGCTGCCATTTTCATTGCCCTTGAAACAGGTTAATGCTCCTGAATGTGGCCACGAGGTTCAGACATTGACACCTTGGTGAGGAAGTGGAGAGCGTTCAGTGTGGTTTGCTTTCCAATGTTTGGATTGCAGCAGATCTGGCCTTGCAGTGGAAAGGCTCTTTGGCCCTATGTGGACTAGAGGCTTGGCCGTGCTCTGGCAGCCAGGCTCCCTCCTGTGGAGAGCTGCTGGCCATGCCAGTGGCCTGCCCCCTGCACACCCCTGGCCCCACCACCCGGCCCTGCAGCTGAGTCCCAGCTGCAGACTTCTGTCTCAGCTCTGCTGCTCAAAGGTTGAGACAAAAGGGCAGCCCATGTGAGAAAACAGAAATGTCTATATAAACACAGCAATACAGCTTAAATCGAGCTTTTCCTGCTCTGTCTTCTACTGCTGCAGACAGGCTATTCCCTCCTTCCAGGGAGAACTTCCCATCTGAGCCTTCAGCACAATTACATTGCTTGTGGTGTGAACCAACACTGCTTCACCAAGATTTAGCTCCAGCCATCGTCCTCAGGAAACTGATTCAATTTTTCTGCATCTGGTGACCACTGCCCAGGGTCATAGTCTTTCATAAAAGAGCTGATGCAATGCCAGGGCCACGGTGCAGGGCAGCAATGAGCAGAGCCATGTCATGGGCAGCACAGGCCATGAACTTCAGCACCAGATTTCTTTAGAAATACATGGTCTAATGTAAGGCTGTTTCCACCTTCCTAAGATCTCCCCACAGGTTCACGACTCAGCTGAGGCAATGGGCAAGTGAAAAATTTTTGCAGAATTCTTATCAGAGGGTCTCACAGTTTTTCATCAAGGCTGGGGAAAATGAGGCAAACCAGCAGTGAGGTTTACCACAAGACAGTATCAGTGTGCTGACACCTTAAGAAAAAGAACTGCCACATTCCTGTTCTGGGATGCACTAACCACCCTGGTTTTGCTAACAGAGTGCCAGAATGCAGATAAAAGCATGAAAGCTAAGCTAAGGTTCTTTTATGATATGTCCCTTCTTATTTTTCCCCCAAAAAAAAAAAAAAAAAAATCCATTTAGCATTAAGTTTTGCAAGGGGATTTCATCTGGTGTTGACATCTTGGAAATTTTATTGGATCTCCTCGGTTACCCCCTCCAAAACTGTTGAAAAAGCATGTACACAATAATTCTTGCTGCAAGGGCTTTGCAAAGTTTGTTTAATGTTGTTTACTTATCTTCTTTTTAACAACATTCCCTGTCTCCCATTTTGTCTTCTATTTCATAGCTGGAAGTTGAAACAAGAATAGGAGACTCAAGTAATGAGAGAATAAGCTGAAAACTGGGGAAAGAAATTAACCCCATGCCAAAAAAAAAGGGCTTGCAAAAATTTTCCTATGATTATTTTCTGCATCTCTTGCATTGATTTCCTGAAGAAGTACAAAGCAATTCAGGCTTTACAGCTTTTTCTAGAGGTAGGAGAATCATGCCGTGGGTCTTTCATTCAAGCAGCAGTGCTAGGGTGGCTCTCTGTCCTTTCACCAATGCTTTCTCTCCTCCTTACCCTCATAAAGAATCTGCTCTTCAAAGGTGTTGAGCCCACTCTGGGGAGCAGAAGAACACTGCCATCACTCACCACTGCTGCCAGCAGTCTCTTAGGTGCCTCTGGTTTTGACAAGTTGACTTTTGGGCACAGTTATGTATTGCAGAGAAATAGGGTAGGGGACCATGGCTACAGAATGAGTTGGGACAGGACCTGGCTCAGACTACAAGAGTTCAGAGTTAATGCCTGCTTGAAATATGATGGCAACTGCAGATCTTTTGGAGTTGTCTGTTTCAGCAGTTCAGGTGCCAGGGATCAGATGCCAGCTTGTGGGATCACCACCCTTGTTTGATGTTGTTTTCTCCCCATGCTTTCTTTTGGAAGCTGATAATCCTGTGTTATATTTTCACACGCTCTTCCTTGTCCAGGAGAGGTAACAAATGGCTTTCAAATTTGAAATGGAAAGCAAAGAATTGTTTAGTCACCTGGGTCCAGACATAGTGACTTGAGGAGCCTGGTATCATGGTATTGACCAAAAGTGCTATCATGTTTACAAGAACTGGCAGCATCCTGGTCACTTGCTTGCTTTCTATCATGTTCCCCCCACCACACACACACACACACACACACACCTTAAAACACCATCTGTTGCTCTATGAATTCAATGGTTCCCACAAATTCCTGAAGATCCCCTGCTCCATCCTCACTCTTCAAGTATGGCTAAGCTCAGTATGGATTACCTCCTCAGTTGGGAGCATCCAGAAGAATAGCACCGCCCAATATCCCAACTGCCTTTGGAAGGGCAAGGGCTGGAAGAAGATGATGCTTACCTTGCCACCCATTGCTGCTGAGTGGGAAATGTGGGATTAAAGGCAGTCAATAGAGTGGCTGAAATCACTCATGTCTTACTGCCAGGGTTAGAAGGGAATGCAAATGTAACTGGGGTGATGGCCATGGCTCCAGGCTATGACCAGGATGGCAAAATTCCTTGTCATTGATGAGAGAATAAGTGCCAAGATAATCTTATCAGCATCAAGAATTAGGCTGATAACATGCTGATGACTGGGATAGGGTGCTTATCTCTGCACTTTGCTCCATCCCTTTCAGTCTGACTCAATGCCAGACACCCTGCCCACCCTCCTCCCCTCCTGTTACCCCAAACAGGCTTTGCTCCCAGTCCTCGGGCTGCCAGCAGCAAGAACCCAGCCGGTATTGTCTAAACAGGGCCATACAATGGGCAGCATTGTTGATACTGGATTTTTGCCCTCATTGAAGATGACCTCACAGCCCACCCCTTGGCCACTTCAGCCAGCCCCTCGGGACTGTGAGGCTGTCTTTTGAACTCGGGTAAATAAATTGGGAGAGGAGGGGGAGAAAGGGATGGGGACCAGAGGAACACAGCGGTCTTTGTGTCGCCACCCTCTCTCCAGCACTGGTGCTCTCTGGTGTCCTACCCACATCAGATGTGGCAGGCCAGGTGCCAAGGAGCCGCATGCCGAGCGCCCATCGCCGCCGTCCCGCCCTGCGCTCGCTGGGCAGCGGCACCTCTGCGCTCCTGCGCCTCCCTTCTCCGGGCTCCGCGCATCCCGGCTGGCCTCCCTCCTCCTCCAGCCCTTCCGTGCCTTCCTTCCCACATCTGCAGCCTACATCTCTGCCCCTCTCTTCAGGCTGCCACCGTCCTCCCCGGTACCCCATCGCCCGCTGCCAGCCCCGCGCAGTGCCGAGCAGGGACCGGCAGAAATGCCACCTCCTGGTGACTGATCTGACCCAGCGCAGGCGGCGTGGGCAGTGCAGTGCCACGGTGTCCCGTGCTCGGGTGTCAGCCCGGCTTAGCCGCAGCTAACACAGCCACCAGCCCCGCTGTGTCTGCAGGCGGATCTCCACCGGTGCGGGACAGAGGCGATGCTGCGTGGCTGTAAGCGTGAGCCCTGGGGACACATTGCCACACAGTCAGCACACGGGGAAACTGCAGCACGGGGGAATGGTGAGGACACGTCCAAGGTCAGCTTGCAGCTGCCTCTTGGGCAGAGCACAGTGTCCCATGCCACTGTTTATCCTGTTTGTGTGCGTGCTCTGCATCATTGCATTCTACCCTGTCTCCTGGCTGCAACAGCAGCCTGACCATTTGATGACTGCCCCAACATTTAGGAGAACAAAAATAGTTTATCAAAGTTAAAAATAACCTGGGATCTAAAGATTTGAGAGACATCTCCCTTACATACTTGCTAGCTGAATCTCAGTTATTAATTTTTACCCTGGAGATGTTTCTGATAGACTCCTGTTAGAGGAAGCAGGCATATCCTGACAGGGAGACACTGGTGGGGTTGCCCTGAGAATGCATACATGCTGCTGGGATGAGAAGCAGGAAGGGCAAGGGAGAAACTTGCTGGACCCTCAAACCAATCATCCCTACTCTAGGCTTATCAGTGGCACACAGACAAAAACTCAAAGATGGGGTGTGTCTCTCCCTGTCTGCTGCCTCCGACTTTGGCTGCATCCATACCTCAGTTGCTTTTAAAGTGAATGTTTTCTTTCCTCTTGGACAACAGGACTAGAGCAGAGAGCTTTGTACTACTCCAGAAGCCAGCATTGCTTTTCCTCTTTTCACTCTCTGCTTATCCCAGTGAAGAGCTATATATTGTCAGCAGCATTTTATTGGTTTGGGGATGTTTTTTTTGCCTACAAGGATGGTGCTTGTGTCTTTGTCTAACTCCATTTGCAACTGAAAATCCTTCAGGATTCCCCTCTGAGCAGAGTGCCTCCCCATAATGGTGTACGGGCTGCAGTAGTATGCATGGTTGGCCCAGTAAAGGACATTTTGAGTGCTTAAGGAAAAACGTCCTACAAGCTGTTATGTTTCTGCCCAGCAAAAAGGTCCTACAAGCTGTTAGGTTTCTGGCCAGGAACATTTTTAGGTTTCCTTGCTTGCTCCCTTACCCGCCTGCCTGGTTTTGCTGCCTTTTCAGGTCTTTAAAGAACTTGTTTACCCTGTCTCCTCTAAAGAATGGAGCTGAAAATACTCTTGCCTTTCCATGTCTACCTCCTCACTTAAAGTAAAGGGTTGCAGACTTATGGGTTCCTGTTAATTTTGGTGGGTAAAAATGTCCTGGTGTTTGTGTTTGGAGTGTTAATAGAGGGAAAGTTCTGTTGCAAGTGTAAAAGAAATCCTGAGCAGGTAACACTGAGGGGATCCTGCAGCCTGGTATCATCTGCTCTTAGCTACTTCTGCTGTGTGGTGGTATTAACGCAGCAGTCTCATTGAAAATGTCAGTCTACAAAGTTTTTCTTACAAAGTCTGGTCCTCATGGCACTGGAGAGGTGAGCAGATGACTGACCATCACATGCATTCACACAGCAGGCATTTAGTGTGTTTTGGAAGGTGAGTGTTTTCCTTTGTCTGAGCTGTGTTTGAGAGGATCATGTTTGCAGAGGATTCAGGAATAAACTTCAAGAACAACAAATGTTTGCACAGAAATTACTTCTACCTTCTCTAATTGATAATGATAGGTGATTTTATTACTGATTCTTTGAGAAAATAGAGTAAGGTAAGGGTGAGGTAGCAGAATTTTATGGCTTTTGGTATAGTTATATGACATTATCACAACTGTTCTTATCCTCCTAATTTTATCTAGATGAAGATTAGTTGTGAAGGTGTTGGGAAACTGGGCTAGGAGCCCCCACTTTCAGTCTGAGTGTTCCTGGAACAACTCTGGGATCCATAGCTGCAGTACAGCTACTTTAATTTCCTTGCTGATACACGTGAAGAAACAGACCAAACTTCTTCCTTCTGTAGACTCTACTGGCCTAGGAAGAGTAGAAAATGTGTTGGAGGTCACTCTGCTTAGATTTCCAGTTAGATCTTCGCAAATGAGATACATGGACTGAACTAAATAATAGGATACAATTCACTAGACAAGTACAAAGCTCTAGTTTGAGGTGGAGTCAACTACCTGAACCTGTACTGGGAGAGTAATTTGGTGAGATATCAGTTCTGCAGGGCAACAGTGGAGCATGTGCTCACACTGCCACACTACAAGCAGAGTCAACTGTAGGTGTACAAACAGCAGCATATGATAGACACAGGGAGTGACTGTCTGGTTCTGCTTGGCTCTGGAGTCACCCAGGGTCTGAGGGTTTTCTTTGTTTGTCCACTTGTGCCATTTTGTTTTTTAAATAGCCTGCTGACTCTGTGGTGTGCCTTGGGAATAACAACTCTGAAAAAGGATTTGCATGTAAAGATTAGCAACGCTAAAACTTGAAGAGCCTCCCTGAACAGCAAAAATATCACACAGGGAGAATCCAGGTAGAATCCTTTGCTGCCTGTCCTGCAGCAGCAAAGTTTTTTTTCATGTGTGACATTCAGCTGCACAGCTTTGGAGAATGCCTGTCAGGATGGCACCTCTTAAACCACTACTGCAATGCCTCCCACCCAATGATGTCCCCACCTGATCACAGCTTCTGAGATATGCTGAAAGCACCCCACAGGTATTCCAGGATCCCAGCTAAAACACCTGAATGCTGAGATGGAGTGACTCTGGAAAGCACTGGAACACAGATAGGAGCTAACTGGTGTGCAAACACACAATGTTGCCAGAGACTAGTCTGGACCAAACTCCTTCTTCACCACTTCTTTCTCAATCACTCAAATATATCCTTAAAAAACTAGCTCAATCAGGTGATTGGACCATCCCTTAATATCAGTCATATGCAGCACCTAATCCCAAAACTGATGACAGACCTTGGGTGTTCAAATGGCCACTGAAACCTTTCTCATCTTGTCTTCCTACCTATAAAATATAAACTGGTTGGATTATTTGGAATTACATGGTGAGGGATAAGTAGAGAAAAATAAGTATTGTGCAGCATGGGATTGTGCAGGTTGAATGGATATAATTGTGCTGCAGACAAATGATTTCCATCTAAACAATGATTTGGTTACAGAGAACAAAAATAGAAATGTGGTGAATAATTTGCAGCTCCTGAGGAATCTGCCTCTCTGGTCTCTAGCCAGGACTCCCAAAAGAACAGTGGAGTGAGCTCAGGATGTGCTGAGGTAAAACTAGAGCAGCTCTTTAGTGTCCAGAGGGCTCCTGCCTTGGTTTCCAAAGATGTCAGGGTTTTTTCTTTTGCATTTCCTCCCTGGGGCTCACAGCTGGATCTCAGGAGGTGCCAGGCCTTCAGATGCAAGGACACCTTCTTCTGGTGCTGCTGGATGTATCCCAAACATTTCTTTCGCCCCTGGGAACAGGTTATATCCTCTTCGTTAATGTGAGCCTTAGCCATAGACTATGGGAAAAACAACCAAAATGTCAACTGCTGACACTTGACACAGCTGCTGGAGGATGGGGAGAGGGATATTCCTGCAGCAGGTATCAGAGATTCCTGATGCTTCGTCCTGGATGACCCTGATTTCAGTATCTCTCATTGCTAAAGTTTGCTCCAGGCATGACAGGAACAGGCAGAGTGAGTTCCCTGTCCAGGAATGAGTTACATGACAGTTAACCAGTGCTGAGGATTTAAGTTTGAACTGCTAATCCAGTTTTATACCCCATGCCCCACCCTCTGGACTTTCCCTAAATTATTCTGCATGGGGTATCTGCATTGCCTGCTCTTGCCAGAGGCCCTGAGAGGTGGAAGTATTCCTAAAATCAACATGCAACAATTAAACTCCAAAGAGCCTGGCAACTCTCAGCAGATGGCCATGGTATGTCCTCTACAGCATGCCTGCCACTCATGTTGTAGCTTGTGCATGATTTGCAAGGATCAGTAACCAGCCAGAAAAAGTTTTCCCAGCTGGAATAAATTGCACTCCCTTCATCCCGAACACCTGCAGTGGTCCTCGGGTGAGATTGGTTGATAGCTGAGTGCTCTGCTGAGCATTTAAAGAAGCCTGGCTGTAGGATATTGCTGTGGCTCTGTCCTGGCAAAGACAGGCTGGGTCTTGTTGAGGCTATGCTGGCTCTGCCCGTATTATCCGTGTTAACCGGGGTGACAGGCAGTAATTGTCTGAGTCTGATAAAGGACAAGCCCAATGTGGTATGGAAGGTGGGTGCTGGTGCGGTTGGGATTTCCAGTGGTTGTGGCTGCCGGGGAATGCAGTTCCCGGCAGAAATGAGGAGGGGGCAGCGCAGTGAGGGGACCATTGCGGGTCCAAGGCGGGGTCCCGGCTGCACGGAGGGCACCGGGCGGGCCATCCTGGGGCTGCGCGGCCCCGAGGCCTTGCGGTACCAGCGGTGCTCGGTGCGTGTGGCCACCGCCACAGCGGGGAGACACCCGCTGCGACGAGCACTCACAGCGGCCACCACGGGCCCAGAGAGAGAGCGAACCGCGGCCGCTGCAGGAGGGCGTGAGGCGGGCGGGGACGGGCCCGGGGGAGCGTGAGGCGGGCGGGGCCGGGCTCGGCGGCGCCCCGCAGACAGCGCGGGCGGAGCGCCGCTGCCACCTGGCGGCCGGGGCCGGGCGGCGCGGGCGGGGACGGGGCGGTCCGGCCTGGTCCGGACGGGAGCGGCCGGGGGAGGGGAGCCTCCTGGAGCATCCCGCGGGGCTGCCAGCGGCCGGGGGGACAGGGGAGCCTCGGGTATCCTGGGCTGCCAGCGGCCGGGGGACAGGGGAGCCTCCTTGGAGCATCCCGCGGGGCTGCCAGCGGCCGGGGGACAGGGGAGCCTCCTTGGAGCATCCCACGGGGCTCAGCTGAAGGATCTCGCCCCAGCTGAGAGGTGTGCACGTGTCTGAGGTGGGCTGGACTACCGTCACTGAAAGATTTGCACACCATCCTTGTGGGGTTCTTCCAAAAAGGAGAAATGATCAATGATGCTCCAAGTGAGCTTCCCGATCACGGCAACCGTGTGCCAGTTTGTAGCCGCATGCAAGGAACCTCCCAGCAAACCTGGCAGGGGTGGCCACAACAGTGAGTTTAAGTGCTTTACTAAACTCATAAGCATGTAACTGAAGGGTAGATGAAAAGCACTGAAGTATAAATAATAGCAATGAAACCATGCAATATTTCAATGCAAGATTTACTGTGAATAAACAGAAAAAACCCCATTGGCATTACTTACACTTCAGAGATCAAATGCTTCAAAAAGTGCTGGTGCATCTAAAAGTGGGAACACCAGCAGGCACACAAGTTCTGGGGGAAGGAAACAGAGACCTCCTTTTTATTAGTCTCCCATTATATGAATTATGCTATTGCATCAGAAAGCTGGATGTAGCACTGTAATTCTCCATCATGCTTGCTTCTGTTAACAAAGCTGATGGAAACTACAATTCCATCTCTCATATCTGATGCATCCTGCTATTTTTTCCCTTCTGTGTTAGCCCATGTAGTAATGCAACATTCCTCAAAAACCAAGAGCGATGGATCAGCATTCCTTCTTCTCATCACGCTTATTCAACACAAGCTTGCAGCCTGCTGTGTTCTCAGGGCTTTTACACAGGGACTCTCTTGCATCTGGCAGATAGCTGGATTGGGGAACAAATCTTTGGTCTGAGTCCTGCTTTGTGTTTGTAGGGACAGTGGTAGGTGTTTGCTTGTGATATGCCATGGGACACAGACTGTGCGTGTCCCTCTTCTGCTGGCTGTGATAAATCTGTGTCAAAGGAGCAGCCTGTATCCAAAAACCCTGTCCCTGTCACTGATAGCAGCCCAGCCTATGAGAAGTGGCCCCTTGATGGAAGCTCCCTGACTTGTGACAAGCGTGGGTCACCTCTGGGAGCAAACTGTGGGTTGATTGACTCCCAAGAGCTGGCTTCATTGCACAGGAGGAAATAACTTTTGTTTTGAAGCTGATCCTCCTCAGGCACTTCTGTTTTTTAGGTGTGGTTCTCACTTGGGTATTCATCACTGCCCACGGTGTGTCACAGACTTTCTCCCAGCAATGCCAGTTGGCCCAGACAGTTCCTAGGAGCACAAAGTGTGTTTGCTGCATGTGTGTGTGTGTTAACATGCCCACACATGGATCTGCACAGTTGCATGTAGTGCAATGAAGCCTTAAGAAAACAACACCATGCAGAGTGACAGTAAAGGTTCTTCATAATCAAAACTGTACTTAGAGATCAAGAAAATTTAGTTCTATATTCTAAAAAGAGGAAAGATCAACGTTATCTTGTAAAGGACCTGATAACTTCATCCTATGCCTGTTTCTTTCTGCTCAGGGGGAGTTGTACATGAAAAGTCCCTGTGAATTTGCAGCCAGCCAGTGTCCCCACTGAAGGCCACTGCACAGGTACATGAATGTAAGAGAGCTCTCCAATGTGTTAGGAAATATGTGCTAGTAAATGTGTCTTTGTACAGATGTTTATGAAAACTTATTGCTAAGTTATGCATCATGGTAACAAGCTTTTATAGGTCAATTTCAATCTGTCTTTAGCTAAAATGTCCTTTACTCTCTCTTTACCTTCTCCTCCTCAGGCAGATCTACCTTGACAGATTGGAGACATGTAGGGCTGCTTATTGAAACATTTCTCACATCTTGGTCTGCAGAAAGCAGACCTTTTGTGCTGGTTCCTCATCAAGTCTCTCATGAGGTGGTTGAGTTCCTTAATCTCTCAACATAACTAGCATAGGAATGGTATTATTTAAATGTAGATAAAATACACCTGTTTGGTCCAAAAAAAGAGATCGGCAGAGAAGACTTCATTTAAATGAAAACATATGAATGTTAATACACTGTGCTGGGAAAATTTTCAAAATGTGTCATAAACAGTTTACTCAACACCAAGGTACTGTGCTTGAAAGTCTGTTTTTTCATTTCTGATGTTTAACAGTTGATTAGTGCTGTCACCACCACTTTCCCTTTCTCTATTCCTGATGCAATCCATAGAGATAACAACTATCTCTAGCTCTGTTTATGTTGCCTGGAAGTGGGAACCAAACGCTTCTGTTGATGAGAACCTGCTGAAAGTGGATTATTGCCAAGAGAATTAACATAGCACCCTAAGTAAGAAAGCAGGAACTTGGATATAGAATTATTTATGCATGGTTGTGTCTCTGTTTGTTTTAATTGCAGTGGAGAGTGACTATAGAATACTGTGTACTGCTAAACTTATATACAAAATTTCTCAAGAACAAGGCATCTGTAAAGCTTTAAACCTCAGTGACGATGATTAAGTTCTGGCAAGAACACCAGAAGTATTGTTCAAAATCTGTGCCAAAACTGGTTCTGTTATAGAGCTGGATATTTCTGTCATGGTCCTCTATTCAACACAGAAAGTTGGTCTGTAACTGGTGTCCCAGCATCACCTCTAGCTGGTGAAAACGTTTCTGCCAGGGCTGCTTCAGCAGTGGCTGGTGAGCTCCTGGAGAGCCTGTCTTCTTGGGTCTAGTGAGCAGAGTGACTATGCTCAACAATGACTGCTCTTCATTAACTTTTTTCTAACCATGAAATCGAAATGCTTTGTAGTTCTAATTCAATGTTTGATAGTGCTTTTTTTTGAGGGGGGTGGGCTTGGAGCTATGAACTCTTTGATGCTCTCTTCTCTTTACACAAAGGAATTAAGTGTGAGATATTGTTTAAAGGTCTGTGTGCTTGGCACATTGACAGAAAAACTTCTGTGGCTGTGGCACTTTGTCTTATCCTAACATGCTGAATCCCATTGTGATAGTCGTTTCTGGTTTTAGAAACAGTCTTCCCTGGGTATCTCTGAAAGGTTTTATCTAGGCCTGCTGAAAAATGGATCTCAACAAAGAAGGGAAAAAGAAGAATGAAGAAGAGAAACTCTGTTGGGCTGGTTTTCACAAGAATAAAAGTTTGGTGAATAAGGCCCAAGGTACTGTAATGAAAAGAGATGTGAGGTAAGTGCTCACAGATGCTACCAGACATACACTGTTCCTTGGCAGGAAATACTGCTCCTCCACATGGGCTTACATCAAACACCACAGAGGGCATAGCAGAGTGATCTATGAGGTCCTGAAGTCTGGATCATATTCTCCCCCAGCTGACACATCTCCCATCATTCAAGTTTACTGGCTGAAAAGGAGCTTTCTAAGACCCACATAAATTGCGTCACCTCATGCTGCCTGTAAAGCTTTGCATGTGTTCCCTTAATTACAGAGTGCTCTTGATTCTGCCTTGTGTTAGGCTCTTCAGAATCAGGTGACACAGCCATGACCTGTATTCTGGGCTAGGTAGGTGACTTGGTCTTTCAATACAGGACAACTCCCCTCCTTTCACCATCTGTTCTGTGCCCCAGCCAGAGACAGGAGATCTGCACTGTACCTGAGTCCTGAAAGATGGGATGGGATGTGTGGTGGTGCCACAGGCAGCCAGAGCTGCACTGTGAAGAAAACCCCCATGTTTCCCCAAAGCAGCAGCCCTGCATGTAAGCCATGCTACTTGTGCATGGGCAGGGGTATCTGCTGTATAGCCCCAGGAGTGCAAATAAATGTCTGGCTCTAGCATGTGGCCTTTCACTGGGGCCTCATTCCTTAGCATTGCTGCTGCTGCTGCTTGGGAGCTCTGCAAATGCTTCCCGTCTGTTGAACTCAATGATTCCGTGCCACTGCTTTCATCTTGTGAGGGGCTAATAAAACACAACGGGCCCTAATAATACCAAATTCAATCAAAGGATCCAACCCAGACCTCCAGTGACTTTCCAGCCACTAAGACTCCCCTCTTAGTGCCCTTGTCTCACTGTTGTTCAAACAGCTGCTTAGTGCCATGACCTTAGGGGACATCTCTGCATATCCCCACTGGATTGGCAACATCACCTGCACGAACATTAGAGTCCAAAGAAAGCATCCTGACTTGGGCCTACAGGTGTGAGAATCATGTTGCTTCCTTGGATAATGCCAGAAAAATAGCACCCAATGAGAGGCACCTCTTCTGAATTATGTATTCAGCCTGAGGAAGGACCAGGCTCAGGCCACAAATTCATTTGCAGTCTCATCACCAAGACAAGTGTGTGTCCCAGGGATACGCCCTGGCACCCCTCAGGGTACAGTCACAGGATCTGTAGTGCCTGGCACAACTACTTGCTGGTGGCCAGTGGCAAGGTGGGTGCAGGCAACTCCCAGACACTGTTATTGCCAGTTTTGCCTGTTTGTTATTTTGGTGTGTTTTGTGGGTTGCTTGGTTTTTGGTTTTTTGTTTGGTGGGTTTTTTGTTTGGTTGGTAAGGTTTCTTTTCAATCAGGCTTGCCTCAGGGCTGGCTGGCACTGCAGGGCTTGTGGAAATACTGCAAAAGCAGGAGATTCCACCCCCTGGTTTCCAAAACGACCACTGCATTTACTCTGTGTTTCACCCCTGCTTTTACAACTAGCCAAGGAAGAGGAAGAATGCTCCCGCTCTTTGGCCCCTCATGAAAGTGGGAGCCCCCAGCCCCGAGCCAAGGCTGCTGTCCAGCCCCTCTCCCAGGGCTCTCTCGTGGGGTGCCCCCAGAACTGACCCGGCTGCAGCACACGAGGGGTCTGGTCACTCCCCACCTGCAGCCTCCTCTTCTCATGACAGCATCTCGCTCTGCTTTTCCTAGTGAGAAGCAGAGAAGGCTCCTCCTGGACTTGTTGGTGTTCCCAGGGTGACTGGGATAACAGGGCTGGCGGTAGTAGTGCCACCCCTCTGATCGGTGTCACCAGCTGAGCTGATATAAAAGAAAGAGGGGATGCTTACTCTCTGTGGGGAGCTGCTGGTGTGCCCTCTCCTGGCTGCTGAGGCAGACAAGCTGTTTGGCATTGATTAACTCTGATAACTTTTAATTCCAGCCTGGGCAGGCAATCATCACAATTCCAGTTAGAGAGTACTTCTGCTGGCAGTGAGTAGTCATGAATTTGTCTCACCTAAACAACAAAGCTGAAAGCCACTTTAAAGTATCAGAGGTGCATGAACTGAAGACAGTGGGAAAGAAAGCTTGGGACAACCCTGTTTACAATGGCTCTCCCTCTACCTCCTTGAAAATTCAAACCATTTACAACCCCAAGTCTATGCTGGAGAATCCCTATGAGAATTTTGAAGAGGCTGGGGATCCACTGCCCTACCAGGAAGAAGGGAGCAAAGCTTTGAAGACAAGTCCTTTCCTCAAGTGCTGCTCCTACATCTTCAGAGGCATCCGAGGTAAATCTCTGATATCTTATTAGAAGGGACCTATTAGCCCTCAGAGCAATGGTGTGGGAGGGAGGGGAGGAAGAGAGGGGATGCAGAAGGTAGAAACCTCATAGTGTGTGTGTAGCCCAGGGACCTGTTCAACATGCAGCAGCATTACTCCAGAGATCATCACTGGCAGACCTGAAAGGAGCATCCTCATTCTGTGTGCCTTGCTATAGCTTCATGGTCTGTCCTGTTACCTTTACTACTAGGCAAGGGACTTAGTGGTGTGCTCAAAGTCATGCAGTGAATCTGCTGGCAGAGCTTAGGTGCTCCGAAACCCCAGGAGCCATCACTGTTGTGGTGAGACTATTCTGTCTTTGTGTGCATTTTCTAAATAGTGGTACTGGCTCCTGTGCTACAGTAACATAAGAACTGATAGATGTACCTACCAGAGAAAATCTAGCACTGTCAGGACTGAAACGTAGGGAATTACAGCAATGTATCAAATAATGCTTTGCTTGAAGATAGCAGAAAGAAAGAGGTGTTGTTTTCCACTTTAGAAGATAAAGGGGAATGAAATATTACGTAGGCTTATTCAGAGGCAAACAAAACCCTGGGGGCAAGATAAGTCTTCTGTCAGGATACAATCCTGAGTAAGGACATTATTTAAACAGTTTCTTATAGAAGGCATAAAATCCTAATACTTTGAAAACAGGAAAGATAAAGCAAAGAAAAAATAAATTCTTGCTAATGTGTCTCTTTTTTCCTCTCTTGGAAGGCAAGAACCTTTCTCAGAGCCGTACCCTCTAACAGTATGAGTGAGTGAATAACAGTATAGCTTGGTCCTGGATTGCACAGCCCCTCTGTGATCAATACTTTTGTCATTGCCATTACAGTCTAACACAACTAATTCACATGGAATTCAGAGCAGAGGCTTTAGAGATTTCTCCTGACCAAGGAACAGTGCTGAGTGGGTTTGGTAGCTAACTACAGATTACTTTTAGGCAGTGTATCATTTACCTGGTTTATACTGAAATGTTTTTTTCTAGGCATTGTTTGAAGCTTAAAATGGAAAAATGTATCCACACTTGAACATCAAATTTCCATTTGTGTGCTGCCGGAGTTGAATTTGTAGCATGCAAATGAGGATAAATGTCAGGATACTACATCATATTCTTCTTCTGACTGTTGCAGCAGTGTGTCCTGACACTAAGGGTGGTAAATAGGAATGTAGGAAATACCAAAGCTGGGAATCCAGATGCCTGCCTCTTTGAGCCTCACCAAAGTGGGGACATTTTCCTGAAAGAATTTGCTTCCTTCCTTTGCATCTTTACTAGGTGCTCATCATTTTTCATTGCCAACTTTCCCCGTTTCCTTTCCATTTAGTCACCTTGGTGTCTCACATGGAAAATAGAAGTAGTACATATAAGTCAGTTAGAAAATGAGAGTTTGAGAGGTTGGGTTTTTGTTTAAAAACCATTTCTTGGGATTGCATGTCTATAGCTAGTGGTAATAGTTGATTATTAAGCTATTTTTTGTCCTCATCAGTTACTGTGCTGGGTTAGTAGTGAGTAGCTGCTGCTCCTAGTGTCACTGCTCAGGACCATTCCTCTCTAAGCTCTCTAAGCAACTGTGTGTCCTGGCTCCTGCCTGCCTCCTGCCACCTCTGCTGTTTCATGCATGGACAGACTTTGCTGGGTATCTGGGTGCATGGTGGTTGGTGAGGGATACCCAGCTTCCCACTGCCTTTGGAAGAGGATCTCCAGTTGTACCTGAGACTGTGAGCTAGTCATCACTCACCTGGGTCACAAGTCTGGTTTAAAAACACACTCAGAAGATAATGTAGGTGTTGCCAGTAATTCTTATCAGTCACTTGTTACTATCAGGAAGGTAAGACTTACAAATTAATTGCATTCATAGCCTATTTTCCAGATTCTGTTATTTTTTCTTTGCTCAGCTGTGTGAGTGCTGGATGGTCATTCAAGGTGCCATAAGGAAGACTGAATATCTTCTAGCCTTGAGTCCTTCTACTCCAAATGTCATGTCCAAAATAGCTGCAACCCCAAGGGGGTAGGTGGTGCCAAAGGAGACAGAAATGGGGACATACTTCATGTATGAGATGATAGATTTCCCTGGCATGTTTCCTAAAGACACAGCTGAAAATAAAGCTCAGCTGATACAGTATTACAACTACTGCATGCAATCTGAAAAGACTGGAGCAGCCTCATGGTCCTACAGATATTATTTTGGGCAAGCCTCTGAACCCAAGTTCTCAAGGGTATTTGAGTGTGCTTGAATTTAGGTGTTCTTGAGTACACTTATTTTCTCAAAGTAAAAGAGTGTATTTGCTGTGCATTTGCTCCAAACATATGGATAGTAGGGGTTCCCTGCTCATGCAAAAACACCAAGCAAACTGGTTTAAAGATTGTGATGTAGTCATGTCTATGGATGAAGGTTGTAATTTAAAAGCAACTTGAAGGGATGGGCAAATTGTTTCCCCATGTTTTTCCTCCATTGTGAAGATTCCTGTAGATCACAATACTTTCTCCTCCACAGGAGTTAACCCAGATAATCTCCAGGCTGTCATTTCTGTTGCTGGTCTGGGTTGTCCAGAACAGCCTGGTTTGCCTGCTCAGAAGTGATGGCAGATGCTGCCACGGTCACTATGGTAGTTAATGGTGCAAAAAACTCTCTAATCTCTTGAGATGCCAAAGAGCTATCAAAATCACAGGATAAATGCACACAGACCACTAGAACATTTTTGCTTATTCCAGATGAAATAAGTTTGTTGTCTGTCAGAGATGACTTCAAATGTGGGCCCTTTGATCAGCTTTGATCCTGGTTTGCAGGAGGATGGTTGTTGCATCCTACTGGGGATAGGAATGAGGGTTGAGCTCTCTGGGAGCTGCAGAAAGCAGCAAGACTATGGCAATTATTGACATGGCTTTCATCACTAGGCTTTCAATTGAAAGTTCTTATGCCTTTCAGCTTCAGGAGCATTCCAGAAATCACAACAGAAAGCCATTACAAAAAGAACAAACAAATACACTAATGGTGGTTCATCAAACCCAAAATATCAAGGCTCCTTTTAAAGGAAACATTTCTCTCTTATTGACAGCTCTGGTGACATTTAATGAGTTGTGTGAATAAATAGGATCTTTAGCTGCTGCAATTGGTGTATTGGATTCAGCTAAGCTTCTTTGTTAGATGTCCTGAAGATAATTGGGCTCTAAATGTTTCGCTGAAAATATTGAGTTAGGTTATTTGATTGAATTTTATGATGAACAAGAAAACCACAAGAGTTTTCAGGTAAGCAAGAGACAAGTATTTGGGGCCTAAGAAGAGTTGTAAAGCTAACACCAGTTCTGCAATGGAAGACCTCTCAGAAGTTCAGCTGTTGGCACATGGGTGACTGAGATGCAATATTATGGTTTCAAGAGTATTTGTTACAAAGACGGAATTTCTGCAAAGAATAAGCTGAAAAACAGTCAGGAAAATATCAAGCTATAATGAACAGAAAACAGAAGAAACATAAAACTAAATAGTGATTTAGCAAAATAAAAGGCCAGTATATTTCAGTGTTGGTTAGCCACAGATCTTTTATTCATGCTGGAATGGTTCTTCTTAGGGGTATTTAGCACATTTTTATAGGTCTAGTTTTGAAATTAAAAGTGGCTTGGCCTTGAAAAGCAACAAAACTTCAACTTCCAACAGTGTTTTTTTTGGAACAGGACTACAGTTCCTCACATGGCCCTTGAGAATGGCTGTGAAAACTTACAATCCTTTCTTTACCCAACAGGTCTGTGGGGTACTACGCTGACTGAGAACACAGCTGAAAACAGGGAGCTTTATGTGAAGACCACCCTGCGAGAGCTGCTGGTCTATGTGATGTTCTTGGTGGACATCTGTCTATGTAAGTAGCTGTCATATCTCATAGGCACCATTTCTGTGTGCATAGTGAGGGGAATAATGTG
Organism: Muscicapa striata striata; assembly: GCA_030060385.1. NCBI lineage: Eukaryota > Metazoa > Chordata > Aves > Passeriformes > Muscicapidae > Muscicapa > Muscicapa striata. The sequence continues at coordinate 325,904 of JAREIS010000273.1, read as the reverse complement.
AGATTTTTTTTTTTTTACTAGTCTTCTTTGCTCTCCTGTGAATGTTACATTTACTGTATGGGCACTCACAGCAGCAAAAAGCTGTCACAAACCTACAGAACTGATTCTGAGAAGTAAAATTACTGACCAAAGCTAACTGATATTGGTTAGACTTGAGCAGTATTTTCTGATTGGTATTATCAGTTCTAGCCATTGAGTCCTCAGTCCTAGGAGAATCTGCCTAAGGTCTTTTCTCAGTTTCACAGCAAATGCTCAGCACCCAGAGAGCAGCTCTGGAAACTTCCTGGTATCAAAGACACAGTTCAGGGAGATTTTCCCCTCTGAGACTAGATGGGTGGCTGAGGCGATAAAGCAGATGGCAGCTCACCCTGTTGTTCTTGACTGTAATGTGTCCCTGTACTGAATGCTAATGCTAATACAGACTTTGTGTCAGTAGGACAATGGCTGTTTGGTTTTGCAAAGGTTCATTTGTTATCACAAGTGAGCACCTGTGGCATGGGACAGTGAAGAGGGTTATATTTCATGGACCCCATGGCAGGAGAGATGGACAGACAATACCACCCTAAGTTACTATCATGCTGGCCCAGGGACACAGTCACTCTTCCTAAGGAACCAAGACACGCACACAGATGTACTTGTTGTCACATACTGACGCATCCAGGAGGTGTGGGGGTTGTGTCTTCAATGTCAGGTGCTTTATTTTCCTGGTGTCCTTTCAAGAGTAGGACATGTTCTTAGTGATCACCATGATGGATGTTTTCTTGAAGGAAGGAGCACTGGAGAATTGAAACAACATGTTTGTGGAAGTTAGAGCCTGCTCCTCTTGGAGTTTCTTGGTGGATGAAAACTTACCTGGAGCTTTTCACTTGGGAAAATAGGGTGGTCTTCATGGCTTCACATCAGAAATTCAAAGTATAGGTTGTGGACTTTGTTCTGAGAAATAAAATTGCCCTTAGAAATTTTGTCTGGGAACAAAAACTGTTATCCAGAATGTTCAGTTATATCCTTCAATGGTCTTCTCTCACTACTTAACTGTTATAGTTGGTCAGTCTGACAGTTTATACTCTGTAACACAGAGCAGATAAGTCTGTAAATCTCTAAGAAAGAAAAAAGCCCTAAGATTTATTATTCTGTGCCTTGCTCAGCTTACCTGCAAAAATATAAGGTACAAATAAAGTGTATATATAAATACATTTATATCAGACTCTAATATTCAGGTATAAGGAAGGACCCTCCTCTTGTTCTCTTAGTGACATATGGAATGACAAGTTCCAATGCCTATTACTACACCAAAGTGATGTCTGAGCTCTTCCTGCAGACCTCTACAGATGGCCGTGTCTCCTTCCAGTCCATTGGCAGCATGGCTGACTTCTGGGTGGTGAGTACAGATCTGGCCAGGGGAGCCCTGAAACTCAGCTAGACTGGGATATTCAGTTCCCTCTGAAGTACAATCTAGTGACTTCAGCAAGGTATTTTGCTGCCACAAGTTTTTGCCCACTACTAGCAATAGTCATTATATCATTTGCATGCAAAATGTTCATTGATTTGAAGTATAATTTATCCCTGAGCACTGTGTCCAGAATCCTGGCTAGGCTAAGTTTTGTGTGTGCCCAGAAGAGTCCATTTCCCAGTAAAACGGGCAGGACATAACAAAATAATTTTGGTGATATAAGCATCAGCTCATTGCACAGATAGGAAGTACTGGCCTAGAGAAGCCAAGAAATTTACTTCAGGTTTCCTTGTGACACAAGTGGCTTTGAATCCTAGAGTTCAAGATCTTCAAGCTGGTATCTAAGTAACAGCCTGTGTCCCTTTTCATGGCATTTTGAGAAACATTAAAATTAACCTGCCTGTAATTCATGCCTGGGCTTGTCTAATCTATAGATTCTTTAGGACGAAACTGGATTAAAATTTGCAGTGATTTTTATCAAAGAGAATAAAGAAGGGGAAAAACATCTGGGGTCTAATGTATTTCTGTTGAAGAATGAGTGAAAGAATAATGAGAGCCTCAGTGAAGGCCATTGAGTTATTGCCACTACTTATCTCTGACAGCCAGAAATTATTTGTCAATTAGAGTAGCCTTTTTCTGCCATATTAAAAACACTCCAGCAAACAATGGCACTATTTTTTTCCCCACCCCTGTTTCCAGGACACTGGCACACGCACTTTTCATCACTCACAACTTGTGCCACAGCAATTCCTTGAGAATTGTGCTGTCTGAAGTAGAAGAGGCAACGAGATTGTAGGGCGCTTGTTTCTTCATCAGGCATAGAAGGTGCCACATCACAGGCCTGTGAGAAACCAACAATGACCCTGCTGCCCAGCATCCCTCCTCTGCCACCAGCCCTGGTCTTTCCTCTCCTTAACATACCTGCAGCACAAACTGCTATTACTTTCCATCTTGGGGACCATAGAGGGGTGGGTCAGGTCTTACTACCTCAATCCTAGACTAAGAAAATTCCTCTGATGCATGAGCTATGAAGGAGTTCTCTTCTGCCTCCTTTGCAGTATGCACAAGGTCCCCTGCTGGACAACCTTTACTGGACAAAGTGGTACAACAATGAGTCCCTGGCAGTGCACAGCACCCAGTCGTACATCTATTATGAGAATCTGCTGCTGGGGGTGCCACGCATGAGACAGCTGAAGGTGAAGAACAACTCCTGTGTGGTCCATGATGACTTCAAGGAGGAAATCTTGGGCTGTTACGATGTATACTCCAAGGACAAGGAGGAAAAAGTCTCCTTTGGGCTCCTCAATGGAACTGCGTAAGTTCATCTAATCCAAACTATTATCTTCTAGATCAAATAAGAACTGCCGAGCTGCAGGATGCTGGGAGTGAGTTTCTCACATAAGGCTGGAATTCCCCTTGCAGTCAGAGGCAGAAAGTTCTTTTTGTCTATCAATAAGGTCTAGTGTCTCTCTGTGGAGAAGCACAACAGAATGAGTTTTCATGTTGGCAAAGCCATGAAAAATCCAGTGGGAATACAGGAAGAAATTTTTGCCTATTTTTAAGAGCGTGAGGATAGAAAAAGACCTTTGGAGCCAGATCCATAAAATGGCAAGCTGGCATTCAGCTGGCAAGTTACTATTTGCTTTCCTGTGGGATTTCAGGGGCCAGAGAAAAGGGAGTGCATCCCTTTTATCTTGACAACACGTTTCTCTATAATAATGTTACCTAGCTGCAGTTTAATAACTCTGCTCACTGCATGAATATTGATCCATGAATGAGAGGCTATAATTCATTATGAATTATATTAATATAATTGAATATGAATACAAGAGCATTCTAAGCAGATGGTTGTGTATGATGTGGTAGAAGGCAAGAGAGTAGATCCTGAGAATAATCTCCATGAAAACAAGACTGATATAGCAAACAAATCTCAGAATTTTCCCTTCCTAGTGTTGCAAATCATGTTGTGTCACTGCTGGGAAGCACTAAAAACTAACCATAGAAAACTAACCACAGTGGTTACCAGTATTATGTAGGGTTAGACTAGGAGTAGGAATTAGGTGCCAATTCATCACTTGAAAACTGCTCTTCCCCTTGAAGATATAATTTTTCCTTGGTACAAGGTACATATTCAAGCCTGGGCAGGTGAAGCCTTTGTGCCTTGTCTGTTGCAGGTGGAGATACCATTCTGAGGAGGAGCTGGGTGGTTCGTCTCACTGGGGAAGACTAACCAGTTATAGTGGGGGAGGATACTACATAGACCTCAAGATGACCAGAGAAGAGAGTGCTGAAGCCCTGCAAGTCTTGAAGGAAAAACTGTGGCTGGATCGGGGGACACGAGTTGTCTTCATTGATTTCTCTGTGTATAATGCAAATATCAATCTGTTCTGTGTTCTGAGGTAGGCAGAGTCCTGAAAATTCTTCACCCTCTTGCATCTTCCTATCAATCTGTTTCTTAAAATGCAAATATTTTATTATGGTCCACCAGTGGGGTGGGTCTGAGTGATGTCAGTAGAAATTGTATGGATTAGTGAGAAGTCTTGGTCTTGCTGAAATAACCAGTCAAAATTCTCGTCACCTTTCACCCTTTCCTATCATAGGCAGTGAAACAGCAGAGATATGGCTGCATAAACACAGACACAACATTTCCAGTCATGGTCTGGTGGATAGCTCATGCTCAAGTTTGATGCCTCCCAAAATGGTCTCTGAGCCTCCATTCCCTCATTTGAAATTGTTTCCTTGTCCCCCTCAAGGTTAGTGGTCGAGTTTCCAGCCACTGGTGGTGCCATTCCGTCCTGGCAAATCCGGACGGTGAAGCTTATACGATATGTCAGCGCTTGGGACTTCTTCATTGTTGCCTGTGAAATTGTATTCTGTGTCTTTATCTTCTACTACGTGGTGGAAGAGGCTTTGGAGCTCCGTATCCACAGGCTTCAGTACTTCACCAGCATCTGGAACATTCTTGATGTAGTTGTCATTCTGGTGAGGATCCTTGCATGCTTTTTTGGGGGAGCAGTGGCAGAGATATATAAGAGCCAAAATAAATGAAGGAATGTGGAAATTAATCTAGATAGGACAAGAACTGTCACATGTTTTTCTCTAATGCTAAAATGGACGGCAGAATAAATGGACGCACACTCTTGCGTCTAGAAGATCTGCTAGGAGAAAATTCTTTCTTAGAGATGCCCAAGAGACTGTGAAGTCAGGGCATCATTCAACACACAACAACCGTATTTCCATAGCCCACCACTAGACTGCAGTTCTGAAGTGGGATTCCAATGAGTTCTGTGACACTTTAATTTGCATGGAAAGCATAGCAACAGTGGTCACTGCAGACTATTCCTCTTCCTCTTTGCAGCTCTCCATTGTTGCTATTGGGTTTCACATCTTTCGCACCACTGAGGTGAACAGGCTGCTGGGAGAGTTGCTGAAACGCCCCAACACCTACGCAGACTTTGAATTCCTGGCATTCTGGCAGACACAGTACAACAATATGAATGCAGTCAACTTATTTTTTGCCTGGATCAAGGTATTGTAGGGGGTCTGTTCTCCAGTCAGGCTTCTCCTTCTAGACAGCTTGAGGGTTGTCTCTTCCATGCCTCTGAGTAAATGAGTGTAACAGCTATAGAGCAGAGAATTTTCCTCAAAGTCATGTGCTCTGTTTTGCAGTAAATCTGGGCAACTTTTCCCCCTGTATTCTGAGGTGAGTTATTTGGAGATAACAGTCAGGGATATGAGCTCAGACACTGTGGTTTTAGAAAATGCTGAGTACCATGTAACTTTGTCCATCCTGTACTATTTTCGTATTTTTGAGGATAATCTTGCAAACCATAGTTTGGGTTTTTTTTTCATGATGATCACTCAAGAGCTGGAAATGACTCATCTGTTGACACAGACTTTGCATTTCAACTAAAGCATCTTGGTGTGGCAGAAAGCCAGCAAGGGGGTCCATATCACCTTTAAAGAGATTTGTCCTTCTAGCAGTCCCTGTTTATATTTTCCTTTGACAGAGGGAACAAAGTCACATGTTTATGAACCCTGAGAAGGATGGTGGCACACCTGGGTTAAATGTCCTGAAGACTAAGCCACCATTCTCTAGCCAACTTTCTCCTCAGTACTTTGGTCCTGTAGTGAACCTCTTGTCTTAGTAAGCATGTGCATACATGAGAGGGACTGACCTAGCTGATGGTTTGGCCTAACTTTGTCCCCATTCTTCCATCCTGCAGATATTCAAGTACATTAGCTTTAACAAAACGATGACCCAGCTCTCCTCCACGCTAGCACGTTGTGCCAAGGACATCCTGGGTTTTGCCATTATGTTCTTCATTGTCTTCTTTGCCTATGCCCAGCTGGGTTACCTTCTTTTTGGGACACAAGTGGAAAACTTCAGTACCTTTGTTAAATGCATGTAAGTGTCTAAGTTAGTACCATGTTTTCATAATTTTATCAAAATATTTTTAATTGCTTTCCACTCTTCCCCCTAGTTGCAAATCTCAGTGTCAATCAGTCATCTGTTGTACCTCATAGTAATAAAGCCACAATGGCTATTAATAATAATTAATATTATTATTAATATATTAATAATAATAATTGCTGACAGCATTCTGGACAAAAGAAAGTAATGAGAAAACTGAGGGCAGATTTCTCTTTGTCTGGTGTTTATCACAAAGGAACAAGGGATATGGTGGAAATTGCTAAGGATATCTATTTCCATAGAAATCCCACATATATTGATCAATGTATCTGAGATGGAGGATAACCAGTGGGTGGATGAGCAACACACGGAAGGGAGTGTTGGGGAAGTGAGTTAAAATCCTGTCTCAGACAATCCTGCAGTCCATGGACCTGCTCAAGTAATGTGTGATGTTAATGGAGGTATCTGCTACAGCAATGTTTTTCAGCTTTTGTTCCATAGACCTCTTGGGCGTCCAGGTCCTGCATTTGAGGGGTCTGCAAGGGAAAACTGAGATAAGGAAGCTTAGGATCAATACACTCAAACTTCCTTCCTTATAGGGGCTATGAACTACAAAAGGTTGAAGACCACTGCCCAGTTCTAACATTTCTCCAGAATCTCACAAACTCTCTTGAAAAGAGATGGCTTTGTTGAGTCAAATGAGGGAAGTTTTGTTTTTGACTCCTATTTATACCAAAACATGCTCTGGACAAACTGAATTTGTATGGAAACCATGTTTTATTTTCCATTTGCTCTAACCAGATCAGCTTGCTTCACCCCTGAAATACTACGGAAGCATTTAACTTGCTACTCTGGAGTGACTTAGACTCTGCTCTGGTTTGTGCCTGTACCCATCTGGGCTGCAGGCAGGTTCAGGTTCACTTCAGAACTGTTTGCATGTGCCTTTTTGTGACCCTGTGCTCTTTCTTTCCCCTAGTTTCACCCAGTTTCGGATCATTCTTGGTGATTTTGACTACAATTCCATTGACAATGCCAACAGGGTCCTCGGGCCTATTTACTTTGTCACCTATGTGTTCTTTGTTTTCTTTGTGCTTCTGGTAAGCAACAAAGTCCTCCTTGTCCCTGTGTTGAAAGCAGTGTTTGAGAGACTCCTTCTGACAATCCTTGGGTTAGGTGCAAATGCTTAGAAAAGGAGTTTCAGTTACAATAGCTTTGCAGTGCAAATAGACCACAGTAGGCAGAGAGTGTGTTACTACAATTGGGAATTTGATTATTAGGGTAATTAAAGGCCAACATCTGTGAAGGTGGAGACTGAAACTGAGTGGCTTCCTAAGCAATGGATGCAGAGGGATGTTCATAATAACCAGGTTAAACACTCAGTGTCAGGAGTCCATACTTAACCTAAGATTTTGCAAGAGAAGATAACAAAGGTAGTATTTGAGGTGGGAACAAATGTACTTTCAGCCACTGCTTTAACTGCAAAAAATTAAGAAAACATGGTGTGGCTGAAACGGGCCTTTTCTTCACCATCTTTAATTTGCCCAAGAGATACCCCATAGGGAAACAACTCCTTGTTTAACTAAGTCTTGCACATCTGTGCCTGTTTCTTGCTGCTTCAGCTGCTGGAGCAGGCAAGATGGCTCAGGCATATTCATCTCACTTCTTCCTCTTTTCCTAGAACATGTTTCTGGCCATCATCAATGACACCTATTCAGAAGTCAAGGAGGAGCTTTCGAGCCAGAAGGATGAGCTGCAGCTCTCTGACATCTTGAAGCAGGTGATGAATAGTTAAAGCTGTGCTACTTTCTAGCTAAATCATGAAGCATTTTTTCTAAGTCCCTGACCTAAGTGGAATTTACTAGTGAGAAACAGTGGATGCCAACTCCAGGTCCCCCTTCTTTGTGTGCACAAGAGTCACAATTCCTTTCTGGGATAAATCAAGCTCCCAGACCCTTTGGCAATAAGATAACAAAGCAGGTGTTGAGGGAATCCTGCTACTTGATGTAGTTCTGAGGGACTTTTCTTCCCAGGGTGGTCTCTAGACAAAACTATTTCAGTCCTTAAAAAAATGCATTTTGATCAATAACATGGCAAGTCTTGCTGTGCTAAGCTGAGCCTATTACAGTGGTGTGGGTAAATTCCAGAAAAGTTTCTGGAAGCTCACAATTCTGCTGTGGGACCAATATTCTGCAAGGAATAGTATTTGAGACATTATCTTAAACAGCTGATGTGTTGGGAAATCAGATAAAGGAAGATCTGGGATGAGAAAAGCAGAGGGTTAGTGTCACTCTGAAGGCATGATTCTAGTTCAGAGATGAGGTTCATACAGCATTGCTTTATTTGCTCGAAAACTCCTGGTATTACTTAGCATATGCTCACTTGTGTCATATTGCCCACTCTGCTCTACTTTTCACTGTTCTGTGTGCATGATTCTGTGTCTGTATCTTTGGTAACAGAGCTACAACCAGACACTCATGAGGCTGAAGCTGAAGAAGGAGCAGATTTCTGATGTGCAGAAAGCCCTGCAGAATGGAACAAAACAATTAGACTTTGAAGACTTCAAGAACAACTTGAAAGAGTGAGTCAGTTTGAGGGATGCCCACTTAGTCCTTTCTCTTATTAATACAGGTGATTTTAATTTTCTGCTTTTCAAGACAAGGAAAGCAGTTAGCTCAGATCTGGGCAAGTTAAGACAAAAAAAAAATCTTTTCTCAAATGTTTAATTTCCTGTTCTAAATAGGTTTGTGTAACTATTTCTCTCCCATTTGGGATGATTAGGTTTGTCACTGGCAGGAGGAAACAACACACTGATGTCAAAATTCCCACTCTGTTAGAGCTTAACAGTATAATTCTATGCTTTCAGTTTTCTCTTTTTATTCTTTTGCAGACTGGGCCATGCAGACCATGAGATCACAGCAGCTTTCTCCAGATTTGACAGAGATGGCAACCACATCCTTGATGAAGAGGAGCAACAGCAGATGAAGCATGACCTAGAGGCAAAAAGGGTAAAAAAAAAAGGGCAAGGAAAAAGATCTTCTGTTTGGTAGACATCACTCCAGAATGGTCTGAGGAATCTTTGGGTTTATGGTATAAACTAAGCAGGTAACTAAAATATAGTTCCAACTCCTCCTGGATACAGCTGAGCATGTTGCTGCCTGTGAAGCTCTGTCTTATTGACAGTAAAGGTGACCACAAAGTTAATATGCATATTTGCAGGAGTGTCTTTGTTTTCCAGGTTGCTCTGAATACAGAGATTGAAAATTTGGGGAAATCCTATGGTGACAACAACCTGGATGAGAATCTGACATACATGGAAGCAAGGAATAACCAAACCAATAAGGCCACCTGGGTCTCCAAAGAAGAGTTCCAAGTGTATGTTTGTGCTGTCAGTAGTTTAAACACCCTGCAAATGTGGGGTCCAATTTCTGCTGCTTCTGTCCCTGATGTAACTCTTTACAGTGGTGCTGAGCAGTTTCAGTAAGGTCTTGTCCCTTTTATCTTGCACCTGTGTAAATAAGCAGATCAAAAGATAACTGAGAATGTTCTACTAATGTAGTTTGCTTGTTCCTGTAAAAGACTGAGTTGAGAAATTTTGCTTTCTGCCTCGTGAATAACCTCTGCAGCTGTCACCTAGCCACAAGCAATATGCTGTCATGTTTCAGGTCAGAAGGTGGCCCAAATAACTGGGCGAGGGAAAGTTGATACCTTCACAGAAGGTCCTGTAGCAATAAATATCCTTGATTCATAGCCTCATTGGCCTTTATCCTCCAGGTCTAAGAATAACATTTGGCTATTTCTTCCGGAGCACAGGATAAACACAGCACAGAGAATTAGTGTCTCTTGATTCTGCTACTGAGAAACACTAAGCAAACCACATAGGGCCACATCAAAGGAGAGGCAGGTGCAATATTTAATAATGGAATTATACTGTGTCTGGGCTGGGATCCATCCTAAGTAGGACCACTAATTACAGATGAAAACACAGTGTAGCAGAGAGTTATGTCACCAGTAGGTGTGAATCCGTGATATGGGAGCATTCACTTCTATTTAAGGTCTCTGGGAGAGGTCTGCAGCAAATCCCTTTATTCATCACAAGAAAAAGCTTACAAATGGTCTCCATGTCTCCCTCAGCCTCCTGCATCGTGTGCTGCAGCTGGAACAGTCCATAAACAGCATTGGCTCCAAGATCGATGCAGTGGTGAACAAGCTCGATGTGCCAGAAAGAAAAGAGCTGAAAAGGAAGGATCTGTTGGGCAAACCAGTGGGTGATGTTAGCAAGGTTGGTAGCCCTCCACCATGCATTTGAACCAGCTTTTCAGATCAGATGACCAGCACTGCTGGGAGAAAGGGCCTGGTCCCATCTTTGCTTTTCCAATCTTCATTGACTTAAGACAAAAAGGCTTGGGTAGGGTCATAATTTTGTATGATCAGTCCTTTTCTGTTTAAGCAAAATGACACAAAACCTCTTGCTTTCATGTCCCCACAGTTAACCTAGTACCTTTAAACACACCTTCTGTCTCCCTTGAGGCCAACCTCAGCCCTGTGGCAGTGGATGAAATTTGCCTGTCTTCAGTTGCTTTTTAACTGTTCATCCTCAGACATTAAAATGATCAAACTGTCCTTTCCAGCAAGAGCAGCTCATGGCTGTTGTGAACTGTGATCTTAACATCTTGCCTGTGGATTATTCATCACACAGAATCTTATATCACTGCAGATTTGTGACTTTTGCCAAAGAGTGCCCATATTGAGTTAATCAGTGTATTTTGGATCTTCAGCTTTAGAGTCAAAGGCAGCAAGGCATGTGGGAGCCATGCCACTACTTCATGGTTTTGTGGCCTCAATAATGAGAATAGCCACACAGCACAAAGTGACCTAGCAGAGTCAGAGAGAAGCCTCCCTTTTCCAGAGTAGTCTTGTGATCCCCTCCTATCTGATAGAGTGTTTTGGGAGGTGCTACTTCTCATGTGAACATGCCCAAAATCTTCTGCAAGTGTTTGTTTGTAGATTTGCTTTGCCACAGTATTTCTGTGAACGTGCTCACAAAGGATGAAAAGCGATGAATTGCTCTTTGTTTGTCTAAAGCTTGAATGTGCATTCAGCAGTGTATCGCAGCAGTGTATTGGATCTTTAGTGGGCAGGCAGGCTTGTTCTAATTTCTGAGAGAATGTGGGAAGATATTTTAGTATCATACACACCTTGCCTCTCTCCTGAAGTGTTGCTAGACTTTTTGATAGCTTGCTGACATTGCAGGTCACACTTTCTTCTTGTTCACAGGAGGAAGAAGCCAGTCAGGAAGAGCTGCACCCCCAGAGCCTAGACCAGCTGGGGAAAGAAGAAGCAGAAAGCTGGGGGACGGAACACATACAGAGAAACAACCTGAGTGGCAACTCTTCCAAAAATGGGGTCTATCACGTCTTGCCCAACTCAAGTGTGCTGGGGTCTCAGGTGCCCAAGAACCTCTAGCTGGCCTGATGTGCACTTCTATAGCAGTGCTCAACAGCCCATTGCTCCCAGTCTGGCTGCCATGGTACCAAGTCACTGTCAGTTGTTCCCCCACTGTTAGGATAATCCAGACAGCTGGACACAGACACCACTGTTTCCAGGAACCCTTACTGTGAAAAATCAGGGATGCTCTTCTCCAGTGTAATGATGTATCATGTCACAGAGCTATAAGTTCTGCCCCCCTTCACCTTCTCCCCTGCATCCATGTCTCAGGAAGAGGTAAAATTTGGTAATAGGTGATGCATTAGATTGCTGTCTCTGAAGAGACTGGCAGAACATCACTTATCTAGCCTTCCCCAAAAAGTAGGGACCCCAGAACTCTGAACATTTGTGTCCAGAGTGGCAACTTGTTCCCAACACATGATGGTCTGAAGGAGAAAGATATGGTTGTCATGTAAAGAAAGCAGAATATAATCACTAGTTTAAAATAGGAAGAAGAAATGTAGTTGTTTCTGCCTGGTTACAGCCAGTTTTGTTCTGTTGTAGTTTGTTTCCAGATTACCTTGGTAACCCTCTCTGTACCTTAGATTCAGTTGTTGAGGAAAGAGTTTACTAGTGCTTAACTCTGGATAACTCAAATAAGACTTGACACCGGTGTAATTGGGAGAAGGTTTGAAATATTCTAAAATGAGAAGCAGTTGGTGGTTTACTAGGTCTGAGTGTTAGGGAACAAACTTCTGTTTATATGATTTCTAATATAGCTGTTGACACTAACAAATCTTTGTCATTTAATTTTCACACTCCTTAAATTGCATCTCAAGGTTCTTGCCCCTTGCAAACTAGCACTCCGTTTATGAAGTTTGATGCTTCTTGTTTTTGTCACAGAAACAAATTTGCACTTGTGGATGCTGACACCATTTGCCTTGAAGAATGTTGTGAAAATGAGATGAGTGTCAGGGTTTTTTTACCACATGCAAAATACTTCTTTTCAAGCATTTTTCTGTTTGATGAGGCTTCCCTTCCTTGTAATTGGTGCAGACTATAGCTGCTATTACAGGGCCATTGTAAATATATTTCAAATACCTTAATCACTGATATTCTGCAATAGTTAACCTCAAATAGGCTCTGTAGGCTTAAAGCCAGTAGCAATGTGAGCTGTACCAGACCACTGCTAGCAGCTCTCATTAGTGCTACACTCTTAAGTGTGCTGTGCAGAGATAGGTTTAGTAGGCACCTTGTGCAGGGGCAGCTTGTATTGCTTTTTAAGATGGATGCATCACTGCATTCTGGGGGAAGCCTCTCTGGCAGTGTCTGAAGGACCTCAGGATGAGCCCTGTCCTCAGATGGCCCAGGTTTCAGGGCTGCCACAGCCACAAGATAGTCTAGGTAAACTGAAGCAGAGTGTCATTCAACTACAAGGGCCCAGCAGGAGATGTGAGAAGCAGCTTGTTGTCCAGCCCACAGGGAGCTTAGATTTCAGACAGGAGCTGTGGAGGCAGGAACTGTGGGGTCTCATGACTCACTTCCCATCATCAGCTGGTCCTGCTGCTGGGGACAAGACTTACCTGTGAGATATTGACTCCCAGTTCTGCTGAATTCAGATTTGAGCAAAACCCTTACCTTCAGTGTTTCTGGCTGAAAACAGAAAAACGGTGTTGCATACTTCCTCCTCTTCCCTCCCTACCTTGAAGCTATTATCTTAATCAGAAAACAGCCTGTCAGGAAAGCTTCCTGAAATAGAAATTAAACAGAAAATTCATATGCTAAATTGTAATTGAGCAGAGGAGTTATGGGTTCTATAATGAGCTCAAATAGTGCACATAGACCTTTTTAGCCAATTCATCAGGTCTTCTATGTGTTGAAAGGCACAGAGGAAAGTTCTTACAAATTAACTTGTAAGACCTTGTTTTAGATCCTGGCTCAAGAGCAGACTATAAGTACCAAGGCATAATTGCAAAGTAAGAAAAAAATTGTTCTTTCGAGGTCTCTAGAAGAGTGTCTGCCTTTTCCATGGACTCAAATCACTGGATGAGATTCTGAGTCTATATTACTGCACAGATAACAAATGCTCGGGATGCTTATCTTTTAGGAACTAAGTCTGGCACTTTGAAGAGGTCCAAGCAGCAGTTGTCTGCTTCAAGTTGTTGAACCTGTGCTAGGAGCCAGTGTAGGACATGATGCTGGCTGAGGCTGATCTCCTTAACCTAGAAATAACTACCGTGAGGGTAACAAGATCTTGAAATCAGGTTTTGCCAAGAAAATGAACGTAAAACTTCTTAGTTGTAAAGCCTGGTTTTACAAAGCCTCAGATTTCTCATAAGGGAGAGTGTTGTTTAGCTGCTCTGTTCATCAGAGGCAATTCAGAACCTCTCTGCATTGCTCAGTGATTCTTTTCTGTTCTCCTTCTGAGCTGTGCCAGACTTCAGCCCCACAGATAGTCTCCCACTGAGGCAGGGATGGTGCAGCCACAGCAGCACAGTGTCTTCTGCTGTCACTACACAGCAGAAGATAACATTCAATGTCCTGCTCCTTTCTGCACAGGGACTCCTATAACTATCAGGGAAGGCAGGTAAAGTGCAGAGGTGTCACAGCTGGACTCAGATCCATGGGACAGTGACCAACAGCATCAGGCAACCAGCTCCCAGGCACTGAGACTGCTCTTGAGGGCAGCAGGAGGAGAAAGATGGTAATGTGCAGTGTTAGTTCATGTCTGAAACTTGGGAAGCCAGTTTTCCCCTGCAAAGGGAGAGCATGGGAGTCTCCACAGGGCCACTGCAGCTGGGAGAGATGTCTGCCTCTCACTCTGCCTGCCTCTGGTAAATGCAGGAGACTCTAGCCAGCTTGCCAGGGCTCTCCCTTTCTCTCTGGCAAGAACAGGCTGGCAGCTTCTTCTCCCTTGGACTTGGGGGACAGCAGTCAGCCTGCCCTGTTGAGGAGCCCTAAACCAGCTCTGGCTGTGATGAGACAAGAACTGCAGGCTATAGTGGTCTCCCAGGTCAGCTCTTTTCTCCCTTCTTGGCAGAAAAACCACTTCCCCCTGTGCTGTGATTTTAGTAGTGCTAGTGCTTTGCAGTGTAAAACAACTTCTGTTACTGGCATGTGCCTATGTCTGCATTAATCTTGTATTTCTTGTACATCTTCATGCCACTGTGCCTTGTCTGTTCTTTGTCCATGCTGTCATGTATATGACGTGTCCTAGAGCAGGCATGGAAATTACTTGTCCCCAGCATTTGCTTTTGTGCAATTGTGAATTGTGTTTTCAAACTTGTTGAGAAATAATATCAATATACCAAATGGTAAGTCCATACAGCTTTTCTTTTCAAATACATGTTGTCAGGACTGTCATCAGGAGCTGATATTATTTAGATGATACATGTCTGATAAGTAAAGTATTTGTTGCTCAAAGAAAGGCGTATGACTGTGTTTTGTTTTAATCTGCAGAGAGTAGTCTTCCAAACTGCACTGTGTCAGCTGTGCCTTGAAGTGGTTAAAATCTTTGGGAAGAGGTTTGGGAAATTATAAAGTGCTTTAAAGAGATATCAGCAGTTATCACTGTTATTTATGTTGGCACTAGCAGTGGATGTGGTCTGAGGCCCACTCTGGCAGGTACTGTGTACACTCCTGATTTAGAGCCAAGGGAGAAGGAAGCAGTGTCCTGGCCATGATTTCAAAGTACAAGTGAGGCAGAGAGAGATTGATGGATGTGTGCAAGGAAGGGCATGGCAGTGATACCCGAGAGGAGGCTCAGGCATCTGGCAATAAGCAGCCCCAACCAGCCGTAGCCATGAACGTGGAAAGCTCCTGGTCGTGTGTCTTTGCTGTGTCTCTCCAAAAACGTGATGCCACAGTCTTAACAATGAGCAAACCTAACTTTCCATGTTTAAAAGAAACATAAATCCCCTGACCCCCTACAAATGCAGTCAAGCTTCTAGTTATCTTGCCAGCCTCTTTTGGTTTACCAGTAGATGTCAGTCAGCACTACTCACAACCCCTTGCATCTACACTCCCTTTTCTTCTGTTTTCAATGGACAGAAACAAATCTGTCACTTGTTTTACTGAGAGAAACTGAGATACAGAAGCATTCCCTTCGTGGTGGCAAAGACAGAAGCAGAATTCGTGGCTTCCAACAGGTACTTTATAATACTAGACTCTCACACTTGAGTATTTGTTGCAACCTTTATCTATCTCAGGCAGGTTATAATTCTCTCTACAACCTGTAAAAAGAGTTTCTACAGGTTTTGCTCATTTTTTTTTTTAGTCTTGTGAAAAGTTCCTCATGAGTGCTATTATTAACCTGGAGCTGCTGCTAACTGGTCAGTCTTTAGCACAGAAGGCTGTTAGCTGGAGGCTGCCCTGCCCCTGTCTGTTTTAGAAACACGCCCTAGCAGGAATGCCTTACAAAGAAAAGAGCAACATCAGGGAACAACTATCAGTATTCAGAGTTTATCAGCAACTAATGAAAAAGGGAGGGGAGTAGCCAGCACCTGATGATCTAGCTGATTACAAGCCCAGATGCTGTGCCATCCTTTTGCTGGTCACAGAAACCCTAATCCAGGTCTCCAAACATGAAAGCAAGGATCCTGGGAGTGTGAGAGCAGTAAAAGTAGGAGGAATTTCAGTGAGTGCCAGGTCCAGCCCTCATTCTGGGCTCAGAGGTTAAGGGATAACCTGAGACATGGCACAGTTCAGAGCTTATGGTCCGTTTTGAGAGGTGGCAAATGCCAGGCATAGCTCATTGCCAGCCAGCCACGCTGTACGCATGCCAGGCACTCAGGCAGGTGACAAAAGGGTGCCGGCCCCACGGGGTGCGGTGAGATAAAGCCCAGCTCTGGCTGAAGAGTGCTGAAGGAGGAGTGCAAAAGTTCAGCTGACAAAACAATGGCTGTTCAGCGGTGGGTCTCCAGCCTGCATCAGCCAGCTTTGCTGAGGCGTGCCATAGCAAGTTACCGAGGGAGCTTCTGTGCATGGCAGTAACAGGGCTCTACAGCACAGGATGTCCCAAACAGCTCTGGATGGTGCTGTTTCCTGGCCACTGCCATCCCCAGAAGATACCAATCGTTACTCTGATAGTAAACTCACCTCGAGGTGCCGAAGGCACAGCAGCCTAAGAAACAGCCACTCAGAGCAACATGCAAAGCAGAAACTTTAAGCTGGCTTTGCTTGTGCTGCCTGAGAAGGGACTGGGAAGCCATCCCAAATGATCATTTCCATCGCCTGTGAGTCCTCCTGCAAAAAAAAATCAGAAATAACAGTAAAGGGCGAGCTCAAAGAGAAAAACTCCATCTCTGTGCACACACACACCTGCAGACATATTGCTGTAATGTTGCAAACCACCCAGGTTGTTCAGACATGTTTGAAGTTCACAGACAGCAGGCTTTGAAAACACATGCAAAGACTTTTGGGACAGACTAAAGGGCAGAGCTTCTTCTCAGTTTCCTACACAATTAAGAAATGGTAGGCTTTCTGAATCCTTTCAGGAACAACTGCCTTTTCTGCTTCAAAGAGTTTTATTCTGTTCAGGCCCAGGAGAGGCCATGCCACCAGCAGGCATTCTTTACCATAAAGAGCATAGAGTGACCTTACTGTAAAACAAAACAGACTGTACTTGCTTCTGTTCTCTTACGAAATACTCATGAGGAGGAAGAGATGTGCTTAAATGAACTGTTCATCATTTGAGTACCAGGACCTATGTCCAGATGCTGTGGTCAGGGTCCTTGTCATGACACAGAACAAGGAACCAGCTAGAGATGAAACACTTGTCCTGGTATCCCTGGAGTTTAGTTTATTTGTACACATAACTCCCAGAAAACCTGAGATGCTCTGGCCAAGACAAACTCCAGACATTGCTGCTTTCTGAAAAGCTAATACAGAGTTATGGCAACATAGCGACCAGTGACTGAGACCCAGATTATGATACATAGAACTTGGCATATTGCTTTAGACTGTTCTGCTTTTGTTCCTGTGTTACTGAGATCCCTGCTGAAATCATACCAAGTGTTTCTGCTACTCTGTTCTACGTTTGTTACTGACTCCACTTCAAGACATAAACGTCCGGAATACAGCTCAGTCTCAGTTTGTTCCTTCGCCCTGGTCTAGTGCTCTTGACCCTAGCACTGCTACCCTGGTGACTAGTAACCTGCCTCTAACCTCAGTTATGTTTATTGGGTGCATAGAAATGAGTGAGAAACAAAGAAAATTCTCTCCATGAACAGTCTGAAACATCACTTGAGTGAACAGCGCAGATGGTGGCCTCTAGAAAGGCACAAAAGAAGGAAGAATTATGGATGAGAAAGAGATACTTTCCTATCTCTCCTTCTCTAGAATGCAAGCTGTTTGCTATGATGGTATCTCACATTCTTACTGTTGTGTATGGTCCCTTGGGGGAAGGACACTCTGCAACTCTGGGTGTACAGCACCTATTGCAAAAAAAAGTCTGAATGTGTTCAGGGTTGTAGCAAATCCTAATGGCAGCAGCTCAGGCCTTGGGAGTAGATAAAATTTAAACAGTTTTTAGGAATGTCTCATAGGGCAGCCTGGACTTTGCTCCTGAGGAAGGAGGTGAAATGCCTACGTAACAATGTGTATGTCAACATTCATGTCTAGCAAGGGAACTGACCTCTGCAGAGCTGAGTTGGGACAGATAAAACACACTTTAATCCTGTTAGCCTCCTGCAGGCACTGAGGCCCTCAAAAGGGGAGCAGGAGGATGGAGTGCCCATTCCTGACTCACAAATAGCAAGACAAACTGTTGAAGGAGTCTGCACAGGAGTTTGGGTTGAGTTGGGGAGAAAATTGTACTGGGGATTGTGTGTTTGACCTTAGTGCTTGGTGCACTTCTTGGTCTGAAGTCCTAGGTTTTGTCCTAAAGGCTTGAGAACGTGATAGGGGCAGTCGTGACTGGCTTGGCAAGAGAGGACATGGGAGCTTTCTTTCTCCTTAGCAGGCTCCTGAACACATTACTAACAACAACATAGGAGCAATAAAAAACTGAGCACATTTATGATGTCATCTTTTTAACTCCTGAAGAACTTGGTGGTTTAGATGCACTAGGCATTTTATCTATTACATCCTTGGCTGATTACTTGCTTTACCACGTAATACCTGTGTGTAATTCTATTGGTCCTACAATTCAGTTATTCATTTTTTTCTGTCAGAACGAAGCCCATGATATCTCAGTGTAGCGCACTAGTTAAATACTAGTTTCCTTTACTCTTAGATTTGCTTGAACCTTTTCTTGTCTTTAACCAATTAAGGATTTAGTGCTGCTATGGATTCAGATAATGGACTAAATGATTAACAAAACTTAACAGAGTCAGATTTTTTCTACATAATCTGCAAGTCTTGCAAAAGTCAACTTCCCCAAGGCAAGCAGCACTTTAACCAAGTAAGGGAGGCCAGTCAGCACTAGCTTTGACATGATGAGCAATAGTGGAAAAAGCACAGTGAGTTTTTTTGTGCCTAGGGTGGTAAATTTGTAGATGCACCAGATTCAGTACATGTGTACACATCTGTACAGGGTGTGTCTTTTGGAATGGTTTACTGGAGCTTTTGGAAAAGAAGAGCCCAGGAAGTATCACTGAAGCACCATGTCTGATATTGCTATCTTCTGCATTGATCTCAGAGCTGCTTTTATACAGGGAGCATTGAGATCGGCTCATTGATGTATTCAATAGAGAAGGCAATAGTACTAATCATCATACATTTCCTCCTGGACATATTTCTTAAGCACTCTCTTGCTAGTTCAAGTCCCTGAAATATTTAATGAGCATTATGAAATTCAGCATTTGGTAGGATTATAAACAGCCTGGATCCTTAGGTCAGTGAGAGCAGCTCACTAAAGAAAGTAGTGGAGAAACAGCAGGACTCCTCAAAGCCTCACTTTCTGCTAGATCCCTTCCCCCATGCCTAAGATGGTATCATGGTCCTTCCTGCTCTGCAGCCCTATAGTGGCAGCTAAATCAGAGGCTCAAGGCAGCAGGAGCTAAGTAGCAAAAGCAAAGATCTCAAACCTGTGGTAAAACCTGCATGAGATCTGAAACATGACCCAGGCTGTTCTTTCCTTGCTATCACAACATATCAATTCAAAGCCTGTAACATTATTTGTTTAATGTCAGTCAGTAAATGCACCAGGACACTATAGCCTGGTGCTTTCTAGGGCTTTACACTAGGCTAATGCTTTCGGTGTCTTTCTGTGAAGACCACATCTTTTCATCTGCAGTAAAGTCTGACAGTTTACAGAATTAATGCCCCTCTCACTGGATGAGGAGCACAAAGCAGTGCTGGCACACCCACCAGCCTACAGAGTGGTGGGCGAGAGAAAAGTACAGTAACATCAGGCTGTCATCAGGCTTGTTGTATTTGTCTTAAATAACCACAGCCCTGGCCACTGTTTTTTATCCTTGTACTGGCAGAAACCTCCCTCAGCAACAGTATGAGCTAGGTCAACTGGATTAGTAACATGATACAGTTGAAAAATACTCCTAATTGGGGTTGGAGATGAAACAGCCTCTCCTTGAAGATGCCTGGAAGACTACTGCTTGAAGAATTGGCTAGAGAAAAGCCAGAGCCTCCAGCCAGATCCTGTATTTGGCAGATCTACTTCCTCCCCATATCTGGGGTCTCTGCATATGTCTTTGTCATTGGGATGAGTTTAGGCACAGGGGACACAGAAGTGGATTTTTCATTCCATGAAGTGTTGGAGGAGCAGTAGTGTTTCCCAAAATTACCAGCATGAAGGCACCTACCACCTTGGACTGAGAGCAGATGTGCAACTGAAGCTGTCAAGAATAACCTGAACTTTTAATTGTGCTCCTCAGGTGAGCTGTTCGCCTGCACCACTGTGTAGGCACTATGTGGAGCAGCAAGTTCATGACTCAGAAAATGCTCACCTTTGTTCCCAAGCACACGGGCTCTGTTTGTCTCACTGTTCCAGGCACATGACAAGAGAAGATTGCCTCTGCAGCTTGTTGAAGAGCAGTGAGTATTTAGGATTAAAATCTTTTTGGAGACAGAGATGTGCATGCTTGGTGAAACACTAGGGCAAAAGTCTTCGATGTAGGCAGATTTTCCTCGAAAGAGGAAGTTAAATCATGTAGGAAACATGAACTCAAGTCCACTTCTGACCCACAGAGTGACTGAAGATAACATTCAGCAAGCCTATGGCAAAACCTGCTCTTCTGAGATCTCTAGGGCTATTTCAATACCCACATAAACCCACCTGCTGTCAGCCCTGCAGAACAATGCAGCTTCATAGGATGTGGATGTCTTCTGCCTGATGCACCAATGGCATTGAGTATATCAACATACCCAGAGGAGGCAGGTGTTGGACAAGGGAGAGGCGAGCCTTAGGAGTTTTTATTATTGTTATTGATTGGATAGATAGAGGTATATTTTACCCTAGCTGAGCCTTAAATTGATCTAGTAAAAGGTGTAGTTAGAAAAAAAGTAATGCTGTATGGAGCTGCAGAGGGCAGTCAAACCAGAGGCAATTAATATGATGTCTTGACAGCTTTGCCATAAATCATATTTATAAACCATAAAATTGGGCTTTTCCTGCATTCACAACATCAAGGAACATGGGGAGATTGAGCTTATTTATAAAGACAATAGCGCTTGGGAATGGGAAGACAAGGGGAAGGTTTGACCAGAAACTGAAGGAAATCCGATACTCCTGATTTCACACGTTCTCCTAGCTGGGAACACATGGCAGCACAGAGAGGCAACCTGATGGACACCGGGTCACCCCAGCAGGCTGTGCTGGCCGCCCTCGGGCCCAGCAAGGAGCACGGTGCCATGGAAGAGGTGAGGGCGGAGTGGCAGTGTCAGCCCGGGAAGGGCTGCTAGGGCTGCCGATGGCCCCAGCTGACCCGCTGGACTGCACCCATGCCCCGGGGGTGATGACCTTTGCAGGAGGTGGGAGGGCAGCAGGGACAGTGGGCGCTGCCTCCCACTCCCTGTCTGTCCCTCCGCTGCCGGGTGCGCGGGGCCATTTCTCCGCGCTCCTCGTGTCCGACGCCCGCTGCCCGCGTCGGGGGCTCGCAGCGAGGAACCCCGCGGCTTTGCCCCGCTGCTCTCCCCGCCCCGGGAAGGCGGGCAGGCAGCGCCGGCAGCCCGCGGCACCGGGCCCAGCGCGGCCCTCACACGGCCGGGCGCGGAGCTGGGTCCATCACCGACCGCCACCGGCGGGGCTTGCGTGACACCGCCGGCACTCCCCGCCGCCGCTTTATGTAACCCGCGCTCGGACCCGCTTATAAAACGCCGCCGAGGCAGAGCCGCCGCCACTCGGAGCGCTGCGGCAGCCGCGAGGTAACGGCGCGGGCCGGGCCGGCCGGGCCGGGGCGGGGCGGGGGCGGCGGGCAGCGCTCCTGGCGGGGCCGGGGCTGCGCGCGGCTGAGGGAGGAGAGCGGAGCGGGCTCGGCTGGCGCGGGCCGTGGTCCGGGTCTGTGGCGAAACCGGCCCGGGGGCGTGGGTGGGAGACGGAGGGGCGCTGCCGTGAGGTGCTGCTGCTGTTGCTGCCCGAGCCTACCTGTAGCCTCTGCTAGGCTTGTCTCGCCCTCCTGCCGTCCGGGCACACACCCCAGTGTGTATAGCTCATCAGTGCTAATCGGTAGCTTTACAAAAACCTGCATAGAAGGGTGTACGGTGAGCTAAACCACAGAACCTAGTCAGGACAGATACAAGAAAAATGTTCAAAAGTCTAACAAGGTCTTTGTCCCTAGTGTCACTGTCATCGTGTTAAGTTTTTTTTGTCATCATCCGTTGTGCAACCTTTCAAGTATATAAGCCGTCTCTTGCTGATGTAACGAGCATATCCTGTGTTGTCTCCCATAGGCAAGTCTCTCCCAGAGGTGGCTAGCCTTAGAGTTCAGTATGAGTCCAAACTAAACAGCCCTTCCTTTGCCCCTTATTTTTATTTTACTTATACAGGAAAAAACTTCTGCAACTTGTTGAGCTTTCAGTGATAGGAAGAGGCAGAGAGGAAAGGATAATTCCTGTTTCTTTAAACCTGGCTTTTAAACTGCAGTTTCCTAATAGGGTGAGCATCTCTCCCTGAAAAATATACTACTGCTGTAGTGGTGATCCTACTAGTTATCACCCTCAGTCCTGGCAGAAATGAAGTGGAGATTGTGAGAAAGGAGTGGTTGGTGGGATACTTCTACCTTCACACAAAATTCAAGGAGCTAGCAATGGATGTGTGTGTGGACAGGTCTTTCTCCTTATTCTCTTTACCCGATGAGCACCTTGGCTTTCCTGAGCATCATAGTAAGTTTTAGCATGTGTAATTGTTATTTTAATCACACTGATATCTCTGAAAGAGACTTGTGCAGCAAACAAGATGCATGTGACTGCCCCTCATTTTCATAAACACAAACATTTTTCTTGCTGTGGTTCTCTATATGGATTCATTAATAGGCTTTCTCTGCTGGCTTTACTGAGCAGTAAGGATGTTGTGACTGAAGAAGGTGAGCTTGAGTCTCTAAGTGGTAGCAGCTTCCATTAGTAGTTCTGACTGTGTTGCAAAAGATGGTGACCGTCATAGGTAGGCTTGGTTTTGCCTCATGAGATGCCCTTTGAGCAGGCATCATTTACTTCAAGAACATACTTCTTGTTCTTAAAGGTTAGTTCTAAATCTGTGGGTTTCTGTGCCTTTGGGGACTACTGGATGTCTTCCTGTGCGGATGTCCATCCTTTTGGAAACTTGGCACGTGTATCGATTGGTGTGTGTGCATGAACTTGCCCTTCCAAAACGCTTTCTGGAGAAATCTTTGTTCACATATCTCCTTCCCTGCGTGTTTCTGTGTTCTTTGTCTCAACAGATGGGAACTGCTCAAAATGACAGTGGCCTCAGAAGTCTCCATGCAGTGGAGCTTGGCCTGTGTAACAAGGCCATGATATCAGACACATTTGATCACAGCATTGTTTCTGTTGGAGAAGAGGAAGGAGTGGGCAACTTTCAACGTTCTGTTCCAACACAAGAGTCCCTCCGATCTCCTCGTGGCTCTGTTGTGAGTTTCCATAACATCCAGTACTCCGTTAAGCAGTCCAGTGGATTCCTTTGTAAACGGAAAATTGTGGAAAAGAAGATCCTTCACAATGTTAAGTAAGTGTTTGCTTAAATGAAATACTAGAGGGAAGGAATTAATCTGCTGCTGTGAACCAGTGACCTTGTGTCACCTTCCAGATCCAGCTGTGCTGGTACAGAAATTACTGCCCTCCTGCCAGTCAGCAGTTCATGTAAGCACTTTGATTTGCTTTTAGGCAAAATAGCTGGGATATAGCTGAAGCAGTTTCAGTTATTGATCTGAGCAAATTAGGACCAAACTTGTGTGAACTCTTCTGCCAGAAGATCTGAGGGTTCCCTTAAGTATGGTTCAAGGTGCTGTCAGAGGAAATGAGCAACAGAGAGCAGTTGTTGCTTCTTTTCAAGACCCTGCTGAGACTTAATTTCTGTCTTTTGTAGATTGCTTTTTATGTCCACTTCTGATTCTGTTCTGTCTGGCAGTCTGGGACAGAAAGAAGAATGCTTATTGATTTCAGATTTAAGTTTTTAATCTCTGAATTTTTTCTTTCAACAGCATTTTGTTCACATTCCGTATCTACTAAAATCTGCATATGGGTGGTCCTTGTAAATATCCTTATTTGTAAACAACTCTTTCCTTCTTCCAGTGGCATTATGAAACCAGGCTTGAATGCTATCCTGGGGCCAACAGGGAGTGGGAAATCTTCGTGAGTACCTTCTACTCCTTTAAATGGACAGACAGCTGTTCAAAGTATATTCGGGATTCTGAGGGTTAGGGGAGATGTGGGGTATCTGCATGCTTAGACCTTTGCATGCCTTTGAGAAATCTGGTGATACAGTTTGACCTCTTGCCCCTCTGTCAGCTTTGCTGAAGTTCTTGCAGTGTGACTGTGTCACACCCCTCATCTGCTGCAGCTGGTGCTCTGTATTACTGCAGTCATCTTTGGTGGTGGCCTGAGTTAAGATATCAGGCAGAACTGGGGTGACTGGAGCTCAGATGTACACTCTGTTCTGACTGGTAATGGGGTAGGGATGGGATATAAACTCCGCTTGGGTATGGAAGATGTCATCCCCTCTGAACTCTCTGCAACAAGATTTCCTTGAAGCTGCTAGGCCAGACCCCTCTCTGACAATCGACAGAAATGTGGTGTAATGCAGTCTGTAGGATGCTCTGGATCCTTACCCCAACTTGGCTGTCACCTGCTGGTGGGGGTGCACACATGCTTGAGTTGTTTGGATGAAGGCACAGAGAAATACCATGTAGACTATCTCCATCCAGTGCTTATGCTGTTTTCTCTCCTGTGGTAAGAGAGCTCTTTGTCATTCTCAGACTTTAAGAATGTCAGACACTTGCAAATATGGCCAGGGTTCACACAGATGTGTCTTTGTGGTGACCATTGATCTTCTTTTCTAAGGAGACTACTGGTTAATCAGGATGCTTTCAAGAGCAGCACTTCATCAGGGCAGTTTACTTATCTGACAGACAGGCTGGCCTCTGCATTGGCAGTAAGGAGAATCCAGTGATGCATTTAAAAAAATTACTTTCTAGAATTAATCTTAACTCTTGTCTTGTTTACACCGATATGGATTAACTTCCTTGAGATGAGAGGAGTTGGTTCAGTGCTCCCCTGGCTGGAGAGCAGCCTGTAACAACTCAGCAGGGTGCTTTTGTCTCTGTGCATTTAAGGTTATCTGTAAATACACAGACCAAGTTTATGTCTGTAGGGGGCTGTCTCTTGTGAATTATGAGCGTCTGTACACTGCCATACTGCTGTGGCACACCATGTGCTGGAAAATCCTGGATGTACACCAGACTTTCTGTACAAAGAGCTAAAGCCTGCAGAGTAGGGGAAGCCCCTTCCTGTGCCCTCTGGTTTGCAGCATACTGTGAGCAGGCTGTAACTCAGTCCTGGCTGGTGGTACTTGCCCAGTCAAGGGTAAAAGCAACAGTTATTGCAAAACCTAATGCGTGGTGTTTGTCTGAAGTCTCCTAGATGTGCTGGCTGCCAGAAAGGACCCAGCAGGTCTGTCTGGAGAAGTGCTTATAGATGGCATCCCACAACCTCCAAATTTCAAGTGCATCTCAGGATATGTTGTGCAGGTGAGTAACTGGCTTCCTGGAGGCCTGAGAGACCTTGGGATGGAAGATCACGTAAGATGAGTAAATACAAATGACCAGTTTGGGTAATTTTCAGTGATCCCTACAGAGCCTAATTTGATAACTCAGATGTTACAGTTTTTAGTTTATATCTGGAAGACGGAAGACAGTGTCTTCTAGAGAAGACAGTAAGATCAAATTCTTAACTCCAACCTTGTCAAACACAGAGGTGTATCATCCCACAGCCACATGGATGCCTGAACTGCTGGGCTACTGTGACTTGTCCCTTGGGCTCTGCCCTGAAGTGCCAGTAAAGATTTTTAAAAAAGGGAGGAAAAAAACCATGACACCCAAAATCTCTTGTTGTTAAACTCAGAAGCAGTTCTAGCTGGCAGAAGTACCTACAAACTATCAGACAATAATTCTAGGAAATAAATAGATCCCTGCTGTTCTTCCTCTGATTCTAGCTGGCTGTGACAGAGGTTCATTCCACTCACAGACAGGAAAAGCCAGCTGAATCTGCGGAAGTGGGTGGAGGCCTGGACCAATAATAGACCCTCAAAGCTCTGGGGAACCTGGGGAGAAGGGGATTCTTGGCAGCTGTGTGAGCAGCCAAATCTGGAAACCATCCAGGGTTCTGATGCAGGCAGATGTGACACAGGCAGCTGAAAGCTGCCAGCTGGGGGGCTCTGGGAGGATCCATGGGATGAGACTGGTGCTAAATCTTGATCCTGCAGGTCAGAGATCCCTAAATTCTCAGTGGCTGATGAATAGCCAGTAAGTTTCTCTCAAGTGGTCCCAGTTTGAGACATTTGTCTCTCAAATGTCTAAAGCAACCAGACATAACCTTAAGATAATAAGCAACTAGGTGAAACATTAAATGGTCTCTCCCCCTTCCCACCCCATGCAGTACTCCCTCGATCGATAGAGATGGTCTAAAAACTACAAACAACACTGAAGTCCTAAATACATAATTACAGGATCATTTTTATGCAGATAAGCATATAGGCACTCTAAATCATTTGTTATCCCTATGAAACTGCTAGTGATCTCTCCATTCATGCTGTGACAGTGAAGGTGTCATGCTGCAGTTGGTTATGTTTGGTATTAAGCTTAAATTCACAGTTTAGTTTCCAGTGTAGTGATCCAACAGTTATATTGGTGGATCTGAGAGTGGAGAATGGGAGGCTGGGGTCAGAGACAGAGAGGGAAGGGAAGGGAAGGGAAGGGAAGGGAAGGGAAGGGAAGGGAAGGGAAGGGAAGGGAAGGGAAGGGAAGGGAAGGGAAGGGAAGGGAAGGGAAGGGAAGGGAAGGGAAGGGAAGGGAAGGGAAGGGAAGGGAAGGGAAGGGAAGGGAAGGGAAGGGAAGGGAAGGGAAGGGAAGGGAAGGGAAGGGAAGGGATGAAACTCCTAAACCATCTTTGGCAGCAAAGCAGCACATTCTTGTCTTCCTCTGTTAACTCCAGTGCCAAACGTGGTTGGCTGGTATATTTGTGTGCTAGTGATGCTCTACATTTGATGTGGGCAGAGCCCCAAAGCAGGCAATAATCTGCTGCCCTGCAGCTTAGGGGATGTCTTCCAAAGATGACTGATGTAACAGGAATGTTACATGGGCTACCCAGTGTTTGCAGCCCTTTTCTCATCATATGGTCGGATACAGAATTGGTACAAATACCAAAGTGGGGGTGATGGAGGTGCATGGAGCTCTGAATAGACCAGATGACCTCTTATTTGGCTCATGGTTGTTGCAGGTTACTGTAGGCTGCCCAGATCTGTCTGCTGGATAGTTTTGATTCTCCCTTGAAGTGCACATGACTGTTGAAGCTTTTGTAAGCCTTAGAACAAAGTCTTAGGTCCAACAGTTGTACATAGCTGAGACATGGCAGGAGCATCTTGGTGCAATATTATTGCTTCTCTGAGAAACTGCTGCCAGTGAGGAGCTGGAGAAAGCTCCTTGTTGGCAGCTGAACTCAGCAGGTGCCATACCACAGTGAGGTATGGCTTGTAACTGAGAGCAGAGCTGACCAGGGTGATTCCCTGAATGTCTCTACCCTGAACACTGAACATTAGCAATATCCTTTGGCACCAACTGGCCTGACAGAACTTCAACTCTACAAAATCACTACCTGCTCTGCCTCACTTTGGCTGCTAAGAAAAGTGCACATGCCGTACAAAGCTGCACTGTCTGCACTTCTTGGCCTGAAAGCAAGCTGAAGGGGTGCTTGGTGTAAGCTGTGAGGCCTGCAGAGCTGCACTCTGGCCTTGACTGCTACTGAAGGGCTTTGAATTTCATGTCATGTAAAATTTGAAGGAGTTGTCTTTCAGTCTGGGTTCCAGTGGGGCCTACAAACAGCTTATTCAGTAACTGCCACTAAGGGACTCTGGTGCCCACTGAGCAGCTGAGGAGTCTTTCCAACTGTCCATTTGTACTTTCAGGATGATGTTGTTATGGGCACAATGACGGTGAGGGAGAACCTGCAATTCTCTGCTGCACTGCGACTCCCCAGCTCCATCAGCATTAAAGAGAAGGAAGAGCGAGTCACCCAGATAATCAATGAGCTGGGATTAAGCAAAGTGGCTGATGCTAAGGTGAGCAGTGAGAACACCTTTCTCAGAAAATACACTGCCTCTGGAAACAGAACGACTTGTCTCTGGGCAGTATGGTGTATGTAGTGCAGTTAAAGGAAGCTAAACAGGAACCTGACTAAACCATTGCATGCAAGAAATCAGTCTCCAGCTCAGGAGGGAGCTTGAAGAGAGATATTTGTATTTGCTACTAAAAGGGGAAGATTTTGGACCATGTCCAGTATGTTGTATAAATTCAGAAGGGGAAGAGTCGCTTAGTCATTGCATCTGAGAAAGTTGTTCAGTCACTTCCTGGCTTTGTGGAACAAGACAAGAAAATTGTTTTCTCATTTCTAAAAGCTCTGAGGGATGGAGAATTGTTCTTTGATGGAAAAGTTCTGTGCAGAGCTTGTATTAACAGCAAGCTACCAAAAAAAGGCATCCTCACACCAATGCCTCCTGTGAATGCTGTGGCCTCACTCTCTCTTCTTTGTCAGTGTCATCCTTGTTCCCTGAAGTCATAAGGCACCTGGTACCTCTGAGAATCAGGCTCAGCATATTGCTACACAGTCCCTCACACTGAGTCAAACTCACCTGCTGCTGGCCCCAGAGTTCATTAAAGGGACTCTGAAAATTAAAAGGGCTGCTGGGTGTGGAAAGCCCACAACTCTAGAGCATGTACTGACTGGGTCTTGTTGCAAATACCTGATTTCTTCTGCTTGCAGGTGGGAACTGAATTGATCCGGGGAGTGTCTGGAGGGGAACGGAAGAGAACCAACATTGGGATGGAGCTCATCACAGAGCCACCAGTCCTTTTTCTGGATGAACCAACAACTGGCCTTGATGCCAGCACAGCCAATGCAGTCCTCATCCTTCTGAAGAAGTAAGAGTCAGTTCTTCAGGGCTGTGTTGC
Organism: Muscicapa striata striata; assembly: GCA_030060385.1. Lineage (NCBI taxonomy): Eukaryota > Metazoa > Chordata > Aves > Passeriformes > Muscicapidae > Muscicapa > Muscicapa striata. The sequence goes on along the minus strand of JAREIS010000273.1, from coordinate 297,004 downwards.
AATTTGGTTTTCAACTCTTTAGTAAAGAAAGGAATGTTCTTATGACTGAGTAGTTATAGTGCCCCTTTAAAAAAAACCAAAACAAACAAAAAAAAATACAACTAGACAAATATACTGAGATGTAGGGGTAATTATTTGTTTGGGTCTCTTCCAAAGCCTTTTTAAGCTTATGGGAATCTTTCCACAGCATGCATTGGATTGGAGCCCAAAAAGCAGATGTAGCTTGGACAGCTTCCCTTTGCCACAATGAAGGGTGGACTGGGAGGTCAGGCCTTGTAATCATAATTTCTTGGCCTTCCATCTGAGTCTATTACCCGACAATAATCTTAAACTTAGATAAAACTTCACCTGCAGATTTACCCTCAGTGTCCTATGTTTTGGAGATGAACTGTCTTCTGACAATTAGAACAAAGTTACATCCCAGGAGAACAAAAGAGGCTTATTTAATGAGAATGACTTTCTAATCCTACTCCTGGTTTGTGGCATGTTGTCTGGTTTTGCTTGTGGGGGTTGTTTTGCTCTGGTGTTTGTGGATATAGGTCTTTGATCATCAAGAGTCCTTGTTGGGCATCAGTGCTAAAGCACTTGAAAGAGCATCTGACAAACCTCAAGGAAAACTTGTTTGGAATCTTCTTTAGAGTAAATCTTCAGCAAAAGAGCTAAGAGAAATCTCAGCTGTCCAGACTTCCACAGCCTGATAAGTAACACCTGGTACTGCCATTGTGTGCAGTTAGTCAGGTTGACATCTGGTATAAAAAACATGTAAGGAGGGTTTATACACAGCTATGGCCTCAGGCTTTGCTAGTTACAGACAACATTGTACTTTGGCTACCTGGACTGCAGTGATGGTCTCCTGTAATGATGGGTGCTGTCTTGAAGGTCTTGCACCAAGCATCTGACACAGTGACAGAGAAGGGAGAGAAGGTTTTTCTGGATCAAGATCCTGAGAAGTTGCCGTGTATTTGCCTTAGATTTTGATACTTGGGGTTTGCCTTCCTGAAATTCAAAGTGTGGTGTACTTAAGAGATGTTTTGTTTCTATTTCAGACTCTCAAGAAGAGGGCGGACCATCATATTTTCCATCCATCAGCCCCGTTATTCCATATTCAAGCTGTTTGACAGTCTGACATTACTGGCTTCGGGAAAAGTGCTGTACCACGGTCCTGCAAAGCACGCCCTGGAGTACTTCAGTTCTATTGGTAAGTCTTCCATGCCAAGAACAAAAGCAACTCACTCATGAGTTAAACCTGTGTGTAGATTCCTGCCCTAGCATGGGATAACAGCTTTTTTATCACTAGGATGTTAGAGATTGTACACATACAGTGTTATGTTAGAACAAGAAAAAGACAAAATGAGAAGCCCAAAAATTTTCAGACAAGAGAGCATGGCTCTCTTGATTTTGTTTTGCCTTGCATGAGGACAAAAGTCAAGAATCAGTTGGACATGTATAAGCATGTTGTCCAATGGACAAGATAATGCTTGTACCAGGCCTCTGTGGCAGATCCAGTGGTTTTTGAACCACAGCCTGCAGAATGGCAGCAGTCTGTACAGATTGATCCAAAAAATGCTGTAGACTGAATGTGCAGGTGGGCAACCAAGACAACAAAATTATGGTGTGTCTTACGATGGGTTAATAGTTGTACTGTTGAGGTGGCTGCCCTCTCTCCAGGTAAGTCGGGTGAGGGTAGCTGACTAAGGAACAGAGAATGTGGAGTGACCTTCCAATCTTTAGATGCAATTGTGGACACATTAGATTGTAAGCTTCCCTGGCTTTCAGGGAGGTGCTTTAACCAATGTCAGTATTTCTGCTTCTCCTCTTAGTAGCCGACTTCCTTTCTCTCAGGGAAACTGTAGAAGCATCTTTGGGTTTGTTTGTTTTTAATTTTCTCCTTGTCCCATACTTAGAACTGTATTATAAGAAGCTGCTCTTGGGCTGCCCTTCCTCATCCTTGTGACCAGGAAAACACCAAGAAGAGTTGAGCCTGTAGAAGAAATATCTGAGGCTGAGAGCAGACACCCAGGAACCTCTGCTGAGGAACTTTGTTTCTTTTAGAGTGGAATGTGGTTGAACAGCACTGGGAAGGAGGCAAGAGCTGTCCATACTGAGCTGTGGTAGAAGCAAGTTAGAGATTCCTCCTCATCTGAAATCAGTGAATAAGCAGCTTTGAAGCTCTTTAGATACCCCAGATTCACCATCTCTTAAATCCTGTCCATCTACTGCAGTAAAGTAACACCTAAGCAGGGAAGTTTTCTGGTATCAGGGTTATGGAAAAGTAATACAGTATTAGACCTGACCTTCTGAGGTGTGCCCTGTGCAATGCAAACACGTTGCATGTGTGGTTTTGGTTTGATCTGTTCTGTTTTGTTTTTTTTTAAGGATATGAGTGTGAACCCTTCAATAATCCAGCTGACTTCTTCCTTGATGTCATAAATGGTGATTCAACTGCTGTGGCAGCAAGCAAAGAAGATCACAGACCTGTGGGCACAGGAAAAGGTAAATTGTAAAGGAGAAATCCACTGCTGGCTAGTATAGAAGGGAAATTGTATGTGGTGATGACAATCTTTCATTCTCTGGGTTTCCTTGAGTCTAAGGGCATTTCATTATCTTTTTATTTTTCCTACTAATAGATATACTTTGTTTTGGGCTTCTTTAAAGAGATCAGAAACTTTTAAAATGGATTTTTTCACTTCAGTAATATAGTGGAGCAATGTCAAACAGCAAAAATTAAAAAAAAAACCAAACCTGTGGGGGAAAGGCTGGAAAAACTAGAACTGCTTGGTCTCAAGAGGCAGCTGACAAGTTTACAGTCACATAAGAGGCTGCTGCAGAGAAGACAAGGTAGATAGGCTAAGGACTGTTGGATTTACAGTAAAGTGAAGGAGATTGGAACTGTCAGAGAACAAATTCTCTACCAATATAGTGAGTGAAATACTTGGAAATACTTGCTTGGGGATCATGAAGCACATCATTGACTGAAAGATTACAAGGGAACAGATTTTGTAATGCAGTTTTCGGTGATGTGAATCAGAGCAAACATTGATTTTTCCCAAATTCAATGAAACAAAGATTTTACAAGATGTTACAAGAATATGACCATTTTGTGCCAGAAAGAATGAACAGATTAGCTAGGTTTGATTAAAAATGTAGGAAAAAGCTCTCACTCAAGCTAGCCCCTTAAACTCAGAGCTAAGGCTTGAACAACCCAAATTCTCTGGGTATTTCTGCCTTTTTCTTCAGCCTTTAGAACTGCTGGCCTTATTGCTGGGCCATATCTGAAGGTCAGGTTTGTAGGGAATCACAAGCCATATCTTGTTTTTTTTCACTCAGAAGTGAGCAGTGAAAATGGAGTGACAGAAGACAATGTGGATAGCAATGTGGTAGATGTGCTGCACCAGAAATATCTCAGCTCCAGCCTGTATCAGAGCACAAAGGAAGCACTGGGGAAAGTGGAGCTTGGACGGGGAAGCAAGCAGAGACTATCCAAGAAGGAGCATGAGATTACTTATGCAAATGGATTCCTCACTCAGCTGTACTGGGTGTCCAAGCGCTCCCTGAAAAATCTCATCAGGAACCCACAGGCCTCCATTGCACAAGTAGGTAACAATTGCTAAGTCTCAGACTCTTGCTGCTCTCAGTCCTATAATCTGCAGTTTGTAGGACAGAATCATGTTTTCAAAGGCAGTTAGGGAAACAGAAAAGTCCTATGCCACTGCCATGTAAGTGGAGTGAGATGCTCAGCTAGCTTTTGGCCTTTGGAAAAAATCTCCAGTTTAGTTTAGCATAAGGACTACTGCACTGAAGATTGAAGTGGGGGGAAAATGCTCCATTCTCTGGATCATATAGGGATCTTCTAGGATGATATTAATTTTGTGCCTCACTTTAGCATGTTTCTACTAAACTCTCCTAGCCAAAGAATGAAGTAAGAAAAGTGAAGTTGATAAAATCTGAAAAACTCTCATGAGGATTTTGTGTCTGTCATAGGTATACATTGCCTCACAAGAGTAAGGCTTTAGGCAGGTGTGAATCTTAAACCCTGCATATGACTTAACAATGTGCGTTCCTAATTTTTTTGCTTACCTGAAGGATTTCCGTTTTCCTTTCTTCTTTTCACTTCCAGATTGCAGTGACTGTAATTCTAGCCTTGGTTGTGGGTGCTATCTTTTTTGGTGTAAAGCTGGACCGAAGTGGCATTCAGAATCGGTAAGATGAAAAGCCACAGCTTTGCTCATTTTTCTACCTGTAGCAGTCAGGTTTGAGGCACAGGGAAGGAGGGCCTTGGGATCCACTTGAAATACAAAGGAGAGTTGGGTTTACAAGTCTCAGTGCACTGCAGGATGGAATTGCCAGGGGTCCTGAAGGGGTCACAGTTCTGTCAGGCTTGCACATAAGTACAAAGGGGATGTAAAAGGGAAGATAAAGATACAGCTGAGATTTACGGAAGCACAATTAAGTATCTCTATTCTATGGATAGAGAAAAGCACTGACTTGATGGTATGATGATGCCTGAGGCTGCCACTGTTTGATCTGGTTGTTCCCTAACTTTTCCACTGCTCTGATTTGCCTTCTAGGGTTGGATCCTTATTTTTTGTCACTACAAACCAGTGTTTTTCCAGTGTCTCTGCCATTGAGCTATTCATCAGAGACAAGAAACTATTTGTGTAAGTAATAAGGCACTTGGACTCTCTCATACTCTGGAATGGGATGGGGCAGTATCTTACATGCTGAACAAAATTATTACCACTACAGACTTGATTGCTCCCTTGCAACATCAGATTGTAATAGTAATGCTAAGTTAGTCTGCAGAGCAGGGACCTAAAATTATAAGAGCTGGAGGAAGGAGGAAATGGTTTTACTTGCTGTGTGACAGTTTACTGCTTTTCCTGTGCACTTTTGGTACAGCTGGTTTTGAGGTCTGTGTGTGAATCCTGCAGACTGTGAATCCTTCCTGCCTTCTTTCTCACAAGGGCTGACACACAGTCTTGCAATGGTCTTAAAGCAGCAAGACTGTGCAAAAATGAAGGGAGAGTTCCTGGAAAAACTTTGCAAGGAGTGCTCAGATGAAGGGGGCTGCTGTCTGGCTTACAAGGCTCATTAATGATCAAGTGCATCTCTCTGTTTAGAGGGATGTACTAGATTATTGCATTGTTGTTATGAGTATTTACTTTAATATATAATTAAATATAGTTATTGTACACATTACTTTTATTTACTTATGATTTATGTATAATATCTTTATAATTATATTTTTATATATATATACATATATGTATATGGTTTTGTATGTGTGTATATGTATGTAAAGGCATGTTGATACAGTATACACACATGTATACATACATATATGTTGGAAGTGTAGTTTGGAGGTGCCTCCAGCTAATACAATAGAAGGGCAAGAGACAGATCCTATGCAGTAAAAAGGAAACTGGAGATTTACGCCTGTAATGTAAATGTTCACCCACAGACTGCTCAGAGCAGCTTGATATTGTCTCTAACAGCTGCTCAGGAGTGAAATTCCCCCACACTGCCATTTCTTACTAGTCTACCCTGCTTGCCTGTGTAGTTTACCAGCTGTGTCAATGGGGATTTAGGCACCTTACCTGTTAAAGCATCTTTTCATGAGCTCCATTAAGCAGCAAAACAATCATAATGACATTTAATTGCACTGTGAACTAGAGCTGAGTTGATGTCCCAAAGGTGTTTTCCCATTGTTCCCATTCTTCCCTGGAAGCAGCTGTATGAGTTAGTAATGGATGAAGTGTTCCTCCAGTTTATAGAAGTCTAATGCTTCCCTGTGCTCTTGTATTAAGGATCTTTTTCTTTGAAAAGAGACTTAGGAGTTTTTTAATGATATTTTACTTAGCAATCACACAGTGTTTCATTCACTTTCCTTGGAGGGCTGTCAGTTTGATTGCAGGGTCTGAGAGACAGATCAGCCCTTACTTCATAGAGTGTCAGTGATAGCACAAAGAATATAAGCAATTTGCATGGAGAGGAGTCAGTGGTAGAAAGAGCATAAAACAAATCAGGATAAACCAAACACGCACTCTGAGCCTGCTTCCTACAGAACCTCTAAACCTGTACAACTCGCCTCCTTCCTGTCCTCGCAGCCATCAGTACACCAGTGGATATTACCGTGTGTCTGCCTACTTCCTGGCCTTGATGATAGGAGATCTGCTGCCCATGAGAACTACTCCAGCCATCATATTCTCATGCATCAGTTACTGGATGATTGGTAAAGAATTGATGCTTTCATTGAACCTGTCGTCTTCCAACACGTTAGATTTCTGCCTTAGCCAGATTCCTGTATCTATAACATACTGCTGCTTGAACCTCCAGCTCAGCATCATAGCTTTGGAGGACTCTGGGGCAGGGACAGAGACACCAGCAATCTAACACAGGGACCTGCCTGACAACGTCTTTTGGTAATGTTCTTTGGGCCTTTGAAGTATACATAGTTCCTGCCAGCTCCAAACTTGGTCTTTCTTCCTGATTTGCCTGTCTTGTGTAGGAATCCAAGGGTACCTCTCTGAAATTCATAATGTGGTTTACTGGACTCTCACCTTTCTGTTTTTTGACAGGATACCAAGCTGTTGCAGGGCGGTTCTTCTTCTTCATGCTGACCTTGATACTGGTGTCCTACACTGCCACAGCCATGTCCCTGGCTATCAGTGCTGGGATGGATGTGGTGGCTGTGGCCAATCTGCTCATCACTATTTGTTTTGTCCTGATGCTTGTAAGTATATTAGGTGGTGTGTGCTCCTTTGGTGGAGGGGAGGGAAGAACCGAGACCAGCTGAGAGGACTGGATTGAGCTAGCCCTAGGCAGGCTGAAATATCCATAGTCCAGTGGCACATCAGCCCCATGCTTGTGATTTTACTGTCACTGTAGTCAAAGATATACTTCTGCCAGCTTGTCGTCTAAGGGCTGGGTGCAGTTCAGTAGTTGTGATGCCACCAGAGCTTTCCAAACAGTGTGCCCTAAATGAGTGTTGTTTGTTTGTATTAAATTGTCCTTAAAGATTAATTTTAAAAAATCTTGCATTTCCAGTATTAGAAATCTAAATTACCATTTAAAATGAAAAAACTAAATAAACTTTATATCTTTTTATTTTTTACATTAATATTTGCTGCCCAAGTGGGATTAGAAGGCAGAAACCCTTCCTTTTTTTGTAATTCAGTATTGCTTTGGGGTTCAAGAAATAACTTCAATATTCTTGCCCAAGGATTTTTTTAAGGAAGAGAGCAAAAGAGAGAGAAAGTAATTTTGACTACTTGTAGATGAGAGCTGTGTATTCTTTTTCAAAGAAGTGATGCTGGTGATGAAACTTCTTGACTGTGAAACCTCCTACGTTACATATTTCTTGTTAGATGATTCCTGTCTGTGTACATACTCTGAACCACAGTACATCCCTTATTCTTGAATTAGTAATTTAACCTGCCATTGAAATAAGCCAAGTGATAGTGCTTCAGCTGCTCACTGTGGGTGAGAAGTGTGCATGTGTAGTGAAGGGCAGCTGATGTGCATTGAGTGTAGTCGCAGTGGATAAGGAATGACGCATGCATGTCTTCAAAGTCAATGGGGTAAGCACAAGATCACTTGTGTTGAAGCAGAGGCTGAAGTGTCATGTTTAACTGTGAAGACCACTTGTGCTAAGAAGTGAAAGCAAATCTTACTCCAGAGAAAGAGAAAGCATGGATAAAATATGTAGGGCAGAGGGGAAGACTGAAATAATAACAGCTCTTAAGGCTCCCCATTTTTCTCCTTTTTGATTCTCCACTTTCTCATCTCCCAGTCAACCTTCTTTAGCCTCTGCCTAGCTCTACCATAGGACAGTCCTTCTGAGAAAGAAGTTATGATTGTGCTTCTTAGCTCACATGTAGATGCAGAAAACCTTTCTGACCTCTTTGCAAGCAGTTCAGCTGAAGTACTTGTGTGTGCTGTTGGGCCAGCAGCGTGGGAGTGCTGCAAGGCTCCAACTCATGTCTGTGTGTACAGGCATGACAGCAGTAGTAGATCCATCAATCGCACTGCACCTCTGCTGGGAGCTGCAGCATCTGTGCAGGAATGGTACTATTTGCAGTAAACAGAGTTTGTGACTCATCAATTTCTTCTGTTCTATTTCAGATCTTTTCTGGCCTCTTAGTGAACCTCCCTTCAGTAATGGGCTGGCTGAACTGGCTCAAGTACTTCAGCATCCCCCGATATGGCCTCACTGTGAGTAGAAAGTTTTATTGGTCTCCTCTGAGTAATGTGGCCACACTGGTACTTCCTAGAGAGGTTTTGAATATAAAGTATGAAGTTCTCTTAAAAGCCAGATTTGGTTTGTTTCATTGCATGAACATGGTAAAAAAAAAGAACAAACCAGCCAGCCTCAAAAAGGAAGCAAAAGTTAGATCTCTGTGTGAGAGCTGGAAGTCTCAGAGACTGAACAAACACTTTGTGCTACCGAATCAGCGCTGCTTGGACAGCAGCAGCTGTCCAGCCAGGCACTAATTTCTAGCCTGAATAATTGATCTCTGTGGTTTAGAATAAAATCAAGTATTGTACAGCCTCTGCAGACATTGTGGGTGTATGGGTGGCCAGTCTGGGGCCAATGGCTTTCCAGCTAGGTAAAGGATTACTATAATGCATGAGTGTCTCAGTCTTCAGCGTGGCTTCCTCTGAAGTGAAATTTGACTTTTCAGAAAAGTAAGGAGGTACCAGAAATCGAAGGGTGCAGCTGCTTGAAACACAGTAAAGAGATAGAGCAGGTCACCGGTGGGAGTTATGTTTCCATCTCCTGTTTGCATCCTGGCCAAACGTCTTTGGAAGGAATAGTGTCCTACTTTGAGCAACAATGACTGAAATGAATGCTGGAGCTGGTGCAGGGTGGGAGATGTGTGAGACCTCATTGTTAGGGTATCACTGAGGTGTTTTATCAATGTTACTCAGTGTGGAAGTGTCCTCTGAGATAGTGAGCAGTGAGTGCAGGATGCCAGTACTAGGGAACTTTTTGCTTTGCTTTGGCGGATTGTGCCATGCCTTCAGTGTGGTGGTGCTGGAGTGTCTGCATGCAGCCACATGGTTTTCTGGATCAGTAGATTGACCCAGGTGAAAGTGGATGAACAGGAGCTTGTAGCTGGCAAGACAGAAACCCATGGCTAAGTAACTTTGAAGCCAAGGCCTGGGACACCAAACCACCCTGCTTGTAGAACTTGGAGCAGTTCCTAAGAAAGGCAGTGATTAAGAGCTTGAAAATAAAAAGCAGCATGAACATATGTTTCCAAGAATGGGATATGTGTATGCTAATAATCAAGTTCTTTTGAAGTGTTTCAGTTTTAACAACCCAAACCATGAACTCAGCAAAAATACTGTGTCTGCCTCTTTTCCCTAGGCTCTTCAGGTGAATGAGTACAGAGATCTCTACTTCTGTGGTGAGAAGAATCCAAATGCTACAGTGTTTGTGGGAGATACAGGCAGTTGTCCTCCCAATATTTCAGAAGAAATGTAAGTAACTCATGATGGTTCTGGGCCTGAATCATGATGACTTGCTTAAAGGGAAGTCTGACTGTGTCAAATTTTTATAGTATTCACAGAATAACCACTTACAAGCCAGTCTCAACAACTTATCCCAAAGTAATGTATTTTAGGATTATGCAGTAAGACTCCACAATTACCCAAGAGTGAAGTAGGGATGAAACTTTACTTGTTAGTAGATGAGGCAGATGAGCTAAATTAAGTTTTGCATTTGATAACCTAGCCCTGATTGGTCAGTTTTCCTAAACAAATCCGGGGTCACTTAACAATGGAAATGCAGTGTGTGGACAGCTACAAAGTTGCTGGAGAGCAGTAGACCAGTGATCAAAAACATGCCTCCAGCATAGAACTTGTTTGTAAATATTAACCTCCCTGCAGATACAGAGAGAGCCAAGGTATCTCTCTTGCAGTGCTCCATTTTGCCCCACTTGAAATACTTTCAGCTATCGATACCTTGAGCTGTAGCAGTGCAACTATTTCGTGACACGTACTAAAGAGATGCAAACTAAATGTTTTGCAGGGAACAGTGCTAGAACACTGTTTCCATGGCTTTTGGACTTCCAGTGATTGTTGAGGGGAAACTAATGCTTCTGTACTTACCATGGTTTAAGGTGATTTTGAGGTTTCCTTATACCTTGTCAGTTATCTATAAAGAACAATTAGGTTGCTACTGAAAAATTATGAGAACTAGAGATCTAGATTTGTCCCTTGAGTTTTATTTGGTGATGGGTTCTCTATTTCTATCACCTGTTTCGCAGAATTGAGTGTAGAAGGATCTTTGTGAAACAGGAATAAAAGTAGTAACCTGAAGATGTGTGCCACATAGTAATATGAACTTGTGCCCTGTGCTTTCCTGCAGGTGTTCTGGTGAAGCATACCTGTGCAGCCAAGGAATCGCCCCTACCAGCTGGGCAATGTGGGAAAACATAGTGGCTCTCTTCTGCATGACTGTTATCTTCCTTATCATTGCCTATGCAAAACTCCGGTTTATGAGGAAGTTCACATAGACTCCTGTGTTGCCTTGCCCTGCAGCTTCTCAGTGTTAAAACTGAAAAGCTTGTTAGGGCCTACTGGAGATTGCCAAAATGTTTAGCAACATTTTGACTTTGGTGGCCTTCAGATGGGAAACCTGTTGCCCTGTTTCTGCAGCATGATCTCTACAGGATTGTGGGTTTTAAGAAGAAATGCATTAATGTACATTGTGTAAGTGATTTTTCCTAAGACAATATAATTCTCATAATTCCTTAGGTACATATCAAACTTTATATTGTAAACCATTATTATTCTGTGGCCAGCTTATACACAAAATACTCCATTGAACATGTGAGCTTCTCCATCACAAAAGGTGATGGTGGCATTTGTGTATTGATATGTTGCCTCAGGTTAGTGCCTGTCACATCTGAGGAGAGACAGAGACTGTTCACAATGTGTTGGAGATGTACTTGAGTTTGAAGTCAGTACAGAGACCAAGTACTCATGACCAGGAAAGAACAGTATACTTCTAGTAGCTTCTCAATGGAAACTACTTCCAGAAAAAACTTTAGCTTCATTAAAAACTAAACAGCAGTGGTGTTAGACATCTCACCAAAGAACAGAAATATATACTGTTGTACTGCAGAAAAAAGAAACCAAAAAACTTCCCCCCTGCACTGTGAACAGCAAGAAATATATTTACTACTTAAAAGGAGGAGAGGGAATGCTCTTTTTATTTTTTTCTAAATAAAAATTTGTATACTTACTACTGGCACAAGTTTTTAACAACAGACTCAATTCTTAGCTGCATTATCTCTATATAGTATTACTTACACTATGGACTGAAAAAAAGCTACACAGACACTGCTGTGGCAACTACAGCAACAGTCTCCACAGGACAGACCATCGTGCCCGTACTTCATCAGCAACAGAAGAGATGCTTTTAAATCGCATTAACACCTGCAGATGTAAGCGGATCAGCAAAGCCAAAGGAAAACATCCTCAAGCACAGGACTGAGAGCGTGCCTGTGAGGGTCGGGCTGGCAGCAGCCCCTGAACCGTGCGGTTTGAGTCCTGCCGGCGCTCTTGCAGTGAGCGGTCCGGCTGCGGTGGGAAGGGGAAATGATCGCACTGGCGGCGCAGCCGTATCGAGCACCAACCAGGCGCTCTCGGTTCTGCTTCATGCCTTTAACACCTGGTTAAAGTGACCTCGTACCGCGTTTTACTCCTCGCTCTTTGTCTCTCCTGCAGCCGCGTCCCCGCCTTGCTCGCACGCCGCTCCCCCGCCCCTCAGGAGGCGGAGGCTCGGGGCTCCTCCCTGCGCCGGGCGCGGGGCGGGCCCGGGGCTGGCGCGGCCCGGAGGAGGCGGCTCCGGGCTGCGGGAGCGGCTCCGTGCCAATGGCGGCCGCGGCGGAGGGGCCGCCCGAGGCTGGCGCGCAGCCCGCCAAGCGTAAGGGGCCGGAGGGCCGGGGCACGGGCCGGGGCCGCGCTGCGGGGCTGGGCTCGGGGGCCGCGGCGCGGGCAGGAGCTGCCGGCGAGCCCGCGGCCTGGCGTGTGCCGGCCGGGCCGGGCCGGGCCGTACTCCTGCTGCCGCTGCTGCCCCGGGGCACGGCCGGTCCTGCCCGCTGGGGTCGGAGGGAGCCGCGGGCCTCGGGCAGCCTTCGTGTGCGAGCCAGCAAACGCTGCCGACGGGGGAAGGAGCGGCCTGTGGGGTTGGGGAAGAGCTGCCCGGCTGCTCCGGGGAGGGGCAGAACCCGGGCACGTTGTGGTAGAAACGGGTTTGGGGAAGGAAAGCGGCCATTGCCGCTCCCCGCAGGTGGGGATCTGTTGTAACCCATATGTTGTAGCTGCCCACGGGGGCAGCTGTGCTTCTGTTCCGAGTCAGTGACTAGAAATAAACAACAGCACCGTGCTCAGCCACTCAGAAATTCTCCCCAAATTGCTTTGCTGGCTAAGTACAAGACGGGGCTAATACTTGTCAGTACTGTCAGGCCGGTGCCCTGTCTCTTGAATGCTCCCTGAAGTATTATTTGGAAATAATGCTGGTGCTACTTCAAAAAATCTGCCATGGTTTGTTACCCCTTAGTGTAAAGAAGGCAACTTATATGGAAAGTAGCGGTAGGCAGCTTGAAGGGGGGAAAAACGTGGGACCATTAAATCTTTCTGTTGTGTTTCTGTATTTGCTATAGTTTGTCTTAACTCTGTAATGTCTTTACCCTGAGTAGAAGATCCTGCTATTGAAACAGCAGAGGAAGCTAAGGAGCCAGCAGAGGCAGACATCAATGAACTCTGCAAAGACATGTTCAGCAAAATGGCCACTTACTTGACAGGTGAACTGACAGGTAAGGCATTGCAATACTGACCTGCAAGTTAGTCTTTCTTTTCACTTTGTTTCAAAGAAATCTGTTGCATAGCTTGTCTAAACTGTGAATGTTTAGATCACATCTGGTAAGACTGACAGTCCAAATCTGGCACATTTCTAGGCTGCTAACAACCCTGAGATTAGTTATATTATTTTCATAAAGTCCCAGAATAGCACAAATATTTTTTAGAACAATTCAGTGTGATATTAGCAGCTTAAAATAATTCTTTTTTTGTCTTGAAGAGGTTTGTACATAGAAAATTAATCTAACAAAAGCAGTCTAGGTTAAGACAAGAGTAGGAGGGATGCACTACAGAGAGCGGAGTTGTTTTTTTTCCTGAGAGCAAGGATCATACATGTTTTCCAACATTTATGCTTTAGAATAAACTGTGAAATTAACTGGAGCAAAGTAAACTGCTCACCAAGTTAATGCATTGCATAGGTTGTAATTTTGAAAGCACTCCACAGCACTACCAATTTGTACAGACTTGAAGGATATATGATACAGATTATCATATTACCAGATTATCAATCTGGATTTGTGCTATCAGTTTTGTAAACATAAGTATCTAACTGACAGAATTAAGAGTAGAAATATGAGGACTTAGTAAGTTTTTCTCAAAAAAAGTTTAGAAGGAGTTCATCAGTGCAGTTTATTTTGCAATTCACAGAATGTCATCTTTTTGTAGAGTGTATACTAATAACCTGTATTGCCATCTAAACTATTGAGCTTTGTTTGGCTATTGGTGTGAAATCTCTTGTCCTCTTGAAGAGTCTGCACATAATTCAAACCACATCGCCTTTAATTAAAATAATCTTTATTTTTTTAAGCCACCAGTGAAGACTACAAACTCTTGGAGAACATGAATAAGCTGACTAGCTTGAAGTACTTAGAAATGAAAGATATTGCTATAAACATCAGTAGAAATCTGAAAGATTTAAACCAAAAATGTAAGTACACCAAATAAGGTAGGGATGTAATGAATGGTGCACTTGTTCAGGAAATAAAGCATCTTAGAGTCAGAAGTTCACACTGCATTAGTGCTGAAGGAAAGAAAACTGACTGATACAGATGTGCTGCTATGCAATGCTAGCCTTGTATATTTCTTAACAGCTTTAGATTCTGTAGACTACTGTAAGAGAAAATACATCTGAATTTGTGTCCTGGTGTACCCCAGATTCTGGATCTGATAAGAATAACACTTCTTTTAATTCATGTTCTCTTGTTGCTTGTGTTAGAGACTACAAAGTACTTTTAAACATTTCATATTTTCCTGGAACATGACTGTCAGAGTCATGTTAATTTTGGGCCAGAAGAGGGGACTTTTGAACTGTCCTATCTGAAGAATGTAATAAGAAATTCCTGTGTTTCAAGTGTGAACTGTTTTTTGGAAGTGTTTTACTGAGAACTGATGATAACATTTTTATGCTTTTTTAAGATGCTGATCTTCAGCCATATCTGGAACAGATAAACCTAATTGAGGAACAGGTTGCAGCTCTGGAGCAGGCAGCTTATAAATTGGATGCATATTCCAAAAAACTTGGTAACTATTGTCCTCCACTGTTAAGACCTAGCAGCATAGTGCCTTGCAAGGGGATTTAAAATGAAAGAAAGAAGGTAAACTCTGTTTTGTTTAACAGAGATGAGCTGCAGAGTTGCCTGTGCTGCTTTTGAGCACAAACATTTTGTGTGAAGTGATAAGCATTGAGAGAAGATTTGTGTGATGAGTGATATTATTTTGGACTAGGTGTTGTTAAACTATTGCTTATTAGTGAGGCTTGATTTATTTTTTTATGGTGTGCACTGACTTACATTATAAAGACTGATGTTTAACCTTGCAAATTGAGGGATTCATAATGTTCCACCAGGCGCCGAAGCCCTCTTGGCTTAAAATATTGTCTGACTTAAGCACCAGGTTCTTAAAATAAAATTACTGTACAATTATATTTTCCTAAATGCATTAGAAAAAAAGGTTCCTGAATGGTACAGTAAATCAGCTTACAGGATTCAAAGCTTTTACCTACCCAGTACTAAAATACTATTTTTCCTTCTGCAGAAGCCAAGTACAAAAAACTGGAGAAACGATGAAAGTACAACAGTCCATAGGCTGGAGTTGGGCAGTGAATCAGATGATCTCTGGTTTTGCACAACAGCAATTCTGTATGTTGACAAGGATTTGGTTACAGCTATCGTGGAGACTGGGAACTTTTTCTAGCTGTTGAATGCAGTAGGCTGTATTCAGGCTTAAGGCTGAATAATATTTTCCTCTTCTCAAGGGGTGCTGTTCCCTCAGTTCTACAGTGAAAAGTAGAAGCTTGTCCTTAAATCATGTCGATATTGGCTATATGTGTGTTAGTCCTGTTTTCCACATGAAATACTTGCTCTAGGGAAAGTCTTCCATAATCTGTAAAGACATTTTCCCTTAGTAGCAGCGGGACCTAAACTTCAATTTTTCCTTCATTGAGCTCTGTTTTGGGAAGATACCTGGAACTTTGGACTTAATGGATGGGATATTGAAAGCACTTCATTTTGGTATCCCCTTTTATCTGTTTGAAATAGAGAAACTAATAACAAATTTACAATAAACTTGCTGCATTTATTTCTCTGGAATCTCAGATTCTGTTGGAAAGACTGCACAAGCTGTTTTATTTTTTCAAAGGGGTCTGTTAATAAAGACAAACTTCTTCAAGCTACTAGGGATGATAGAAGAGAACATGTTTTAAACTCTGCATCAAGTATTCCTGCAATTCTGTGCTTCTACTGTCTGGACCTTTGGTAGAGTTTGAAGACATATTAGTTTATCACATGCTCTGTTAAGTCACCAATTAATTTTGGTCCTACTAGTTTTTGAAGTGGCATGCCTTGTACAAAAATCTGCTTTTCTGTTAGGTTAACAATGTTCCAAATTGCCGATTTGGCAGAGCCCTTTGTACTGAGCAGGTATTCCTCCTGCTCCAGGGATATTTTTTTCTTTTCCTATTCACCTTAACTAATTCAAGCTGGCTTTTGAATAAGTTGCAGTACAAGTACTGATACGCAGGAAAGAAGTGGTTCAAACTTCAAGTGTTTAAAAGAGTGTCTAGTCAGGTGCCAGTGTGATAAAGATCACGATGTTGTCAGGCTGTGTACAGCCACTAATTAGTCAGGATGGACACTTTTCCCTCGTGCTCTTTAAAAAGAGTGAAGTAGATGACTTTTGAGAGCCTTTACCATCACTTTGAAAATCCCAGGTTTGAAATAGAAGTAGCATTTCTGTGCTCACGGTGTTACCTGGCAGGACTGCAGGGGGCACAGGGAGGCGCTGTGTCAGTAGGGAAAACAGATCCTGCAGGAAAGGCACAGTAGGACCGTGTCCGTTCCTGTTGAAACTTGCTTTCTATGAATACAAAATACAGTGCCATTTTAGAACTACAAGGATGAAAACCTCCAGGGACTTTGAAGATGGAAATCCTTCTAGCCATGCACTGTCACCAAGTGCTTAGTTTTTTCAGGTAAGAAAGGTAAGAAATAATGAGTTCCTTCACAATCTCTTGAGTATTCCATCTCCAGGAAGCAAAAATGAGAGAATGGGCTTGTCCCACAACTGACTTTGTTTTTGAGAGGAAATTTTAGAGGACGGACTTCCTGGCTGGCTGGAGGACTGTGTGACAGTGTCAGCCCCGTTAGGCTGACAGTTATGTTTCCAGTTGTGTCTCTGTGTTAACTGTTACCCTCCCTGCCTGAGGGACCTCTGTGTCACTGGTAGAATCCAAATCATGTCAAGGATGGCAGGTCCTTGGAGAGTAGCACCACAGAAGAGACATAGGTGTGAGTGAACAGCATTGTACTGGGGAAATGTATAGTCAGTCCAGAAGCAAAATCACAGCTTCGTTGCTGCTCACATGTTTTACCTGGAGAATTCCAGAGGAGGTACAGAAGGAGATTAAATCTCACAGTTCTCCTTCGCAGCATTTTCTGGTGGAAGATAGAGTAGAAAATAATGGGTTCTTAAAGGGAGGAACAGGAGGAAAACAGAAAAGGGAGGGCAGATGGATGGGAATCCAGGGGCATGATCTGCAAACCACTTTGGAGCTGAAGTAGTTCTTGATGGCTTGGACTGAACTGCAAACCAGGGGATGAACATCACCCTAGCAAATACCAGTCTTTCAGCAGAAGCAGATGAGTTCAATTCCAGAGGAGAGTTCTTTTTTTCCAGCATCTTAAGACAGTTCTGCGCAGTTGCTCTAACATGTTTTTCTGAAGTCATTCAAGTTTCAGAGCAGTACTTTGTGGAGATAGCCAGACTCTTCAGAATCAGGGCACATGGCCCTCTAATCCCAAAGCCCACTTCGTACCATGGTGGAGTCTCCAGGTGCTAAGGCTGTTTTGCTGATCTGCCTTGGCTGCCTCCTTGACTTTTCAGCATGGTATGAAGATAGCTGGAACAAGAAAGCTGCTCCCTCATTTGCTTTTGCTATTTTAGTCATGGCACAGCTAGAGGAAGTACAGTGCTTTCTTTTTTTATCTGGTGAGAGGATTTGCCTTTGCAATGCTATGCTAGTAACGTGTAATATATCTAGCTTATTAATCTTTGAAAGGAAGCAAGTTCTATTTGTTTCACATAAACAGTTAATGGCATAGTGGTAATACTACATTTCTGTCTTTTGCCACATAGTACAGATTCAACTCTCTGCCTTCACTGTAATCACTATATATTGGATATGGGAATGGATATGATTAAGATGGGAAATGCCAGCCATTGATCTATATGTATATGGTTGGCAAGTCATTTAAACTCTATGATTTTTTTCCTGATTGTAACATTGCTGTCACAATCTTTATGTACTTCATAAAATATTGGAAAGATGCAAGCTGGCATTCATCCAGGAAAAGGCACTTGGGGGGATCCTGATATTACTTAATTTGTCCTTTTTTCACCCCAATGAACAGCTCTGTAATCACAGTTGGGATTCTGCTAGATCCCATGGGGCCAGTGCAGTTTTATCCCATATTGGGAATGGACATTTATAGGTTATTAGCCAGCTCATTCTTCAAGCCATACTACAGTTCATATAAGTGAATGAAATTAAACAGTCAGATGTGTACAGCACTTGAAAGAGATTTTGGGTTATAAACTTTGTGGACACTGGTTTTTCACTTAGAGGTATTCTGGGATATCAGAAAAACAACAATTCAGTATACTACTTTTATTTTGCAGTATAAATGGTAATTTCACATACCCTCATTGTAATCACACAGAGGATGATCCATCTGCCCAGTCGTTGATAAACTCTATTCCCACCACAGTATACAGTAAGTACTGGGGCAAGAATACAATAGATGATCATTATCTAACACAAAAAAAACCCCTCATGTTTTATGTTTGCCTTTACAAATAGATTATAAACAAACTGAAAGTACAAAGAGAGGTGCTTCAAGCAGAGTTTGTAAAAACCCTGGAGTACAAAAGCATCTGTTCTTGCTGGAAGCCCTCAGGTGATAGCAACAGCAGCAGCAGGGCTCTCAGAGAACTAGTGAAGCCAGCCTGGCATGTCAGGAGCCAGACAGGAACCTGAGCTGGGTGAGGTAGATGCAGAGAAGTATCTGTCATTTTGCACAGGGAGCTGTTTTCATTCTCAACAGATTGGGGAATGGCTGACATTCAACCAGAGCACTCATGAGTTTGGGAGCTGGAAACTCTTCACTGGGCTAACGTGGAACAAAAGAGACCTCATAGTCTCGGGGCATATATGCCAGACTGGTGATTATTGGGGTAATGTCAATGTCTTTGCGATCTATAGTAGGCTTCAAAGTAAAGTTCTGCAGGATGGATGTTAAAAATATGAATATCTCCATCCGGGCCAGACCTTCTCCTGCACAGACGCGTTTTCCTACAAGCAAAAAAAAGAAAGAGGTGACAGTGGAGCATTTTGCTGATAACTGATTTTAACCACAATTCCATGAGAGTTCAGATATCTCAGAATGCACAGGCAGCACTGCAGTATTTTGGGGAAGCATGAATTAACCTAGGAACTAAAGGTCTAGAACAATGAGAGCCCTCAGTGTATGAAGGCAGTCTCAAGGCTCTGGTTGCTCATGTTCTGCTGCTGTTTCATGGTTTGATAGACAAGTTACGAGGCTGAGTCTCACTTCATACATATCTTGTAGAAGGCATTGGAGGAGGTTTTGTGTTTGCTAAAAAAGGAGGTCAGCTGGAACTCTAGAGCAGGAGTTAGAGCTGCCCAGAAGTGACTCTAGCAGATGTCACCTGATGTCACTGTACAGACAGTGGTGATGAAGCCATGAAATCTTCAGAGAGATTTCAGGAGAAGATGGTCTAGGATCTGAAATAGCAAGAAGTCTTACCTGCAGAAAATGGCAGGAAGTAGTCACTCTTTTTAAAGGTACCATTTGCATTCAAGAAATGTCCTGGGTCAAATTTTTCTGGATTTGGAAATTCCTTGCTATCATATAGGACAGAACTCAGCATAGGGAATATCAGAGTGTCCTGAATTAACAAAAGAGAAAGGTATGATGGAGATACATTAAAGCAAGAAGGCACTAAGAAGTTCCCAGAGCTAAACAAAAGGGTAGTCAAAGTTTAACCAGTTTTAAATGAACATTTAATGTGTGCAAATATATGCCATTGGTATGGCAAAAATTTTTTTAGTGAATTTTAATAGTGAGTCTGTTTAGCATACTTAATATTGCTTCCAAATAAGTTACAATTTACATTGATGTGAAAAAAAATAGAAATATCTCCCTCTTCATACAGAGGATGAAAAAGTATTTTATTCTTTTTTTTCTAATACAAGGGGTTGGGCTCAATAACTTCCAGAATCTCCTTAACAAGATTGAATTTAGTATCACATTTCAATGCTTTTGAAAATAAATAAAATATAAAGAACAAAACTCATCACTGTTCTCAAGAGATTATGACCTTTCCCAGACAGTGGAACAGACCTTGGGGATAAAATAACCTCTGAACTTGGTGTCTCTGATTACAGAATGTGGGACATTAAGAGGAAGGAAATCAATGTATCTCTGGACTTCATGGATCACAGCATCTGTGAAGGGCATCTGGCTCCGATCTGACATGCGGGGGCTTCGGTCTCGGCCAATCACAGAATCAATCTCCTTTTGCATTTTCTCTGTTAAGAAATCAGTAGATGTTGAATGAACAAGTAGCCCATCTGTTTGCCTAAACCTCTTTCCATATTTAGAACAAGATTTGCTTTTAGCACACCAGGAAGATATGAATATTTTTACTATTAACATCTGCTTCCCGTGAAGACAACTAAGACTTATACACATTTCCACACTGCAAAAACGTATTTCCTGATCCCACAACCTATTAAAAAGTTTTAAACTGTTTATTTCCATTACCTACTATCTCTGGGTATTTATGGAGAATCAGAATTGCAAATCTCAGTGTGATGCTTGTGGTTCCTGTTCCTGCAAGGAACAAATCGAGAGTGGTCTTGCTCAAGGTCTCAACGGTGAATTTTGAGTCAGGATTCCCTTTCTCCTGCAGGAAGATTTTGCAGAAGGTTTTGAATGACAAAGTGAAGAAGTATGCTTAACAAGAAAAATCTTGTACCCATAATGTAGGTTTATGAACACATCTAATATTCTTTCAAAATTATGACACTCTCCAGAACACCAGCATTTATGGTAAGTTTACTGAATAATATTGTGAACCTTTTTTAATATGGAAGGAGCATTGAATTATATTAACCAGATTGGTCTTCAGCTTTCATCACTTTGGCTCATGCTGTTAATTCTGTTTAAAAATCCTTGATAAGAAAATTGAGAGGATAAAATGAAGTAATTTTTTCAAGAAGAGAAAGTTTCCCTCTGTATTTGCAAAAACCTAATGCCCCATTACAAGTAAAAAGAAGCAATTCAAGCAATGATTTCCGTATAATCCAATGAATCTCTACTCTTACAGTACCTGTTCCATTTTATTAAGAAAAGAATCAATAAAATCTCGAGGACATGTGGGATCCAGGGTTTTTTGATGTTCCATTACGATTTCTGTTGTAAATTTATCAACTTTTTCAAAATTTTTTATCAGTTTTTGATGAGGTCCAGGTAAATAATCCATGACGGTTGGGAAGAAATTATATAGCTGTAAAAATAAAGGGATGAATAAACACATTCTGATTAATGTGGATAAAAGAAAGTATTCCCCTAATTGTAACTATGAAAACTGGGGAGTTAAACTGTTTAGGAACAGTAGGTCTTTCTTACTCAGGATTTTATGGCCATTTACTTTATGGTTTCACTACATTCAAGGATTTGAGCAACTTTTGCAATGACAGCCTTTGGACATACAATGGCAATTCCATAAGATAAGGAAAAAACCAGCAGGGATTTTTCTGACTGCCTTTTTCACTTCCAAAATTTTTTTTAGATTTAGGAAAACCCACTGCAAATAAAAACTAATAACAGGAATAAATACTCCTTAATAAAATATTATAATAACTAACAAATGTATTAAATAAAACCACACAAACCTGTGTTTGTAGAGTAGCCTGGAGGTTGTTGTTTTCCTCTATCCAATCAATTAAATCTAGAAATTTCTTGTCCTCATAGTCAAACCGGTCCCCAAAGACGATGGAGCAGATGATGTTGGAAACAGCATGGATTAGGAAACCGCCAGGGTTGAAGGGTCGCTCTGCAACAACCACCAAAAAAATACTTGCTTTCAGTACTTCATAGATCATCCCCTGCTCTGACACCACATGGTAGTTTCACATTCTCTGGAGATCCAGAATTTTGCACTTCTTTGAAACGATGGTGAAGGGCTTATCCAATTTATTCTTCTCTTCTTGAAGTGAACTAATTTCACTCTTATAATGGTTCAAGTATCTCTTCTGTCTTGTTCTCAGCAGAACACTGGTCTGAGTGCCTTAGTTCCTCTTCAGATAGCACATGCCTGTCTGTCTTATAGACTGTTTATTAGAAATAGGCTAAACATTACCACAAAACCCCAGTGAAACCATGGGGACTGTGCCTTAACCATGTCTTTAAGTTATTGCACTCTCCTTATTAACTTTACTAGCATAACCTCAGTTATATAACCCTTCCTTGGGATTCAAATGCCTGTGATCAAAGTCTAATTTTGATAGCACAGCTGCATAACTCCAATGAAGAGAATCATGGTGTAAGCAAAAAGCAAGATTAGACCCAAGAAACAAGGGAAAGCTGTAATTACAGACAGTGATAGGGTGCATCTCAAGGTTTTAAGATGAGAAATAATAACATGAAAAGTTATAAAATCCTTAAAGAAAACCACAGAGTGAGAAGATGTCAACTGGGTAGCAAACTATTCCAAGGAGCAATAGCACCAATTGTCTTCTTGGCTGGTGACTTTGTGGCCACTGAAAACTCAGCAGATGTTTTAGAGGGGTGAGTATATTAATACTGAATGTAGAAAACACTAGTCATAGCTATTTCTTAATTGCATTAAGGGTAAATAATTGTTTTCTATATCTTGCTTGTAAAACTGCTTAATACACAGTAAAAGATGCTGTAACGAGGTGAGCCAGAGTCAGAGGCTTGCATAAGGGCATAAGAAATACAGTATTACTGTGATAGTCAAAAGACAGAAGCAATGCAGGTGAGAGTGTTTTCTCTGATTTATAAAATGAATGTTTATCTGAGAAGCCTGACTGAATTTTCTAGTGGCTCATGGAAAATGGTGATGCTTAATCATTCTTTTAGATCCATCATCTTTTCCCTCCTTGCAGAATAGGCACCCACTGAGGGGTGGCAATGTAAATGAAGTCTGGGGTCCAGGCTGGTACCGTGCCACCCTCAGGGGACACACTTAGAAGTAACTGACTTATATACTACCAGAAAACACATCTACAGGTTGAAACCAAGTGGGTGACCTTATGCCCTGCCCTCAGAAGCAGCTTATATCCCTTGTTCCCATTGGGCAGCCCCACCCAGACTGGGATATCCAGTCTAAATGGACTGGACCCAACCCCAAATATCTGTAAATGAGTTCTCTGGTCACCTACTTCTTCCAGATGTGTTTACATAGAGCTGCAGGAGACAGGGTGAACAAGAGTGTACTCAGTTAGCTGACAGCATCCAGCACAGTCTCCATGGCTGAATTCTATCAAACCCTTGACTCTGTGGCAAAGCCATTCCTTTTGCCACTTCTTGTTCCTCAAGCAGAATAGGTTAAAAGGTGCTTTCCACGCCTGTCCTACTTTTATCCTCCATACTGTCACAGTGCCTTTGATTGATCCACTGTCATGACTGAGAGCTTTTCCTACAGAAGCAGGGAGCAGAAACAGCAGCCATACACACACTCCTTGGGTCATAGATCTTGTGAAGCAGCCCTACACCCCTCACTGTCTCATTGTAGATATGCACAGTGTCTCAGCAGGCACAAAGTCCTTATCATACCATGTGTGTTCTTGAGCCTCTCCACCAGAAAATGAGCTTCCTCCTGGATCCGCTCCTCAATGCCCTTTTTCCCCATCCCAAAATCCCGCAGGGTGGTGAGTGCAAATCGTCTCAGCTGCCTCCAGGTCTCCCCATTGCTGGTCACAATGCCTGACACAGGGAGGAAAAACAGTTATTTTTTCCTTTTAATGGGAATTACACAGTAAATACTCAGCACGCAAAGACACTTCTCTGTGGAGTTACACTGCAATTGCTATCTGCCCAAAACTGTAACTTCTCTGCAATTCTGAAGGTGACAAATTTGATCCATCTGTTACAGCACTTGAATAAAACTGACTTTATTCCCAGGATAAGAAAAACTGTTAGGAAGTAAGTAAGAAGTAGCGCTGAATTGGTCTTGGGCACAAGGCCTTTACACTGACAAAGCCACTCAAATGTTCTGCTGTGCACCTTCGTAGAGCATATCATTATTGACAATACTATTGGTACTGCACTATGTATACAATACCATGGACTGTGTACTATAAATACAAATATAAATACCAGGGACTGATGTGGTGAATAATCTCAGGACCTAATCTGGACTGGCCCTTACTGGGTCAGCCTATATTATCTTATCTTTATTGTGCTGTGGACTTTCCTTTTGCTGGTTCCTTAGCTGTGTGTATATTCAGAGTATTTTCAAAAATGGGACAATTAATGTAAGACCTTAGAGGCACATTTAATCTACAAAATTTTAGCCAGAGCTTGAAGCACACTGGAAATAAAAAGGCACTCTGTGAAGCCATCCTAGGACCTTAAAGAGTTCTCCAGAGGACCAATTTACTCAAGGGTCCAAGTCATGAGTTGCTTTTTTTGCCTTTAATTGCTAATTTGTCTGCATAAAAGTAGTAAACAAAATCTACCACTTCCCCTGCACTGCCCTCTCAGCTATGTTTCTGAAGCTCTGAAAGCATCTGTTTTGCATGCTGGCATTACCAAGGACATACCTGTGCCTCGGAAAAGTTTTTTAAGCAGTGGTAGAATGCCTCTTCCACTGAAGTCATCTCCTTGATCAACCAGAGCTTCTTTTACAACATCATAGCCATACAGCACCACAACCTTTTGTGGGCCCAAATGCACCGTGAAGACAGGACCATACTTCTTACTGAGCTGTAGGAAAGGTGAGCACAGAGCAACATGACAACATGAAAGATAATCATGTCATGATTGTAGCAAAGAAGTCTGAGAGGTGATGTGTCATTGTCCCAGCACTGTTGAGACATGACACTGATTAACAACAGTGCAGAGATTTTCAGTTATGAGTTCCTGACAACAGAAGAGGGAATCCTACAAGAAATAGGGAACATAAATGAAAATGGCCAGTATCCAGTCCAAATCTGAGAGGAGGGCTGACAAAACATTTCAGAATGCCTTTGTGCAGGGCATAGTGGATAACAATTTACATGAGCTCTAAAATCAGTTATATACACAATGTGGAAGCAAATGCCTAGAGGGTTTTTGACCTCAAACAGTGCAACTGTCTCTTAAAGGGGTATTTTTGCCAGATAGGTGACATCAATCAGGGAGGGAATGGACAGCACGATTCACCTCCAAACGTTTTTACTTCAATTTCTGTGCTTGCTACTTCCAGTCCCAGGAGATCCTACATATCTGCTAGGGAGCAGAGACAGCAAAATGAAGCTGGGTTCTCCCCCCAGAATGGGCCAGCATGGTAAGGAATTGAGCACAGGATGATTACACTGCAACAGCATCAGTGCCTTGATTGCAAATCCACAGCAAATTTTAGTACTGTGGTAAAAATTGTGAGGTCAGCACAGAACTCATTTCACTGTGGTCATTGCAAATATATAGACTGACTTATAATATATAGACACACATATACACACACACACCTGTAATATATAGACTTAGAAACACAATAGATTATTTGGATATATAGACTTAATAAGCATGTAAGACAGCATAGGAAAGAATAAGACAGTCCTTTACCTCTTTCATGCTTTCAGGCAAATTCCATGGGTTTATCTGGAGCAGGTTTCCAACAATGGGGAATGCAGTGGGACCAGGAGGCTCCTTCCCTTTTTGAGATCTGCTTCTCCATGTGGCAAAGAGAAGGCATGAGATGCATACCAGCAAGAAAATCGTGGTCCCTCCCAGGGCCTCCATGATGGGCTGAGGAAGGGGAGTCAAGTGTCAGAAAAGCCTGATGCTGGACCTGTAAATCCATGCTTATTTATATGCTGTGGTGCCAAAGTACGTGGTTGAAATCAGCCAGCCAATAGTGCCTTACCATTCCTGTTGAGATACGAGTTTACTTATTAATCTGTTCATGATAAGAATGAATGTTACTAAATCTGACTTTGTGAGTTATGAAATTGTCCTAAAGCAATGGTAATTAAGACCCAGAAAAGCCCTGGTAGGGAAACAAACAAGGGATGAGAACATGTAGAGAGAAGAAGACGGTAAAAACTGTAGCTTAAGAAGGGGAATGGAAGTATTAGTGAACAAAAAAAGAAATTGGTTTCATTACCTTAGGAAGTCTCTATGTAATAAGAAAGTGACATGACATTACTCTTAAAATAATCCTGAATGAGAATCTGCAGAAGAGGATTGGTTGTCTCTGTTTATCTCTGATCTATGAAACTGGTGCAAAGACAATGCAGTGGGTAATGCTGGCAAGAAAAACGAAGTGTGTCAAACAATTACAGAATATACTGGGTTGGAAGGGACCAACAAGGATCATTTAATCCAACTCTAAATTGAATGGCCCCTACAGGAATCACATGCACAACTTTGACATTATTAGCACCATGCTCTAATCAGTTGAGCTAAACTCAATATGAGTTCTCTGTAGCAAAATCTCTCTGGACAGTTCTGTTTGAAACAGCTTTCCCTTTTTTATTCTCCCTCCTTGTCCTCCCACCTCCCCCTCTGTTTTTGAGAAGCTTTTTGTTTTATAGCCCCAGACCCCTAGCAGGGGAGAGAAATCCTCATTGCTATGCTCCCTGGGATGCTAAGCTCCCACAGAAGAGCCCTCACCCATCACCCCACAGGCTCTGGTCACACTGACCAATCTCCTGCTCTTTTCTTCAGACACCTGGGTCTCTGTAAAGCAGCTACTGACCGTGGATGAGCATTAAATTGGTGTCAGTGTCCTCTGGCACTGCCTGTTTCTTTACACACTAGAGATGGAGCTCATTCAGATTTTCAGAAAACTAATGTCAGATTAGGGGTATCCCACCCAAACAACCACGCCAGGGACCATTTCAGGCAGAGGAACAGGCTCTGACACCTGCCGAGACTCTTCCCGTTTCATTCCATCATATGACAAATAGCCAAAATGATACTGACCCCTTAGATGCTCTGATGCTGGAATGATGTGTTAAAATGCATATAATCTTATATATCCTTATATAGCCCATATATAAGAATATATATGTATCTTAATCTTATCTTTGTCTCCATGGTAATGGTAATTGAAAGCAATTTTTCTGCATGAACTCTTTGGCTTAGAACTTGAGTCCACATTTGTTCCATTTTTGAGTGTTCATGTGTACAAAAATAGCCAGACATGCTGTAAACACCACACTTTGTTGTCTGCTGAGTTGTCAAAAAGGGGTTTAAGGATGGGTAGATTTTATCTTTAGCCCAGATAGCTGAGTACTAGCAGATGCTACAACAGTGAGAAAAGAAACATGTCCTGCTTAAATTTAGATATTAAAAAGGTGGGTGTACTGAGCTGACAGTCTCCCCTGTTAGTAGGGATATACTGATATTTCCACAGAACAGGTCATCTCACTTTGCTTATGAGATTGTTATTGTGAAATGAGACAGTCACTGAAGAAGTTTGTTTCCCCTGACCACAAAGGAAGGCTCTGGAGACATACAGATTTACATGTCTATCTGCTAAGGATCTGTTTTGAGACAGATGACTCTAATTCCCTGCTCATTTCTCCTGGTCCTAATGGTTTGTTGTTTTTTTTTATCAGCAACAAATTCTGCAAATTTGTACAATGGGCATTACTGTGAATATTGCACACCAAGGTATTTAAAAACAGAAGTGGGCAGATGAGTGAAATTGAAAGGAACCTTCTAGGTTTTGGAGGGATGATTATATTGCTGAAAACAGTCAGTTTTATTGTCATCAAGGAATAAAAGTTGTTCGCTTTTTCTTTTCCTTTACTTTTTTAGATAAAGTACCTTGCATTCCTCTATTAGCAGCCCTGAGGGTGAAGCACTGCTATGAAGCCTAATGCACTGGAAAAGCAGGGCTTTGCTTGCAGCATCATCCCAAATCTGGACATGGCTTTTTTATTATTTACCTAATTACTCACATAATCCCTGAAGGGTTTCAAAATGGTGTTGGGAATAAAGCCAGAGCTGCTTGGAGGAGGGATCCATCAGTTTAACTGGGAAGAGATTTAACTGCCAAAGGTCTTGGGTCACCTCTGATGACAGAAAGACCAGGATTATTTGAGTGTGAAAGGCTGTTTGAGTATGAAAGGCTTATCTGTCTGAGAGACCCATCCTGATATAGTTCACATTCACAGGAAGAACCTAAAAGACTCTGCTTTCTTCCCAGCTTTCTTCCCAGTGTGGTAGGAAAGCAGATGCTGGGCCTCTGGTCTTGTTGTGAATTGGCACCATTCTCTGGCTCCACCTGAGAATTCAAGCTCACATTGACAGGGTGGGATGCTGCTGTATGAACCAGCCTTCTAAATTCCAGGCCTTCCTTTGAATGCCTTCTGGAAGCTGCTGCTTTGCTGGACCTGCCTAGTGGCATATATGGGCCAGCTCCCAGGACTCCATCCTGTGTTCACATGTAGCCTTTACCTGGGACCTGCACGGAAATTAATTTGCTTCTGTTATCCTCCAGATTAGGTCTGGATTGTCCTTCCAATGCAGCCATTATTCAGAGACTGTGTGGTGAGTGTTTGCATCCCTTGTTTATTTTTTTCCTTCTCTTTGTTTAGCTGTCTTTATCTTGACCAGGAAATTTTATCATTCTTGTTCTTCCAAGTTGTTCCCTCATCCTGTTAGAGAGAAATCTAGAGTTTGCACAGTGAAAAGCTGGGTACAGACTATTAGCCAGTGTCTATTCCTTGGCATCCAGGCAGAAATAAATGTATCAACTTTTGGTATTTGTTCCTTTCTATATTTCCAAATAAGACAAAGGAGGTGGCTTTTCACACACCATGCCCTTGGGCTGTGGAACACCATTTTTCAAGATGCATTTGTCCAAAAAGCAACCAGGCCAGTTCATGGTAGCAAAATCCTTTGAGGGTACTCAAATACAAAAATACCACTTATAGCTCAGGAATCACTGGAGCAGTCTGAAAGAATATTCCTCTGTGGTAGCCATACTCAGTTTTGTTCTGTTCCTTGGGAACTAATTTTTAAGCTAATATTGGAGTTGGACAGAATTCTGGGTTGCCTTGGCTATTGTCATGATCCAGCACACCCATCCTCAGGTTCCTATGCCCTTACATTAAAATGTGCCATTTCACAAAACATTTTTGTTGACATGGTTTAACCCCAGCTGGCAACTGAGCGCCACACAGCCACTTACTCTCCAGCAGGATAGAGGGGAAGAGAACTGGAACACTACAAGTGAGAAAACTCATGGGTTGACTTAAGAATATTTTAATAATTGAAATAAATAATGGTGAGGAGGAGGAAATTATAACAATGAAACTCAAGAAAGACAAGTAATGGAAACTAAAAACAATTGCTCACTACCAACCAGCTGATGCCCAGTCACTGCAGAGCAGTGGCCCCCAACCTATTTCTCTCTAGATTATGTGTTGAGCATGTAGCCATATGTATGAAATATCCCTTTGAACACTTGGGATCAGCTGTCCAAGCTGTGTCTCTGCACAACTTCTGCTACTCTAATCTATTTGCTGACTGGGTGGTAGAGAATTAGAAGAGACCTTGAGGCTGTGCAAGAACTGCTCAACAATCATTAAAACATGCCTGAATTATTAACACTGTTTCCAGCACAAATCCAAAACATGTCACCATACCAGCTACTATGGAGAAAATTAACTCTACCCATACCAAACTAGGACAGCAATTTGGCAGAGTAACTCGTGGAAATCATTTTACCTGTTCTGCTGTGAATAACAACATCTTAGCTACTAAACTTTTACTACTTTAAGACAGGACTTTCCTTAATGCCATTTAGAAAATACAATATTCACCTCTGCCTTATTTCTAGCAGCAATTTGACAAAGGATCTGCTACGGTCAGCAAGTGTTAAGGTTCAGTGATATCTTCAGTATTCAACAATTTGTGTAACACCCATGTTTGTAAAATGCTCCATGTTGTACTAGAGATAAGATACAAACCACATAATTTGTTTTCAGTTCACAGAAATTACATTTGACCAGCTAGATCAAAAAACTTGGTTAAATATTTATGTATGAACTCACTAGACCCCAAACATAACTCAGCTGAAAAAGGATGAAGTCAAGGAAGTTCATCAGTCATTTGCAATACATGGCAAACTGCTTTTTAGTAATTAGGAGGGCAAGGAAATTAAGCTGATAACAGCCTCTCCTGACCTGTACTGTGACTCTGCCAACAGTAAATCACTACATTGCTGCTGTACCCCAGCATCTCTCAGTAACAGTGCTTAGTTCTAGACTATGGTCAGCATAAAGAAAGAACAGGCACTTCCCCAAGTCAGGGAAAAAAAAGGAGTCAGGAAATGGGAAAAGTCAGTCAGGTGCTATACATGGTAAAGAGAGGCACAAGTGTGTCATTAGGATACTGCTGGGAGCCAAGAAAGCAGCCTTTTCTCAAGCTGCTCAAGAACCAGAAATTAAAACAATGATTAAACACCTGCTGGAGATGTGATGTTTTGCAGGAAGCATGTTTTCTAAGAGGTGTTGCCTTCTTGGACAAATGAGTCTTTTCTGTTTTTTTGCACGAGCTACCCTATGTAACTGTAGTGTTTCTTTAAATAAAGCTCTCTTTTGCTTCTCCATTACACTAAGAACTATGTTGCATTAGCCTTTCCACTGCTCCAATATCCAAAATACAACACAAGTGAAGGCTGTCAGTTTCAAAGAGGGTGTCAGAGCTTAGCACAATTCCTGCAAGTGCTGCTCTCAGCTACCTTCATGAGCAGTTGAGTTCCTCCTGACCAGCTGCAGGACCACTGTGGTGTACACCAGGTCATCCTAAAGGTCTGTGCTCTGGGAGATAAAGAATCAAAGGGACAACATTACTAGTTGTCCCAGCAGTAACACCGTCATCACGGGGCAGAGTGCCCACCGTGCCTTTCCAAAAGCTTGTTTGCAGGACAAACAAAATTTAAGTACAGACCTGCTCAGACTCCAGCTAGGACCTTAACTAGAGGCATTCTGCAACTTTAGAAAATTGCTTATCATCATGACAAAAAATTGTATGGAAGCATATAGTTTGCTGGTAGTCTGTATGCTCTGAAAACTGTGCATATCATAAGGAAAAATGGTAACAGAAAAATTCACCAAATAATTTAAAATTCAAGAAGAATTCAATAATCATCAAGTAACAAAACTTTTGTTAACACTTCATGATATCAAATAACTACAGTCATAAGGGAAATATGATAAATAATGCATTTAAAACACACAAAAAAAGCAGTAACTTATGCTGACACCAAGTGATAAAATGTATGCCTTCATCATGCCTTTCAGTCCTGCCAGAGACAGGAGCACAGAGGTAGCAGAATAGCTTGAGAGGACAAAGGAGGAAATCAAAGAAACACAGCAACCCCAACACAGTGGCACAGCTAGTGCTGGGCTGTTCTAGCAGGAGGATGGTGTTGGAGGAGGAATCCTCACCTTGCTGACACCATCTCCCTGTTGGCTATGTAGAGAATCAGGCTACAGCAATTTCCACAGCACCACCTGAGGGGTCCCTAGTGTAGTACAATACAGATGTCTTCAGGAGAACACACCATTGCCTCATCTCATCAGCCTCATCTGCCAGTGCAGTTCCCACTGATGGATTTACATATTTTCTTATTGTTTGGGCCGTTAGTTTTTTTAATGAAGAAAAGGAACTAGCAACATTTTAACTCCAAGTTTACAGGTATTGGTATCTGCCAGTTGGGCTTTTCTCCTAAAACATGCCAAATTACAAGCAGTAAAAGTGAAAATCATGTTTCCCAGTCTAATTGGTAAGCAAAGAAATGTAGAACAACTTGAGAAAGAAGAGCTGTGCCAGAAGATGCAGGAAAGCAAGAGAAGCATGTTTACTATATGACAGCTAAAGAGAAATGCAGAAAGCCCAGGGCAGCATGGAGGGCATTGCCTGGGAGGGACCTTTCTCTGGAGAATTCAGTGCCAAACTGGTGAGTGTGTAGTGGTGCTGTGGGGTACAAGGACAGACAGGTGAGACAGGCAGGACTTGCCTTGACCAAAGTCCCCATCAATCCCTGTGTGAGGGCCTACACCAGCTACATGGTGACAGAGGGAGAAGAAGAAATGGCAGGGTCCATGGGGAGTTTCAAGAGTTTCTTCCACTGTCTGCTCATCAGAGTGAAAATCAGCTATGAAGTGCTCTGGCAGTGCATGCTGAGCCATTGTATCATTTGTTGCCTGCATCCCACAAGGAATAAGAACTTGCATGAACTCAGCAGCAGTATCTGGGTAGCAGGTGAACAGAATTTGTTTTCCTGCTGGGACACAAGCAGAAATAGCCTGAAAGTTAACATAAAAGATAAACTAGTCAATGAGCCAAAGGCAGAGTTCACTTGATTAAAACAAAATATGTGACAACTTCATGGTGAAGTGAGATTTTCTAAGCTAATAATTGTATTTGAGTGCCAGTTAATGTTTTATAGTGATAGGTTCAGAGCCCAGAGGGGCCATCCTCTTCCATGAAGCAATCTGGATTCAGGGATTGATTCTCTTGCCTCATTCCAAAGCATGCAACAAACTCTTCCAGTCCTCCCTCACAGCAGGTTTCCTGCATGGAATCACTGGGTAAAAAGGGCCCATGTAAAGACTCTCCTGCTTCAGGTGACATCCCTGTCTCCCTCAAGTGTGAGAGTGGCTCTTCCCCCCATCCCAACCACCACCTTCTCCTACACATACCACCTCTTCTGGAAATGGTGCATTCTCTCTCATAAACATGAAAGATGTCTCCTATCCTTTTTCATTTTTTTGAAGTAGTGAAAGAAGAGAATATTAACTATGATTTATTTTTCCCACTTAAGAGGTATGAAGTGTATGATATTTCAATGAAAAATTGTCAGGAAAAAAAGAAAATAAAATATCTCAGTATGTACCTTCCTTCTTTCTCTGTGACTTTCAGAAAAAGTTATTAATTGAAGTAAATCTCCCATTAGTGCTATGGCAAAAGATGCAGAATGATCCACATGTGGTACTGTACAATGCATTCTCTTAGTATTCAACAGCTCAGATGACATAGCTGCTAAAAGCAAAAAAAAAAAAAAAACATTGCACAGTTTATCTAATATTTCACAAGGACTTGGCAAGGATATTTGATTTATCAGTGCAAATAAGTTGGTAAAATATTTCTTAATGAACTCAGTTAATCCAGGTGTTACCTGAAAGGTTCCAACTTCAGACTTTGTAACTAGGTTTCACTGAAAATGAACTGTCATTACCTGTTTTAGTGTTCCATGAACTTTCTCATTGCCCCTTTCATGTGAGGTACATTGACTCATTAGACTAAGAGCTATTAAGGACAGATTATTATTTATCATTTGATCCAGATATATGTGCCTACCTGGGGATACCTATAGATCATGTGATGGAAAAGGCCTGCCTAAAAATGTTTCAATCTTAAAAAAGGAAAAACTGAGAAAGAAGAAAAAAAATAACATTGTCACCCTCTTTTTATTAAATGAAGAGGATGCCCTAGTCTGAATACTGAAGTCATCCTTATGAGAGTTTTGTGTCTGCCCTGAAGGCAGAATAATTCTGCTTTCCATGGGTCCATTTGAATATCATTTGCAGACTTCTGCTAGGGGGGAAACAAGCTATCAGTCCAGCCCAGCTCCAAGCAGCATGGATCTGCTGTCATTCCCCATGGGAGACTGGTGAGATGCAGAGTCTCCAAGTGCTGCTAGCAGGAAGCCTCAGCACAAAAACCTGGGCAGCAGACAAGAGCTATCTGGGGGTAGCAGGTACACAGGGTTAGAAGAAGAGAGGTGGCAGAATAAAGGCAGGATGAGGGCACAGCCTGTGAGGAGCAGCAGCCTCTGGGAGCTGGGCTGTGACCCCACTTTGGAGACCCTGCAGGGGACTGTGGCCTGCAGAGGGGGAAGCAGGAGGCATTTCCAGCTGTGTGCTGCTGTGCAATTTAGGATGTTATTCACATAATGACAGGGTTTATGAAGTGGGGGGGATAGGATTTTATCTCTTCATCAGGAAGTAAATAATGGTTTTTTAGCCCAGTTTTAATCAAAATACACCAGGAAATTCTGAAAAAAAAAAAAAATTCCTAAATGAATACACAGCGACACACACACACACTTACACTCAAACCCCCAAAACCCAAACCACCTGTTTGCTATCACAATTATGTTTCACCAAAGAAAATTGCCTATTTTTATTCCCAAAGGTCATGTACTGATATATGAACATTAAAAGTGCTATTTAAAAGTGAGCAAAATCAAAATCCTTGCAGTATGGCTGCAAAGTGTGTTTACAGGTAGTGCCCATCACTGATGTGTTCTCCAGGGTCTGGAAACAGTGTAATTAGTAACAGACCATTGAAAGGCTGGTAGGTGCCCTATGGCCAAAAAACCCCAATCTCCAAAAAAACAACCACCAACCCAAAACAAAACAAACAATACCCCCAACCCTCCAAAAACAAAGCAAAGAAAACCAAACCAAACCATGGTTGGGTGAATATTTGTTAACTGGTACTATCTTATTTTGAGAAATTAACATTTTCTGCTGCTTAGCTGGTTTGTTCATAATTTCTGATCAGAATAGGAGAATGCAGGAGAAAGGATATCCTGTTGCTGTTCAGTCCCACCAGCAACTGTGTAAAGTGCTCAGGCTGAGTGTTCTGAGATCCCAGTGCCCTCTCCTGGCTGGCACTGGCCATGCTGGAATTTTCATAGCCAGTGAATCAGGGATTTGCAGAGGTCCAACAGCTTAGGGTTTTCCATCTTTGTTTTTAATGGCAGCATTACTATACCATCCAGTCCCCCTGAACACAGCTGGGCTCCTACTTATGCCTCAAATTCATAAACCAGCTCTTCCCACTTGTCTTGCTGGGAGAAACAAAGATTGCTTCTTTCCAACAGCTGGGCCTGAGGGGGATTGCCAGGGTCTAAAATGTTTCCAGAAGCTTGTGGAAGATGAGGGTCCCATAAAATCATATGGTAAATATGGCTGAAGGGATCCTCCTCTCTCCACTGCTCTTCAGATCCTTGGAATGCACACACAGCAGCCACTAGCAGGAAACCCTGCATGCAGTTACAGCTACACTGTGATTTCCCTATTCAGGGAGGGACTTAGCAGCAGGAGGCTCCAAAGTTGTCTCACTCCTCTGTCTACCTAGAAGCATCCTCTTGTACCTTCTTGTCTGGAACCTCAGCTCAGGAAATGATGACTGCAGACACCAGGTAATACATCTAAGAAAATCTCTGTATGAGAAGGGACTCTTTACTCCAACACACTGATATAGATATGCAAAACTTTAATTCAGAAGAAACAGTTTGGATTAACATGAGAATGAATAAGAGCAGAATTATCCAGTATTGCCTTCATCATCTTCAAAAAGACCTCTCTAGAATATGATAACCGATTTTCAAACTTGGCCTGGCAGGCTCCTGGGAAAGGAAAAACTATGATCCAGTTCTGATATGATTAAGAAAGTCAAATAAGTATAGAGAAAGACTATTGATAACAAGCTGAAAATTCTTCTGCTGTGAAGTTAGATGATGAATATTTCTTTTCTGAGGTTTCCATCTGTGCCTTCAGAGATAAGATAATTAACCTTCCTCTCTCTGCTTTGCTCTGACCATTCTTTTTGCAAGTCTGCACAAACACAGACTTCGTAAAGTGAGCAAATTTAAACTTGACGTTTCCTATAATAACTTGTTTCTGCTATCGCACACACAAATGCTTGTTATCCTAGGTTACAATGTAAAGATATGCCCAAAAGTGTGTATTCTATCTGCTGAAACCAGGTTGGGCAGTGATTCTGATCTCTGTAGGAGATATCCTCTGCTACTGGGCCAGCTGTTAAAAACCAAATGGGGCAGTGTTCTTTATCTTTCCCACAACCAACTCTTCCTCCAGGAAGATATTTTCTGTTAATGGGCAACTGAGTCTCAGAGCATGACTGATAAAATTACATCAGCCCATTGTGAGATGATCCACCGGAGGGAGGAGCCAAACATTTCCTACCCAGATAAAAACTGAGATTTGGAACACCAAAGCAGCCCTTACCCACTGGTTTCCAGAGGACAAGAGCTACCAGACCTTTCTACAGGATCACTACTTCAACAAGACCACTTAATCTGGACTGCTACCACCACCCTAACTAGCAGGTTGTATTCTGATTCTATCAGTACTTTTTTTTGTACCATTGCATGTATTCTATTTTTCCTTTTTTTTCCCTATTAAATTGTACTTCTGACTTGAAGTGTCTCACTGGTTTTGATTTCAAAACCATTACACTTGTACACTTGTTTGTATCAAAAGATGCACGAAGAGAGTGGCAGAAGATTTCAGTTGCAGAATTCTGGAGATGCAGGTAAAGATAGAGCTTAGGGACTGACTGCTTGGTGACATGATGTGCCTGAGAGCACTCCTGCAGTCACAGAGCTTGTGACAGCCCCAAAACCCCACACTGATACCTCACGGCCACATTGCTGCTGTGGAACTGCCTTTACCATCTGAAGGTCTCCTTGTACCACCTTGCT
The DNA here is from genome assembly GCA_030060385.1 of Muscicapa striata striata. NCBI lineage: Eukaryota > Metazoa > Chordata > Aves > Passeriformes > Muscicapidae > Muscicapa > Muscicapa striata. Next base: position 260,842 of record JAREIS010000273.1, on the reverse strand, counting down.
CCAGAAACTGCTACCCTGGTGTTTCTGCTGTGGCTGAGAAAGGAAGAGAGTCTTTTATGTGGTTGTAGCTGGATGAAGTGCTGGGACAGCTTCAGCAAATGTCATCAACATATTTTATGATCTCAGATAATGGAACCTGTTGACTATTCATCAAGAAAAAATGCTATACCCACCCAAGGCATGGGAATGGTGTCTACACAAAATGACTCAGTGTTTTTGTACTGACACCCACTGAGGGACAAAGTCACTAGCAGTCAGTCATGTAAAGCCATGAGTGTGTGATTAAAACTAGAAAAATCACTGTAGCAGGGGAATGTCAGACACATCCAGGTGAAAACATAAGCTCCTGGAAAATCTGAATCAGAGGAAAGCAGACCAGCAGGGATCACTAGGGACAACTGCACAAATTTCTGAGAGGCAAAGAAGTGGAACCTTAGTGTTCTCAGAAGTAAAACTCTATCAAAGAGGAAAATCCTATCTCCATGCTTACACATACTCCCTTAGAAATCCTGTAGTGAGATGCCAGAGCACTCTGTTTACCAGGTGGTAAATATTAACAATGTTGGCAAAGAACAATAAACGTTTCTAAAAAATATTAACACAGTCGAGTAGCAGCAGAGGGCACTCGTGACAAGAATATCTGACTACTTCGGAGTCCAGAGCCAGGGCAGTCCCCACAGCCCCTCAAGGCCCCTTGGAGGCTCCAGCAGTTCTCCAGAGCTCTCCTTTGCATCTCTGTGGGGCTGCTTCCCTTCTGGTGTTTCAGCTTCTCTTGCTGCTCAGTCTTGGGCAGTGCTTCAGTTTCACTCCTCTCCCATGATATTTGTCTCATCTCCTCCCTGTGTGATCCTCACCTCTGCCATGACCATTCCCTCTCTCAAAGCTTGTGCTCTGAGCCCCCTTGGCATCCTTCCCTCTTTGCTCCAGGTGCCCTGCCCCACATGGAAGGAGTCATGCCACAGGTACCTCTCACCCTGTGGTATTTCCCCCAGGCATGTGTCTGCCCCATGACTACCCCTCCAAGAATTCCAGCACTCCTTCCCATCCTCCACAAGGACCCACACCTGGAATTTGAGAGGTCATGGCCACTCTCATTTCATAAATCTATCATAAAACACTCCAGAAAATTCTGATCTCATCATTTTGCTATGAAGTGAGAGTTTCTTTTTCTCAGCCTTCCCAATGACCTCCCAGAGCACATCAGACCAGCTAAACACAGGCACAAAGCTGCTTCCAAACCAAAGCATCCTCCATCTGAGACAAGCTGGGTTGCAGGACAGCAGCAGTGACAACACATGGAAGACCCACAGCAGTAAGGGCATGTGATTTCTATCAGGATTCACATCTTACTTGTGTCAGGTATTTCTCTCTGGTTTTCTTCACTGGCTCACATCCAGACCCTTGAAAGTCAAACCTCCCCACAGCTGCATCACATCTGCCCTCTCTTATCTCCCCTCCAGGTCTGGATGCACAGTCATCCCCTGCCAGTGCTCCACTCATGGGAAGTCAGGCCACAGACAGTGCACTGGGGGCACAGAGTGGGCAGAGCTCTCACAGATCCTCCTGCTGCCCTCCCCAGCACAGGGGCATGGGAAGCAGTGCATGATTTCTCCTACTGTCACTCTGTCTCATGCTAGAGAGTGTGAAGGGCCATCTTGGTTATATGGCTCAATCTGGGTGACAACAACTCACACAGGCAGCTTTGAGTCATTTTCAGAGCCTGAAAACCAACACTGTTACTGGCAAGATGCTGTCATATTTATGACAAAAAGGACAGAATTTGAATCTTACCTGTTATGGCAATAAAGAGCTAGGCTCCTCCTTCAAAAAAGTTTATTTTTCTCAGCCTTCCCAACCTTGGTGAAAGCCAGCCGACTTTACCATAAGGACTGGAGAATTACACTCTTTGCAATGAAATAGAAGTTGAATTTACTGGTCCTATGAATTTAATTAGCTATGTGAATGACTGACAAGTAAAAAAAAATAAAAGAGCAGTATGGTGATTTGACTTTGCATTAGGAACAAACAAGTGACATTTTCCAGCTTTAAGTGGCCAGGATTTGGCAAACCAAAAATACACCCAAAATATATTCTGAAATGTTATTGGCCTAGATTTGGTGTGAAAATACCATTCATTACTTGTATCATGCATGTTACTAACAGGAAACTTGGTATTATGTACATTTTTTTCCCAGTGAATTTACTCATAGTGAAAACATTTATCATGGAAGGCGTAGAGACAGATGAACTTTGGCAAATCAAATGAGACCAAAAGTAATAAACAAAATTATAAAAAAAATATCACAGAAAAACTGCAGATAGTTTTTTTTTCCAGTTGTGCAAGGATTTTTCCTTATTCTCTAGACTCCTCTAAACTGGGTTCTCCTATTAAAATGTGCATTTATAAATGATGAAACCATAAAATAATGCAGTTTGACACTTGACCATCTCTACAGAACTATGAATTTTTGTTTCTTAGACTGCCAGCATAATCTTTCAAGATTCAGCCAGACTGAGTTCAAAAGTTGTCAGCAATGATAAATCAATCACCAGCCCTCCTTACTTGAATTTTTCTCTCTTTAGCTACTGGCTCTTGACATGATTTTGACTGCAGCATTTAAGTGATTCTATTGATAAAGCAGATAAACTTTTAAAAGAGATAAAATGGTATGAAACCAAACCAAAGTACTCTTTCACTCAGCACTGCTTTCATGCTTCACTGGAAGTATGTTGAGTGAATCACTTTTCTTGAAGTTGCCTGAAGAAACAGCCAGACAAACATATCAGTAAGCCTATTTCTCTTCATATATGTATAAGGTGTATGCTGACATATACTGACATAGTCCAAAAAGTTGCTCCTAATTTATCCCTCGTTGCTCTTTATCAGTCTTCAGATTTTTAAATGGAGTGTATTTAACTCTCTGCCAGAGCCAAGTCATACATGATTCCTGCAGAAGTCTCCCCAATAACTTGTTCAGAGCAATATCTCACCAAAAGGACAAGCTCCCTCCTCCTCCTCTCTGTGGTGCTCCTATTTCCAGCACAGCATGTTCTGCCAAAGGTGGAGGAAATGTGAACAGGGAAGTTTAGCCCATGCAGTTAGGTTGCACTGCATGTTTCTGAAAGCAACTGAAGCCTTCAGCCAGCAACCTGCTTGTGACACTTTTTATTCTTGTTTTGATGTATTTTTATTATTCTTGTATTTGTGTATCATTCAAGAATAAACTGGACAACCTTCCCATGCAGGTGGTGTGATCCATGGGGTTGTCCTGTGCAGGGCTAGGACTCAGACAGTGAGCCTTATGGGTTCCTAACAGCCCAGGATATTCTATGATACTGGGATTCACATAATTACTGAGGTTTTCAGGACGATTTCACAAGATGTCAGGGCTTATAAACTTTTAAATTCTTAGTGTTACCCATCACATGTGATCAGTCCCACTGTGTCTCCTTTGGCAGTTTTCCACGCACTGGGTCAAATGCTGAAGCACAGATTCCCTTTTCATGACTGGTAACACCTGTTCTAGGAAAAACAGAGCCAAGAACCTCATCCAGAACTCACCCAGACAGTGGGTGAGCTCCTAGCTTATTCCCAAACTTACTTTCTGGATCTCCACCTGTAGAACTCCCAAAAACCTTATGGAAGGACATTTTGTCATTAGGTGCTTCAATCACGTTGTACATCTGAATATGATCCATTACTTCAGCAAAGCCTCAGACCTTTCTGTGGGTCACCCAAATGCAGCTCAGACCTGCTCTGTCACTGCTCTCTTCAGGCTCTCTGCTTTCAGTACATGTATTTTACAAAGCCTTCTGCATCCTTCTCTTACTACATCTGTTGACTTCCTTCTAAGACACAAGTACTGTTAATAATTTTTTTTCCAGAAACATTTCTCATGCATGTTTAAGAGAACTACTCATATCTTTGCTGTCACATTGGCCCTGTAAAACAAAGGGAGAAGGAACATAACTAAATCTTGGCAATGCTTATTGATTGTTTCTACTCACTTCCATCTATGCAGACAGAACTACCAGTACCCTCACTTTTAAATCATGTAGTGCTCATTAGCCTTTGAGATCTAATGATGCCAGAAAAATAATGTTTCAGTTCCTGGGAAGGAGAAGGCTTCCAGATGGCTTTTTATTCCCCAAACAAGAAAAACCTGCTGTGAAATGCTGCTGCTGAAACAGCTTGAATATAGTGATACAACCCAGGCTTAAGTAGGATTCCAGTCGTGTAAATCCATTGCTTTTAGGTGAAAATGTAGAAAAGCATTTTTATTCATCCCAGAATCACATCTGATTTTCTGCAGTCCACTATGAAGTCTGTTAATGGGTATGGTCATGTTGGGTCAAATGCAGTGGCCAAGTGAAAATCAGGCAACACTTATATCCTTCCCACAAACACAGGACGGTAGGAAGTCTGCCTCTGACCTGCTGTTTCCACTGGGCCAGGCAAACCAGGTCTGCTTGTTTTAGACCTGATCAAACATATTTCTTCTACCATTTGAAGCTCAGCAAGCACCAGACAAAGCCAGACTGTTCAAAGCTTTACCCAAACACTTTGTGACACCTGATCATCAACATATCAGATTGGCTTTGCCACCATGCATGTCTGCTTTTCTGTAAACATGTCCTCAGGCAGATTATCCTATAGTTTTAGGGATAGTGGTTAATGCTGATTATTGATTACTGTTGAAGATTGATGGTTGCTAACCATTAGTAGATATGAGTGGCAGCTAACCATTAGTAGATATGAGTGGCAGCAGACAGTGCCACAGACACCTCTCTCTAGAACATGCAAAAAGGATATTTATAAAGTTGGCAGATCTGAAAAGTTACCCACCAGCTTTGACAATGACCCCTACAATATTTTCCTCACAGTTGAGTGAGAACTGCCTCATTACGTCATGTAGCTTGTGTAGATCTGACCTAGAACCAGAAAGAAAATAAAGGTTGGAGTCTGTATTTGGTACTGAAGAGTGAAGGAAGACTCTACAAACAAGCATCAAGTTGGGAAAGAAATGGTTCTTCAGTGTCCTGTATTAAAGGATGCTCTCAGTTTAATTCCCACTGCTGATACTGTGGTAATTGCACTGAATTTAAGGCCCTCCTCTGCTGTATCTTGCACAGCTCCATGGAACTGGCTGACCAGGCTCCCCAAAAACCTCTGCTGTATTCTGCTCTATGCAGGTAGCCAAAAGCCTGAATTAACATTAGAGCAAACTCTGATTAGGTTAAATAGAAGTTAAATATTTCTAGCATTAGGTTCTAGATAGAACCCTCCATGACAAGGGGTTAGAACTAGATGATCTTCAAGGTCTCTTCAAACTCAATCTACTCTATGATTATACAGTAACAGTGAGGTCCAGGTCCTCACTCAACTCTTAGAAGGAAGTATTTGAACAACTCACTTAATATATCTTTTACTCCCTGAAGGTATTATTGTTCACTGCTTGCATATGTATAAGCAGGAAATTTGTTCAGTAACACAGACAATTTGCTGTGAAGTTTGTGACAAAAATCTATGGAAAAACTGCAGATACACAGTTGCAAGCACAAGGAAATGCAGCCTATGAAATAATGACTGAAATAGCCATTTAATCATCATTGTCATCTGCCCACACACTGTGCACACAGCAGTAACAGATAAGAGGTTTAAAGAAAGTCTTACAGCAAAAGACTCAGGAAATTATTCAGTTTATCAAAAGAAAGGGGAAGCATGTAGTAGGGAACATGGTCAGAGAAGGATGTTCAGTCACACAAGGCTGCTGCAAGAAGCATGCCATCTGTTGCAAGATGTGAAGCTAGGATGCACACTGAACCAGAAACACAGCATTTATTTTTCACAGCATGAGGGATTCACCAGTGAGACAAGTGTCTCAAGCACCAGGGTGAATCATGTTTTGGTATGGGAAATGCTTCAGGGAAATCCAAATATCTGTGTTATGCTGAGATCAGTCGAAGCAATCAAACCCCCCAGTCTTCTGGCCATAAAAACCCATGACTCAGTTCACCTCTAAATGTACCAGCCACATCAGATTGTGCAAGATTTATGCCTTTTTATAGTATAAATAAAACAAACTATGCCCTTGTGATACTATCTCAGTGTGTGCAATTTCTTCCTAGATACCATGTCTCTTACTGTAGCAGGAAAGGGCACCTGCTGGTTGACACTTGCTAGTTAGAAACATACATTTTGGGGTTTATTCTGTGTTCTGCTCAACATGCAACAGAGCACGTAGTTCTGAGCAGCCAAGCCTGAACCTGTTGTCTGCTCTCTAGAAGGATAAAGCTAGCATGCTTCAGACACTCAACTTTCTCACATGGGAAAAACCTCAAATCACATCTGATCTACTGAATTTCATTGCTCTTGTTCCATTCCCCACATGTAAAATGGAGATTGATGGGAAAAGGATAGCTTACTTCATATGGGATGACTTTGGGAGGGCTTTGTTTTCAGGGGAAGTGAGAATCATATTATTGCAAGGCATGTTTGGGGGTTGGGAAAGGGACAATCCCAAAAGTAGTTTATATAATTAAATTCACTCTGCAAAGGGAGGAAAGCACATTCAGATATGCTGGCAGGACTTCCTGAACTTAGCTCAATCTTCCACTTCCAGCCAGTTGAGAATCACTGCAATTGATTTTCCAGGAGGGAGACTGACCTGAAGAGTCAGGCTATGTTCCCTTGGATTGGGCAGTAGCAACAGCCATCCAGACAAGACATGAGCTACTGGCTGCCAAACCCTGCTAGAGCTGGGATGATCACACCATGTAATGTCTATCACAAGCTGAGTGCACCACACCCTTCAGAGAGAACTGATACCTCCATTTCCACCTAGGAGGGAACCTGCAAGTGGGTCCTGTGCCTTAGTACCATGACTTAGGAGACACCTCTGAGCACGTCATGGCTAAAGATGTGGGAAGGAACCCATAGCCTATGCACAGAAAGATGACTTTCTGATTGATGGAGACAAGCTGAAAAGGGAGCTGATAATAGGAACAGCAGCATGTACACCCAGCCCCCTGGAAAAGTAAGCACTTTACTATTTGCAAGTATCTGCTTCTTTCCTGGTGCCAGTATTACTTTTAACCTCTTCACCTCTTTCCACAGCCTTTCCTGCCATTGAATCAGATGCTAATGCCAGTTTTCAAAGCTACACATTTAATTCCCCAAACCTCCCATCAACTGTGCTTGTATTCCAGGTCCTCAGGTACAGCAGAATGCACAGATGTGAGAGAACACCCACCAGCCTCCTTCCATATTTTGTTTTCTAAACAGATACATGACTATGCAAATCATTTTCAGGTGAAAGCTGAAGCAAGAGGACATTCTCTGTACATAGTAGAAAGACAGAAGTTAGAGCTGGAATGCTGGATATATTGCATCAGCTTGTTGCATTTAAGCTGCACTTTTCTGTTTTTGAGGCAGTGGGCTCACAAGCTGTCTCTGATTCCTTGGTCTTATTCCATGTTGTTTTAGTCTGCTTCTACACTCATAAATTCTAATGGGCTGCAGTGAGAAGATGATGCATAAATCATAAAGGTACTACCTCTAAATGTACTGCTAATTATAAGAAATGGTCTTCCCTTCCACATTTTTCTTGAATTCTTTGGTTGGGGGAAAAAAACAGGAATCAGTCTGCTGTAAAATCAGTTTCCACACCTGTTTCATATGAAAGGATGTGTATTTTAGTAGTACTCTTATCCAAATCACACATGAACGATGGAAATAACTGTATTTCTCAATGACATAAGCTTCATTTCTCTACACAGTTTATTCCTACAAGGTTTTTGAGACATACAGCAGTAGATGCTGAATTAAAAAATAGAAGTTAGATGTTCAGTTCTGTTTTATTAGCACATGAAACTTTCTTATCTATTGAGAAAACACAGTGCATGCTGGCAGATCAAGTACAAGGAACAAATTCTCAGAAAAATAAACCCAAATTCTAATCAGCAAAACCACAAGTCTTTAAATTTCACAAACCTCAACTTTGCTTTTCTCAGTGACTTTCTCAACTTTTACCAGAGCCCAAGTGTTTGAACATAAACACCTCTAAACAAAACAGACAAAACTCAGTGGTTTATAACTAAGATGGAACATGCCAGCTATGCTTAATTGGCCAAATATAAAGATTCCTCTTAGAAGCTGTCAATTAAGCCTTCTCCACAATTTTTCCCATTATACAAAGTAGCCTCTTCATTCCCCACAAAACAGAAGAAATTGTCCACAAACCCCAGCAGCCTCAGCAAGGAAAAAGAAACTGAGCATGAGCACTGCTAGGTCTGTACTGGCTGACACTGCCTTAAGTAGGACATTTGTCCCTACATGTGAATGACATCAAACTCTGCTGCTAGAACAAACCTTCCTAGTTTTATGTAGAAAATACTTAGGTTTAAGTAGGTACAAAATTTTCATTTCCTATGAGATGTCATTTCACATGAACTTGGTAAGAAAGCGATAAAACCCCATCAACTATGTCAAGAAAATTTCCTGCTTCTACTTTCATCCTGACTAGGATATCCACAATGGTAGTGAAAATCCGTGACATTAATCAGATTCAAAACAATGCATAAATTTTAAATATTAAAATTTTTATGTCATCAGCGTCACCTATTAAAAACAGGAAGGATTTTAAAATGTGTCTTTCTTATTGCTCATGATACTATTTCCATTGAGTAAGTGAATCTGTGATTACATTGTTTTGACAAGGAGAGGAAACTATAACAAACATTCCTATTGATTCTAAGATTAGTTTAAAAATCCTGGAAAAATCTATTTGTTACAAATTTGACCTAGAGGGCTGTCAGTTAAGACTTTGTTTGCAAGATTGGTCAAAACTAAATTTATTTTGAAAGTTCAAATAGACTTGAGCAAGCTCGGATGGAGAGGGTAGGTTTCTTATCCATTTCTGAAAAGCTAATTGAAGAAGCATCTAACAGAAAAACATGGTTAGCTTTACAGGCCTTCAATCCCTCCTAGCTGTGTGCTCAAACAGCAACACTGTTGGGAATACGGTCTGGGGACAGGTAGTAGTAAGGGAGCTTTTTGTTCTTGTTGCGCTCGCTGATGGTGCTGACAATCTCATCCAAATTCTTGCGGAATTTCGCCATGGCCTCTTTCACCGGCTTCTCCACGAAATGTTCATCTGGGTACATGCCCAGAAACAGCTAATTGAAAAACACCAAGAAGTCATGCTTTGAGAAAGCAAAGGCAATTCTGTTTCAATATTATGCCATTTGGCAGACCACCACCCAGAGCCTCACCTCACAAATGCTTCTATTAAAACAATACTATTAATATTTAAGCTAGCCTATACCTTCCCTATATTGCTGCTTCTTTTCATCCCTACATCTTTCTGTGGTGCTGGTTCAGGTGTCTACATGGCACTCCTTGACCTAAGGAGACCTCATCCACTCAAAACCATGCACTTTTACTCAGGTCAATCAGATGAGCTTCCTATGCCAGGTGTCTGCACAGCCACACAAACATTTATGCTGCTATGAGAGGGGAATTCCCAGCCAGTGATTTAAAAGGAACATGACTACTTCATTCAGCTACAGTGAAGATTCTGTTGACTTATAACTGTCCTTCAGAGCTCAATACACACTTGCTTTAGTCAGCTAGGACTCTGAGGGTGCTCTGAAAAGTGCACTGCCAATATGCACACTGACGTTGCTTTGGGAACTATTTCCCCACAGTACAAGCTCCTCTGCTAGTACTGCTTTCTTTTTATAGAGAAACTGAATTTAAAGTACCCTCTGTCAAATTTCAAAACACATTCTCCAGAGCCCTTGTGTGAAACCAGGTACCTACAACCTCATTTTACATGAGGGCAATGGCTACAGACCATGCCTGCAAAGCCTTCTGTAGGCTTGTTTTGTTTTCACTCCTTGCCAGGCACAAGCCACAGCTGCAGTGCACATGGCACTGGAGCAGATTTCCCAAAGAACAGGACATGGGGACACAGCAATGCTGTACCTTCTTCCCCAGCACTGCAGGGACAAGGAATGAAGAAATCCCTTATGCCTCTACAGCCCTCTGCCTCCTACACCAGCACCCTTATGCAGCAATGCCAATGCTCAAGCTTATCAACTTTGATTATGGCTGAGACAGCCTCAGAGTAAAAATACAACGTCCTTCTCAGAGCTGGTTTGCATCTGGCAGAACACAGGCAAACCCACAGCACTGACACATCTCCAGAGAAAGGTGAAAGTGGCCAAGGCAAGCACAGAGCAGCACGACAATCTCATGAATCTGTGCCATGGCCCTCACAGACTCACATCTCCAGCACCTGGAGCATGGAGGCTGACTTACTTCTGTGTCCTGGAACTGGCTCAAGGCCCAGACAGCTCCAAGATGCCAACAAGAACGTCCCCTGTCGGGCAGGCTCTCCACAATCTGCTCGATGGTGACTGTCCCCTTTTCTGTGGGGGGAGGGCAGCGCATTGTCGGTGGGGCATTGGGGATCCAGGAACACCAGTCATACTGCACAAGAGCAAGAGACCACAGTGAAAACTGCAGTGCCTGGCATTGAGGAACTCACCTAAGAAATGCTTGCCTTTGTAATATGAGCCCCTCAGAAAGAGATGATACTAAGGACAGGGAGATGCACTAGAGAAGGACTGGAGGTGACAAGGAAGTCCCTACTGTTTTGCTCAGGAACTCATAAGAGAGTGAGTTGGGTAATCTAAATGGGACTATTTATTTGCTAACCACAGGTATGTGTCACACAGCCCAAATTCAGCAGACTGGCTAAGGCCTTAAATATTTTATTAAACAAAGTTCCCTTCTGATAACCTGAGGCGATTGCCTTTACTCCAGCTTCTCTTTTCCGCAAAATTTCCTCCAGAACCTGCCCACAGTGAATGCCCAGGAGGTCAGATACTGACAGAGATAAGGCATGCTGGTTCATCAAGAAATGTGGAATATGGCATGCAGATATGGCCATGGTGAGCAGCAGACTGGGAGCTCATAGTCACTTCTGGCCTGGTGCAGTGCTGGGAGATGCTGGTGTCTCTTTTTGCCTCGGATATGACCCTGAGTTTTGTCACCATCTAAGATGCTGCAGTTCCCAGAACTCTTCTCTCCCAAGCACTTTTTCATTACCTTCATACACATCCCCTGCCCTGCCTGAGGGGAAGTGCACAGCCACCTCCTGCTCCTCCCCTCAGCCCTCTCTGCCTGGCTGAAGATGCTTTTCCTGATGGGCTGCCTACCCTCTGTATGCCAAATTAAGAGATGGTTTCTTGGTGGTACTTGAACAGACAGGATTTTCTGAGGAGGGCACTGGGAGCTGTCCCAATCAGTTGTAAAGACAAGTTGGAAGGGATAGTTGCAGAAGTCCCTGGTCATGGACATGTCACAGCAACAGTGTGAGTTCATTAGACACCAGGGTCCAGACCTTCTCCAGGGCTCCTGAGCTGCAGGGGTGGACTGCAGGGTCAGCACAGAAAGTGATGTATGGTATTTGGGAATAGCCACCATAATAAAGATGGTCTCTCTGCTTATCTCTGAGATCATATCTCAGACACCACCTATGCCTGAAGTGAGAACATGAAAAAAAAAATAGCAAGCTCATAAAATCATAGAATATCTCTAGTTGGAAGAGACCTATAAGGATCATCTAGTTCAGCTCCCTGGTCCTTGCAGAACTACCTAAAACTAAGCCATCAGACTAAGAGTATTATTCAAATGCTCCCTGAACTCTGACAGGCTTGGACCTGTGACCACTTCCCTGGGGAGCCTGCTCTAGTGATTGACCACCCACTCAGTGAAAAAGCTCTGTGACTGACAAAATGATTTACTTCTGGCTGTTAAATCTACTTTCCAAAATGCCTTGATATTGAAAGAAATAGCATTTGAAAGGCAGGCTGTTACCATAGTTTCAGGGCAGATATATGTCAGTCAAGGCAGGCAGGGTTAACACAGATTATCAGTATGTGATACATCAAACATCACAGAAGAAGCTCAAAGTTGCCACTTGGTTTGTAAACTCGAGAAATGAGCAGCAATGCCATTTAAATGCTTTAAAAAATTATTCCCATAATAAAATCAACAAAACTAAAATATATGAATTAGAACCCCTTATCTGATCTTTGGTGTGTATGTAGGACTTGAAATACCTTGCTCAGCTTTTAAATTATTTCAGTTTTCACAGACTTCAGAAGGATTTGTAGATGGCTCTGCAGTAATTTTGACCAGAAAAAGCAATGTAATTCTGTATATCTACTAAAAAATGCTTCTCAGACCCTGCCCTGGTAGATGTACCTCCCAGCTCAGAAAGAAGAAAAGTCTTTCCACAAATTCCTACCTGTCCAAAATTCACAGCTGCATGTTGAGCTGATGTAGTGAACATGATCACAGTGAGATATTCTGCTAGTGTCTCTCGTGTCCTGATCATCTTAGGGAACCCTAAAAGAGGGAGAAGAAAAGCTTGACCCAGCAATGAAGTAACTCTGCCACCCAGCAGTAACCAAAAACCATGGGTTAGAGGGCTGTGCAGCAGTCACTGAAGAGCAGGGCATTCTATGAATCTTGCTGTGTGGTCTAACAGGAGCTCCTCAACCTCTCTGTGCCTTGGCTGTGCAGCTGTAAAAACAGCCTTACTTCATACACGTCTGTGAGGCACTGCCACTGTTTGCAAAGTATGTGGTGTTCCATAAGGGAAAGACAAAGTATAATTATGCCTTTAAAAACCAGTGTCCCTGTCCTACCTACCCTGCAGCAAGGAACTCCCAGAGTCCCCAGGGCAGGGACCTCAGATGCTCCTTTTTTCTTCAGTGTGAGCAGGAAAGGTTCGTGCCAAGGAGGAAGAGACCATGAGCTCATATTCACAAAGGTCTGAGGTTCAGCAATCAAGTGTATTGCAAGAAAGAATGCAGGGAGAGTTTATTCTCTGAAATGGGAAGTGAGGAAATGAGAACTTCTGAAAGACAAACAACAGAATGAGGAACAGAAATAGTTGCATTAAGCTGTCTTTGAAGGAGAATAATCAGAGTTATATACAGAAAAAACTGAATAGTCAGAGACTAGGGAAATATTTTGTAACCGAAGCAACCCCAGGCCTGTATCACTCCTGTCCTCCCCAAAGCACAATCCTGTGCTGTACCCCTGTCCCAGCCCAAAGTGTCCACAGGCCCAGTTACACCCACAGACAGGGGAAAGCCCTGCCCAGGCTGCCTGTGCTCCACCACCAACCTGATGCAGATGTGAACTCAGCCTGTGAGAGGGAAGAGGCACCTCTGGCCAAGCCCAGAGGAGAGGATGCACCATCCCCTCCTGTGTCCTGCTATTCTAAAAACACTGTGCTCACCTTTAAAGGAGTTTGGCATTCTCCCAATCACAGCAGCCCTTCCAGGAAAGAAACAAGTGCAACAGCCTCCCTCTTTAGCCTCTTCCCATTCTTTACAGCCCGGCCAAGTCTCCCTTCTCTATGATACAACCCTTGGAGCAGCAGCAGTGCAGGAAGAGATGCTGCCAGCCTGGTAGTTTTCCCATCTGTAGTGGCAGTCCTCCCACCAGTGATGCTTGTAGCATCCCACCCCAGCTGGAGCCCTGGAAAGGCTCAGTACTTGTCCCATGTCAAGATGCTTAGATCAAGCATGAAGTTCTTACCAGGAGGAACAACATTTCTAAGCTTTTGCTAAGAGACAACTAGACAAACAAAATGAACCTTTGCTTGTCCAGGCAGATAGAACCCAGGAGCCTTTTATCCACCAGAACATAATGACTGGAAACATCACAGTTTTGCCTGGACATCTGGCACTCCAGTGTGTGCATGCAACACCAGAGCCATCTGCCCTAGGCCACTGGCCAACAGGTGTTGACAGAAGTAAATCAGACAGGACAACAGGAAGAATCCCCAGCCACCTCTAAAATTCCTGAAACTCTGCTTGGAAAAAGTGTGAGCAGAAGAGAAAAGCAACGTGTTTAGGGAATGACAGGGAGTATTTACTCAGGTGGGTGAGTTGAGCCACGTTATGGATGAGAGCTCCCATGCCAAGTAATGGTTTGCAAGAAAAGAGAGGCAGTGAGAAGAGACAGAGCAAAGCAAAATGTTTATTGGAAATAATTCTGAGTATCTTTTCTCGAAGAGAGTGGAATAATTAAATGATGCCACAAATGCTGAACAAATGTGAAATGCAGCAATATACTGCTTGGGAGGTTCTTACATGTTCTTATTTGGTGTGGTGTTTGGAGGAGAGGATTCAAGGGGCCTTGCTGCTCCTTAATTTCTATCAGTCTGCCTGTGTTGGTGGTTCCAACACACACAGACACAACCCCTAATGCTTAAAGCATGGGCAGACAAAACCAAAGGACCTGTCCCCAGTGCAGAGAGAGTACATGAGCTGCCCAAGTTGATTATGAGAATCTGTGCCAAAGGAAGGACCTGTGTCCTGAGAGATGGCCTGAGCCAGGGTCTCACAATAAAACTGAGCATCTCCAGGCCAAGAAGAGAGAGGGTCACAGCACTGCTGCCAGCAGGGACTGGACAAGCTGCAGAGCTGGCTGGGCTCCCACCTTACCTGAGGCTTTCACACCCCTCATTCCATAGACATAAATGTCTTTGACAAAGGCCTGGAGCTCCACATCCTCACACACCACCTCATCGCTCTCATAGTAGATGTGAATTACATCCTCTGCAAAACTGCAGGCAGGAACAGACAAACAAAACAAAATGAAAAGGAGAATGCAACTCTGCCATTCCAGACCTTGCAGATGCTGCATGGGGAAAGGGAGAAGGGCAAGAGAGGGTCTCAAAACCCTGCTATTTCCTTCCTACAAGCAGTGGGAATGAACAGAGGCAACTTTGATTCATTTAGGACTGCAGCATCATTTCTTCCCCCAGTAAAAAGATCCTGGTCACACTGTAACCCCTGAAAAATCCTGTGCACTTCATTCTCTTATTTGAGGCTTTGTCCTGCACAGACCTCTGTCATCACATCTACATCCTTTCCTCACTCCATACTGTCCCTCTTGCATATCCCCATGGCTCCCACACCGGGCAGTGGGGTTCCCAAACTGTGACACCAATACCATTCCCTGAACGTGGGACACTCCAAAGCTGCTCCTGAATGCCAGTAGTTGACCCCTCCCACTGGACATCCTTTTTGTGAAATACTTCAGTGGCCCAGGAAACCTCTCCTGGGCAGAAGAGGTCTAGAGCTATTTCCTATGCCCACTGTTTAGAGCAGACATCTCCTGTTCAGCTCCTCAAGATGCCTCTTCCTAGAAAAGCTTCCCATGCTAGCTCACCTCTAAAAGAAAGGCTCTTAGAACACTAAGATAACAGAAGTAGCTTTGAAAGTAGTGAAAATAGGTAATCCTGATTTATTTCCTGAAGAACTGCAGTTCATGACTGAATGACTGGTTAATGGAGCTGTGCTGAGATATTCTGTTAGCTCTGCAGGTAACTTGCTAAATCTCTTGCTAAATATTTTGACAGCAACCCATAGGGTGAAACACTTGACTGTAGAAGCTGACTGATGGGATTAAGAATTGTTACACAACAGAGATTTATCCCTTAATATAAGTTTATACTTTTTATAAATTTATTGCAATATGGAGACCTTTACAAATCTATTGATATGGTTCCTATCACCTAATCAAGACTTGTCATTGAGGCAGACAAGTAACTGCATAACCACCAAAAGTTTAAGTAATTTTAGCTTCTAGAAGAAGTTAAAGGACAACAAAAACTTTGCAACATGCAGAGAGAAAGCTGCTCTCCATGAGCTCTGTCTCCATGCATTTGGCACTGGTGCCAGGTGATACAGGAAGGGGATCCTCCTCTCAAAAAATGTCAGTATTTCAGACCCCCTTCCACACAAATAGAAATTAGTATAAGAAGTGTGGCTGAGACCTTTTGGGCTGAAGTATCTTTGGGCTGGCATATCTGCAGTTAGATCAGAAACAGGAAGAGGACTAGAGGACTTTACACATTTGCTGTGTGAGACTCAATGTTTCTATGGGAACAACCTTATCAGCTTCCTTAGGTCTAGGCCATCTACAACATGTGAAGTAGTGCTGGAAATAGAAATTATTTCATCAAAGAAGTGAAGACTGATACCCCTGCAGAGTGTAGGAGATTCCTGGTAGCAGACACATGCATGACAGGGGGTCCATGGGTCAGGATCTCACACATTCAAAAGGGTACTGCCCCCACCATTGATAAACCAAATGATTCACAGCTCTCAGCCAAGTTTGAGGCAGAGTAACATCATCCTCTAGCAAGGTGAACACCCACAAACAGTCAAACTGAATTGAGCTGACTAAGTACTACCTGGTATTTGAAGGGCATATATCAACCCAAAAAGAAAACAGGAGAGAGAAGGTAGATTTTAAAAAATGGACTACATGAAGAAAACAACCACAGCAAAGTTACAGCTTCCTTTTCCCTCAAATGGGCACTCACAATTGCAGGAAATATTGCAAGATAAGCCCTTGTCAAAACACAGAGAAAACACAAGAGACAAAGTGGTCCCCAGAACTCCCAATATTATGCTTGCATCATAAAATTCCTACTTTGTGTACATAAAAGATTTGATTTTTAATGAACATGCTTTTCAAGAGTCATGTGATCAGAAACAGCTGCATATTTGGCAAGCAACTTATGCCATGTGAAAATATGTTGTTTGTTAAATTAAATGCCACTGCAGAATAAAAACCATATAAATCATCCAAGGCAGTGTTTCAGATCTGAAAAGGAGCCACATTTGTGTGGTTGAACTTTGCAGTACCTCTCCTTACTCAGAATTGCTGCCCTTCCTGATTAAACTCAGAATTTGTAATTTTAAGGCATTTCAAGAAAGGTTTTGTTCCAATCAGTTTATACCTAATTTATTGAGTTTCAAAAGAGATCCATCATGGAAGCCAAGCTTATATTTTCAGTCCACAAGAACCTTAATGAGATCTGAGTTCTCTCTTGGCTAGTGCATAGCTAAAAAAAAAAGATAACTAAATTCCTTTTGCAGGTTAAATCCCAACTCACTAAATTTCTGTGAAATCCTATAGAAGAGTACACATACCTGTAAAGGGTCCTCTGAAATACAAAATGCAAGAAAACAGCACTGAAAAAAGCAGGAATAAAGTCTTTCAAGAGTGTGTGCTGGACTAAAAATTTTTCCTCAGATGAGATATACTGGATGGAAAAGACATTACATGGTTAAGCAGCCCAGATATTGTTTACAAGATGCAATGAAGAACAAAGTGAGCAGGAAAAAAATAAAGTCTGTGTCTCTGTGATTCTATTAACCAATATCTAGAACTATGGTCTTTTACCTTTTTATAGCCTCCCAGACCTTAATGCCATCATCCCTGTAATAGTAGTAGGGGATATCTTCTTTGCTGTCCATTCCTTTAGCTTTGATCTCCTCAGGGAAGCAGAGGGAGCTGTAAGTCAGATCCTTCATTGCTTTCTGCACCATTTGCACATGTCCTCCTCCTCCTGTAGCATTTGCCTGCAGGAAGAACAGCAACACAGCAACAGCAGGAGATTATGTTCCCTTTGTGCCAAGACTGCCTTTACAAATTTGCAGGAGATGGGATACAGAATCTGTTCTTCAAGGAGAAAACCACCTCTCCACACAAAGTACCAAACTGCAGAGGTCTACTGGAACTGTGCATTTTGCCTCCAGGGATTTCACACCTCTCCCATGAACCACTGTTATTATCCACATTTGCACCACAGGTACTGCTTGTGCTGGAATACACTAATAAAGTACTGCAACATCAAAGCACGGCACTCCTGTGCTCCAGAAGCTGTCCATGTGTGAATTAAGGCAGCCCTGAGGGGGTTAGAAGAGGGCTTAAACTGCCAGTGTTGTCACAGAGTAGTTTAGGAGCAAGTATTTAGGGATGCAGGCTGCCCTTAGTCACCCTGGAAATAATGGCAGGAGATCAAACCTGCTGGGTTGCTACTAATGAGGAGTGGCCAGGGTTTCAGTATATGTTACATTTGGAAAACACAGCACCTCCACAACAGACAGCACTACAAAACTCCAGTAATCACTGCACAAGAGGTCCCCAAAGTTGCTTTTCTAGCATAGGATACAGTGTTGTAGCAGCTGTGACCTTACATTTACTGTCCTCTGGTTGCATTGGAACCAACAAATTCTGGAACTCCAGATCCTTGCTGGCAGGTCTTACCCACACACTCATCCCCCATGCATGGGGGATGGACATGACACTTCTGTTTAAAGGGATGCAAAGTCTCCACAGTCAGCAATGGAGTATAGATAACAGGGAAAGGAGTCTGGATTTAACCCCTCTATTCTGCTTGAGTGAAAAACTCTGAAGCAAGGAAGTTATTTTTGGCCTGGTGCCAGTGGTGCAATGAGGACAGAGGTGTCCTGAAACACAGGCTCCCTCTTTGAAAAGGCTTCTGAAACCTCCCCAAACTTCCATAGCATGCTCCTAGCAGTCACAGAGACTGCTGTGTGCCCAAGCTGAGGAATTCCCAGATCAACATTCCATTTCTCCCACCAAGAAATGCTTAGTGTCATCTGTGAACTTATGGAGGATGCATGCCAGCCCTCACCCAAATCATTGACACAGGTGTGACAAACAGCTCTGTTCCACTGACTCAGATGAAGGCGAGATTCAGTCCTAGCAGATCTGCTGTTTATGGCAAGTCCAGAAGACAGTCTGGAAACCAAACACACTCTTTGTGGTCTTAGAAGTCTGTTTTAACTACACGTCTTTCTGTGATGGAAATTTCCATTTGCAATCACAAATCCATTTGCTCATAGATGAATAACTGAGTATTTAAAAGAAGCTAGGGGCTTAACTATGTGGATACATACACAGGAATTTATGTGCACTTCTATATTATAA
This sequence comes from Muscicapa striata striata, assembly GCA_030060385.1. NCBI lineage: Eukaryota > Metazoa > Chordata > Aves > Passeriformes > Muscicapidae > Muscicapa > Muscicapa striata. Next base: position 241,998 of record JAREIS010000273.1, on the reverse strand, counting down.
CCAAAAGGCACACCAGCAATGATCAAGACACTTACTGACATTGGCCAGTTCTGATTTGGCTACTTAGAGGTAAAAGAGAACATCTTTAGCAGAACAAGGGATCAGTTCTGTGTGCCTGTTTCTCAGGTGGTATTACTTACGCTTGCCCTTCAATAGAAAGGTCAGGGAACAAGGCAATATGTGGTGATTAAAGGATATGTACATATGGAATCAGGAATAATGGTGAACTGGCATGAGCAGTGAAGATTCACAAAGAGTTTACCAACCTTGTCAAAAAGGCCACATTCACAGATAAGCTGCTCTCGGGCTTTGGTATTGATGGCTATTGTGAACCGCATATGGGGCACCAAGAGCTGTGAAATGAAACAAACCATAAAAGAAGGAAAATTCTCAGATTGAACTCAACAGCAGCCAGATGTAAAGTTTGAAGTCCTAGTGGCTTAGCTGCATCTTATCTTGCAGGGCAGCCAGTGGAACTATTTCAGCTGAACAATCACCAGAACTTCCTTTTGGTTTGTCCAGCTGATGTGATAAGCACCCCAGCCCTTCATGCAAGAGCTAACCTTGAAGAGGGGATGCACAGCAGGCAGCTGCCGGAACATGGCTATGCTGAACACCTCTGACACCAAGTGTGTCCGGAGGAGGTGGGTCACTGTCTGGTGAACGTGGAAATCGGACGAGCGGACCCAAATTTTAGCTAGCAGCCAGTCATATGTGGCATCTGAAGGGAGGAAGATGGGATTGTCTGGTCCAGGCTTTTGCCCAAGCTAAAAAAGATATAAAAAGAATGTGAAACCCAAGTCCTTCATGTTTAAAATGAGACAACAAACAGTGTGACTCTCTAAAGACCCTGACAGCAAGCCCACCTGGATTGCAATGGGTACAATTTTTTTCTCCAGATTCTTATATAGCAGACAGATGGGTGCAGCCAAGTATTGTACTGTGCATGGGTCTGTCTTATTGGCATCCACACCATCAAGCAGCTCATAGTCCACAATGAAAATATTTCCTTGCTGTGGGAAGAAAAAAATGAAACAAAAAAAAAAAAAAAAAAAAAAAAAAAAGAGAGAAGCATGATGTGTTTTAATGATATGCAAGCAGCTTGGAACAAAGGAATGGGAAGCCTTGGCCAGAGACTGACTTGAGCCTGGTGGTTACAAGCAACCCCTGGCCTGCCCTTGCCCACGGCAGCTCAGGAATGATGCCACTGAGACAGCAATACCATTGCATAAACTACCTGACGTGTGTTTGCAGAGTCTGGCAGTGAGCCTTTCAGCAAAGAGCATCTCTGTATTTGGTACTCATGCAGTGACAGATGCAAGCAAGTTTCACACTGCCAGCTGAAAAGAACCCTGTGCTAACTGAACAAACAAAAGCAAGGCACCACCCTTGGCAATGCTTAGTGGGTAAGACCTACCAGGAAAGCAAGAGGCACCTTTCCCCTCTGAGGCATTCAGTCAATCCCTCACCTTTGAGAGAAAACCATAGAAAAGGGGCTGTTCATCTCCTGGTTACAGCTCTTCCACTGCAGCTGGAGACAGGCTTGGCCTGCAGCTCTAGGGCAGAGGAGGAAAGCCAACAGGAGCACTGCCAGTCTGCAGGGACAAACAGCTTTGCCATGACCTATCTCATCCTGAGGAAGGGAGATGTGGCTGGAGCAGTAACAGCAGACCCTGGAGATTAGGGGATGTAAGAAGGAACAGGTGGAGCCCAGCCTGACCCAGAGCTGTACCTTCACTTCCTCCTCCAGTGTCAGGTTCCTCTCCAGACTGCATTCTACCATGTCCATGGTCACAGGCAGCTTCTTGGGTATCTCTGTGCATCTCCGGATCAGCACAGGGTTGCATCCATTCAGGAACTGGTAGCCAAACATAAAATCTTCCCTCCAGTGTTGCATCACATATTCTAAAGGGAAAACAAGCCTACAGCATCAATATCTACTGCATTGTAGGATTCCTCCTTTTTCCTTCACCTTTTCGTTACATGGCACTGCAACTTTGAATAGAGAAAGCAGCAAGAAAAGGATTCAAAAAGTGACAGATTTTAAAGAAAAATCACTGAAGTTACATGGAAAATTTAATCCTTGCTTCTCAAACTGAGAAGAATTAAATTGATGAAAATTTGTTTCTCCGTGTATGGAAGTGATGAGGAATAAAATATTCCACTTTTATAAAGAATGTTCTTCATCTGTAAACCACCTTCTCAGGTCTTCCATGAAATGTTTAAATCCCCCTCTTCAAATTCACAGGGCATGCAGTACAGAGATGTAAGTTCAAAAACGGGTGGTACAAGCAGGAGAAGGGTGGGTCAATGTGTGTAGGGAAGTAACAGCAGGGGCTGGAGCAGTTCTTTTTGCTAGAGCTGGGTGAGGGAAATTTGGGGGAGGATTTGGACTCTGACTCAGTAAAACTCCTCATTTGTTGTTTTGCTTGTTTGACTTGTTTTCCCTCTATTTTTCAGTTGCTGATATAAACCCAGATTAACATCTCAATAAAATTCTAGTTTTAGATACTCCATCTCTTTATTATTACATATGTAGTACTACTGGACATTTTCTATCTGCAAGTTCTGTTTTGTAATGTCATGTTGTCACTTCAGTTAAAACGAAAAACCCCATTGATGTCTTCAGGGGAAAAAAGATAGTGAAGTTTTCCACTACAGGCTAGTTGTAAACAAGGCAGAACTTTTTCTGAAAGCAATTTATTTTTCCAGAAAGGGTGAAAGGATTAAAAATATATGCCCCAAGGGAATGCAGTGATAATTTTAAAAAAGTCTCAAAACCCACAATGCTTTTTCATAAAGGTGAAATAAAGTTAAGTTTATTCAAATAACATTTACATTATCTTCATCAACTGCTTAATGAGTCTGGAGCTGTATCTGAAGTCTACATGAAGAAAAAAATGACTCAGCACCTTGGACAGAAACTGCACGACTGAAAAATGCTTTGAACCACCTTCTCCTTTATCCCTGTTTCTGCCAAGGCTTGTAAAAAGAAAATTGAGATTTGTATTAACATAACTGAGACAGATGCTTAATGTTTAAATTTAACAGAATTGGAGCTTTCCTCATGAGAATGGAAATGTTATCAATTAAATTAATTGTAAATCATATGTAATTCTTGTGTTAAAAGTACTTTAGGAAGCAATCCTATTAAATGTTGCTGTAATTAGTTTTTAATACTTCTGCCACCTGGTGTGTTTGGGTTTGTACCCAAGAAAAGCATAATTGCTCTTATTTCTGTGAACTGATCCCTAGGCAGCCTGAAGAAGAGTAAAACTTCAGAGAAGGAGGGAAAACCATTTTCCTTTGCAGAGTCTAAACAGCCTATTCATACACATTCAAAGAGTCACACATTAACCAATTTGAAGTTATATCAAATAACACAGAAAGATAAAAGTAACCATGGATGATACCAGAAAGTTGGGCCTGGTTCATGAATTGGAAGCTCCCCAGCCCATCTCTACAGAAATGGCACCATGAACTTCAAAACCCCTGAATGTCTGCAATTCTTTTTACTGGGTTTTTAAGCAACCTTTAAGATTTATGCATTGAAAAGGGTTAAAGAAAAGCAGCATTTTGTCTTTGATATGTCAGTACCACATGAATGGATTTTTTAACAGAATGAAAGATACTGCAGAAACTGAATGTCCCTGAATGAAAAAGTGAAATTCATACTCTTAGACAGAGATTTTTGTCTTCTAGTAGGAAGATGCGAGTATGAAATGGAAGGACAGGAGGATATTTAGTGCAATATGCATAAATAATTCTGACAGATTTTTGATAAGTGACATTTTGGACAAATGCCACAAGCTTTCCCAGGTCTAGCTCACACTAATTTCCAGTAAGAAGCAAGATTCCTTGGATTGTGGCCTGATGACTTATCCTGGCCTGCACCAGAACCAGGTGAAGAAGTTACAGTTTCAGGTCATTCCCAGCTCTTCATAATCCATCCCCAGATCTGCTGGTCTAACAGCAGAGGCTTTCCTATCTGGAATTACTTCTGTCAAAATAACCCCTGTGGGGAAAAATTTACCCCTGAAAAACATTTGAGCTGCCCCAAGTCCCTGACACAAATGGCCCAAGAGAACCAGCTGAGAAGAGCTATGGGTCTGTGGCAGGTCCAGGTCCTCTGACAGCAGAACCAGGGCACTGGCAGCCTGCCCTTGTTGCAGCAGGGTTGAGAAGCCAGGACTTAGAGCAGCAATGCAACTGAGCACATGGCTGGGATATCAGGGACCAGCCTTTGATCTGGACTGTGTCAGAGGCAAGAGGGGTCACCCTTGCCCTTGTCCTTTACAGAGAACATTACCAGACTTCCCTTTCTGGAGATTTTCTGCATGTTCAGATTAAGTGGGACACAGAAAATCAAACCTTCAAAAACGCCTTAACAGTCACTATGGTCTAAAAAGCACTCCCACTAAGTTATCTCTAGGTTTAGACTCAAAATACTTATGAAAATCTGTCCTATGGGACTTGGACATGCTTGAAAATACATTTCTAAAAGTCAAAAGGGACCATGATACCCAGCTGCCCTGACCTCCAGCACAGCTCAGGACAGAGAATGTCACTGAGCAATTCCCAATAATTCTAGTTCCTTGTGAGACCATAGGTTTGTTTTTAAGTCTTGTGGGTTGATGGTGTGATCAGCAGTCTGAGATTACAGTTGATTTACTGGAGAGCAGAAGAGCAGGTCAGCCACATCCATCCTAATCAAATGATCAAAGACAACTAATCACTCTATGATGCAAACATGAGCAAACACTGAAAAACTCACCAGAGATTGTATTGCTGATTCTGACAAAGATCCTCTCAAAATCTGCAAAATCACTCCAGGAGGACTGGAACATATGCATGAAACGGTTGACATAAAGATTCTCCATCCTAAAAATGAACCAAACCAAAACATAGCTGAAAAAAATAATCTCCAGCTTTCTCAATACTCATTCCTATAATTTCCTGTGCTTTTATATATCTAAACACAATAAACTTTTAATAATAGAAAGTAGGATTAGTCACTCTACAGAATTAATGTTGCAGGCTGTACCTTTACACACAAGGCTGAAAGGCACATCAAGGGACCAACTTCTGCTATTGCATTTACAGAACTCCATTCTAGAATTATTCTCAGCAGCCTACAGTGGACCCATAAAAACTGTAGTTAGAAAAGCTATTGCTTCACACATTGTCAGTTAACAACAGCTGAGAGTGCTGAGCACTACTAACACCACTTCATAAAGTGGTATGGTGACACAAAGAGACTGAGAGAGGTGCACAGAGTCAGAAGATAAACAACCCAGAGCCACCATTCCTAAAAAAAAACAAGAAGAGGTACTGGAAGTATCTAAATGAACAAGGACAGACTGGATCCTGAAAGTGTGTGACCTGAGTTTTTGAGAGCTTTCTGTTTACTTGAGCTGCTGGATAAACTTGATACTTACATCTAACCTCAGAAACCAAGGCTCTTGGCTGAAGACATCACATGAGCACAGCGGGCTGGGAGCCAGAAATGTTTGACTTCATCTGCTAATTCAGCAAATACAGCACAGCCAAGAAAGTTCCCTTTATATGAAATGATGAGTCCTGAATTATTGCATAAACACTGAACTGCTGTTATTAGGTGGAAATCACTTACTTTGACTGGAAAGCAAATAATGAACTTGAAAAAGAAAGCTGGCTTCCCACTAACACTTCAAACACACAAATAAAATTGCACACAGCACACAAAGATATGCAGGGCAGACAGCAAAGTAAAGAAAAGTCACAGTATTGCACTAAAACCTCCCAAAAAGAATTTGAGGAGAATCCCAGGAGGCTAGATTTATAATCAGCAAACATACAGAAAAGACTGGATCACAACTGGCTGGAGAGGACCAAAAGCCAGGATAAACAGCCAGTGGTTATCTGGGAGGAGGAATCTAGACCAACATGACCACAGGGCAGACCAAGGAGCTGCTTCTGCACTAAGCCCAGATGGGGTGCATGCAGAATGGGCTGCTTCTGCTGCTGAGATGGCATTCAAGGGTAAGAGGTGCCTGGAGGCATGTTGGGAAGTAAAAGTCACTCAACTGCCCAGGCTAGAACAGGAGATAGCCTCTCCAGAGGTTTTTCCACACTTGACAGGGCCACAAAAGCATTGTACAAGGATCAAAGCAAGGCTAACTTTGGGCAGGATTTCTGGATAGGGACTAGGTATCTGAATCACAGATGGACTTCAAGAGGCAGCACGACCGCCACCAGAAGGTTAAATTATTTTAAAAAACATAACTCAATAGCTTGAGAAGAGTTACTTAACACTGACTCATTTGAGAGTTTCCACTAAAGGTCCCGCAGAGCCTCTGGCCTCCTTCAGAGCTGCTCTAAGGTTAGAAAACATTTGGCATATAAGTAGATTTGTGCTGCTCCTCTCCTGCCCAAGGTGCTCTTCCTACCTGAGGCTACTGATCAAAGCAAGCAGTAGGCACAGCACCTGGAATCTAGTCACAAACCTGCTGTGGTTTGACTTGCTGAATTCCAGGCACACATCTGTTCTCAGATGTTTTGAAGGTTACTTCAAAAGGAGGAAGTTCTTCATTTTTCCTATCTTGGAAAAAACTTCCAAAGGACTTAGGAAACAAAAATCTGTTTTCCTCAAGAAATCAAGTACTTGCAAGTCTCTGGCACACACTAAAAACCAGAGCAAGGAAAAAAAAGTCAAAGCCAGGGTTGTTTGTAGAACTTAATCTGCCCAAATACAACACTGGTCCAAAATAGCTACACAAGCCTGCATTTCTGGCACAGAATCCAGGCTGAGAGTTTCCATTTGCTAGATAGCATGGGTCACGTCAGCACCAGACACCTTCAGGATTATCTCCACCTACACACCATTAATCCTTTAAATTTACAGAGTTATTCACTGTCAGTAGCATCTAAAGATCCAACCTTGCAACAGCATAAAGAATATCTGAGACATATCTCCCTCTAAGTTTATTTTTGGATATCTCAAGTAAAAGGGCTTTCCCCTCCCCTCTTCCACTACTTCCTATGTCTCATATAACTCTCCCAGCTCTCACATATTCCCTTAAAAGTGCTCCTTGCCCACTGCTACACTTTGCAGCTCCACACCTGCTCTCTGTCTTCCCAGGCCTTCCCCCATGTTTCTCCACTCCATTCCTGCAAACAGCTGTTCCAAGATCCCAAAGCACATCAGGGTAGCTAGATAAGGCCTATCAAACTCTTCTCCAAAGATTTTCACAATTCACGTGACCAGAAACATAGGTCCAGATTTTTCAGCCAAATGTGCCAGACAAGAAGCTTTGCCATTGCTTAGAAAAATCTGTTTTGCCTCATAGCAGTTATCCAGAATGGCTGGCTGTCAGCAACACAGTTTCAGGTTCCTATTTTATGGGGAGGGCCCCTTACTGCCAATGACAAAGATAGATGTCCCTGCACTCTGTTGAGCTGCTTCCAAGTTTCACTTGGAAGTGACTCAGGACCTCTGACAATATGCCACAGCCTGGCAGGATGGGATTGTGGAAGAGGAATGCAGCCTCCACACTGCTTATGTCTCCTAATGGCAAACCCCTCATCTCTGGCATTCAGGGGCTGCTGCTCCTGCATCACTCAGACCTTCTGTATGAGCTGGGAAACAGCTGTTCTGCACTGGCTAACACCACGCTGATTTGACTCTGCGTTGGAAGTGGAATTCAGCTGCATAAATGAATAAATAAAACACCCAGAATGCTCTGATATGTAAGGACCATTCTTGTCTCACGTCAGACTTTCATCACCTGATAGCATGGGGGATATCTGAGACAGTGTGGTATGACCTTGGCATTTAAGACAGCACAAAAGGAGATTCACAGGTCACAGAGCTCTATTCCAGAGCTCTGCAGGATTGATAATTCAGGCTCATCCAATGGCCATCAAATGTTTTCCTCAATGACATGATGTGCAAGTGGCTGGACAGTAACTCGGCTGCCCCAAGCAGATTACACTCAGGTGTGAGGACTGGTGAGCTGCTCAGAAGAGATTTTCTCCAGCAGGATGTCAAGGGTACATTGATAATGATCTTCTTTGTGTATGTGACCAAAAGATTTAATTATCACCAACAGTCAGAGGAGAAAGGTTTCTCCAGGGGGCAAGCTGAGATCTCAGCATTGAAAAGTCTCAGGTGCCTGTAGTCCTGCTGATGCTTTTCACCATGTCTCCTCCATCTGCCTAAAACCAAACTCATGGCTAACCAGAATGCAGAGGCTCAGCCAGTTCAATATGAAATACTGACAACTAAAAAATAAAATAACAAATCCATGAAATTCTTACTTCCCTACTTTGATTGGCTGCTGATCCAGTGCTTGGAAAAAATAATCAAATTTTAAGATTCAGTGAAACCTAAAAGGGGATCAGATCTTTACCTGCCCCAAAAGAGATTCTGCAAACTCCTGAAATTCCACAAACACTTACGCTTTTGTGTAGTTCAGAATGAAGTCAATTCCTTTCTCATTGTCAAACTGGATGTCACGAGGCAGTTCACTGTGAGAATGGGCATCAATGCTCAGGGGAAAGCCTGGATGCCACTCCTTCCAGCTGAGAAAATAAGAGAGGTTTGATTACATATCTGTATATAACTGTATCAGCATGGGAGCTGTGTCCTTACCTCCACTGTTTTGTGATTTGCTGCTATAAAGGAATTTTGTGTCAGACTCAAGCCAAAATAAGTGATTTACACCACATCAATACCTATCAGTAACCCACAGAATCCTGAAGCAGACTGGAAGACATCTACTTGGCCAGCTACCTTCCCAAAGCTTGAAGTAATTTATACCTGTGATACTTTTACACACTTGCCACTTTTGTTTGAAACTGGCAGTATCTTCAAACATATTATGAGGGGAGGAGACAGAAAGACAGCTGCCCAATGCATGCTCATTCTTGGGACAACACTTCTGCAGAACTGAGATACAGCAGCTAAAACTATTCAGGCATGCATTTAGATTCCTTAAAAGGCACTGTCCAGGAGTCTTGATTCTACTGTTCAACCTCCTAATGGTCATGACACACATTCTTTGCCCCATTTTTATTTCTAAACCAAAGAAAGTGAATTGCAAAGAATACTGTTTCAATGGTATTTCCAAACTGCCTGCCACACACAGACTCCATTGTGTATTATCAGCTGTGCATCAGAATTTTAAGTAGCTATTTCCCTGAAATTACAAATGGTTTTGCCTTCCTTCTTGCATATGTAAATAAAATTTTGTGGCACACCTCTTTTTGAACAATATTTTCCTCTGCTCTATTTCCCGTAATTTGTAGGGAACAGCCTTTCTTGTTCAAATGAAATAAACAACACATGCACCAAGCCTCAATCCATCCATTCTGAACAGGCCCTTTGCCCTGACCCTTACTCTCCCAATAAGGAGATACAAGTGCAAGAAACTTTTGTAATTTTAACAGAGCATGTTTCTAGCAAAAGGCAATGTCTAAGGCCTTCTGAAGTTACCCTCTGAGAAAAGACAGAATTTTCTCATCATGACACTGACTAAGAAAAAATGTCTATGGCAGCATAATATATATGTGGCATATATGTATAATACATATGTGCATGTATATATATATATATATGTATGTGAAACAGATATGTATAATAACATATGTGAGATTTTTATATCTCACAACTGTGTTCTGTTAGCACATTCCAGTTCACTCAAACAGGGCCAGGTTTTCACTGTACCCTGGTGCAGGAAACAACTCAAGCTAGCTTGGTGCAGCAGTGAAAAAGCTCCAGGAAAAGCTGACATGTTTCAGATCATGTTCTGAAACTGTAGTACTGCTTGTAATAGGCAAATGAAATATGCCTTCAGATTTTCCTTGAAAGTACAACAGTGTGCCAGAAGGCCCACACAGAGGCTGAATTGCTGAATTACTGAATTCCCACTGAAGTCTTCCAGATAGGCTTATGTGAGGTACAAGTATCTCATAATACCACTTGCACCAGCATGATCATCACTTTGCAATGAGCTCCATCCAAGTAAAAACCACATATGGCCAGCATGGTAACTTAGGCTTTCTCTTATCCAGCAGCTGAGTATTTAGAGGCATGTGATAATGTGAATGTACTCTGCCAAGGTCTGACCTGGTGAGGACAGACCCTGGAGCAGGGGAAACTCACCGGTACATTTTCTGACGGGATTCGAGCTCTTTGCGTCTGTGCTGCTTGAGAATCTGAGTCTTGTCGTCTCGGGGGAGCTTTGCTGTTAACAGGGAAAAGAGACAGGGTTATGAGGTTCCTCTACCTGTCACCACCCAGGTGTTGAGAAGGACAGCAAAGTTTTCAAACCTTCAGACTTCTGATCTATACCTTTCCGAAGTTTCTATGGGAAATGCCTGCGTGATCCAGTTCAGTGCTTTTGAGTAGGCACACAGGTCCTTAGGGAACCCGTGGAAGAAGATAAGCTCCTGACTTGGTGCTTCCAAGGGGAAATTAGCTTAAGCTAGGAACATCTGTTTTAACTGTATATAAACCCTGGATTTCTACTGTAGACACTTGCTGTACATATCTAGAGTTACATGGTCTGAAAAGGGTCATGGAAACTAATTTTACAGTTCAGTATCTAGAGGATTTCCATCAAGAGAAACCACAACATTATTCCACCTCATCCTCTCTGCTAAAAGACATCTCCAGGAAACATCTCCAAGCTTCTCTCTCCTTGAGCAATGCTCTCCCCTGTCAGCTTGGAGCAATAATCACATCTTCCAGTCATGAGAACAGAAACAAAAAACTATGAGACTTCAGTTCCAAACATTTTGCTCTTCTGACCATGAATTCAATATAACATTAAATAACACAGGGACTTCCTTAGTGATTAGAGAAAGGGCAAGGTACAAGACTCACTTTACATACACAGATGTGGAGGCAGATAAAACCAGTAGGAGTTTCATGACTAAAGCTGTTTGGGGTTGGAAATATCTGAGGTAATACAGCTGATAACATATATAGCTAATGGTTTCCAGGTGGTTGTGTTCAAGTTCCCAAGAGAGTTTCACTTGCTCTTGTCCTTTACTTCACCATACTCTGAAAGCCAAGCACAGCTGCCTTCCATGGAAGTGGTACAGTTGTTACAAAACAAATTATGAAAAATGGAAAGACCAAAATTAAACTGACACATAGCTGTCATTACAGGACAAAAGACTTCAAACACAAAATACTCCATCCAGGAGTAGCCAAAAATGTAAGGGGAATATACACATATATTTCCTGCCACCTCACATTTGTTTCAGCTGTTTTCAGGCACTCATGCTGCAGAACACTACAGTAGCCAACCTACCCCAGGTACCAGAGAGGGGAGCAAGCAAATATTAGTGACAAAAGTCTGTCCAAACCCTAGTCACAGCAAGTAGGTGTCTGAGACACTTAAAAACACTTGTTTTTCTCAGTTGCTCAGCATTACTTGGGCAGTCAAATCCATCACCCTGCCTTGTCCTGGACCTGACAGCATGCAAAGAAAGAGAATGAATGAAAAGTAAGCTGCTGTTTCAGTCTGCACCCGCTGAGTAACTTTGGGATTTTATTTCACTTTCATGAAAACAAGACAATTTACAGGCAATTAATCATGGGCCAGTAAGGAGCTTAGTATGAAACAAACAGAGAGCACTAATGCTAATTAGATAAAAGGGCTTCCAGCAATGGGGATGTGGAGTAGTCAAAAATTTGGCTTTAGGGTCAGCCTTCAAATTCAAGACCAGTGTAACAAGCCAGGATTAGGACTCTTCCATGTATGTTCTTCCCAAAAGATCCAACCCAGCTGCCAGTGCCTAGCCCAGCAAGCTGCTCAGAAAGTATTCCTGGCAGGGAAAACCCATCCTCTAGGATGCAGCAGGGGACTGGCAGTGTGTCTTCACTGGAGAGAGAAGACTGGGAGGTGCATGGAGAAATGGGAAGGAGAGATGGAAGAATTCCAGGTGTTCTGCAAGAAAACTGGTTTCCAATAGCTCTCACCTCTTCCATCTCGAAGGACAACCTCCTTTTCATCTGTAATCCAGCGGTAACATGGGAACTCCAAATAGTCACCCACTGGTGTTTTAACTGTAATATACTTAAGGTACCAGTCATCCTGGTACCAGTATCTTCGTTTCTCAATTTTTATTAGCTGAATTTCTCCAAGGTCTTCTTCCACAGTCACATCATAGGAGTCAACCTGTAGAGCAGAATACAGCCAGTGATCCACTGCACATGAAGGAAACACCATCAGCACTACCCAGGCATACCTAGTCTTTCCTTCCTCTTCTTGCTTTCCATTTTCTTGTGGGTGAGAAAAGGAAGTTCTATTATTGGACTGCAGTGCAACAGAAAGGTGAAAAAAGAACAAACAACAACATGCAAAACACTCCAGAAATGGAGAAACATTTTTGGATGCAACCTAAAAACCCTGTTACTCTTTGTAATGTTTGCATGTCTTAGAAAAGCATGCAGGCCATGAAACCATTCACTGCTCTCCCAGCAACAGCTGAAGGAGGTACTGCTAGGGCACATCTACTCATGTAACTGGAGTGGAAAGATGTTAAAGAGATTAAAACATTGGACTAGGAATTTAAAGACCTTTGTGTGTTAGTTATGTGTGCTTCAGACTAAGGACAGTATCCAGGTCTCCTAAATCCACTTTGTCTTTTGCTTCCTGGTCTTCTTCAGTTGTCCCTTTTTAAAATGAGGACAATGGTACATTCTAGGTTTGTACAGCTAAAATTTGGACAATTATACATTTTAGGTTTGTAAGGCAGATGTACAAAGTTATTTAAGTGCAGTGGCACACTAGAGATATGCACACAAGATTTAAATTACAGAGCAATATCCTTGGATCCAAGGAGTTTATAGAAATGTCACATTGACAGCCAGCTTTCAAAAGAAACTCATTCCTCTGGTAATAACCTACATGCCTATATTGCAAGAGCCCTAAAGTAGTTATCACTGATGCAATGAAAGAAGGACATGTAATTAACCTAAATGATCCTGGAGGTTTTTAATCTTTTTATGACCATCACAATTCCAATTCTAATGGCAGTTCTGAAAGGGAGGGTGCCCTCCTGGTACCTCACACATCTTCTGCTGCTATGGGTTCACCTCAGATGACAATTTTGCTAATACAGTAAAGGTGTGTCAGGTTACAGAGAATGTACAAGGTGCAGGTAAGAACTTGGTTGCTCAAGGTTTCTATGACATTTGTTGTTCGAGGTCCCTTGGTCAACACCAGGATGGCTGCACAGTGAGCCAGAGATGCAAGGAGCTTTTATACAGTGAGAGTGCAGAGTGAGAGAACAGATGTAATGAACACTATTGGACTGTCCAAACTCCTGTACCATCCTGTTCAAGCAATTTAATCTCATGCAAAACCTGAGTCTTCTCACTTTTTGAGGAGAAAATCCTACTGACCATTCTTACATTGGAAAAACGATGGCACAGACAACTTCTCTTTCTATAAGCACAAAGCTCTAAGTGGAAAGAGCTGTATTTCCTTTCTAGAAATACATGTTAGTACTTTTCTTTCAACAAAAGCAAAAAAGAAAGGGGAACAGGAAGGAAAGAGAACTGAGGGACACCATAAAACTTTGAAATCACTCAGCATCAGTGGAATTTACTCAAAAGACACTACACAAAGAGCAGAAACTATGACTTTCAACATTGCCTGTGTCCAGAGCTTGAAGTAAGTCAGAGCTACCATTGTGCAAATTCCTTCAGGCTTTCCCACATACTTTTCCCTCAGTCAACATTTGCCATGCAAATCTCCTACTCAGATCTGCTCCATGCCCTCTTTAATCACATGTATTAATATGCTCAATTTGCAAAAATGCAAATGAAGACATTACAAGGATAATGGAACTACAGACCCTGGCCCAACATTAAAAAAAAAAAAAAAAAAAAAGAGCCCAAACCTGGAAAGCAGACAGCAACTTACAAAATAATACTGCAAAATTCTGCTCATTCACTAAAGAGTTGTATTTGTTTTAGAAATTAACAATCAAATTGCTTTGCAGAAAAAAAATTATAAACATGGTATTAAAAGAAACACTAAAGTCAGAACTGTGAAAACAATTGCTACATTTTGCAAACCAACCAAACTCAAAGTCTTCTGGCCTGCTTCAGTTTTAGTTTTCTGGTTCTGTACTGGTATTTCTCTTTTCTTTCCTTTTTGCCTTGCACAACATATTATTAAGACAGTGTTTTAGGCACAAAGTAACCTGAACAGGTGCCTGGAAAAACATCCTGCATTCCCCTAGAAAACACCCTCAAGCCCAAAACTTAGCAGATTGTACTGCAAGTGTCCAGAGAGCCAGACACTTTACAGAGCACAGACTTCTTCTGATGGTCCACAAAAAATACCTGCTGGAAAACTGACTGCTACTAACACTGTTCACTGCTCCCTCACCCAGTGGATTACCTGTGCTCCTGCTGGATCTGGTCCCACAGCAGCTTGCCAGTTGCTGCTGGGCAGATACTGAGTGCTCCCACCGTGGCACTTTCTTGTGTGACAGGATCCAGTCCAGCTGGATGCTCAGAGTACTGCCAGGCTCCATCAGAGCCACCTGAAACCCCTTTTGCAGCCCAGGAATAAGAGCAAACTGCCTGGGGAGTAAAACCCTGTGGTGATCTCCTGAGCTGGGCAGGGCTCAGCCCTCCTGGGACAGTGCCCTGACCCTAAGCCTGCAGTACAGTCTGCAGGACAGTCTGAGGTCTCCTTCAACCTCTCTGGCCAATGCTGCTCAGTTTTGCCTAAAGTATGTGACTATTCAGCAGATAAAAGAGAAACAATGACTGGATGTCCATTGGGGAGATTAGGAGATCGGAGAGTGACAAGGTCCTAAGCTAACGAATGTTCAATCATGAAAGAAAATTAACTTCAGTAGCAGTGGCTGGTAAATATCTGGGGAACCACAGTAATGCATGCCATCAACACCTACTCAAAATGCTGACTTCTGTTAAGTGTGTGCATGATGTTTAACAGAAGAGACCATGCCCCTTATTCAGGCTGTGAACCACATGGTTGAAAAAACACACCTCAGGGCAAAGCAGCACCATGACACTGAAGACTCACTTGTACATGCGGTGGTACGTCTAACTTCCAAACTTTTAAATATCTTCTTAAAACTTCCCAAGTTGTTTCTGTCTCATCAGACCCTCTAGAAACTGTGAATTTGGTTTCATTTTGAAAAGGGGGATTGAGGGGGGGAGGGAAGTCTATTATTTCCAGAGTGGGCAATAAGCAAATAAATAAATGCCGTTCTAAACCAGTGCTCAGAGTATAAGCAATTATATTTGGATAGTCCAAATACGGTGGTAGGACCACAGAGAGGACAGGGCACAGCAAACAGCAGAAATCCGGATTAAGAAGAGGAGCACAGCTGATAGCCCAAGCACATCATTCTCACACTTTCATGCTGTTTTTCAACTTCCACTGACACTGCCCTACACATTTCTCTTGGCAGGCACTGCGAGTCCCACTAGATGCTCTTATCTCTTTGTTTAATTCTTTGGAGATAACAGAGCTCTGACTATTAGTAAATACCGACCCTAAACGTCACTTAAAACGCGCAATAGTTTTTAGTCGTTGTAAAGAAAGTACGAGGAGATAGATCTGAAAGCCGCTCTAAGTCAGAAGCGCAGAGCCCATCTTTGGCAGCCGACTGGGCACAGCGGAGCTGGCTCCGGGCAGGGATGCGGTGCCGGGCTCGGGGGAGCGGCTGCTCGGAGCGGGAGCCCCGGCACACGGGGACGGCAGCCTGGGCGAGCCCAGCGGGCACCCGGAGCAGGGAGAGGCGGGGACGGCACTCACCGCGCCGCGCTCGAAGTCGTTGTAGAAGGGCTTGTCCAGGAGGTGCCGGTCGCTGCAGCCGTCCGTGCCCTGCAGGGTCAGGTACACGTAGTCGTCCGTGCCCGCGAACCACTGGCTGCCCGTGGCCACCGTGACGGTGTAGGACGGCATGGTCCCGGCGGCTCGGCTCGGCTCGGCTCGGCTCGGCTCGGCTCGGCTCGGCTCGGTTCGGTTCGGCTCGGTCCCACCGCAGCTGCTGAGCCGCGCCCCCGCCTTCAACCTGACCCTGCCCAGCGCCGCCGCCTCCTCCGGCAGCGCACGGGGCGGCTGGCGCTGCCCGCCCCCTGCCCAGCCCGGCACACCCACCCGGCACGGCTAATGTATCCAGCCCGGCACACCTACCCACCATGGCACACCTACCCCAGCCCCGTGCCCCTGTCCTGGCACAGCAGCCTCTCACCCTGAGTGCCATGCCTGCCCCGTGCCCCTGTCCTGGCACAGCAGCCCCTCACCCTGAGTGCCATGCCTGCCCCGTGCCCCTGTCCTGGCACAGCAGCCCTACTCCAACCCTGCTGCTCATCCTGCACTCAGCCCCTCTCTGTGCACCTGCCCTCCCACTGTGCACCAACTCCATACCAGCACAATTTACACAGCCCTCCACCTTCTCCTTTCCTCTTGATAATCTTCCACAGTTTCACAACTCTACACAGAGTCCAGAGCTCTTGGCTACACTGACACAATACACTATGCACTGCAAATATCCCACTGCCTTCATCATCCAAAGTTACTCACTCTATCATATCACCATAGAATCATTAAGCTTGGAAAAGATCTTTAAGATCATAAAATCCACTCAAACTCATCATTAAACCATGTCCTTCAGTGCAATAGCCACAAGATTTTTGAACACTCCTAGGGATGGTGACTCACACCATACTGCACCCTCATTCTATACACCAAATGTGCAAATCCATGTACAGCTCATGCTTTCCTCAGGGCTAGACCCCTGTATGTGTCCATTCTTTATTCCCTGTATTCCTCTAAGCTTTTGAAACACCCTGCTGTCTTTGCATCACTGTGTGTAACACCAAATGCCAGCATGTCTGCATACACAACCAGCTCCCCATTTGCAGAAAGCCCTGTAACATCCCATTTCACACTCCCCACCCTGAGTACACCAAGCACCTGCTACCATTAAGATGCTGACATTATGAACAGAAGAGCTATCTGTGCTTCTTCTAGACTCCAACTTGCCCAGAGAAATAAAGCCATAGCAGTGACACTGCTCACTTGGCACTTTGACACCAAGACCATGGATACTATTCTCTAGCATTTCATCAAGCAACTACTACATGCTGCCACCCCTGTTATCTCACTGATAATCTTCCTCTGTGCTGCTGGCAGCAGCAGCTGCATCATACTGTGCTGAGAGGAACTGGGCTGGGCTTTTGCACATCTCAGTGTCCTTTTATCATTGCTCCAATCAAACCCAGCATTTCTTTGTGGTCAGGCATTGGCGTAGGCAATCTCTGGCTCTTGTGAATCTCTAGTGATAGATATGCATAACAAGCTAAATTAAAATCACCTCAGAAGTGCTTCACTTGTGGTACAGTTAGAGCTGAGGTTCTGGGCTGGATTAATTAAGTGTATGACTAATCAAATCCTACTTTGGTAGCACTTTCAGTATAAGGCACTCTGTCCACGGGTGAGGCAGCAATCTCCAAATGCAGAGCAATTAAAGCCAGCAGATGGAAGTTGTTGCTGGCTGTGCCTGTTTCTGCTCTGGCAGGTCCAGTTGCAAAGAGCCTTGTGCCCCTCAGACTACTGAGCACCATCACGCTTATGGATTCTGTGCTGATTCTATTCCCAAGATAGGCTGTATCTTCTCTTGCATTTTAAGGTACTTACATGTTGTGGGCACCCAGCAATGGGGACAACAGGGACAGCCTATGCTGCCCTTGAAAGGATCCTCTGTTGCAGAGGCATGAAGATACTGGACTGTGCTCACCCACAAGAGTCAGGGAAGGGCTCCTTTGTCTCTTCAGGTCAAGTAGCAACTCAAGCATTTTATGTATTGTGATTTAGATTTCAAGGCTCTCCCACATTCATGCTCAGGATATGCTTTTATATATAGACATAGAAAAGATTCAAAAGTACTCAGCATTGATTTCTAGTCTGCTGCTACTGTTTAAGTAACACACAGAAGTGCAAAATGGCCAACTGTTGCATGACCCACCTGAGGTAGCTGCAGAATCCCAGCCTGGAGATCTGACTTCTCCTCCTGAGATTGAAGCAGCAAAGGATCCTTGCTGTGACCACTTCCATGGACAATGTTACCACATAGAAGTGCACCATAAATCCAGTAAGATCTTTCTTGCTTTCCCCTTCCCTTTACATAAGTTTCAAAAAATCCACAGTTCCATTTCATTTTTGCACAAGAGCTAGTCCTAACGTTTCTAAATTTAGGCTCATAGCCTTCACTGAAAGATATCTGAAACCCTTTTAACACATCAAGTGCTTCAGAAACAGATTTGTCATACCTAAGGCCTCTTTCTAGACACCTTCATTTTCACTGCAAATATGGAACTAAGTGGCATGCCAATCTTGATCCGCAGGTTTCCATGTTTCTTTGCACTTCAGCTCTGATGCAGCATCAGAACACAACTCCATTCTCCTGAGTGATGAGTTCTGTTTTCACACAGTTTGAGGCTCTTCTGTGCAAAGATGTGACTGGGAGTCTCCCTATAGTGTTACAAATCCTCTCACAAACTTACAAAAAAATATGAGATAAGCTCAGTCCTGTACAGGAAAGTTGTGGGAATGCATTTGTTGCACCTCACCAGCCTTTTCACAGCTATGTCTCTTTAAGTCTGTTCTTGTAGCACTTCTCACTTTTATCATGAGGTCCACATTCAAAAGGTTTTGATAATTTTTACTTTTGGCATAATTTTAAACACTTTGTCAAAATCCTGCCAGACAAAATGCAGGATACACATAAACCAAACCCAACCATTTTATCCAGAGAGTACATTACTTCACTCATAAGGAGACCCACACTGTACTGTGACCACCAGCCCTGGCTTATGTTGTGAACCCCAACCCTTTCCCGGGGAAGCAGGAATTGTTCCCTGCAGAACCTGTGCACAAACACCTGGCTCCTCTCTTGGAGAGGGTTTCACTAAGGCAGCAGGGTCTGTGCAGCCACGTGCAGGCAGCTGGGAAACTGAGCCCTTAAAGCCTGAGCAGCTGCTATTCCTGGTCTAGCTATGATAGTGTGGGGTAGGACAGCTGCCTGCAAGGGGAACATCTACTCTGCCAGAGATTTTGCTGTTCCTTATTCACAGCTCCCCTTCGCCTAAACATCCCTCAAATTTACTACATGGAAACTCACAGCAGAAGTCAGCTGCTGTCCCTCTTTACTTTTGTGCAGTGCCAGTGAAAAACACGGCTGTTCTGTGAAGATGTCAGGTATCTTACAGCCCTCCTGAGGTTACAGGCAGTTGGGGTAGGCAGATGGCCCTCCTGAAATATGTTAACAAGGACTGGGAGTAGGGAGGAATCGTACAAGGCAGCAATTAACAAGTAACAGAGCAGCAGAGCCTACAGAAATTTCCAAGCTACATAAATAATCTAAGGGGCATGAGCTTAATAGCTGAGAACATATGGGTGCTAACTGCATATTACTCCATCAGAAGGGGGAGAAAAACCCCTCCCTATTCACAGAACTGCCTCTGTCTCTCCTCAGTGCCCACCAATGAACTCTAGAGTTGCAAAGCTCAGCACGGTGTTCTTGCTCTGCCATCCAGTGGCACCAGTTCAATCCCTCTCAACTCCCAACAAGGCTGCTATATCAACACTTCATACAGTTCTTCACACTTTTTCTGCAAGGGACCACCCAGGTTTCACAAGGCTGAGAGTCCCTCTACCTCCATGAGCTTCCTACCCTCTTTAGAAGCTGGTGCTCTTGGATCCTTCATCCCAGATACCATGATGCTAAGACACCTCCCTCAGCCCTGATCCTCCTGAGGACCACGGGATCTGAAACTGCCTGACCTTATCACTTCCCTCTAAATGTGCAGATCCTCTCCTTCCTCTGCAGATGTTGCTGTGCAGCTGTTTGACAACTGCAAAATTAAAACAGCAGCGGGAGACTGGAAACTGCTGCAAAATTCCTAAGCACAAGCAGCAGAAGTAGAGTCCTGCTAGAGGCCTGTGCATCACCAGGCAGCTCCAAATTAATCCCTGAAATAATACCTCCAGCTTCTACCACACCTTGATTTGGTCCAGGGCTGTAAGAAGGCTGCTCCATGGAATGGTTTGATTTAATTTACATCTGATTTCTCTGGTGTACATCAACTGCTTATATGTGATCATGAATTTAGCATAGTCCTAAAAGCAGTTTTGGGATAAAATAAACCATCATTGTTGGAATGAGGAAATATTCGTTTAGATAATCCCATTATCAGAATCAGTTCTCTTTTAATAGAGCACTTTTAAAGCAAAAAGGTAAACATGAGAGCAACTTGAGTGGCAAGTCAGGCTCTAGAGAGACCTCAGTCCATCTGTAGGCAGGGGACAGGGGTACTTGGTGAGTTATTTTGGGATGCTCAGGAGTAAAGCAGGTGTGATGTATGACACAATCTCCAAGACAGCTGTGCTCTCGAGCTGGATCAAGTCACCAGCCCAAGACATTTCCTGTCCTTTCCCAATCACAAGGATAACTGTTTCCCATGACAAAGGAACCTGCTGTCCCAGACCCTGCAGCTCTAACAGTGATGCATTCTTCTAAGTCTGCTTGGCCTGCCTTGTTTGCAGGTGGCCTTTGAGACAGTACCAGAACAATCCAGCACAGCAAGGCAGTGCCAGCAAAATTGACTGGGAGGTTTGTTTTAGCAAAGTCTAAAAATGTTAGGAATTGCAAGTCTGATTCCTTGAAGCTTCAGGATTTAACGAGCATGCCCTGAGCAGTGATCTTCCCCCCCTCTGCTCTGCACAGCCTTCTGGTGTTTTATTCAGTTATTTCAAACCCTCCTCTGACTTTAAAGCCTTTGAGACAACTTCATTTATCTCCCTAACACTCTCAAAGTCTACTCCCTATTTTCAGATTTCAGTTCCTCTGACACCATTCTTGCCTTTTCCTAGAATCCACTTTAAAGAGTATTCCTAAAGTTTGCCATCATTCAACTCTGCCTAAGCAGTATTAATTTCCAATTGTTCTACCCTGTAAAATGCACTGAATTTGCTCCTCATTTCCTTTGTCCAGGTTTCTTTTGATTTTTTCTTTTAAAAAAACCCTCCTCTGTCTCCTTTCTCTATCTAGCCAAGATGAATTCAGTTTCCCTGTGTTCAGTTTTTGTTCTATATTGAGATATTCTTGCCTGATTTTCTTACATTATACATCCATCCTAAGAGAGTGAAAAATCAGCAGGGAGCTGAGCAGGCACGAGCCTGGCTTTTGAGAGAGGACTTGGTTTTCAGAATCAGCAGCTGGAGTTGCATCTTCTGACACCTTTGCAGCCACCACAGGGCACTCATGGACCTTGCAAATTGCTTCCCTTCTGCTTCCCAAGTGCCTCCTTCTGCCCTGCTCCAAGAGGCAAGTCATGCTGGTCCTGCCAGCCAGTTGCCAGTAACTACTCACCAGACAGCTCCAGTTCCTGGGGACCAGATGAAAAATACTCTTCCTGCTGTGCCATATGCTGCTGAGCCAGTGCTGTTCTCTGCCTCAGAGATGGACTCACTTCACACAGTGACAGTAATACTCTTTCAGATGAAAATAAGGTTTACAAGAGGAAGTAAGTTAATTTATAATTAACTTGAGATGCCTGAGCCCAAGACAAGGAACACTTTTTAACTGGCAGCCAGATGGCTTTGCGGGCTCTGTTCCTTAAGCTTCATCAGCTTTTCATCTCAGATACTGTCAGTCAAACAGCAGGCCCTGGAAATTATCCTACCATCTCTCCAGGAGGGTATTTTTGTATAGAGGTCTTGTTGGATTTCCAAACTTTATGTAAGTAGCATAATTTACTACAGCCAGACTTTCTTTACCAAGGGAATGTAGGACAGAAACTTTTGTTTTGCATGGAAGACACCTCTTCAGGGTTGCAGATTTAAGATCTCTTTCCCTTCCTTATCTAAAAGAAAATGAAAAACTAATTACTACTTTAACAGAAATGAAAAGCTTTTCTTTGAGCCCCCTTGTGTCTGTTACAGACACAATTCTCCAGGTCTTTGCTCTTTGGTGTGTATGCCTTTATAACAAGCTCTTTCACAGCAGTGCAGTTTCCTTGACCTACTGGTGCTAGAAATGTATTCTAGTGAAACTGCAAAAGATTTCCTCTTCTGTATACAAAATTAATATTCTTCCTAGAGGAAGATCATAGCAATGAGCATCTTCTGCTCTGCAGCTCTAAACAGATGCATGTGAGAATGCTAACTTCAGACATGAAGCATCTGATGCTCCATGCAGTATTTTAAGGCCCATGGGAATCTTCTCTCCCCACCTCCTGCAAGGCAGAAGGCAGAAAATTCTCCCCATGATTCCTGCATTTGAGGCCAAATCACCTGCACTTTAGGAGCTGCCCAATTATTCTGATGGTTACAATGTCTTTATCATTATGGATCATTTTATCATCAAATTGTCATGGGATGCTACTCTGTATTGGTCTGCTACACTGAAGAGCCATGAAGTTTTGATCATCATCTTACTACTGGAGAGCTCAGTTTTTCTCTCCATTCTTTTTCAAACAAAATGGATACTATAATGGGTTTGGGCTTTTCTGTCTTTTTAATAGAAACACTTTATTGCTGCAGTCAATAACCCTGTGTATCACACACAAATAACCAATTACAGTTTTTAAGAAACTAAAAATAACTCTTCAAGTGGTAATACTGAGAAAACGAACATACATGAAAGGATACAAAACTATACATTAAGTTACTAGAAATTTAATAACTAAAAAAATTCTGCAGAAGTATGAAGTGTCTTGTATAAACGTTATACAACACATGCCAGTGTAAAGTTCTTCAACATCATACAATTACCTATCTACAAATGTTTTATCTAAATACAAGATTAGCTGCAATTTTTAAACAGTTATCTTCTATACAAAGACAAGTGCTTTCAGTACTTCATTGGAATATACAGACACCGCAATATCTCAAAACTAAAAAATAATCACAAAATAAAAGGTCCCACTTAGAAATTTTCTTTGTGTATCTAATACAACACTAAGGAAATCCAGCCAGCAATATCCTTGCTTTTGTATTTGCCCTGTTTCACCCATATCTTAGAGGGACCCAGCCAGAGTCACTGACCTCCCCCTGTTCATTGCTGGCCAGTCTCCAGAGCAGACCACACCAGAAATCTGTATCTTAACACACATCAGCTTCAGGAGAAATTTGGACCTGGTTCCCACTTTGCAACAGATACATCCTCTGCCCCACACAGGGCAGAAGCAGCCAGCTCCTGTGCATGGGCACATCCATGCATCACTTCAAAGGTTTCCCGTGAGTGGCAGGCCAAGCAGCCCCCTTCCTAGAGCACCAAGTGGGACTCGTGCTCTGATCAGTACAGGGGCTTGGCTTGGACACAGTTACAGCTGCTCCCCAGGAATTCCCAGGTACAGCACAGAGGCCCAGTACTTCTCTAACCCCTTCCAGGCTCATTCACTCTTCATTGAATGCCTCCTTGCCTAAACAAAGCCAATCTCAATGACATTCAACCAGAGGGAGCCCAGGGTCTGGCCATCTTTTAAGAACACATTTTAAACACCACTCTCACTCCCAGAACACAGGCTTACAGCTGAAAAAAGTCCTGAGAATTCACAGGAATTTAGTATCTCATCAGCTCCTACACAGGATCAACCTTCTGCAGCACACACCTGTATTTTCAACATAATGCATGTTCATGACCTGATAGATTAATCAAATGTGACATAGTAGGGGAATTTCCTTGGCCCAGATGGTGTCTTTTTGGACAGGAATCAACAGAATGGGGTCAGTTGTCTGGGGCACTGGACATACCAGCAAAGGCTCTGGCAATCTGGGGAAGGGACTGTGGCAGATGACATTAAGCCTATGCTCCCTCCTACTTAAATTCTGGTCTCAGGAAAGTCCCAGGGTAACCCAAGCCAACTTCGGCCAAGGTACAAGGACCAGGCTTCTATTTCAGTCATTTCAAAAGCTGCCAGAAGGAAGTACTGGAAAGCCTGATCTAACAGGCAGTGGTTGCTCCCCTTACTGACACCTGAACAGAAAGGACAGAGCTCACCTGAGCTGGCATCAGTGCCTCACAGCTGGAAGCTGAAGAAAGTCAATAGTATCTTTTGAGGAGTAAGAAGAAAAAAGCACCATTCAGCCTTCTGAAACATATGATGGCACCATGCAGAAGTGGAGAACAGCATCTCCAGAAGCCCACCATTAACACCAACCAAGAATCAGCATGAGACGTGTAACCAGCATAAACGAAACCCCTGACAGATGGATTTCTTCTGCAGCTTTTCCTGGTATAAGCATTCCTAAGCAATTCAAATCAGCCTTAATTTTCATTCAGAAAAGACCTGCTAGGAGAGGGAATTGTTAGCAGCAACACTGGCTAAAACATTTTCATTCACAAATATTTTTCCCCAAGTGATTTTGCTGGAGATGATTTTTCTTTACAAATTAAGATACTCAGGAGCACAGCAAAAACTTCCAGTACCCTGAACACACTGAACACTACCTGGCACATTCCACATGCAGCTTCCAAAACACCAAATGAGCTTTTGCAATGTTTCACCTAGAATCATGTACAACAGTGACTGAAGCAGAACCAGCATGTTATGGTACGCTGTATCAGATGTCAGAACACTGCTCACACACCAGAGCCTCTCAGGTGTGAGCTGGAGAACAGCCAGGTTTCATAGCAGGACTTGTTCATCTTCCTTTCACCCACTGGCCACAGATGGGATGAGAGCACGCACGGCATGGCTCGGCAGCTGGTTCTGTGCATCCTGCAGCTGTAACGTGAGCATCTCGCAGACAGGCAGGCCTTGTGCACTTGGGCATTTCACAACAACATCCTGAAGGTGTGCAAGACCTGATACTTAACCTACCTGAGTTCATCTACTGAATCTTTCACAGAACAAAAGAGAAAACAGAACGAGACAGTGTATTATCTGGGCTCTCACAATAGAAGAGGATCACCCACAGCAGAGTTCAGGAAAGGTCTTGAGTAATTGCACTTTAAAATATGGCAGGCACAGGCAACAAACTCTGCATGTGTATGGTCACAAAGACTGCCATATACTAGCAGGGTATGCAGGGTTTGTCTGCCTGTATCACTTAAGCATGGGACATCCTGACAGCTAGTACAGTACACAAATCCTTGCCAGTGCAGCTTTACCAGGACTGCCCAGAGGTCTGGATGTTTTAACACATCTCAAGAACAAGGTACCACGTTGTTAATGAAGATCACAGATAGTAAACTTCAAGCATGAAGTGACAGAGGCACACGTGCTTTTCCTCTAATAGCTTCTAGAAACCACTGGGGTGAGTGTTCTCTTACCAGAGTCCCTTCTCTGCCTTACATTAAAATATTGATCTAGAAATAAATTAATGTTACATTTAAAGGAAAAAATCCCTGATCTCTTACTGTTATATTTTAAGAAGTCTTAAAGCAGCTGCATTTACTATGAAAAGAATGTACCCAAAGTTGTACTTCAAAAATACTAAGTGAAACTTGAACTAGAGCTCAGAATTTAGTTCACTATTCCAACAAGTAAACAGAAATTTTTACCTGAGAAGTCCAGGCAACTCCTATTAAAACCAGCCATATTATCATCATTGACTTTACAGAGATTTAGACACGGCTCAGGTAGGGAAAGTCAGCTTTCAAATGCAGAGACCTCATGTGCTGACTTTTCGTGGGGCTTTGTTTCTGCTCCAGTCACACTGAGACTTTGGTTAAATGAGGGCTTAAAGCTGGACAGCGGTGCAGTGAAACAGACTGGACAAACAAATCAACTGCAGACACACCCCAGGCTTTGGGCAACTCTGTCTAAAGCCTTGCAAACAGATTTTAAAGCTGTCCCTCTCTTCGCATGAAAGCTGACTGATTAAAAAGCCAGTCCCAAATTCAAAAGCACAGACATAGACTATTCTCTGACCACACAGTGCATCAATCAAGCAGGTATTTTTAAATTTATCCACTTAATGTGATATTTACTTCCTAGACTTGGACCTCCTCTGGCAACATCAAATTTTGGAGTAATTCACATATGACACAGCACTAAAGAAAGAAAACCAGTTTCAGCTGTATTGACTAAGTTTCCTTTTTTTCTGTTATACAGCTCACATTTGTATCAACATAGCAACAAACCCTTTGCCGATGGTTTGGAATGAAAGTTACATCAGGTATATACGTGCAGGTATGTTGATGGTCTGACCTGTTGGAAAAAAACAATCAAAACCAATCCCCAAAACAGAGCACTGAAACCACTGAAAACAAACATTGTACACATCCACTGCTCCTCAGATGCAAGTCACAAGTGCAATATCCTTTGAAGAAAACTGCTCCTCAAAGGAAACCCAAAGAGGCAGAGTTTTTTAGTGTTATCTTTAGTAAGATAATGTGGGCATATGTTGGAAATCACAGGCTGAAATTTTTAAATTTTTTTTTTTCATAAGGCAAGAGGTTTATGTTCCAGAAAAACAGATGGGGTAAAGAATGAAGAAATGTTTAAAAAATGACACATTCTTTCAAGTTTCATTCTCATTTGACATACATATCACAAAATAAAGATTTTTAAAAGTGCTATATGCTTTGTAAGTCTTATCGCAATACGTAAAGCAAAATTTTACACCTGCTGCCTAAGACACAATGTTAGTGGCAGTGTTAGTGGTAGATTAGTCTCTCTCATTTCTCTCACTCTCTGGGACAACCTCCTTCATCACACATAAAGAACAGACCAACCAACCAACCCCACCACACATCCTCCAGAATCACTTAAGAGTCATGTTCTAAAGTAACACTCTCCATGAAGTTGATGACAGCTCGCTAGTGGCTTCCTTGATACCAAACCCAAGGCTCATTCTACCCAATACCCTGTGGCTCTTTGATCAGCCAGTATGAGACACAAAATGTTGAGAGGTATGCAACCATGAGAACATTGACAGATATGCCTAGGGGATTTAAAAAAATTCCAACAAAAATACAAACGTAAAAAATTCATCCGCCAGCCTCCAGCTGTTTGCTGATTTTAAAAAGGTAGAGCAGTTTGCAGTAAACAATGATATTCAAATCTTCAAGGACATACAGAAACACCCCTTACACCTAGCAATCAGACATGAAGGATTTCTGCAGCACAGTCTTCTGGCTCTGTGTAATGTGAAGAGTTTGTGTCTGAATGGTGAATCCCAAACATTTCTTTACTTTCGAAGTTTGGCTCCATTAGTGCAGGTTTTTCAAAAATATTCTTTTTGCTAGTTTCTGGACAGTTTTGTACATATATTACTCGGTTATATGCTTTAAGTCTCTTCCACAGCTGTACGTACACCTTGCATTGTACATACATGAACAGAAGTCCTCCAGTGAAACCAATAGCCACAACTACCAGCTTAGTCCAAAATGGCCACTCTAGAATACCTGGAAGAAAGAAAATAAAAATAATTAAATTCATCTCAGAGACTGCCAGTCAAACAGCAGGCCCTGGAAATTTTTCTACCATCTCTCCAGGAGGCTATTTTGGAATAAAGGTCTTGTTGGATTTCAAAACTTTATGCAAGCAGCATAATTTACTACAGCCAGACTTCCTTTAGCTGGACTAAACTGGATCTTTCAAAAATGTACTGTAAGGAAACTGCTACAGAGTTTGGGTCATGCAAACTATTGTTATTTTGCAATTTTTCCTGTCTGGCTTTTTATTCCCCTCTCCAAGTCAAACACACAGACTTCTGCTTCACATATCACATTCTTCCCCACCAGAGAAAAAAACAAAACAACTGATTTTCTGTGTCTGAGCCTTGATGCAGTACAATCAGAGAGTCAAGGCAATCATCCATAATATGCTTAGGGCCTTTTACACCTGTTTTTAAACAAATACTGGATCAAGTTATGAAAGGGATTCTATGGCATGGTTTCCTCCTCATAGCAGAGACTCAACTCAGTGACCCAGTAAGTCTGTTCCACTCTGTGATCTCACAGTACACAGAGACAAAAAGGAATGATTGTTACCATATACCTTGACATGTTTGTTATGCAGACAAGGAAAATTTTATCAGCATCAGACCCAGTAACTTGTATCTGAACTAGAGCATCTCCTCTGATACAAAACTGCAAGTGCTGGAGATGCTGAAGCATTCCAAGCTTACCCTCTGTCCTTAAAAATTACCATCATCACTTTGCCTAAATTGGTCTTGTTTGAACATTTAGACAGTGGATCTTGTTACATTTCTATCAAACAATTTTAAATTAAAAACTATTCATTTTATACATATTCCACCTACATAGGTCCTGTATTCATCCAGCCTCTTTAAAATAAGTGCCATCACAAGGCAGATATGAAGCTATGCTGAACCACCCATTATCAGGTTTTTCTAAAATCGTATCTTTCCAATTCTTCAAAGTTTTAACCAAGATACAGGATGGTTATTTGGAAATGCATGGTAGTGTGGGAGGAATGAAAATATTTTAGTCCCAAAATACAAAGGACATTGCAGCCCTACTACTGATGAAATCCCACCTGTGATTCATATCTGAGTCTCTCATTCAAAGGTGAGCTGTCTGATGCTGTCTGTAGCCACTGACAGAACATGCTTGCCCCTGTGTGGACATGAATATACATCCACACACATTTCCTGCAACCCCCAGTTCATTACAGCACTTCCTGGATTTAGAATCCAAATGAAAGGAGCAAAGAAAGCACTACAGTATGTACCAAATATTCACATAATTTCTCCTAGTTATGTTCATTTAACATATTTATTGGTTAAAATAACCTGAAGAGGATAAAATCTTTGAAAACATATCCTTCTCATTATCATATGGAAACCTTACACTTTTGAAAGGCCAATAGTGTTCACTGTTCATGGAAGAAATGGGGTTGGATGGAACAGAAACTAAGAGATTTCATTGAAAGCAGCTTCCTGACTGATGCTGTGAACAATCCAACTATAGCCTAAAGCAGAAATGAGAGGATAACTTTTTAATTTCAAGTGATTCTGCTCTGAAGAGTGATTCTGCTCTGATGAGACTGTAACAGCTCTGTGGATTTACAGGTTTATTAATACTCAACTACCTCTCCAAAGGACACTGATCAATCATCAGCAAAACATTTTCCACCTGCAAGTCTAGTTGGCATGCAGGGCTCTGTATGCAAGGACAGACTGCCTTCTTACAGCTTCCATCCATTCTATCCCCACCTTCAGGCTCAGCTGCCTGAGGAACAGTTCTCTGCAAATCTGCAGCCCAGCATACTGAAGTAAACACATTTCAGCTTGGTATGTTTACTGCTGACATACTAAAGAAAACCTTCTATTCAAGAAGTTGATGTACCTGTGCACTGGGGTGGCAGCCCTTGATAAGACTGCAATGCATCTTATCTCAGTTGTGCAAACTGGAGTCCTAATATTCAACTTGAATTTCTTTTGCTTCAAGTGCAATCACTCATGAAACTTCTCCCAGCTTAACATGACTCTCACTGATGACTAACCCACCCCACAGACGACTGGGCAGAAAGAAAACCCTGTTGATTTACCTCAAAGATTTGAATTTAGGTTCCTCTTACTTCTTCTCTTTTTTAAAACTGTGCCTGTTTTGCCTGGTTTAAAGGTAGTCATAGCAGCAAACAAACGCTTACATCCTTATCTACAAATTTAGACCTAAATTTGCTGAGGCAGTGCAACTTTGTGTCTGGCTACAGTGGATTAGCTCTCACACCCACCCATTTCACAAGTGCAAACTAAATTGACCTGAAATAGATTTTAAAAGTACCCACACATTAATTCACTGGTTAATTTACTGATTTAACTAAATCATTTTAGAACTGTGCTTTTAAACCAACCTAACACCAGGGTAAAGCTGACTAGTTGAAGTTTAACACTCATATTTCATATCCGCTCTGCAATCAGGATAAATAATTATTCCAAGAGAATAAGCGGGAAGATAAACAAGTAACATACCGGTAGTTTGTCCCTGTTTAATCTCTTCAGCAGTCCTGTCTATGAGGACATAGAGAGACCACACAACGCAGGTGATGGCAATGATGTGGAATGTTACAGAGCACATGATCTTCCTCCTCTCGCTGGCTGTCATCTGCAGCTTCTCCCACTGGCAAGAAACCAGGAAACAGAGCAAGAGATTAGGAGTTTACTGCAGTTACTAGAGTGTATGAAAAGAGAATATTGATAAGAACAAAAGCCAGGCAGGAGACCAGTTTCCTCCTAACAAGGATTTTAAAAGTCAGATGGCATCACTGCTTTTGGCACTGCATGTGTGTGGGGCTGGCAGTCACCCTGCTGTGACAGGAGCCATGCTGGTGCCAGAGGGGACTTGAGGGCACAGCTCCCACCCTGAGCCTCAGCACCATGTCAGCACACCCTGCTTACCCACACAAGGGCAGCTCCAGCACAGAGGGGCACATGCAGTGCTGCTCCCTGCTGTGCTCCCCACTTGACAGCAGGTACCCACAGCTGCAGCTGAGCATCACCACTGGGAGTAGGTACCCTTGCTCAGGGAGGCATTCAACAGAGCAGTGGAAGTGGCACATGATTCAGCTGACCAGGGGTCCAAAGACACCTCATGGTGAACTCTGAGTCCCATGGCTGTTCAGCTCTCACCTCCTGCCTCTGGAGGTTTCATTCAATCTTCACACAATCTTCACACTCACACTTTATTTTCAGTGTTTCAAGTGCACTTAAATACATATGCCCTAAGAATTTACAGTAGAATGAGGATGCCAGCTTTTCTAAATGAGAGGATGCAGCAAATTAAACCCCCAAATCTGCATCTATCAATAATGCTTATACAGCCCAAAACAAAACCATGAGATCAGGCCAATGTACTTTCAGAAAGACACAAGGAAACTAGACAATTATTACAGATGCTTCTACAATGCCAGGCATACCTGGGACACCCAGAAGTTGTGTTTTAAGTTTCTTTTCTGTAATTTCACCTGTGTATATGATGAAAGTTTTTGCATGTGGGACACATATCCCTCAGCATACCTGCTTGGAAGAGAGTTATGATGGGCTTTTCTCACACTTTCACATAATACATGCTGGGACATATAAACATCTCACGCATAAAAAGGTGCATTTGATGTCTCATAGAATAATTTGTAGAAAAAGAGGACTTCAAAAAGGAGGCATAATGTGGAAGGGGGTGAGGATGACCTGAATGATATGACTGAAATCATCTATTATGTTGAATTATTGCTTCCACTGCCACAAAAACGAGAATAGCTGAAACATGGGACAGAGACTTTGTGAATATCTCTGTGCTGCCAACAGACATCTCTGTGTCCAATCCAAGTCTTACTTCCAGTTATGCAGGCATCCAAACCTCATTGTGGCACGAGAATTGAGTACTTCCAGGAATGGTATGCTAGACTTGTTGTACTAGAAAGTTGGTTTTTTTCAATCATTTTAGAAAAAGATTGGACAAAACATTCCCTTTGCATGTTGCATTTTAAATAGAAAACTGCTTCTATACAAAGGTGTTGCCTTTTGATAGGAAGTACAAATTAATCAAATTATTTTTGCCAAAAAACAACCATGTTAAAGCCATTTGCAAATTTTTTTACAGAGCCAATAGGACCTGTGCTTTGACCAATTTAAAATTCTCTTTTCTGTTCCACAGCTTGGGCTCCTCTGCTGGACGATATCTCCTGCTGGCTCCACAGTCACAAAACCAGCTTGCACCACCTCACTGCTTCTCAAGAGAAATGACTGCAAGGCAAAAGAGGAAATATCCTGCAAATTGCACACTAACCCAGAGAATCTGTAGGTCCCTGCTGCACTATTCTGATGACACAGCATGTGGCATTTCTCACTTAAAATAGTCAGCAGTTCTGGACTTTTCAAGTGTTGTTAAAGAAAAAAAAAAAAAAAACCAGCAGAAAATTTAGATTTAATGTCTCTTTGTTTCATTGAAATTTTAAAATTAAGCATCTCTCTTGTCTGCCCTCATCTTCATTTGAACCATAACACATTTTGTTCTCACCCTCTCTTCCCTCAGTAACTTAGTGTTTGAACAGCCCAATGCTGCAATACAACCTTAAGATGCCAAGGAAGTTTAATTCCATTTCTATCCTACAGACAAGGAGAAGCCCTATTATTTGTCCCATCCTGATCATACTCAACAGTTCCAGACTGTTTTGTCCTAACTGAAAGGCTACCATAAAGGCTGACTTGAAGATACAGAGACATCTTATTTTTTTGCTGCAGCTGAACCTCTAAAAGGACGCTTTAGATGTATCTGAGAGGTAAACTCCTATTTATGGTTCTGTCCCTTTTGGCAACTTGTCTGCCTCCCACAGATGACCTGCTCAGATATAACTAATGATGTTGAGTGACTAATTTCTGAAGGTGCACAACTTTTTTTTTTTTTTTTTTCCACAGGGCACAAATATTCAGAAAATGTTTCCCACCCACTTCAGGCAGAATGAGCACAGAAAAAAACAGCAATCAACTGACAACTATAGCAACTCTTTTCTTAGGATCCTCCAGAGTAATTTCTTTCCCGTCCTATGGTTGGGCTGTGCAAAGTATTGTCTGTGCAGACAACAGAGCTAATGATGACCAATACTGCAGCTCAGAAACAACTACACTCTGTGCCAAGGGGCAACCATGCCAAAATCTGCAGTTTTTAGAAGGCAATGATCCACCACAGCCATAAGCAAAGGACATCCTATCCACTGGACATGCTAAGCTATGTACTTTGCAGACAAGTACAACTCTCTGAAAAAATGTGGAATGTTTGAAATCTGCTCTATTTTCTGTTAGAAGTCACTTTTAGGATTTGGACAAGTTCTCATAACAGTTTTTGAATAGCTGCAGTCCAGATTTCTCACCCTACATGATTTAGGATCATCATAACTGAATTTAATGTTTTTCATTTATTCTAGTTCCAGACTGAGGTTATTGTTATTAACCTCTTCTACTTTGGTAGATATGGCATGATTTATCTGTACTAAGAATACCAGTGACTTCCATCCCAAAATCTTCATGTAAGGACAACTGACACTGAAAGCTCAGAGAATGTGGGAGAACAAAAAGAGGATAGAAGCACAAAACTGATCTTAGCACCTATACTTTAGGTCACCAGATTTATCAAAGATACTTATCTATAAAACAAAAATACAGGCTCCAGTCATTCACAGCCTAAGAAAAGGTAAAAATGAAAACACATTCAACAGGGAACCACTTTCTAATTACAATGTATTGTTTTCAGTAAATAGGTTTGATCCTTTAAAAAGAAAAGCTACACATTTTAACTTAATTATATTCAAG
Source organism: Muscicapa striata striata (assembly GCA_030060385.1). Lineage (NCBI taxonomy): Eukaryota > Metazoa > Chordata > Aves > Passeriformes > Muscicapidae > Muscicapa > Muscicapa striata. Next base: position 208,732 of record JAREIS010000273.1, on the reverse strand, counting down.
AAGTGTGATTTAAAATAAATCTAATGCGAAACCCTCATATTCTGAAAAGAATTGAAAAGCCATGTGCATCTTAGAGCCACAAACTAAAACAAGTAACAGTAATACAAAGCTCCACATTAAAAAAAAATGTTGGTAACTGTAGAGTTTTGTGTTCTAAAATCTAAGCAAAAAAATCAGATTGCTGCATGAACATAGATACATATATTTACACACATACACATTTACACACAGAAAGCTGCTGGGCTATAACAGCTGTTATCAGAGCTGGATTCTAGTGATGTTGAATTTGCCAGGGTGAGTGTTAATTCAAATTGTTTTGTACCTATACAAGACTGACCAGACTTACTAAGGAGCCACAAAAACATTAATAAATATATGGTGGGTGCTGCAGGCTCAGCCTGTTCCAGAGTGGATCCCTGTTTAACAAAGCATGCCATGGGGAAGCATGTCCTGTGCCTACCTTTCTCAAAGGCTTCAGTTTTGTCTCCATGATGAACTCATACTTGCACAGCTCACAGCAGCGCGTATCCGAGCTCTTGATCCATTGCTGCAGGCAGGCCTGGTGCACAAAATGGAGACTTCCCGTACAGTGACAGGGGGTAATCAAAGGGCTCTCATCATCTCCTTCACAGTGACATATCCTGAATCAGAAGCAAAGCTGCTCATTAGGAGAAGAGGAAGCAGAAAGGATGTGGAAGAGCCATGTAATATCTGTGATCACACATGGATGTTCACTGAGGATCCCGAGACATACAATTCAAAGGGATGTGTTCCACAAAGGAGCTAAAACTAAACAACTCAATTGCTGCACAAGCACATACACAGGCACAAAATAATTAAGCACAGATACAGCTAACTAGACAACTGCTTTCTCACAGATGAGTCACACACATAGAGCCTGACACAAATGCAATACCTGAAAGCAAAAAATGGAGCAAGAAATGACATTTCACCCAGACCAATAGCACTTAACTGCAAATAGCATTTAAACAGATCAGACAGCATTTCCCAAGACAAAATATGCACAGAGAGGTACAGCTACTCATGTACTAAGGCCTGAAATAGAAGATTAAAAAAATCCCAATAACAACGATGAAACAATCCACCCCAGGACCATGTGCAACTAATTTAGACAGCCTGGATTTTAACACAAGTAATTAACTCCAATGCAAATTGCTAAGAGACAGATCCACAATGCAGAACTACAGTACTGAATCTGAACCCCAAAACACACTTAGTCTAAATGGGTTTGCTTCCCCAACTCTTACTTAGCTAAGGAAGCATCAGCTCTGCAGAATTTTCTACTTTCCTCACAGCCTAACTGTAAATACAGCAAAGACATCTGATAAAGTGTTACTACCAACTGCTGACATTTGATTTCCAGATTCAATTTATACATAACCCTTAGGTAGCATCAAGCATTGTGAAGTCCTCCTAACCATTTGGAAGAGGTCATGAATTGAAAGGGGGATGGTGAGGAGCTCAGGGAATGAATACAAGTTACTAAGCAAATGTGAGGTACATTCTGGCCTGCTGCCGTCCCTGTCTATTACCGAAATCTCTTACTGATGTGTAGCATCTTGCCTCTTGTGACCTTGCTGAGCGCTGGCAAGTGGAAATGAAGGCGTGGGTGGATTACAACAGCATCTTGTTGATGGTAAGTCAGTACAGACTTATCATCAGTCAGAACCAGATATAGTAGTAATGAGGGGGGAAATCAAATAATATTGACAAGCAATAACAAAGCCAGCTTTAGGAAGTGCTGTTAGGGGGAGAAAGACTATGATAATAAAATGCTAGGTAGAGGGATTGGACATTTGCTCCTGAATTTGATGACTCTTGCTCCTCAACCACATTTTGAATGCGGGACAGGGCAGACCTGCAGACAAGTCACCGTGAAGACAGTCCAGATCTCATTGTTCCTACCACCTGTGCACATGACTAATCCTCTGTAGCCGGAATAAGGACACCCATCATTTCTGAACCTCACACTATGGACATCACACAGGCCTACCACTGACAGCCAGTGCTCAGATCCCCTTTGACCAAGACAACCAGGAAGCCTGTAACAAATAAAAAAGTGTGGTGGGATACAAACTGAGGGGGAAAAAAATCTAAAGCTATATCGATCTGATCTCACAAGCAATTTTCAAGCAGTCTGTCTTCTTCCTGATTCCCAAACTCTGACCAAACCAGCAGTGCTGTCAGGACAACACATTGCTCATTAAAAGCTAAGACATGTTCAGCTTGACCTTTATGATGCGTAGCTGAGTCTCTCATAGTATTTCCAGTTTGGGCACTGATAAGAGAAAAATACTATCTCAGAACCCCAAACCTGAAACAAATTTTAGAATTTATTTGACTCCAAAGGAAATTATTTTGCTTAGTAGCCTTGTTAAGTGCATCAGAAGGGTGGTGCAGGACCGCAGAGAGAAGGCTGCATGCTTCAAATCACACATACTGTATTAGCAAGGTGACAGGGTAAAAGAAGAGACAGAAAGAGAACAAAGGCAGGGGAAAGCAGAACAAGCACCACCGCACATGGGACGGTTAAAAAGGTAGGTGGTTCTCTGGTAAACCAACCTGCAGGTATCCCCCGATGTGGACACAGGGGAGAGAGGGGGTAACTTTTCTGAGAGGGGGGAAGGGCAGTCAAGGTCACTGTCCTTCTCAACTGAACAGAGCGGTGCCCGCTGCTCTTTTGCTTTGAGTTTCACTGAGGTGCTGTCCTCAAAGACGTCATCATCTCCCATATCATCAGAGCAGAAGTCCGTGCTTTCCACCAGCATGCTGGAGGATTTGTCAGCTTGGAAGTGACTGGAATAGCTCTCCAGTTCATGAAATTTATGCAGGCTGCTGATGCTGGAGGTGTGGGAGAAGGAAAAAAGGTAACGCAACAGTTTTTTGCTCCTTGAGGAGTCATGGTCCACCTTGTCCTCCAGCAGGGGGATATGTACAGCGCTGTGGTTCTCTGCTCCTCCCGATGCACTTGAGTAGTTGGAAAGGGAAGGGATATAGGAGTGCTTAGAATTGCTAAAAGAAAGAGGCCTGAGATTCAGCGGTTTCCTCTCTTTAAGATGAAATCTGTTAATCCTTAAGCACTGCTCTTGGTTCGGGGTCAGTTTGCCTTCTGAGCGTGTTCGCTCCACATAATCAAAGCACTCGCTGGTGCTCTGTGCCTTCTGGTCCACGTCATTGAGGGACTTGGAGAATTTCAGAGTGCGGCTGGGCTTTGCATTCTTTGCAGACCTGAGTGCCTGGCCCCGATCCTGCCCACGGGAGTTTCTCTTTGCTGCATGTAACGTGTCCTGACAGATTACTGTCACAGTGACCCCTTGTGTCAGAGGGCTCTGGCAGTGCGGATTTTTCAAGACAACAGCAGACTGCACTGGACTGTGATGACAACACTCAGAAAACACTGCACTGGAACTGCATGCAGAACAGTGGAATAAAAGCACAGAAAGTGAAAAAAAAAAGACAATTAAAAAAGAGAACATGTATAATTAAAAGTGAAGAAATGAGAATTACAACTAGTGTGGGAATGGCAAACATAGCAGGGCCAAACAGTCAGTAGGATTTAACAAAGCAGTGTTAGACAGCAGTCGAGTCAAACAAATGGGATGCTTCAAGTGGGAACCCCACATTGCTTACTTCCCCATAAACATGCTTTTTCAGTTTTGTTTTTCCTTAACTTGAACCTTGCCTGAGCCTCACTGCAGCCACGCAAAATGGCACACTTTACCTGCAGATGTCCTGGTTGGATGGTGTAACAGAAGTCCGAGAGAAGCTATGAGGGGCAGAGACAGAGGTTGGACTTCCAGCCTGTAGTGACATTAAAACAAAAAAAACCCTCAAGTCAGGAGTCAGTATGTAGAGTAATCACCTTCAGGGCGAAACACAGCATATGGAGTCAGATATCACTCTACAGCAGATACTCAAGGTCTAGTTGCAAAAAAGTGACTTTACTGTTAAATGTGAGAAAGGTCACACAGTCTCATCCCTGAAGAAGTAGTGATCAGAACAGAAATGTTTTACCCCTAGGTCAAATGCAGACATCTCTGGAGTGGAACCTGCCAGCTGTCAAACACTACACAGAACAATAGCTCAGGAAATGAGCAATGATACAGTAATTAGAATAATTAGCTAGAGGTGTGTGTACAAACTAGTTGGAATTTAGCTACCATTTAATAGCTAATCCTTCCTCTAACAATGATGGCAAGAGATTAGAGGCTTGGGGTTTTCTTCACAAAACAGAACTGTCAGTAATTCAGTAATTCAAACACAACCTGAGGACTTATATTCCTTACTAGCTTATGCACATGAGTACCATCTGCCAAAGCCAGACCATCTCCTGAAGTACTTTCTGTACTTTGTGAGGCTCTTCATCCTGCTCTTACTTGAACAGGATCTTCCATCTACCTGGAAGTGTGGCAGCTGCAACAAGAGCATAGTGAGAAACAGAGTAAGAATTACTGAAGAATTAATAATTAACTGAACTAACTCAAAAACCTAAAGCGAAGCTCTTGGCATATTTAACACTGAATAGACAAACCTAAAATCAATGTGCTAAAAATGAGCATTGTTTCAGCTGTGACTCCACTGGCTATTATTAAAGACCTTTTCTGCTGCTGTATCATTCACGTCACTTTGACAAACTTCTCAACTCTTCCTGGAGGTTTTGGTGAGGAGGAGTCCAGCATTAATAACCTCACAACAGAGAATCTTTAAACCTGGGTCTCCCATGTTCCACAGCTGCTGGACAGGCTGCACTGCTCACCCACAGCTGCAAAACACTGTTTGCACTTCAAAATTCAAACAAAGGTTTACAGCTCTTTTGACCTGCACAGCAAAGCCTGAAACCCAGGAAAGAACAATGCAATCAGTAGAACAACAGAAATGTCATCTCCATACTGGGCTGCACAGAAACCAGCACTGCCAGCAGAGACCTGGGTCAGGCAACTGCAGACAGCCAGACCAGGGAGACCTCAGATGACAAAAGCTGTGCTGCCACAGAAGCACGCTGTGCCCAGCCCTGTGCTTCAGCTTCAGACACCAGAGCTGCTCAGTCATCACTGCTTTGATCATGCTGCAACACACACTGTATCTGTCTTGGGCCTTGTCAATTCTGTACTTAATTTATTAAAAGCCTCTATTGTGTATTTAAACAAGGCTGCCACAGGCTTTTATACTCTCATAGCAAAACCAAGGTTCCTTGTCACCCATTATACTCTTGTTTCTTTGTAAGAGAAGATACATACACACGCTACTTTATAAATACAGATAAAACAATCACCTTCCTTGTCACAGAATTCATCTTTTAAAATTTTATTTCTCTAGTCAACAGCACTATAGACAGCAATGTATCTGCCCTCACATTAGGATGCCTCAGGTGCACAAACTATGAAAAAACAGGTATCTATTTACAGCTGGGTCTGCAGGAATCAAAGGCAGGACTCAGCCAAGACTCAGACACACACCTCTTAACCCTTAGTAAGACGCTGTAACTTATTTCCCATCTTACCCAAAGCTGGGTACACATACAGAATAAAACCAGTAGAATAATCTTGGGCCAGAAAGCAAACTGAACTATGTAATGACTGTGACAATACCAATTAAAGACAGAGATCAATTACTGGCTTTATCCTGAAAACTACAGTTTTTATATTTTACACCACTTGCACATGCTAATGATATAGGATTCTGATCATGCAGTGATGTGAGTTCAGGTATTTGTTGGAAATTTCTCTCTTTGATGCTTAACCTCTCCTAAAAGCAGGTAAACCTGACTTCATATCCTTCTATAAGGGTTTGTGCAGTAACTTTTTTTTAAACTCAAAGTCTGACAATTTAATGAAAGATCTGATAGTAATTTACTGATAAACTGTTTCACCCTGCAAATGAAAATTAATATAACTTAAATAATGAAATAGTTTAAAAGACATATTGAGCATTCTTCTAAAAAAAAAAAATTAAACCAGTAAAACAGCATGTTGCATTCTGTCATGGAGACAGAGCTATATATTTTTGGAAGTGAAATCACAAATCACTTAATAAATCTGTCTCAGGTTTTATGTTATGAGCAAATCACAGAAGGTAACCTGCTAAGAATGAATCCAGTCTCTCAGCTGCTTTAGTTTAGCAATGAACTTCCCTAAAAAAGGACAGCAGAATATATAATGTGACAGACTAATAGGAGATGACTAGAATCAATGATCCAAAATTTCCTTTCCAAAACCATGTTACTGGTTTCTTGATCCAATTGTCTGGTATCAACAGTGTTCAAAAATCTTGCCACTCAAATCAAAAGGCTGAGACACAAAAGAAATTGTGGAATTTAATATGTATTTCAAGCTTAGCATTTTGTTTCTAGATGCCAGTACTTTTCAGGGTGGCTTACCGGAACTCAGCATCTGAGGCACATTTCCTTTCTCCCCTATCTTTCTGCTTCAGAACAAAATCTATTTCTCTATTTTCATACATAATGAAAGTGCAATCAAAATATGAACAGAAATTAACACACTTGGATAGACACCACAAAAAGGAACAACAAATCACTGGAGGAAGTTATGCCCCACTCTTGGTTCAAGCTAATGCAAGCTGTGGCTACCACCAAAAGCCATGGTTCAATGAGCTTCTAGTCACTCTGTCCTCCTTTCCTCCCATGCTTTTTGCTCATGAAACTTCAGAGAGCTGTGCTGCAACTCAGAGTAGGATAGTGAGATGAGGTAAAATGAACCATTGCTTCAATGCCAGTCACTTCCCTAGGAATGCCAGTCAGTGACAGTAATGAGTTTTTAACAGTGAAGCACAACTCCCTGACACAAGCACAGTTAAATGCAAGCTGCCAAAAGCTAAGTACCAAGTTCTGCTGGATCTAAAAGCAGGGCTAGCACAATGCTGTTGCTGGCCAGTCCTCTCAGCTCACCTGGGTCTACTGACTCAGACACAGCAGCTTTGGGGCAGAGAGGTGTGACAGAAAAGAAGAACTGCAGGCAACCTCGGGAGAGAACAGGGCAAAGAAGAGGCGGTGATGGGTGAATGAAACAGGCGGATCCAGCTGCCTTGGAGCTCTGATGCTGCTCCCACACAGGGAAGAGGTTGGGAAAATAAGCAGATAAAGCCTTCTCCACTCTGTAGCTTCTCTGTAGGCACACACCACTCTTACTGCCCCAGCAGCAGCCTCCCAGGTAGGAGCAGCACCTTTGGCCAAATTGGCTATTTATGATGGCAACAGCAGTAGGTTTTAGAGCACTCCTCATAGGAGGTTTCTGCCATGTTCATATGTGACATGCAGCCTAAGCCTTGACAGCCTGAATTTGACTCTTCTAACCCCACAATCACTTGCTGAAACTCTGTGGACTGTCATGCCCTTCACATGGAGGAACATCACCTCCAGTGACAAGCCTTGGAGCTTGTGAGTGCTTTTAAGTTAATCTGTACAGCCCAACTGGTTGCCCAAAATAGCTCAGTACTAAAGGTCAATAGTTCGTTAATTGTGTATATTGACATTCCCATCTAATGCAATTCACTGAGGTCACAGCACGGCCTTCTGCACTGGTATTCAGGCAATCACAGCAATTTTGAAGGTAACAATTCCTGGGATTCCTACAGTTCTCTGAAGGGCTACCAGCAGGAACTATATATTTGTTTAATATGCCTATATGCAGGTGTCCATGCGTATACACACATATATGTTCTCATCCTGTCTCCCCATAACCAGTGTTATCTATTGGTGAGAGAACTCAGCCTTATTACGTACTTTTGATTACATACTGCACACCAAAACCCAAAAAACCCCCACTCTGCCTAAGAAAATATAGGCATCTTTGAAGTGAGCCATAGTGAACATGCCAACGGCCTGGGTATATTTCAAGATAACCTGCTTATCTGAGATGATACTTCTGGGTACAGCTGCTGTTGTCCCACTGTGAGCTGAACTTCAGTAATAGCAATTACATCTCATTTTAGAGAACAGAGCCTGTCACATTCTAAAAACTTTATCAAATTATTCATTGAAGGTAAAAAATTAGAAATAACATCTGTAGAATTTTTCCAACTGATCGGAAGTCTAAAGGAAGCAAAGAAAGGTTTTTCCCCCACATATGCAAACTTCGTCATTTCTGGGTGCCACTTGATTAGGAACAATACTGTGCTACAAAAACATGTAGAAGTCTCAGCTAAGGATCTGGAACTAACAAACTAAGAACTATGCACATTTAATAACAGAACACAACTCTCTTTTGTGCAGACAAAGAGTGAAAAAAAATCTCAATTTTAAGTCTTTTATTGGGAGGAACTTCAGAACAAGAAGCTTCAGGCTAATATAAATTTAGCAATAGAGCAAGGAGCAAAACACTCCACAAGCCAAATTTCAACCTGGCATTTTGTTTATGGGCTTGTCTTTATTTTAGGTGCTCTTGAGTACTTTCAGCAAGTACTGTATTCCATGCAATGAGACCAAACTGTACAAACCTGACACCTGAGGTGGGCAGAACAGGCCACCTATGGACAGACTGAGGGATGTGATGGGCAGACAGCACTGCTGACAGGCTGGTTTTGAAAGCTTTTGCACCAACATGGCAGGATCAACCATCAGCAACTTCTGATCATCTCCAGTAAGTTCTCCCTACCAGATTCATGGCATATTGACTTTTAGTGCATATTAAAATCAAATGTCTTTAGAGAGGGATAAGATAAATAATTAAAATGGAGAGCGGTTAAAAAACTGTAGGGGAGATATGGGAAAGAGACATCTGAAAATTTCAGGACAATCAACTCCATCATATAATTTTGGCAACAATTTGATAGGAACCAGCAGTCAGCTGCTGGAAGAACTTTCTTCCATACTTCATATAATGTATATGACTATAATTAGAACTATGTCTAGCAACTACAAGCAAAGTTGAAGTCAGCTTTCCCTTATTAGTTCTAAAGAAATCCAAAGGAGGATTCTGTCAGAAACTTTCTCTAGATATTCCAGAGCTAAAGATAGTAGAGAAAGGAGGCTATCTATCCCTTCAACATCTTCCCAAGAATAATACAATCTGCCTATAGCACTGGATTAATGTTGACTAAACCCAGTAGCAACTGCACAGGTTCTGCAGGGAGAAGAAAAAAGTATATATGGCTTTTTGTCTTTAAAAATCTTCCTCAAAATACCTTGAATGGACTGAAGAAAGGAAACCCCTGCAGGTTCCTTCCTCCTTAATGGGGTGCCCTCACACCTATATGAAGAAAGAATCCAGCCCCAGGAGAGGAATTTTATCACAGCACAGGGAGACTATCACATTCCTTACAAACATGACTGCACTGTGCTCCAGCATGAGATTACTTGCTCTTGTATTTGGGGAAAGAGTATACTTTCATCTTCACACTATACAATTTTTCATGCCTTTTCCTTTCCCTTCCCCAGTAACTCAGTAGAAGGCTTTTTTAAAGCAACTTGTGTTTCCCTACCCCCAGGCTCAGGTGCCTGAACAGAACACCTCTGAGAAACAGCTCTTTTCAGTAAGCCTTGGTCATCTGATAGACTACAGGATAGCTAAGCTCTGCAACTGAAAAACCTGGACTACTTTTCTACAGACAAATGCTCACTGAATCCATTAAAGCTTCAGGCAATCGTGGATGTGTGTATTCATATGCTTTTCTAAATCTGTTCCAAGCTGATGAACAGCCTAAATGGATTTTAAATTTCATAGCAAGCTCAGGCAACCACTTTGTGTCTGCACTGGCTGCTATTCAGCCCAAGAATAATCTAATACTTTACAGCTTGCTTCTGCTCAAAAGATAAAACTATACAGGCCTTCAGAAAAGACAAAGCATTTACATTTTTTAAGGAGTTCACTTTTGATTTCCTTCCTGTGATCCCAGTATTAGCATTTTCAAAGTTTATGCCTTGGAGGGCCATGAAAATAAGACTACAAAGTGCTTACCCTTTACATTAGAATCAACCCTCCAAAGCAATCAGGTGACAAGAACAGCACACAGATGACCTGAAGGTATTTCCAGACATCACATCATCAGTTTCAGGATATATCAGACACTTTAAAGGCAAACAATACTACTAATTTGAGAATAACTGTTTAGAGACCAGCTTTGTAGGTGGCCTCATTTCATCTGCTTGTAAGCACAATTCCTTTATCTATAAACTGAGGGCATGAATTACCACTACTGTGAAAATCCCTCTCTCAGCTGCTCCCAGTGACTGGCTGTGTGTTAGGGTCAATTTCTTTTATATTTAGAGGATGAAGCTTCTGTAAAGCTTGACTATTTCTCTGTGGGGCTTGTATGATGAAGGCACTTCACAGCAATCAGTGGTTGTTTGGAAAAAATGCTGGCTTAGGGTAAACAGCTAAGATATGGATCTGGACTGTATTCCCTTGTGCCAACAGCATCAGTGCTGTTTATGTGTCTGAACAGGGTAAGCTGGGGAAAATGGGCTGTGTTCAAGTCCCATGACGAAATCAATTAAATCTGCCTTTTTTTTTTTTTTTTAATTATTTCAAAACAAATATAAAATATTTCAGAAATTTAAATGTTTCAAGTGTAGCAGATGTCAAATGAGTGTTTGAAATATATACACCAAAAAAAGCAAAGAAGGCTCTGGAGGAATGCCACATCCCCCAGTGTGCAACATACTGCACACAGCCTAATGACACCATATGAAGATCATCCTGCATCTTATTCCCTGCTCCTTTTCCTGCTCTTTCTGGCCTCCATCCCTAGCCAAGTATTCAGGTGGGTGTTTTTTATTGGCTTAGCCACATGTACTAGCATCTCTTCTGCCTCTCCTAGTATCTGCCTCTTGGAGAAATGCCTTTTAGCCCTTTTCTCCCCAGGGACAGCTCCACCTGGCCCCAACACTGGGGTGTATATTCAGAGAGGTCCTGCCACCTCTAGCAGCTGATTGCATTTTCAGTAGCACCATCTGTCTGCCTCCCTCCCTGATCACTTCTAGCCCATGGGCATTGCTTTCCTTGGTCACAATAAGTAACACAGCATCCTCTCTTGGCTAAAGGCTGAGTTCTGACTCAATCCTTTCCACTCAAATTGCACCGTGCAACTGAGAGCAGTGGAAAGATACACAGTAATAATCACAGCAGGTTCATAACGACATATCAGCACCAGTAAGGCTTTGAATCAAGCATCAGTGCCAAGAATTCGGAGCAGATTTTATATGTTGCTGTGCTGTAAGCTGGATTCAATGGCTGAAACAGCCAGCTCCAGAAAGCATGACCATTATTTCTGTACACGCACACACTTCAACACATCTGGAAATGCAGCATGTAATTGATTTAACCCAATTTTGGTTAAAAAGCTCCTCTGAAAATGGTGTAAGATCAACAAGTTCTGTGGATTTCAGAAAGGGCTATACAAGCAGCCAAGAATTTCCACACTTATTCTTTTACATGTATCCAATCTGCCTTATTGGCCAGGTTGCTATGGTATTCTGAACAATAAAAAAAAAAAGGCATTTTCCTATTAACACAACTAAAGAAAAATTTTCCATGTACTTAAGCTTCCATGCAGCAATCCACTACTATAATCTTCCCTGATTTGTCATTTGAAATTGCTTGCAACAGCAATTTCAAAATGTTCCAAAACACCTGTCAACCACAAAATAATTGTTGCAGTTTAGCACTGAACTGCCTGGATGCACAACACAGCATTCAGACATGTAGGCAAATCAGAGGCATTTCATCGATGGGACTTTCCCACTCTGCCCTTGTTTGAACTTATCTTTAGAGTGGAGAAAGTGCACAGAATGGCTCAGACAGGTGACACAGGAACAGTAAGAACCTCAACACCTCTGGGAAGCTCACTTTGCAACCAAAAAGTCTCCTTCATTAAACTGGCAAGACTGACTTTTGATCCCCTCAAGAACTTTAGTTTTTGTAACACAAAGCACTCCCGTTGAACATTCCAGCACTCCAAAGTGAATGTACATATTGATGTCTCACTTGCCAGCACTTCCAGGAAGAGCTTTGCCAGAGTGCAAGGTCCTTCCCACTGCACTGCCACACCACCAGTTCTTGATGAATTAAAATGAACTGTGCAGATTCACATAGGTACCAAAGTGCAGCTGCCAAAAGGTTTGTGTTGATTTGAGACACTCTGGGAAAAGTACAATGATACTTAATGGCAAAACTACTACCTCTGCTGAACAAAACCTGAAAATACAATTAAGGATCCCTAAGGAGATAAGAACCAGGGTAAAAAGGAACAAGCATAGTCCCATTTTAGAAAAACCCGCATGACAATTTATACTCAGTATTTATTTCAAAACCCTTTATTTGAATGCACATTTTCTGATGCCATATGTTCTCTTATCAATCCATGATAACAACATGGATAACCTACAGCTTGGTCAATACCTTGTGCACTGGGCAGTTGCCCTGCTCACTGTTTAGGACATCCAGTAATCCTGTCTTTCAGCTCCAAAGTGAAAGTTGTCTGTTGCCCATATAAACCATATATATAAACCACTGTCTCCTCTTCTGGAGATAGTCATGAACAGTTGCCTAGATCAAAAAGTACTCACAATACTTATTATGTTGCAGCCATAATGACTCAGTCTTTCATTAAAAGTAACTACAAGCAGCCACTTAAACTGTGGCAACAAAGACTTGAAGCTAATGCACCCCATGAGAAGTACTGTTCAACCAGCACAGCCCTGCTTGCATGAAGGCTTTAAGCAATCATACTTGTGTAAGCAAGATGTTGGCAGGCTTACAGCTAATAAACAATCTTATTTGCAATGCAGAAGTAGGGTATGTATTGCAACAGCTATCTTGGACAGATGATACCTTTTTCCTAATGGCATAACAAAGCAATTATGCTTTGGATGTGCCCACTGGCTATGCTGAAGAGTGATTAGAACTCTTCAGGGTGGAGCATCATGCTTGCCTTACGTGACCAAGCTCTGTAAAATCAAACCTTTAAAAATACTTACATAGTCGTGTCCTGATAACGAGCTCATGGCACTTAAAAATAATTTGGTGTTGAAGTAACAACAGAAAAACATTTAACCACATATCCTACACATATTACAGGATGCACAGCTATACATATCTTACCCAGCTTAATCTTTTAAAACAACACACTTAAGTGATGTTTTTGGAGCCACTTTCCCTCCAAGATAAGATCTCAGGCATCTGTCATCTATCTTGCTCCTATCAAGCTAAGGAGGCTGACAGTGTGAAAGAGAAAACCTACCGTAGCTTCCATTTCATTTGACCTGTAAAGAGAGTCTGCAAAACACCAGAGTTCTAATGTTTCAGGAGTGACTATCAATGACAGGCATAAAAAGCACTTTCTACTGGTCACATCATCACATGCATCACCCAATTCTGAAATTAAAGAAATCCCAGTATCTCCAAGTTTATCAAAGACTGAATGACATTGAGCAACATACCTTTGAGATGTTACTAGAGCGGCTCACAGAATGCCCCAAAGCCTTCTCGTTCTGAAACAGCAAGAACAGGATCACTGCAGCAACAAGTCACAGTTTTGAAAATATTTAAAAGTTGCCATTAGAAACCAAATTCTACTGAGAAAGTCCTACAGCTAGGGACTTTTAAGGAGGTTGCTTCTATTGACATCAGCTTGATTTACAATAATCACTGAATTGCTTTGTTTATTGAACAAGATATTACCTTGCAGAAAATCACATAGGCAACACATGTAGAAACTGACAAATACTAGAACAATTCTTTTCTCTGAGAGTAATGTAAAGCTCTTTACTCAGATGGCATTTATTTTGGAAAGGATATTTCTCAGTATCATGAAGACCTGCTTCATCTACACTTCAAGGCAACATCCAATCATTAAAGCTGAAAGCTCTTGCTTAATGACAAACAAAAATATCATAGTCATGTCTGGAAACAGCTGTGAATAACCACATGCATGTCACTTCAGGATAGAGGGCAGAATTACTGAGGAACTTCCTTTTAATATGGAACTTGGAATTAAACTGGATATCCCATACAATATGGAAATGCAGAAACTGCAATTCTAAAAACTGCAATTAGTGATGATTGTATCCGTTATTCACTTTTCAGTGTGCAGACCCTGACACATAAGCATGACAATCTTATCCCCTTCAAAAATTAACTGTATGTTTCAGCCAGATATTTCATCCTTTAAGGATACCTGGTTTCTAAACATCAGTTTACCATAACTGTAACTGGACACAGTTGTTTCACTTGGAAGAACCTAGAAATTGCTTTGCAAAAACTTTTCTGAATAAAATCCAGTGAAAAATATTTTTTCTTAAACAAGTACTACAAACAGAGAAAGTCATAACATTCAGTTACAGATTTACACTCCTCTAAGTTTGTAAAGCTGGAATGCAATAGGTTTGAGATTCAAACCCTCTGACAAAAAAACAATGTTAGTACTTTTTCCTGTGGGCTCTATGCTATGTAAGGGCTTCTAGAAGTGCATCTTTTTGCTTGGGATTTTAGGAAACAAACTCTCTCACATTTATTCCTGAAGAGAATTTAACCTAACAAAGACACTTTGATTGACAGCACCCTCTTCTAGTCTTCTGGGTAGTGACTGATCAGACAGAAATTGAGATCAGAAGTCCTACATCTGAGACAAATAGGGACATGAAAAATTCCCCGACAGTCAATTGCTGTTAGTCCTAGATCAGCACACTGGTCTTAGACTTAGTGCCTATGGTTTGCTACAATTCAAGTGATCCTTCAGTGACTGAAGCCCACATGAAGTCAGCCTGGCTGCCTGAGCATTCAGATGCTACACCTACACTTTTGACATCCCTGTGCTCCCAGATACTTCTTCCTACAGTGCATCCTCCACAGCAGCTTCAAAGCCTTTTGATGAGAAAAGAGAAGTCAAGGCATAAAACTTCTGCATTTGCTTACAAAAGCAGGGTGTCCCTTCCTTACACCACCAGCTGCCTCTCAACATCATCCTAGGCACAGTGTGAGTTGACAATAAAAATTGCATTTCCTTCATTAAAAACATGATGAAGCAAATACATTGTTCTGAAATATCCTGTAGAAATCCAAGTATCTAGAAGACAGTAAAATAGTATTTCAGAAGAAAAGGGGAAAGGTGGTTAGAGAACAACACATGCTAGTTTTGAGAGTTGGCCAAAATAAAAATCACCAAGTATCAGAATGCCAGATTTGTACACTGCAAGGCTGAGTTTGATTTTTGAGATGACTATGAGCTTTTGTTACATAGATAACAGTATTCCTGGAATAGAAACAAACACACAAAGACCCTCAAAAATATGGACATAATGCTTATGCAAAGACTAATGTTGGACAGGACTACTTCCAGAACCTGTACACCTAAGAACTGGCTCCAATCATAAGGGAGAGCCTAGCTGATTTCATCCAAGGCAGTGTAACCATAGCAACATGGCAAAAAAAAATTCATTCAACAGGAGACAGGAGGAAGAAAAAAGGGGCAGGAACATGTTCTCAAGCTATGACGAAAGGAGACCAACACAAGTTGGCAAGCACAGAGACTTGCTGCTGCATATGTGTGAGGTGTGGGGGAAGCAGGCTGTGCTTCCCTTCTAGGGATGTGTGGGAAACAAACAGAGTGAGGCTACATGTGACAAGGGAAAATGATAGTGGAGAGTGAAACCCTCGGGTGAGAAGTCTCCCTGAAGCAAGAACAGGTGACAGTCTCAAATCCAGCCTGAGGTGTTAAAGAACACGGATGAAATTACACAGAGCACAGGTTTCTTCATGTTAATTCACTGCCCCCCCAAAACCCCTGTCTAGCTGAAGAAGATGCTTGAAAGGGAGCATGACTGAACTTACACAGGCACCTGTGTTGAAAAGGATGTGCTAAAAAAATCAATAAGCATGACAGGCTGGAAGACAAGACCTGTATTTACACAACACAGTGGATGCTGCAGAGTAAACAGACTTTTACCTGCGGCCACAGAAACTTGTCTCTCTGCCTCTGCTCCCAGAACTGATTTTATCTGATAGATGCCAGGAGCCTCCAAGAGACAGATGCACATATTATCTTTATTCATCTACTGTTGGAAACACATATATCAGAGCTTTCAGACAACAGATGACTGCAAACAATTGGTTCTGTTATTGAAAAAGTGACCATTTTAAAACCAACAATCAGTCTTGAAAAGTATTCCCTTAAGGGCTACAGAGTGCATGCACACATATATTTAGTAATCTGTGATATTCCTAATGGACTTCTAAGCACCTAAGTGCTTTTAACATCTCTGTTTCTTAGCCACACAAAGCAGGTACATCCATAACATCAAAAGGAAATTCACTACAGTTCATTTTAATAGCAGGCACAATTAATGAGGAACAGAAACACTAAACAGATAAAAATTATTTAAAAGGTAAACAAACAAATCTCACTTTTCACTCTATATCCATCACCAGAACATTAATCCTGGCATCTTTTAGAATTATTCACAAATTACCACTGATATGGGAGTGGCAAGGCTAAGTTTTCATGGTACTACCACTCCCAACAAATAAAAACCTTCAGAAACTATTTTTAATATACTCTCACTGGATAGTAAGACATATTCTGGTTGGTAATCACAGCTCCAAACAAGCTCTCCTTCCCTCATGCAAAAACATTAGGCTTTGCACTTGAATGAAAGACCAAGACAAAAGCAACATCTGCAAGCAAGGACCTACAATTATCACCAGTTAAAGTGTCACTCTCTTTTAGCAATTTAGTCTTTCTAAATCGAGTAATGGGAATTCTGCCTTTTGAAGTCATCCTCCTCAACCAGAACCACCTGGCAGGTGTTTAAAAAACAAACAACAAACCCCTCCCAGACAGGAAAAAATTACAAGTGCATCTTGTCACTTCTCCTGAGCCATTTAGTGGCAGTTGCTGTTCTGAGGTCCCCAGCAGATAGTGTGGCTCTAGAAAAATGACTGAAAACCAGAAAATTGCTACCCAGTTCTCTGGATGCACTTGCTTGTAATTGCCAGAATCCATCTCCCAGCTTTCCTTTCTTTTTCTACCTTCCCCTTGAATCTGCTCCCAACAAATTCTGTCACTCTGTGAGTGACAGAGCTGCCTTATTCCTTCAGCAGTTCCTTCAGCTCACATCTGCCTTTCTTCAGGGCTTTTCACCTTGCCTTCTCTATCTTCCCTGGCTCGTTTTCCCTTCTGCCACCACTCCTCATGACATGACACCTCTCAAGGCCTTTTCAGATCAGCCATCTAGAAGATAACTCCCTTCTGTCCTTCCTTTTACCTCAGTCTTTCATATATTCGCATTTCAAGTTATTTTACCATTGTTTCTGTACCCTAATGTATGCATTTTCCATTAAGAAGAACAGCTACATAGCTCACACAGCCAAACCCAGAATTCCTGCAAACCCCAATAGATCAGTTCCTACCATGAGAGTCAGAGCAGCCATAGCTGCTCTTGTGCACTTAAACCACCATTGTATCAAACTGACCTTTCTCCAAACTTAGCTGTAGAATTACTGCAGCACCAGAAAGTGGGCACCCTAAAGAAATACAACTTAAATATCTTGGCCAGATGAAAGTTATCAGTAAAACAATTTGGGTTTGTATTTCCAGCACTCTGGTTTCCAGTCATTAAGGTAGGTAAATAGAAGATGACAGAGGATGCAGCTTCACAGCTTGTGCCACTGCCTTCTGGTTACAACTGTGACTACACACCTAAATCCAGTCCTATGAATGATTAATGCTAAACCTATCTTTATCTCTGGTCACAGACCTGCAGAAGAAACCGCAAGCCAGATCCTAATGGGTTAGCAAAATGACTTTTATTCTCTTTCCATCCAGGAAAGGAGGACAGAGGGCACTAGAGGATAGTGCTCCTTTGCCCTCAAGACACCAATGACTATGTGTGAACCCAGCACAGGCTTGCTTTCTGAAGTCTTAATTCTTTAACACACCAGTGACCTGATAGGGTCATTTTTTCATATTCCCCATTTTGCAATACAATTTCTGTGTTATATTATTTTACATGATAATATGGGTTAAGAGCTTCATCAGAAAATAGGTGCTCTCCATCTAAAATCTCAGTAACAAAGCACAGAGACTTTATTTCGAGGACAGTGTTACTGCAGTGCCACAGACTAGATCCCTACAAGGCAAGGGCTAATGTCTCAGCCCTAAAGAGACACAAAAAAAACCCCAGGTGAGACTGGCTAGAGCACTGCCTACTTGTGGTTTCCTACATGGACTATGAAAGGCATTTTAATTTCATTTTGTGCATTACAATGCATTACATTTTACAATGACAGATTAAGCATGAGATTAATATCTAGCAAAATCACTTCCTGTTACCAACAGTTCATGTCAATGAATTTTAACAAAGTCTTCTGGGTAAATGGTTGCTTTTCTTAACAAAAAACTTGGCAGAAGAGAATGAATAAGTAACAACTGCTCTGATTCATACAGCAATTCTCATTCTTAGATCTGAGAATTACAAAATGGAACAAAGAATGGCACTGCTTGAAATGGTGAGGTGCTGAAGTACTGAGTAGCTGATCCATGCAGGGAAAAAGCAACAAATCAGAAGTGAAAATCCATTCTTCCACTGGGTCCTACGACCAGAGCATGAATCCATCACTGTTCTACAAACATGCAGCTGTACAAGCCCAGGTATTGTTTCAGGTTTCATGACTGTCAAATTTCTTGACAACTTCTTCCAAGAATTTCTGCAAATCTTGGTCTGCAACCCTATACCTGAACAATATATATTAAAAAGAACAGATGCTTTTAGTCTGGGGAGAGGAATTGCTGCTGATAATATTGGCAAGTGTGCTTAATTGTCAGAAGTAGATAGAATGGGTGGAAAGAGATGGGAAAATACTTTGCAATTAGTTCCTTCATCTGTCAAAACCAATGAGTTGTTAAATTACAAAAGCTTTAGCTTTTATTCAGCACTAGATCTCATCACTGACAGAACTCAACATTTAATTACTTCAGTAAAAAATGGTACTTTGCATCTTATCATCTGAATATGACCTTTATTTCTTTGGCAGTCACCAAGTCATTGTGGAAGAGCAATAACTATCATCAAGGTTCATCAATGATTTTTGCAAACAGCTAGAAAAGTAATGAAATTAAGAATAATGCTATAATGCACCTAGCCAAAAAACATTAATGGCATCTATGCTTTGCATCTCTGCTCTTGTGGAGTACTAACTTGAAAATACTTGTGCAGTGTTTACTTGACACTTGAAAGCAAAAAGGTGATGAAAATCATAGTGCCTATTTCCTTTTTTTGCCTTTCTGGAGACACAATATAAATACTGAAATAGGAATCCAAATCATGCCCCTTGCATCTACTCCAGTACCTTCTGTTACTGGATAATCCCACTTGATTCCTGGCAACCAGCAATCCATGACTAAGGGCAAAAAGCCAATGTAAGATTTCAGATGTATCATTTGGGGAAATCTACAGCAAGTTCACTGTGAATAACTCAGAGAGCTCTCTAACTTGTTTATTCATATTCACATTAAGCCACTCCACATAGTGGGAGACAAATTCAGAAAAACAACCTGAAGGCAAAAGATAAGCCTAAAGTAAAACATAGGAAAATTAACAAGCTTTATTCCAGGCACTGAACTTACAGCTGTGCCTGAAAACATCAGCAACAGAAATAAAATCATGAGATTATACAGCTTTAACAGAAAAGACCGGCCAACAAAAGGAAAAGACAACAGACCAAATGGCTTCAATGGCAAAGTTCAAGGAACTTAGGAATTCAAAGAACCCTTGAGGGTTTGGAGAGACAGGCCAAGGAGGCCAGCAGATCACAAACAAGAACTAGAACTGAGAAGAAATTCAAAGAACAAGGCAAACACAGCAGAATGTTGATGTTAAGAATCTCTTGCCCACGTCTGCCCCCAGTGTGGGCTGAAACACCATGTGCTCCTGTCTTGGGAGAAGCTCTCAGAACTTCCCTGGATATGTCCAATGCAATGCAGACTTGTCAGTCACTCAGGTGTCACAGATAGGGTTACTTGTTGTGTACTGCTCTGTACCTGGCTTTGCCAGTTTGGTCCTAGAGAGATACAAGAGAGATATGATGCTTGGATTCTTTCTTGGCTTCAGCAAGATGGTGGATAGGGTGAGAAGGGCATTCTCTTCAAAAAGGCCCTCTTCTCCATGGCTTTGTTCAGCATACCACTCTTCTGGGTTTTGCATTGCTTTGCTTTACGTCCAAAGACTCTGTGAAGTGCTTCCTACCATGGATAACCTGCATCTCCAGCTGTTATTTCCAAATGGACATCTGACCTCCATCTTCCTTCTTTAACCAAGTGAGCTAGAAGATGGTATATATGTTTTCCTCTTGATGACCAAAGGCTGCCTCACCTGGAAGTGAATATTTTTATTTCTGCACAAGACCATCAGTCTGGTACTTTTCACTAAAATCGTATCAATTTGTAGACTTTTTACATGCACATGCCACGTGTCCAGTTTCAAAGAAAATAAGTAGACTACAAAGTTTGGCACCCAATATGTTTTACTGATGTTCTTATCTTGCTGTTGTCAGACAACCTGCTTAAAATCAATGCTCGACTTTATATGATGCAACACAAAAAAAATGAATCCTTCCCTCAGGGCCCTCAGAAAAATCATATGAACTACAAAAGACATGATCCAAAAATATACACCTTTCTTGATAATGGAAGCAGTACACATTAAGCTTACAGCGAAAATGCCATTTCAAACAATTTTGTGTATTTAACAGCAGGAAGAAAGAGACAGGCACTGAGGAAGTCTGCAATTATAAACACATTAAAAGGAATAACATTCTATCTTTTACAAAGTAATTGCATTTAATGCAACTGCTGGAATTCTCATGGTACACTAAACATGTCAATATGCCAAACCAATTGACTATTTTAAACATTCACAGATTAAAAAACCCTCTGGGCAACTGGTAACTTGGAATTTCTCAAGCTGCCAGCAAATAGAGGAAGCTTGCAGGCAGGAGAGCCTCCCATAAGAGCTGGCCTTTGCTGGTGTCTGCAGGGCCCTGCAGCTGCAGTGCCTGCTGCACCATCAGGCCATGCTTTGGCTCCTGCTCCTTGGCCTGACACATGGATCACAGCCTCTGCCCACCTAACATGGTCCACAAAGCTGCTTGTGTCTTCAACTCATACCGCCACAGTATTCTGCTAAATCAGTGAGTTACCAATTCATCTCTTAGCCAAGGTTACAAAGGCCTCCTGAATCTAAAACCACATTCAGAACAACACTAGGAAACTGTTTATTGCCCAAAGAAAGCTTGTTACTTCAAGTAGTTTCTATATTGCTCAAGGATTTGACCTTCTTTTCCTCCCTTTACATCTTAATGTAACATGATTGCTTATTAACTATTTCTGACTGCATGGATCATAAGGGCAAACAATGTTCCCTAGAGAAATTAGAGAAATCACTTCCCAAATGATGCTGGGAAAGCATTTAGGATATTTTTGTTAACATTTAACATGATATGGCTAAAAGCACATGAGAGAACTCTTGAAAGAGCACTTATAGATATGCTACCTACTTAGCAATACCTAATCAGTACAGACCAGCTTGCTTTTTCCTGAAATTTTACCTTTGCATTTTTATTAGTGTAGTCAGCAAAATATTCTGCCTGAAGCATTTCAAACTCAGTGTTGAATGATCACAGAAATTTAGGTAAATTATTAACTAGGGCCTACAGACGCCATTAAACTCACTGAGCCAAAGACTGGTTAGAGTGAAATCCTTGTAAGACTCTAAATTGTGATGTTCTGGAGAGTTTTAATCACATTACACTTCTAGCACTATCTGTTTGTAAGTTCAGAGAACTCACTAAGAGAAAAGCAACATATTCAGCCATCCTTACAGAAAACACTGCTCTGGGGAAAAGCATTATTCACACCTAAGGGAAAAGGTACTTTTCATTTAAAAGACAGAGCATCTCAACTGCAGAATGAGAATCTTTTAAAGCCTAAATGTGCTAATAAAGATTTTTATTAAATGACTCTTCAGAGTTCCAGGCTATTATCCAGGAAATTCCAAACATGTTGACTGACTATATACCACAAAAAATTAAAAAACATGCATGCATGAATGCCCACATTTACATACTTTTAAGTTTTTTAATTTAAAAAATCCCATTCCTCTGCTCCACCTGGAAAAAAACCTACAAAACTAGAGAAAGGACATATACAACCAACTACCTTCTCTTTCCCCAAAACTCACACGGATATCAGAAATAAAGGCAAAAAACTCTTGAGATGTAGCAAGCTACCCTAACCAGCAGCATTTTATATAATTTTGTCAAGAAAGCACAGTTGGTCTCACACCTGATACTATGGGATGCAGCCAACTAGTGTGAGTCCAGAGTGGGCTACCTGGGACTAGGGAGAAGAGCCCTCCTGGGCACAGCATCATTCATGGGCACCAACTTCTGCACTGTTTGGTGCTGTGAACATCTACAGCCACTGCCCTACTACAGTACCAGTGCATGGCAAGGACCTGGTAAGGCAGTGTTTTGAAACACCTGGCTACATCATCCCCAGCCTCCCATGCCACTGTTAACCACACCCTCCCACAGCCTGGCTCAGCAGCACATTTTCTGCAATTGTGAATTCCAGGGCTTCCTGCAAAAATTCAGAGCTGAAGAAGCTAATACATGATATCTCCTGCTTTTACATGTCTGTCTGTCTGTCAGGACCATTCCATTTGCTCACAGTTGTGTGTGAACAACAGTAACCCAGGATGGCCCTTTCTCACTGACCAAGAAATTCTGTGATTTGCACAGTGCTAGAGGCTGCAAAAGCACAGAGGATTTAACACACTCCAAATGTACTTCTTGGCCATCCGGGCACACTGCTGGCTCAAAGACTAGATGTGCCACTACCAACATCCTGACTGGAAGAAAAGTATTTCAGTAGCTACAAGTGGTAGTAAGTAGGTTTAAAAATACTAATTTACTTTAAAGGATGAGAAACAGAAATGAAAAAATTGCACTAAGAGTCAGCCAGAAAAACATTTCCTTGTTTGCCTTTGCACATGGAAATCTACATTTACTACACATTCAGCTGGGAGAAGCTGGAGCACATCTTAACCCCTGTGCAGGGAGGGACAGCTGTGCAGTGCTTACACTGTGCAACACTGAAGTCAATGAAGCTTGTGGGCTAAATGAAGCAGAGATGACCCAGCACAGCAGGGCTACCAACCTGCAGGCCAACACATAGTAAAAGGAAAAGAAAAAAAGAGATTTTTTTTTTTAGTTTTTTTGGCAGGTGGTGTGAATACAGAGTATGGTGCCTATAGCTGAAAAGGGGATGGATGTTCCATGTGGGCAGCCTCAAAAGCTAAAAACCTAGAAGAAAGCAGAAGACTGAGGCAGTCAGATGGGAGACTTATAAAACCTACCAGCTAATGAGAAGCAGTCTTCCAGGAAAGCACTGCTCTTTACCCACTTAGGAAACTCAGCCAGAAACACTGGGTAATAAGGAGGGCTGAGGTTTCTGCGTGTCTGAATGAGCTGAATGCCAGCAGCTGCCTAAGAACTAAATTTACCCCCACAGACCCTGGAACGCCTGCAATTTCTGCTAAAATAAAATCTCTGGGCCATTAGCCTATTGAAACAGAAGCTTTTCCACTTAACTGAAGACATTTACTCATTCTCTTTCTGCAACTCTCATGCTCCAGTTCCAGTGAAATCCTGCTCGGTCTCAAGAGTTTTTTATGGAAACACACACATGCATCAGCTCAAAAGTATTGATATTATGCAAGTAGTATTAAGCAATTCACTTCTTTGGGTTCCTCTGCCTCACTCATTTATTCCCATGAAACAGAAAATGAACTGCAGCTGTGGAGTGTGCTGGCTGACCTACTGGGGACAGTGCTGCATTCCTGCGCTGACATAGCATTTTGTAAATTTTACTTCCCAGGGGGAAAGGGTTATAAATAAGTCTCATATTCACATTAAATCTCCTGATCTTTATTTATCTAAAGCTTTGAGTGAGGATTTTTTTTGTCACAGGAAATTGCATCAAAGTTATCAGGAAAAGTGTATTAACTTATACAATTCAACTTTTGCTGAATTGCCTTTAAATTGACCCCCACCAAAGCTAGATTTTAAAAACTCAGTTTCTATGTTTTCTAGGCTCACTGCTCTACATATTCATTATCCACAGAAATCACACTGGCTATCTGTGAAATTTGCAGCTGGTTTAGAAAGTAATACATATTATTAATAATATACATTAATATATTAATATATTAATAATATAAATTATTTTGTATTTTTTGTAGTAACTTTTAAAACATCACAAAAAACCACTAAATAATTAAAGGCATTTTCATAGACTTCCTGAAAATATATATAATCATCTCTTTAAGGCAGGTTGTTGTCTCTTAGCCTTTACACCTGTAATTGAGTGAAAAGCTAAAACAATGAAAGAGGGGCTTCACTACTGGTACCAGAATCCAGCAGAGAAGATTCCCTTTGGGGGTAGGATCCTCAGTTTGCAAGCTTTTATACCTAGAGCATCACACCAACCACATGCTTACTGATCCTTTTACAAACAAACTCTGAACCAGAACTGAAATTTCTCAGTCCACACACCCTGGCCCCAAACCTATTGCTGATTTCTCTTAGTTTTAAAAGTACAAAAAATAAAATCACCCCTGAGTATAAGTACCATACTTTCAGTTTGAAATGACTGCTGAAGTATCTTCCTGGGGATCGAAAAAAATTACTACTGCTTTGGAAATCCATTTTCCTTAAAAGCCAAATCCCAGGCATGCAATATTGCTTATCTGGACATTACAAAATGTCAGAATTCTCCCTTGAATTTTAGTTTTAAAGGAGCCCTTCAGAAGGCATCCACCAAAAAAAACAAAAACAAAACCAAAAAAACCCCCAAAACAAACAAACAAACAAAAAAACCCACAAAAAAACCAAAAACCAAAAAAACAAAACAAACATGCAAAGCATTCGGTAAAACACAAACCAGATGATTTGGCACGACAAGCACTGTGGGAAAAGGCGGGAACACAGGGGGAAGGATTAGATGCTGCTGAGCTGCATCTTGCAAGTGCAGGCACTGATAGTGATCAGACAGTACCACAAGATAAAGATGCAACCTGCATGAATAACTGGGCAGTGCTCTGAAATACAGAGACTTAAATGTACAAAAACTCAAACCAGAACACTGTGGCCACATTCAGACTCCCCTGTATTTCAAATTCACAGTTTTTGTGTTTCAATAGTTATCAAACATGAGTGAGATCGATGTGAATTTGCAAGGAAAAGCTAAGAGTTAGATACATTAATCATCTTTTGCATTTTAACTCTTTCTTTCCCTTTCACCATTCCTTACACGTGTGCTTTGTTTTGACGAAGTCACAAATGTCACTGTGTTTTCACAGGCATCCAGGAGGAAATTCATAGATGAGACTAAATGATTCCTTAGGTCAGGCAAGACCTGAGACTGGTGAGCAGGGATTCCTGCAACAAAACAAGCATCATGAACAACGGGAATCAACCCAAAGGAAAATGCACTTAAAACTGATCAAAAGATAACACTTCTGTGTTCACCCTGCAATTACGACAGTTTCCTATTACCCTTACAGTTCAATTTTTAATAATCCTCCAAACAGGGAGATAGAGATATTTAAGTATCAGGCCTGGAAAAAGTCTGTGGGTCTTTGGACATACTCCCAAGTAGGTTTCCCTTGCTTAATGGAAGTGAAGAAAACACTTCATCTCCAGTGAAAAGTTGCTGGGACAAACCTGTTTCAGTCACTTAAAACTCCAAGCTTTAGAATCTTAAAGTAGTGAAATAGGCAGTCTTATCCTGCAGCTAAGAACAAAGTAGCATAACAGAGATAAATAAGAAAAACAAGAGTTCAAATGAACAAGTAGCCAATTTTCTATACAGATGCTCAGAAAAGCTGATACTTTTCTTGAAAGGCTCCTTAACACCATCGGCTGCTAGCACCCAAAAAGACAGAATGAATGACACAAAAAAGAGGATATAAAATTGAAGAACCTCTCTTAGTACATTAAAGTATTTGGGTAACACCCACATTATCACTGAAAATCAGGCTGTACTAGAGGATTGAAACCTTGGTGCACAGCACATGCTGCTTTCTTATATAGCACCTTTCCTCCAAAACAGTATTCCCTCTCCAGAGGAAATACTGCAGTCGTTCAGTGTTGAACAGCACTAGGGAACAGTGCAAAATAAAAGCAGAACAAGATGATACCTGTAAAAGACATATGATGAGACCAGTTTGCAATTCACAGCCTCTTGCAAAACACACACCTGGAGTTTGAAATCAGTATCCTGAAGCAGGCAAATGTGGCAGCTACTTGGCAGAGGAGAAACCTGAGGCACAAGGAAATTATGCTGCCCTGAGTGAAATTCAGCCCTGTTTGTACTATTGCTGTATGTGGTGTTGCTCTGTGTCACAGCCAGCAGCTGTGTCCTGTTACAGGCACGTGGCCCAACAGTGTGTGTGGTTTGCACAGGATGAGTTTCACATACAGTGAAACCATGCCAAAGCAAGGAGAACATGAGTGAGAGCTCTCCCCTCCATTCTTCTTGGTTGCAGAAAGTAAATCTCCAAGCTAGATCTTGTCAGGGCATTGATTTTCACATGGAGTATCAGACTTCACAATCTGCTGTAAGAGTTGCCTCCTAGAGCTCACCACCTGGCAAAACACTGACTGCTTCTTAGTAACTGCTTCCTTTAAGTCAGAGTGATGTATTTCACTCCACCAATCTCATTTCACCCCTGAAACTTTTCTGTTTGTCCTCACCTGTAAATTTTATCTCAAATTGTCATTGCAGTTCCCTGGCTGTATAATGACCTTTAGTTCTGTAACCATGTGATCCATGACCATGCAGAAGGTGCTCCACAATGTCCTCATTCCCCCATACATGGAAGCAAGCAAACTGAGGGTGATGCAAACTGATATAAGTTCAAAGCTGCCTAATTTGTTTAATTTTGTTTTGGGGTTTTTTTGTTTGTTTTGTGGTGGGGTTTTGTTTTTGTTTGCTTTGTTTGTGGTTTTTTGGTGTCTTTTCTTTTGTTTGTTTTTGGGTTTTTTTGTTTTGGTTTGGTTTTTGGCTTTTTTGGGGTTGGTTTGGTTTTTTTTTTTGTTTTTTTTTTTTTTGTTTTGCAAGTGAGGCTCCACACATAAGGGATCTACAAATTTGTCAAAAAAAGTTAGGCTTCCTCTAGGTGTGGGATATTTAAGTTTTTTCCAACCTTTGGCACACTCAGAAACCCTGCTGCCAGTGCTCCCAAGCACATGGGCATAACTGGAACACAGCAGTATAACTGAACTAAGAGGATTACATTTCAGAAGGGACATGTTTTGGTGCGAGACTGGAAGCTTATGGAGATTAAAAAACAGGAGCTGCTTCCCAAAGTGACAGAGTGAAACCAGCAAACCCTGCACATAAACACTGCCTATAAGTAAGCATTGCTTCCTATCCTTCAGCAGCAGAGATACAGGGAGCAGAACAGCCAAGGAACCAGTGACCACATCTAGAGCACTTTCAGCCACCACCACTGTCCCCAGCACCATCTTAATCACATCACACCAGCACTTTCTGTCTCCTTCTGCCTTTTATCACTCTTGATTCTTCCTAAGATCCTGCTCTCCCCATATGAACGAGCCCTTTTCTCCTGTCTTTCTGCTGTTATCTATATAGTCTTTCTCTGTATCCTTCCCCACCCTGGCAATAACTTGGAAATATTTTTTAATTCAATGAAAGAAACGGAATTTGGGATGTTATACAAAGGACAGTGAGTTCCCTATCAAGAATCTAGAACTGATAGAAATATACTCAACTTCATAAAATCTAATCCTGGGTGCAAAGGGGAGGTCCTGTAAGCTTCAGAAAAAAGGATTGCTATAATTTTTAAATCCAGGAGGATTTTATTTCTCTGCCAACACTCCTCAAAAGTGGAGCACTAAATTTGGCTTTCAGTTCAACATACCCTCCTAACCAATCCTTACAGATAGAGTGGTTTTATTCCCTGAAAGTTATAGAGTTAATCTCACTACAAGAGTTACAAATACTGGAAGGCCTAGAATGACTGGAACATTCTGTCTGGAGGTAATTAAAAATCAGAATACTGTGCCAAATTCAATTGATGCCTTCAAGAAAGAATTCAGGAGCAGGGCTGTGTACTGCTCAGCAATACAACACATGGCAAAAGGCTGGGACCAACTCAGAAACCTTATAACCCAGTACAAAAAAGATGACTACAGCAATTAACAAAAGGCACTAAGAGGAGAGGTTACTGGTGTAAAAACTGGAGGTTTTACTGGAATAAAAAGACTGCCAGGCATATTTATGTCAAATGCATTAAAATGCATACATAGACATATATAGATATATATTACAACAAAAAATCTCACAAACTACATTTTGTTTTCATTTAATGGAAAGAATCTGCACTAGATGGGGTCAAATAAAGGGCTACAGTAAACTAAGACACAGAAACTCTCTCAAGACAGAAATCCTTCAAGTGTCACCTCAATAATGACAAGGTAGTTGATTTCATTTGTACCACAGATAATAGCAAAAAAGAAAAGTCAGGCTAACCACTGAGGAAGGGCTGAGGAACTAGGAGATGCACTTTCTGTAGACAGACCTTCATGGTCTTAGACACTAAATTTACCCAAAGCTCAGCTGAAAAGAATCGGACAGTCAGAGATCACCTCTGAAAAGCACTGACAGGTAAAAGCGGTTCACATCTAAAAATGGCAAAGAAGACAACTTGCAAAAATGCTTGCATTACAATGAGCAGATTCTCTTCCCACTGCTGATCAGGAGCTCATGTTTCCTTCTTGTTAAATTCACACTTCTTGCTATTGCCGATGCTGCTCTGTTTTCATCTCAGATGTATCTGTGTTCACCCTTGTTTTCCTTCCAGTGAAAAGCATGTTAACATCTTCCCTGGAGTCAGACATGTGAGAAGGCTTCTACTTGTGCTTCTGCAAATCAAAAGCAGCTGCTACATGGCATGGCATGGCAGAAGTGAAAACTCTTAAATAAAAAGCAGAAGAGCAAAAAGGGGAAAGGAGGACAGAGCGAGTAATAAGCAATATAATCTGCAATACAACTGAGGCAGTGAACAACAAAATAAATAATCCTCCTCTACCCCTAATTTTTTGTTTTGCTTTGTTTTTCTAGTGACAGGATCTTTCTAGCGTTTCTTTTTTGAATTTTGGATGAGAAATGTAGGTCTTCTGATAACAGGCAATTTGCACAAACCATTAATGGTTTGAAGCATCAAGAAAAACTGGACTGAAGAGCCTGATTCATAAGCTTTTTCATGGGCTAAGGGGAGACCATCAGGCAGCAAAGGAGAATACAGAGTTCCCTTCCAACTGTATCCACCCAAGGAATATTCTTGTCCCTGTTGTACTTTGCTCAACTTTGAGATAAACGGGCTGCAGAAATGAGACAGTTAAAACATCCATCCTACAACTGCTGCATCTCAGAAATCCTTTCACAGAAGAACCTCAGCTCCCACCACTAAGTTTTTTCCAGTTGTCATCTGCCGTAATATCATAATAATCCTGTAGGATACACAGTTTCTTGATCAAAAGACTGAAATAAAAGACAATAATCTGCAACTAGGCCAGATTATCACTGCATTTACCTAGCTTGATTTTTCAACATGAATTTGACCTCCATTCTGTCTGCTTTTTAAAAAGACTGCCTTTCTTGAACCATCACATATATTGTCCTAAGCCTGTTCCTCTCCACACAGGACAGCTATATACTTTATGCCAGGTAACCAGGAGATAGTCTCAATCTTACCTCTAAAAGGGCTTTGCTCCAGTACAGCTGAGGGAGACTGAGAAGCAAGGTTTATAGAAATGGCTTCTTGTAATGAGCTACACTTCTCATTACCCATAACATTGGTGCTTACAGTTTATTAGGAGGAGAGCCGTCCTCTGATTTTTAAACCACACTGTGTAGGTTAAAGCAACCTTACTGAGAAACTGGCTTGGTTCTGGTACCATTCTTCAACTCTTATATTTAATACAGTATTTTTTGCAGAAGAGAAAATGCCCAATGCATTATGAGCTTAAATACGGTTGCAATTTGTTTAAATGCCACAGGTATGTAATGAAAACCACGGTGAAAAACACCAACACAAAACTCCCTGCCTCGCACAGCCAATCATTTGCCAATCAAAACAAGCTTTATGGACAGAGATTTTTTTTTTTTCATTTTTTCTTTTGCCCGTCTACCATGTGTTTACCATTTAAATACAGGTATTTTGGTAAATCATGAGCATTCAAGGTACAGCTTAGACTAAGAACTCTCCTACCCTTGCAGCCATTAAGAAAAATAGTGAGAAAATGTCTTTTAATTGTGAAAATGCTTTCAGTTGAAAAGCTGATGTGGCAATGATGAGGTATTGTCATAACAACTTGTCACCAAAGTTCATTAGTTTAAGGCTGATGAAAAACAACAGGGACAGTTATAAACCACTGTCCCTTAGAAACCAGCAGCTCCCAAGCTTTGTACACAAAGCCATTTCAGGGATGCTGACTGCAGCTAAGCTCATGTTTCTTAATTTAAGAGCTTCTGTCCAACTGTAATAACTATACCAGACTTCAGCACAAATGATCACTAAGTCAACTCCTACTCTGACCCTTAATTGTAACCTGGGAAATGAGAAGCCAGCAGAAGTCAGGAAACTAATTTCACTTGAAGCAAGGGATATTTTTAGGCAGAGCAACACAGTCAGTACTCTCACAAAGACCAGGGTGGGTGCAGTGCCACAATTATGGGAGAGGGAAGTATTAAGAAAAAGTAAAATAGCAGAAGCAGAGTTCCTGAACAATGTGGACAGAGTACACAGTACTCTAACCAAGATGACCCAGCCTGGATTTGAAAGTAGAGCTGGTGCCTCAAATAGCCTAAGGTATTACATCTGGTTCTTCAAACTAATCTGACCCCTTTGAGACAGACAAATACTTCCTTGGGGAAGTGTGTTGTTACAATTCAACATCCTAATATTAACCACTGACTGTCAATTGAGATAAAATAAGTACCCCAGCAAGTCATAAAGCACATAAAGCACATTAGCAAGAGAGAAACTGAAGACAAGTAACAACAACAAAATTAGTAGGTAAAAACTGTTCAACTATTAACTTAATATCAAGAGAAAGAAATAACAGTGTGTTATTTCAGTATTTAGTAACCACAGAATGCCTCAATATGGATACCAACCATCCAATACAGTCATTGTAAGGGAGCTTAAATTCATTGGTTTTGAGACTGCTTCCTGTTACACCAGGCTAAGCTGGGAACTTGACATTAAATTAGAAAAAAGGAAAAAAATATTCCCAGACAAGAGAAACACAAAAAGCCATGTTAGCAGCATCTCAGCTGTCCATCAGAAGGTGCAGAAACCAGTCTCTGGAACCACATTTTAAAGACATTTCTTCATTCTCCCAACACTCTCCTGCTGCCTCACTTTTGAACTGCCAAATTCTATCACTGAAGAGCTTCAGATTCACTTTTTAAAAATAACAATAATTTAAAAAAATCATGCATCTCCATAATCTTTGCTAGGACCTAGTTTAAGGACTGTCTAGGAACGTGCCAGTTCATCACCAAATTGTCACTAGAAGCATTACTGGCTTTAGTATGTAGAATCCAAACTGTCCACCACCTTTTAAAAAACAACAATACAATTTCAGTGAGCTCTTAGACCACCACCCCCTCATTATTCAAGTTTTGAAATTATGAAATTAGCTTAAAATTTATAAAACAAGTGCATGCATCCCCAGCTACAGAAACTGGGTACGCCAAAATGCACGATAAAAACAAGTCAGCAGCATTGCCTGGTAACTGACACAGAGGAAGCATATCTTAAAAAATCCACATTTCAAGCATTACTTAAATTTTTTTTGAGTAAAATTTAAAAAAACCAAGAAACCTTTATCTACATAAATTTCAGCTGCATGCAGGACAGGTGCATGGGAATGCTCAATCACAAAATTACCATTTATTTTAACATACTCATTGTTTCAGTACCACTGTTTAGATTTTGTTTTTGAATGTGTTACATCTCAGAAACAACTAACAATATGCTTTAAGGTGGTTTTTTTTTTGTTTGTTTGGCTTACTTTGTTGTTGTTTTTGTTGTTGTAGGGGTGGAGATGATGATTTGGTTTCTTTTCTGTTTTTTTTTTTTTTTTTTTGTGGTTTCAGTGGGGTTTTGGTGGTTTGGGGTTGGTTTTGTTTTATTTATTAGTTTTGTTTCTCTTTACTGAACTGAAATTTAAGGTGGGGTTTTTTCCACCAAATGAGGCTGCCATTCAGAAAGGCAAGGCTGTCATATGTTATCACCTAACCAACAGGCTGAAGTCATTGTGTCCTTTGCCAAAAGGTAAAAGAGGAAAAAAAAATGGATGAGACAAGGGGGAAGGATGTGGCAGAGAAATAATCTATGTAGTCATTCAGCCCTGAATTGCTTAACTGAGGAAAAGGGAAAATCACCCCCTTGCAGTGCTCTTCTACATAACCTCACCTTCTCCAAGTCAATAATCTCTTTGGAGTACATCCTGTGTTTTTAAGCAGTTCTGAACAATTCTACAGTACCCTTCTGGTGTCTGCAGTACATCAAAACAAGAGAACTTGGAAGAAACAGCACTGGTGGATATGCTTTGTCCAGCTGTAAGATGAAAGGCTTGAGTTGAGCTGCTCGGATTTCCTCACAGCTAGGCTCATAAAGAAAGCACTAGAATGAAAAAATCCTGCCCAGCATGAGACAAAGTTCAGGGCAAGGGTATTTTAATTCATTTCAAGAAGGGCAGCACCCAAACAGACTTTAT
Organism: Muscicapa striata striata; assembly: GCA_030060385.1. Classification (NCBI taxonomy): domain Eukaryota; kingdom Metazoa; phylum Chordata; class Aves; order Passeriformes; family Muscicapidae; genus Muscicapa; species Muscicapa striata. The sequence goes on along the minus strand of JAREIS010000273.1, from coordinate 175,886 downwards.
AGAGCCTCTGAAGTGATACTGGCAGAGAGAACTGTTACCTCCTTCAAGCCCACTGTGGAACTCTATTGTAACAAACTAAACCACTTCAGTGAGAGTAAAAGATGACATGAACCTCACAAGTTTTGCTCCTGAGAGAAGTGACAGAACTTTACAACACAGGTCTTCAGAGACCTACTTTTCTTTAGCCAATCTGACCCTCTAAACCTTACTTTTGGAGATGACTGGCAGAAGCATTGATTGACTGCTTACTCTTGATTACCTCAGATTAAGCCACAGAAGGTTCCCACCCACTTTATAACAGCCACAAGCAAATACATTCACAGCACTAAACAGCATTTAGCAGTTACTCGGTGAGCTTGCAGTTAAGATAATAAAATAGCACCAGGAAAGCTCCCAGTCACTGCCTTTGTCTTTCATTCAAGTATAGCAGACAGATGATCGAATCTAAGAACATTTATGGTTGGAAAAGACCTTTAAAATCATCAAGTCCAACCATCCACCCAGCACTACCACTGTAACCCCTAAACCACATCACCCAGCACCAGATGCTGATGCCTGTTAAACACCTCCGGGATGGTGACTCCACCACATTTCTGGGCAACCTATTCCAGTGCTTGACCACCCTAACAGTGAAAAATTTTTATAATACCTAATCTGAGTCTCCCCTGTCTCAGCTCTAGGCCATTTCCTCTTGTCCTCTCTGTAGGCAGAGTAGAAGAGACCAGTCCCCACTTCACTGCAAGCTCTCTTCAGGCAGTTGTAGAGAGTGATGAAGTCCCCCTGGAGCCTCCTCTTCTTGAGACTAAACAAACTCAGCTGCTTCAGACATTCCTCATAAGACAAGTTTTCTACTTCTTTCACGAGTCTTTCTGGACATGCTCCAGCACCTCAGTGTCCTTTCTGAAGTGAGAAGCCCAGAACTGAAGGCAGTACTTGAGGTGTGGCCTCTCCAGCGCTGAGCACAGGGGGATGATCACTGCCCTGGTTCTGCTGACCACACTATTCTTGATAGCAGCCAAGATGCCAATGTCCTTCTTGGCCATCTGGACCCACTTTGGCTCATATTCATCCAGCTGTCAACCTGCACCCCCAATCCTTTTCTGCGAAACAGCTCTCAAGCACTCCTCCCCCAATCTGTAGAGCAGCATGGAAAAAGGTAATTGCTAACATAGAAACATGGATTCCAAGACACATTACAAAAGAATATTTTTAGGAAATGCAACTGTAAGACAGAAATTAGTAACTTTGGCAACAAGTGAAAAGAATCTGTAAGTGAAAGCAACATATCCAGATGAGATGAAGATTAACAGAAATGAAATCCCAATGTCAAAAATACATCAAGTAGAGACATGAATGGGAAGGAGAGCAAGTCACAAAAAGACATCAAAAAGCAGAGGAGGTGGGAAGAACAGCATAAAATTCTCTTTGTTCTTTACAGATTTATGAATGTTAAAGATCATACAGAAAAAGTTCCTTATTTTTCTTTAATGTGTGTCTTCTTTTTCTCAGTAACTCAATGCAACAGTAGCTTATCAAAGTCTAGCTCTATAAGTTTGACTGAACTGTTGATTGACAATTACTTATTTTTGACCTTCTTCAAATCCTCTTCTAATATTATCATGCAGGGGCAGGGTTTCCCCATTGAGGCTGGCTCATTTCTACTGCAGCTGACAGGACTCCTGTGCTTCCAAAACCCTTTGTAGTCCTTTGAAAACTCACAGTGAAGGTGTTATACAGCATGCAAAGTGTTATTAACAAATACAGAAGGTACAGCTGGGTAGCTGTAACATTTGTGGTTATGCTGCATATGACAGAGAAAATTCTCTGTCAAACCACTCATCACAAAAGTTTTACCTATTTGTGCCACCTTCCAATATATTGGGGAGGCACCATTATATGGGTGATGATATGCCAACTTTGGACATATCACATAATTACATACCTCTTTTTTTACTACTTCCTAAGCATCTCCTGTTGCACACTGCCACAAGGTGCTTCAGTGCAACCTGGTACAGCAGTTCCTATGTTCTCAATTCTAGCTATGGTCTTAACTTTGCTGACAACTTTAGTACTCTGGTTATCATGAGTGTAAGGGGCTCTTCGGGTCTTTGAGTCAGATTAATCCTTTGCTGGATTCATCAGCACTCATGAGATATGCACTTAGTGCTGAAGGGTTCAAGAAAACATTATTTTTCTACGCCTGTAGAGGAGATGATTCTTTCCAGAAACTGAATTTAGATCTTATTAAAAAAAAATCAGCAGATTAGAAAAACAACAATACACAACAGGAAGAGAACAGGAAAAAAGAAATGCCACTAGTGCCTTAAATATCTATAGTGCAGAGCTGCAGTCAGACAAAAGTATCCTAAGATGACACTATAAAAATGACAAAATAAAACCAAATTCCTCAAAACCCAGACTGCAATTGTTGCTGTTGCTTTCTTCCTGACCTCCATTTTCTCAGTGCTTTCAAGCTGCCAGTCTTCACTAGCTTCACACAAACTCCTCCAGAAGCACAGGAAAGGCACAGTGGCTAAATCCCTCTGCAGAGTCCAGTGCAGAGGTGGTCTGACTTGGAGAGATTTAACTGGCCTATCCGTATTCATGATTTTATATCTCGGTCCAAGGTCACAGTTTACAAGTGATCTGTATGCCAACATTTACAAATGGTGTTGAAATGCCTTTCTGTTAGCTTTAAGCTCGGATGTTGTGTGCGCCTGCAATTATCTCACTTCAGGATTGTTCTCTAAACCTTGCTAAAGGTCAAATACATAACCAGATAGCTCCAAAGCAAAACTGCAATGACTATCATTTATTGTATGCAAAACATCAAAATGCTACTTTACCTCCAGTCTGCTCACTTGCTGTTACTTTAATATGAATGCACAAATAAACTAGACCTAACCTGAGCTGTGCCAAGATAGCACAGCCCTCAGCCCTTTACCCAAGACTTGCTCAGAGAGAAGCAGTTGCAGCTTGGCGTATCTCTGCTCTAATGTGCTCATTCAGCTTTTATTTATATGTCCTGAATCACTCGAGTTGCAGTCCATCCATGGAGATGCACAGGTTGCCTGCTATCCCTCTGTCATCACCAAACCTTACAGAGGGTCACATCCCTACTGTATTTCTTCCCATCCCACAGTCATCCACAGGAGGGGAGAAATGTACAAGAGCATTTCAGTTGTTTCTGCTCAGATATCAGAGCAGATACCAGTGTGGTGGGGGGAAAACAAGCTCTGTCCCTGCTCTTACTGACCTTCCCTGGTCACCAGTGGCCAAGACCTGCCCATGATGAAGTGCCAAACCCATTACAGTGTTGAGGCCAAAACACAAGGAGATGATGGCACCCCTTTGCCCTCCTCCACTCGATTCAGGTGTAGAAATCTCCAGCCTGGCATGCTGCCCATCCCTGCACCAAGGAGGTGTAGAGGACCATCTCTTCTGCAAGCCCATCACTGTTTCCCCTTCCAGCCACAGCCATGGGAGGAAGGCAGTCACTGTCCTCCTGCACTGCTGGCAAAAGAAGGAGTCTTCCCTGTTTTCTACTACTTTTCCCAAGGACATCACAGACGGATTTAATTTAAATGCTAATACAATATGATGCTGCCTTTATGTCACATAACTAACAACTCCTCTTCCATTTGCTGCGTTAAAACCAATAAAAGCATACTCTTCAATTCAATTTGTGGCATTTCTTGCTGCTGTTAAATAGGAAATATTTTAATTGTATTTCCTATATTTTCACCAGAAGCCTTTTTATTCCTTTACTAAGAGACACTGAGATAGATGAAACTGCTAAGGAATTTTATCAAATAAGTGTCAGCCCTGCTGCTTGCCACCACCTGAATAGAGGGTATGTTGTTTCCTCTTCTGGTTTTGATTCCAGCTCTTCACAGTGATCTACAGAAAAATAATAAATATTTGATTTCTGCCCTTTTATTCCTTATTTACTACCCTTTTTTTTTTTTTTTTTTAAATGTTCAGTACCATCTCTCACCTTCCTGTATCTCTAAATAATGTCTGAAATGTTCTGTTCAGTCAAAATATTTTTCTCACTCTTAGCTTATGGAGCAAATCTTTGGCAAATTTTGAAGATATTTTAATCCAGAACATTTCTCAGACGTGTGAAAGTTTATCATCACTGAAACAATGTCTGAATTTTAAAAAATTGTAAAAATCAGAATAAAAATTCTCTTTCCAAGACTGAGATTTTATTATCAACAGTCCATCCAGGTCTCTCATGCTTCAGCTTCTTGAAGATTTTTAGGAATTCTGAAGCATGGGCATAAGCCCAACCACTTTCATATGACACATCACATATGATGCTTTCATTTGGGCCCAAACTGGTTTAGACCAGAGTGAACATGTTTGAGTCCTCTCTATGCAAACCATGCTGTAATCCTGGCTTTGTGTAACAGTGATAATATTGGATAGTATTTGATTGTAAAAAAAGGAATTAATAAAATCAGCTGAGTGGGTAGCAGGGTGGAGGCTGAGTACAGACAAAATTTGAATGTGGATACCTGAAAAAGAACAACATGGAGACACTTTTAGAAATACCAATATATTCAACAAGCAAGTGCAGAAATAGCTCTTCCTTCCCCATACCCTGATGGCTATATAACATAACTCCAGACTCTAGGTGTAACTGAGCAGCAGTACAGTAAAATACACTTCATTGTTAAAAAACACCTTAACGTTTAAGTCACATAATCGCAAATACATTTCCACTGACTTCAGTCAATTAACTGAATGCACATCACCTCTTAAGCCTAATAAAATCACCTAGCCAGCTTCCATGAAACAAGGATCTTACACATTGAAAGGTCATACATTCAGTGGAAGAGAGTATTAGACTGCCAGCTCTCTATCTCATGACAAATATTGAAGCATCTGAAAAATTCAAGTAGGAGAGCAATTTTTCATGTATGCACAGCACATAAATTTGAAGAACAAAGTCAAAACAAGTCCCTAAAGTTTTAGAGTCAACATTTCAAGTTATTTTGGACTACCAAAAGTATACGTGTGTCCCCCCACCAAACCTTGTAACTCCCAACTAACTGTTAAAAGGCAAAAAATAAATGTCACTAAATAACATTCTTGTGTGCATGCAAATTTTATTTAGGTGATCAAGTCATCTTGGAAGACAACATACTGGCAGGCAGCATACATTTAAGCTCCACCAAAAACACGTGACCATTAATCTCCTGAAGGATTTCACTTAAAGCTAACGATTTTTGCTTCCACCAGCAATGCTTATTTACTAAATCCTGGACTGGACTTCAAGCTATTATTTTGAAAAGAAAATAACTCATCTGTACAGCAAAGCACCATTTTGTCCTGGTTGTCTAGCAATGACTCTTGTTCTTTGCACTGTCAAGTTTTATCAGCCCACTAAAATAAATAAACAAACAAACAGATAGATAGATAGATAAATGCCATCCTCCCCAAAGCTCAGCAGATCCCCAACAGGCAGGACACAAACTCGCACAGCGCAGCTCGCAGCCAGCAGCAGCACACACACAACCACACTTCAGACAAACAAAGCAAATAACATTTGAACATTCTTGCCAAATGAGATTATGTGTTTGTGTGCCTCCCTCTCACACATATGCACAAACCCACACATTACACAGCAAATAATGCTCACAGAACAGAACAAAGGCCCTTTGTTATTGTTCCATAAGGTTTTGCAAAATCCCCTTCTTTGTCTTAAAACTGAATTAACAGTACTGTTAGAGCCCTACTAACTTTAAACATACAAAGCTTGCAGAGACAAGTTTCTAGCTTATAGATTTCTTTTAGAGAAACTGGTAACATTAAAAAATGTAGATATGCTTTGAGAACAGAAGCTCCTATTTACAAGCATCTTTATTCAGCAAATTAAAAAAAGTAGCAAATATTGCAACCATTCAAACACAGAGCCTCTGAAAGGACACATTGAAGCCTACGGCTTATCAGATCCAGCTGTGTTTTGACAGAATCTCTTAAGGTTACCTTCCCCCCAAACTGAAGTGCTAATAACCAATAAAATTAAAAGCCACCTTAAAGAAAAATAACCCAAAAATTTCCAAAAACCAGCAAATCATCTCCCTGTTTTTTAACCCCAGCACCTTTAGAAGAATGTCAGTGTGAATGAAGGAAACGTGGTAAAAGAAAATAATGCATCTTCATAATTAGAACTGAACGAAGTATGACACTAAAAGGGATCATTCAGGTAGCACTCTAACAGTGAACCTCTCCAGCAGCCTCCCTCCACAGAGGCTGCCCTGACACACATCTATCTTGCAGGTCTCAACAGCATCCCTCTGCTAACAAGACATTCTCCTACCTGAAGCTTCATTTTCCAGCAAGAATGCACATGTGTATCCTCAGTGCAGCTTTTCCTGGTTTCATGACTCCTGCTCTTCAGGCTAAAGAGACAGAGGGGTGTAAGCAGAGCTGCAGCTGCCCAATATTTGGTGCAGATGAATAGAAAGAGCTGGTGCAGTACTTGCCTGGGCTTGTTTAAGTCACATAAATATAAATACTAGTGTAGCTTAAACTGGACTAACTACTTCCTCCAGCTGATTCCACTGAAAAGAGCTTGTGATGAATAATGCATGAGAGCTCCTATGAACATGCTCCATTCCTTGCAGCAGCTATGTCCATCTCTCCCTGCTTCCCCAAAACACTCCTTAGCAATTTTTGTGCTGTGAAGCATAACAATTCTGCAAATGTCCAAAGAGCAAGGATGATGACCTTTCCAGATCCATTTTATATCCTCATTAGCCAAATAGAGCTGGTGATTTTCTTTTTTCTTTAATAAAAATGTATACAGCTACAAGTCAAAGAAAGCTGATAAGTCCAGAACCACATTTCTGGGACAACATAACATTTGTAAATTCAGTTGCTTAGTAATTAGTTTTTCTAAAGGGCTGTGATGCAAGAGAAGCTGTGTAAAGATGAACACTGAAGACAGCAAAAGAATGTGACAGACCAGAAAATAATACTGTACAAAGAAGGTGGGGGAAAAAAATGCTTACTGCAGCTGGTGAGTTGACTGTTTACAGAAAAATATATTGTTCAGGAGAACTTAGGGGGTGGACTAATACAGGGGATAAGTTCACATGCTTATTCTGTTAAGCAATAAATTTTGCTGTGTCAGTAAAATTTTTCAAGCCAACTACAAAATTTTTCAGGTATTTTTCCAAAGAGTGAACAAAGAGAAGAGTAATTTGTAGATAATTTATTTGCAAACACAATTATTACAATATGCAAATATTACTTGTAGATTTGCATGTATTTCTCAGAATTATTTTGTTCCGATTTCCTTGTTAGATGCACATCAAGTTATTTGGCATTTGTGTTTCAGTTACCCACTGCAATCTGAGTGACACTGCTGTCCAAACACAAATAACAAGGCTCTCAAAAGCCATTTGTTTCCTGTAAAGGAAATCTGGCTTGTCAGCCTCCCAAGCAACAAGAGTTAGGGCCAGAGGAAATGGCCTCAAATTGCACCAGAAGAGGTTTAGATTGGCCATTTGGAAAAATTTCTTCACCAAAAAGGTTAAGTGCTGGAACAGGCCGCTCAGGGAAGTAACTGAGTCACCATTCCTGGAGGTATTCAGAAGTTGCAGACGTAGTGCTTAGGGCTGTGTTTTAGCAGTAGACTTGGAAGTGTTAGGTTAATCACTAGGACACAGTGATAGTGAAGTCTTTTCCAGCCTAAATGATTCTATGATTTACAGTGAGACAGTTCATGCAGCTTCCTAAATTCTGAACCATGGCTCTTCAGTTTGGGCATAACTTAATTCTCTAGACAGCTCTGAAATTACATGTCTCAGGTCACATCATAATTAAAGAGAGTTCCTGCTTTCTACCTCCAATTCACAGAAAAGATGAGAGAAAAAGGTAAAGATAACAGAGGCCAGAAACAGAAAGGGATTTTAAAAATACTAGAGTCGTCTGAAACTCTGCTATGACTGCTTGTTATTTTGGAAGGACTCCGCTTTCACCTCTGCTAAAGGTGCTCCTCCTGCATGGATCAAAGCTCATAAACTTATCAAACTTATTTCTCTCTGGATGACATCATCCAGTTACATTTACTGTAGTGCTTTCACTGTGATATCCTGTGACCTCAGGAATGTGATGCGCATACCACAAGGCACAGGAAAGGATCTACCTTTCCAGCAACCATGGTTTTCTTACAGACCAACTGCATCTTTTTTACCCTCATCAGTTCTTGCCACATCCACTTTTAAATTGAAGTATTCAGAGGACTACACCCTATCCAAAATGCAGTTTTACCACAAAGTTACATGGTACAAATCTGGTGGCAAAGATGACAGTGAAAATACTCCATTTCTCATGTTCTCCCTCTTACTAAAGATCAAGGACACCACCCTGGACTAGACAGACCTTTTGTGTCATCCAACAGAGATAGTCCCATATCCTGTGCATCAGTAACTCACTGTTTCTCCCTCCCTGCAACAGAATACTCCTTTTAAAAAAGAAAAACTCCAATGCAAAATTATAACCACACAAGCATATCAGCTTTACAACAAAAGCTATGGAAACACTTCACTTACCAATATCCTACAGATAAACAAATGTCAAGGTGGCAAAGTATCTTAACATTTAAAAACTGAGGCCTTAATGTCTTCCTTCAGGCTCCTCCATTATGATTTTAAAAGTGGGAACCAAGAGGCTTCCAGAGAATTAGCAGGGCTTCCAACAGTGAGAAAGCAGAAGCTCTGCATAAATCCAGCCTGGTATGCCAGGTAAGCAATCAGGCTACACATGACAGACGCAGAACTGTTTTACAGAAAGAGCTTCTGTCTCTGCAAAAGAAGCAAGAAGGGCTACACCTTGTCAGCAAACAAAACTTCCGCCTTAGCTCAACTTGGGCTGCTGTGGATTCACTACCCAGAAGTTTTCTTTCACATTTGGGAGATAGTCTTGAATTCTGAGAATTTTTTTTCCAAAGGCTCTAACTCTGAGGCTAATGGACATGAATTGCTGTGGAGGGGAGGGGTGAAATACACCATAAACATGCGTTTCTAAGGCTTCTATAAAGGGAAGCATGTTATCTAAGCTCAGTTAAAAATTTCACATAGCCCTTTGGATATTTACCCTCTTCCTATTTGTACTTCAGGAGGTTGGGCGAAAGGTTATGAAGGTTGACTTCTAAATTCAATAGGTGTATTACTAGCATTACAAAGAATTATGCAAACACAACAAGCTGGAAGAGAAATACAGTGTCACTGCATTCTGCACCAGTGTTACACCAGTGAACTCTCAGCAGAACTATGTGTGCACATGGCCCACAGTACTGCCCCCATGACACCACGTGTTATGTGTAAGTTTCTGGGAAAAGCAAACCAGAACATAAACAGAAGAGCATGACAATAATTAAACACACTTTATTATTGCAGACCATTTCTCAGACCATTCTCTCCACTGCATATTCAACTTAAAATGTAACAAGAGAATTAAAGCCTATCTGCCTTCCCAAAAGGGTATTTCACAGGGATTTAACTTTTTCTTTTTAAGTGTTTTCCTAACTTTTTAAAGAATAATGAACTTATCTGGTTTTTAAATCCATTCGTTCATTTGAAATCATGGGATTTGCACTAAAAAACTGCTTGCCCATTTATAGACACCCACTCCTATACAAAACCTCCAATTTCTGTGTATCAGAGCTTCAGGAAAAAAAAAACATTGGAAACAAGAGTATTGAAAGTCTAAAGCCATGTGGCAAAACAGCTCCAAAGTGACTTGAGTTCATGGATTTTTTAAAGGGATGTGTGACTTCGAGTAAACATACTCTTCAGTCTTGCATCCCAAAATAAAGCAAGGTGCTGCTTGCGTTTTTTTCTCCAATACCAAGTATTTTCAAATAAGGAAATCTAACCAATGTGTTAAGTCTTATGATTGGGAAGCTAAAAAGAGCAGTTTAAAAATTAAAGGCATTCAGCCGAACAGCTTTATATTTCATTTAATATGAGCAACATTTTGTAGCATTCTCCTGCATGCCTGAACAATCTTGTTGCCAGTGGGAAAGGAAGAAAGGAGGAAAGGCCTCACCACAGAAAGAGCAGTGCTTAGCAAAATCATCTTTCATTCATGTGTACTTACTGGGTAAAACTTGAAATAATGTGTGTGGAAAGAACTCACAGACATATCACTTCATTACATGCTTATGCTAGGGGCCAAGCTGAATCATTTTGGTTAAGTACTTAGCTACTGGCTGGCCAGTTAATTTTACAGTCAAATTTTGTACAGTCTATTTAGTTTCTCCCATTTTTAAATAACTGCAACCTCCTGGGGAAATTCTCTTACTAGACCATCTGCTCGTTTCCTATAAATCCTCCTTTCAGACCTTACACAAATTTCTGAGCTGCCAATCAGAACTTCTTTGATGTCTGGGTGAACAAAACCCCAACTATTCTGAATTAAAACCTGCAGTACAAAGAGATTATTTATCCCTTGATCAGTAAAATAACAGCAGCAAAGCGAGTCATTTCTCTGCAGCGCACCTCAAGCAGCAGATCCACTGGCCACAGGACAGTCAAGAGCCAGGGGCAATTCACCTCACAATTTCAGCTTGGTATTCTTTCAGGAGTTTCTGCATGTCCAGGCACCTTGTTTGCTATCATCTCAGTTGGTACTGCCTGGGAACAGCTGATGGATGTGGAATGGGGAAAGATGACATAAGGGGATGGTAAATACCAGGCTGTGTTTCCCGTCCGTGCATTCCCATAATCATGCTTGTGCAAGCACTGCTCTGCTCCCCTCTGGCTTGTGAAACACTGCAGGCTGTGCATATCCAATGATACACCAGACTTTTTCCAAACAAACAAGGCTGAAGGGAGTTTCAGCAATCAGGAACACTCTGAACAAGCTAATAGACTTAGATCCAGCAGATATTTTTCCAAGTGCGTGTGAATTTCACAGTAGAAAAAGTAGTGAAGATTTTACAGCCATTTTTAATTAAATTACCGTCTCCAAACTGTATAAAATGTTAAATTCCACATAAGCCACTCTTCTAACCCATGCTTCTATGGAAAAGGCAGAAAGCAGTACCTTTTGGTAGGAGCTGGCTTTTGTTGATGCCTGTGTCTAACTCAAATACTGCAACATCAATTCACAATGCTGCAAAGCAATTAAGAGCTGCTTACCCAAGTACTGTGGGTGTTGCTAATGCAACTATAAAACAAGAGTGGGGTATAACAGTAAGACCTGAAGAATTTTTCAAAAAAGCCTTAAAAGACTGACTACAGAAGAAAAACAAACAAACAAACAAAAAACCCACAACAAACAAACAAAAAACCCAAACAAAAACCAAACAAAAAACCACCACCAACCACACAAATCCACAAAATCAAATTCAGACTATCAAAAACTGGATGGCTGAACGTGAAATGAAATAGTCAAGCAAGTAAGGGGCATGTGGAGCTTGGTAATGCTTTTATTTCCTCTCACATCTACACTTTTGGCTCTTTGTTTTGTTTTTGGCCCATAAAATAGAGTTGAGTTCACAAGTTCTCCCCAACACAACTTCTCCCCAACTGCACACAAATTCTCCCCAACAAAAGCTGCACAGGCAGGAACTAGTTAAGTCACTTTCATATTTGATTTCACATTTGAGAAACCTAGGAGAAAAAAGTAAAAACCAGAACTTTCCTATAAAGAGGAACAGCATAAGCTTCCTCAAAAGTTTCTCCAAAAACAACCCCAAAACAACAATGGAAAAAAATCCTCACACAAAAAAAGCTCACCCTAAAAACAATCCTTCAGATTCAGAAATCACAACAGCTAAACCCTACTCAAATATGCAAAAATTTAGAAGGAATACAACAGGCATAGGGTCAAGGCTCTGCATTAAATACCCTCAAAAATTCTGGTTATAAACCAGAACATCAAACTTACTTATTTCTGTCCTAATGACTGTACTGAAAACTAGCAGGGTTATAAAAACAGCTTGATCTCATCTGTCTTCCTCCACTCTGCAATCCAGAGACTTGGGTGTGCCTCAGGTTTACTACAGGTAGGCAGGGAAAAGTCAGTGTTAAAAAAGGACTTTAACAATGTACTTCTCATGTTCCAATTGGGTACCCCTCCATCATTCTTGGGACACACAGCATGGGAGCACCAGAGCCTGCCACAGAGTTCCTGGTGGGATATGTGTGAACAGTGAGACCACAGGGAATATTCTCTTGAAGGGGATAAACCATGAGAGTCCATTTCAGAGGGGCAAGAGGAAAGATACCTGGGTTTTACTGGATGAGGTGTGAATGAATGCACATTTGAAGTAGTTCCTTTAAATGAGCAGCTGTAGCAGCAGAGGTAAAGACAGGTCAAAGAGAAACCTGTAAGGAATTGCTGGGCTATAGTAGTTATTATTTATCTTCGAGATGTTTACAGGTGGGCTTGTGTTACAAAGGTATGACTGAAACTAATCAAGCTGCTAAAATATTTAGACCTAGATATGAGAAATCTTGAAAGCAAGTATTTGGATCCAGAGATCTAGCACAATCTAGACATGTTCCTGATGGCTCCTGGGGGCAGTGTGAGGATGCCTGGCAGTTTGGAAGCAGAGCAGCAGGGCTGGACAGAGGCTAAAACTGGGAATGCTTTCAGGAGATAAGCATCTGCCACCAGTCATGCTCAGCATGGGACTGGGTGGACTAGGGGCAGTTCAAAATATTATAAATCTAGGAACAACAGCAGTATTCTGTTGTATCTACATTCAAGAAGAAACAGAGGTTCATAGATGATAAGGGAAAAACCCCAGGATTAAACAGTCTGGCATGAACATGATACAGCTGGAACTGAAACTCTGAGGGGGCAACACAGCCCAGACATACAGGTTGTGTCTCTTTCTCCCCATCTGCATACATGGGAAAGGCCCAGTTTCCCATGGAAACTGCAAGCTCCTAAACACTTCAGTCAGTTCATTGTTAGCAACCATTAAAATGCATCTTTCAGAATAGCATTAGTTATTCAGGCTCCAAAACACACAGAAAAACCACTGTAAATGAAACCCTCATACCTGAGCACATTACCCACTCTTGAAATTCTCCCCACTAACTCTTGCAGAAGAAACATCCCTTGCAGCAGCTGTGCTCAGGATGTTATTGGGAGGAAATGCTGCCTTACTGCAATCATGCTGACCCCATCTGTTGGGTGGGGCTTTTTTGCCAGTCTGTTGTCCCCTATTAACATTTTCCTAAAGGTTTGTTTTAGCTCAGTAGAACTCCCACCTTTACTATGTCTGATATAGTGGAGTGTTTCCTTCTATTTCTCTTCTTAAATGTTTCCATCTAAAAATGGAACAAATGATACTGATATAAAACATGTTCAATGGCGAAGATCTGACTGATGACAGATTTGATGTTGGCTATATCAAATGAAGACATCCCTGCTGTTTCCACAAGATTGGTGCTAAGCCAGGCATCAGTCAATATTTTCAATAACAGTATGGAAATTAATTTTAAAAGAAAACATAGGAAACTCTATATATTTACAGGTGACACAAAGCTGAGCAGGCTGACAAGGCTTACAGACACTTCACAGAACAGAGCATGTGAAACTGATTTGGGGGAAAACCCACAGTCCTAAAACTGCCTTTTATTTTCACCAAAGTGACATAGGTTGTGATTGCAAATTATGTGGGTTTTAGCTGATAAAGCAGAAGTACAGCAGAGGATTGGATGTAGAAAGCTGTAGAGAAGTGATAAGCGGAAATGAGAACCTGAGTGGGGTTTGAGGACAGGATCAATGCCATTCACCCTTGCATTAGGGCAGAGTTTTCAGTTTTCCCTCTGAACTGCCAAGGTAGCATTGGAGAACTGAGGGAGGACAAAACCTGGAAAGCCACTGAAACCCTATCAGCAAAAGCAGCACAGCTGGCCTTGTAAATAAGACGCTTGTCCCAACCTTTACTTTCAAACAGGACAAGAGAAGCCCCAAAAGGGTATCTTTCCATCCCTCATTCCCCCTGCCCCATTTACAGTGCTGAAAGAAACATCCTATTGGGTGAGATTCCAGAATTTTATCTGTAAGTTTTTAGATAAAGTGAATGACCTCACTTGTTTTCAACAAATAGGTCCAAAAGCACAATTTAAGAACCTGTTTCAATTCATCAAGAAAGAGCCACTAGCAACTAGCAGGCAAAGCCATGGTTTCTGTGCACAGTGATGGTTGCTGGCATGGAAACAAACTGCAAATTAAGACAGAAGCTTTACCCTTCATCTTCAAATCTTCAAGGCTGGAAGCTGAAGCGCCACTTCGAAATACCATGAGTTACAGGGTACAGGAGTAGCTACATGCAACATAACACAGGTAACTCCAAGTCAGATGTGGCCACCCCTTCTGGCCTTCAGTGTCACAAATGTCAAAGGAATCATTAACATAAAACAAGTAATTTTCAACCACATTGATGGGAGAGGGTCTTGGGAGTGGGAGGTGCTACTTTTGACTCCAGCTACAAATTAGGACAATCAGCCCTTTATTACCAGCATCTAAAAATTAAATACATATATGTGCATACAGGTATGTATGTTCTGATTTGCATATTAAAAACAAAAAAAAAATAGGTGTTTTTTAAAAAAACCTTTAATCTGTACTCCAACGTGCCTGTTACCCTTTTGCATGAACTTTGTCATTGTATAGTGACACAGCATTTTTTGCTTCCTGATTTGGAGCAATTGTAAGCCAAATAGTCAAGTTTTTCATATTAATCACAGAAAAGAACCAGCTCACTCCTATTCCCAGCTGTAAAAGAGAAGGTTTCTTCTCCTAGATTAAGCACAAATTAGTAGTGACAGTATCCAGTGGTCCTAATTTGCTAGTGTTCTCGTGAAGTACCCGAGTGCTTCCCATGTCCCTCCTTAATTTAAAATAGCTTTGGTTTAAAGTTTATAGGTACGTGGTAGCTGTGCTTCATTTCTCCCAAATATCCCAACCATAGAGCATGAAAACAGAAACCCCTCTACCTAGGGGTCGCTACCACAAATCTGCCTGTGGATGTTTCAGCAACTCCAGTGTCTCTGGAGTACCTGAAGCTTGTTAGCAGCCAAAGAGGACGTCACATTCTAGTATTTCATGTGGAACGAAGTTGCTTAACTGTTAAGTGAACCAGCTCAGAAAAATTAAGATGCAAAAACGAGCAAATGTTTCACTTAATTGCATACAAGGTTGCCTTGCAATCTTTACCCAAATAATGTGCTTCCAGCCATCTGAGTAACAGTAAACATACCTAAGAATACTGTAGGGAAACCAAGCCCAAACAACTCCTTTGTGTTCTCTGGGATTAATCTAAAGTTTTCACTGTTACTATGCATAAAAACTGAAGAGAGGAAGGATCACACAAGCCACTGACTGAGGTAAACACATGTTGTTTCATCCTGAACAATCCATTAATCACCTCCTCTTACATCAACTGCTTAAGAATATTACTAGAAATAGGCAGGCAGATGATTGCCAACTGACATGGAGTTTGTGCATCGAGTCACAGCTGGCTAAAACACTTCTGATTTTGCAATTTTCCATTCAGCAAAAGCTGTCAATGTGTTGACACATTGTCAAAAGGCTGCTCCTTCACCACTTCCAGGAAAAATTAGTCAATTCATCAGGTGAGATTCAAAAACACCAAGATCAGCCTCTTTTAAACTTTTAAAACATCTTTTTTAGGCTTCTCTCTGTAAATTCCAGGAAAAAGATAATCTCATACTTAAAAGAATTTGATGCCAGTCCATAATTATCATATGAGATATTACATACAATACACTTAACTAATGAACACAACTACACACTAGAGAGTCGACTTGAGAGTTAGGAAAAAAAAAAACTACTGAGTGACTTTTTAGATAAAATCAGGCATAAATACTTCTATGTCTGTGAGACCTACAGCAGTGATTTTCCAAGGTGTAAGTACCAAAGAGTAGGAAATACAATTATCCTCCAAGGCAGCGAGGCACACTGGAAATCTGCGACTCCAAATCCAGCTTTGATAGAGACCTCAGTAGGTTACACAAAAAATTTAGATGTACACCCCATTTCATTACTTTAAGGTCTCCAAAAAACTTAAGCATAAGATGCAAGCTTATTACTAAAAATGTTCTAATGTTAAAAATACACCAAAAATTGCTTCCACACCCATAGAATCAGAGTATATGAACATCTGTGCTAAACACAGTCACTTCCAGTGACCCTGACAGATGCACAATGCGTGTGCAAAGCAGTTGGTGACACAGCCCTGGATTTCTGCATGAAGAAACACTAGAAATGCTGCTTCCTTAGAGAACCTGGTGGAAACATGCAGTGCTCATTTAGCACAGGGGGGAAGTCCAGTGCTGCAGACTCAGGGACAATCCTCTCCTGACACTAACAGCTACCTGTAGTCCAGAGGCACAAGCAATCAGATGCATCTACATTCAAGCAAATGAAAAAAATTATAAACAGGCCACTTTTACTCATTTTCATCAATGTCAAAGTAGTGCTTATTTACAGGAGGAGAGAACTGGCTTGTAAATAAACTTAAACCTTGACAAATAGGTGATTCCGCTCCTTCCTTTGTTTCTGAAATTCAATTCTTGACTGCTAAAAAATTAAGTTTGAATTTCAACCACTGACCTCAAAGAATATACACATGAGCTTGCTCAGGAATAAAAGTATGCTTTGACTTGTGGCTGTCACGGAAAAATCTCCAGAAGAAATTTACTAAAACAGGAGCTATACCTTCTGCCAGAGAGAAACATGTTTAGTAGCAGATGAGAGACCATCACTTCTGGGACCAAGAGAAGCTAAATGAATCCCAAAGGTGGATTTTGTTTCTAGGTGTGAAGACTATTGACTCAGAAGGCTGTACTCCTAAGAGCATAGATTCAGCAAAGCAAGGAGGAGCCATTTCTAAAGAAGAATTTCCCATGTCAAAGAATTTTTCATAGATGGCATACAAGCCAAGTCGAATTAGCTAAGTTCAAGGTGCAAATCTAAGCCTGTATATAATTTTGCTGAAGTTTTCACTGTAAACCACTGGGGTGCAGGGTTTAAGAGGAATCAGCAGTTTAAAACTAGACACAGTTTGAAAAATCCCTGAAGTTCAAGCACATTAAGGGTACTACACCAAGCCTCCTTGGCAGAATTGTTAGTCTTCGTTCTTATCTCAAAACAACCCAGAGCAAAACACCCTAAAAAACAACCCAAATTTCAACTTGCTTTATTTCACCAGGCAAAGAAACACATCTGTCTGAAAGATCAAATCTACAAAGTCATTCATTATATATCAATGCATGAGGCAAAACATCCTATAGAAGGAAAAAACATCTATATTTCTGGGGTGTCACATTTACATTTAATAAACAATGAACTTTAAAAATCAGTTGGCAGGAATCTGAAAGCCTAACTTGAAAGAAACAGTATAGCCAATGGATGATGAAAATCACTGCACATTACAATCAAGTCTTGACTAATGTCTTTGTGGAACTGTGATGATTTCAGCAACACAGGTATTTATATGCACATACGCATCACTGTGGGATCATGACTGACACACATATCTCATTAGAAGGCAATCAAACAAGCATGCTTCTGCTAGGGAAGGAAAAAAATATAAACTCATATAAACTCCAAAGTCACGCGCTCACATCCAGGGCTCCCTTTACGGAAAGCTGTTGCACATTAACATAGACCAGAAACATTAACAGACCTGCAAAATACCACCAAAGCATACATGACTATCATGTAATTAAACAGCATCAGCACTTCTTTTAGAATACTGCATTTTTTGAAGAATGATTCAGCTTATTTAAGTGAGTGGCTAATAAAAGCCAGACAGAGATTCTGTTAATATCAGAGAGGTAGTTTAAAATTCAGGTTAATGCAACAGCTAGAGATTGTAATCATTAACTCTAAGTTTCTGGTCCTGAGACATCAAAGTAAGGAGTTCACATGCAATAAGCAAAGTCAAAACACAGACTGTAAACAAATGAGTGATTATAAGCAAACTGCAAAATCTGAAACTGCTGAAGCTTCTTCTCTGAAGAATCGCTACCTAAAACTCTGCTGCTAGTTTTCATGTTTACTGAATTTTTAAAAGAAAGAGTTTTCTCCTCTTTTCCCTCAAAACCCTTTCAGAAACTACTTCCCACACTTTGCCTTTTGTAATTCATCCCCACTCAGCAGCCATCTGCTCCTTTCCTCACACACACATGCTGTACACACTCCAAAACAAACACAATGCAGAATCAAACAGCGTGATCTGACTTTTTTGTTAGGACTGCTCAGGCAGGAGCAGCTCCCTCCCATCCATCCCCTCCCTCCCACTTCCTGCCTCCTCTCTTCCCCCTTCATTGGGGTTTGCTGGGAAGCAGCATGTGCTAGCAAGAGTATGGCTCAAGAGGACCAGCTTCTCATCCTGCACTCAAGCACAGTAAGAGCAAAAAAATTTCAGGAAAGTCACAACATTTTGCACATTCCCCACATTCAAGACCGGGCAATGCTCGCCTTCAGGAGAAGAACCCTCCACACGCCCCATGTCCACCACGTCCTGCAGCAGAGCTTTGGGCCATCGGCACAAGTGTCTGCAGACTGGGACTCTGGCAAAGCAGACATCTCAAAGGACCTAGTGACAAAGGCTTCCAGCTGCTCAGCTTACAGCCATACACTTGAAGTCCTTTACCAAGGCTAGTCAGCAGTGCAAGCCCTCTTTCACAGATGAGAGTCAGACTAGCACAAGAACCTAAAGGATTTGTCCAATATCACCTAGCAGGTTGGTAAAACAAAAACAAATCCCAAATTACAGATCTGCCTTAATTCAGACCTGGCTGCACTCTGTGTGCTTCTCATTTTCCAGGTACCACACCAAAGGCAAGGTAAGTCATGCTCTTGCCAGGAACATGTGAACAGTAGAAGAAAGCCCTTAAGCTGGCAAGGGGCAGGAAGAGTGGAAAGTGTAACTTTTTCTGAGAAATGATCCATTAAAAAACACACCAAGTAAAAACCAAGATTTGAATTTTCAGGAAAGGTCTTCACTATTCCCACCCACTCTGAGCCCATGCCTACAAGAAGTACTGCAGCAGAAGTAAATTCTGCTTCTCATAGAAGAGATAAAGAAGACTCAGATAAAAATCCTTCCATAGTTAGCCAGTTTCACTACAAGGCAAATTTCAGAAAGGAAAAATGTCAGGCCATGTGTTAATATATGACATACCCACACAAACACACAAAACGCAGTACAAAAAAACTAAGGGGTAAAATTCTCAAAGGATTTAGAGCCTGGCTGCATAATGATTTAGTTTAATGGGCAAGCAAAACCAAAAACACAAACACACATAGCCTTACCAAAGCCTGAGTATTTGGACCAAATTCAGCCTCTCAGAGACCTCATTCACAGTTCAAAGTCCAAAAAGTGAATGGAAGAGGTCACAGAGTGCTTCTGTACTTTAAAAACAGCTCTCAAAGTGTCATTCTAGATTCAACAACAAAAAGGACACATCTTTACCTTGAGAATACTGATCTGTGACTATAAACTTTTGCAAATGTATCAATTGCTTTTTTCCCAAGTCCTGCTTTTTCAGTAAGACTTGGCTTATTTGAATCAATACACCATAGTGCCTTTCCTGTTACAGTATGCAGGAGATCATTACACAGGCAGAAGAACTTTGAAGATGCATCACAATGTGATGCTTCTCTCACCACCACTTCATCCAGACAAATAGGCACTCACGATCTTCCAGATGACAGCTTTGAGAAGTACCTGGAGATGTCAGGGACAATCACAGCATCTCTGTTGAGCACATAGCAGCCAGTAATACTACACACACTTAGAAAACAAGAGAAGTGAGCAGAAGGGAGTTTCAGCTGATCAACTGGAACCAGCAAGTTTAAATCTGACTACAAGATTGATCTGCATCTGTGATAAATGCTGTGTGATCTTTGATGACAACTCAGTATTGATTACCAGGTTGAGGCTATTGAGAAGAAACAGTACTGTGCCCAAAAATGACTTGCACCAACGTCTCATGATCTCTCATTTGATTACTGATCCCACCCATCCCTGATCTGCTTATGAGATCTGCAGAGCCCTGGAGGCCACAGTTAATGCACATTTTTAGAAGAGCAGTGAAAAACTATTGCTGAGGAAGTTCCACTCTCTGCAATAACACTAAAAACTTGTAGTAGACAAGTCTGCTTGGGTGAGGAAGGCAGAAAGCCCTCAAACAGACAATGCTGTAATGTAGCGTTTGAGGGCAGGGTTAGCTGGCCCCCAAGGTGCTACGTGAACCCAGATAGCTCAGGGGGTTCAAGTGGCCCTTGGCTACCTGCCAGGCGAGGAAAAAGACTGAGACCTGTGGCTGAATTATTCCAGAGACAGTTTATTCTCCGAAGGGAGTTCAGGCTACAAATCCGTTAGATACAGGTAGAACAGAGTATTTATAGATTTCAGAGGGATTCAGAAAGGAACCAAGCTGTTCTTCACTTAGTCACAAATCAGTACTTCAGAAAACTTCACCTTACAGCAAGAAAAACTAGAATAAAACTAAGCCTTAACCTGAAATACAAGAGCTACATCTTGACAGAAGCATAGAAGAAAAGAAATAGTAAGAGATCTGTACTGTTCAGATTGAGAAGTCTTCCTCTGCAGCTCTACTACAAAAGTGGATAACTAAGCACATCCATAATCACAAAAGATAGCAGAATATAAAGCATGTTCAGCAAGTTCTGGGGAACAGGAAAACCACTGATTTTTCAGAGACTGGTGAAGTTCTCTGTCTAGGCACTTTGGTCCTTCATTTTCTGCTGCTGAGCTTCTTGACTCCAAAGGACTTCTTATAATGCAGGAATTAGGTACCAACAACAAACCAACAACCAAAGGTCTGGTTTGAAATAGCAACAATGAAAGCAAGACAAAATTTCATCTTTTAGATGACAGTCCATTCACCTTGGCTTTTGCCACAGCTTGTTAATAAACAGGGGAGATATGTACATGAGTCTGCTCAAACTATAAAGTGGAATGCACTTGGTCTAAGAAGCTTGGTACTACAAAGCAAACCTATGTATTTATCTGTGAAATAGTACTATTGGTTTTGTTTGTGGCTTGTGGTTTGATTTTGTTCAGATTGTCAAGTGGCTTTGTACAACTCAAAATATTTTAAGACCACAGTGTACATTTGTTTGAGTTGCTTACTGTTACTGCACAGAAAAAAAGTAAGAAATTTACTATTCTTGTTACATGATAAAGGTAAGGTGAGAAAACCATGCTACTTGAATCAATCTGTGAAATGTTGGACCTTTTTCTCAAAAACTATTTTATGTTTTTGCAGACATAAGAACTGTGTCTAGGCCAACCACAACATAAAGAAATAACTGTGACCTATGTCGTCTCATGGGAGCTTATGCAACTGAAATATGAAAGTACATAATTAAAGTTACACTGACTTTGTACTGAAAAACCCTCTTTCTCAGTTTTACATAGTATCAATCTCTTGTACAGTACATATTACCTAGGGCACAATAACTACCTGCAACTGCTCAGCAGATTTACCCAACACAGGATCATGTTCCGCTGCACTGCTGCTCTTTATCTTGGAGTTACTATCTCAACAGAAAACAGGCCTTTTGAAACTAAAATCTGATTAAAAATATGGCAAGGATAATCTAGAAATTATTCTTCTCTTGCATCCCACCTCCCCTTTACTATATTCTTTAAGTATGAGCAAAACTCAGTCTTGCCCAGCAGGTCTTGACTGCATCCAAGAGTGAACAGGGGACTCTGACTATAAAGTATCCTTGATCATCCTAACTGATGCAATATGAAAATTTAACTGGATTGGTCAAAGTCAGTACATTAATAACTTGATTGCCCTCCAGCTCATTGTAAGATCCAGCATTAAAGGTAAACACCAGAAGCAGGAGCGAGGGAAGGGAACGTGAGAGCCAGGCTCGTACACAGGAGCAGCCACAGTGTCAGTACAGCTGACAGCTCACCCAGAGCTCCAGCTGCTCCAGGTGTAGTTCTGGCAGTATGCAGGACAGCTGGGGATGACCGAATACACTGATGGAGACAGGAAGGACAAGACTTGGGAAACACAAAAAGCGTTTCCAAGTTAGCCTAATCTATTGCTTGCATGGTCCCACTTCCTCTTCAATACTGCATGTATTTAAACAAGGATTCTGTTCTGCTTCTAATGAGCTAAGGCTTGAAAATGTAACAGCAACCCAGCAAGGGGAACAGTAATAAATACTTCAACTAGTTATCATGAAGGAAACACAGGGGATATTTGTTAACAGTGAAGTCACTGTGTTGGAAATGAAAAACGTGTTTAGAAGGAGAATTGGGACTCTCACTTCTGGGCCCATGGTTAGAGGCACAAGTTCTTCTGATCTGCCTCAATCTCCAGCATCCCAGAGCAGGGCAGCAAATTCAAAGAACTGCCCTGCATTTGACAAAGGAACTGTTTCACTCAGCACATACAGTGATGATATGGGAGAGCACCAAAGGGAGGAAACAGCAGAACCCTCTACCCTAGGGAGCTGCCAGACAATAACTATATGTGACAGGTGGGAAGTGACAGATTCCAGCAGATTCCTGAGACAAGGTGCTTTATGGATTTAGAGGATCTCCTCTGTGATAGTAACTTCTTGCCCAGTCCCAACAACCAAAGGCAGCAGTGTGCCAGCCTAATTAATTACTGGTTTAAGAATCTGAAGGGCTAGAATCCATTTTAAGATGTTACTAAGGAAAAGACTCAAATAAGCCAGTTTATTTCTCCTGGGGTCTTTGATAGGTGCAATCTGGACAGCTGTCAGGCAAGATGGGGAGTCAGGGAACATTATCCCAACACATTAGAAATAACTCTTTTACCTTACTGTAAGCTAGTGTTGGTGAATCCCTTTCTGTAACACGACAGTGCCTTTCTAGTCCCTTACATAAAAGCTACACTCTGTCTGTAATCAACATCACTCTACGTCTCCTCAGAGTTAACCACTGCTGAGCAGTCCACAAAGCAAGTCCTGCAGTTGTACCAAAATGTGAATGTTCTCCTCATGTCATTTTATGTTCAAGCTAAAAAACCAAAAAAGAGGTTTCTGTGGAACTGACATATAATATAAGACCAATGCAGTACAATGTACACTACAGCACAATGCACATTAAGGTTTTTGGGCTGGATCAGACACAGCCCAGATAAATAAGGTAGATGTGAAGGTAGACATTCCTCACATGCTATTACAAACTGTTAAGTAGAGTGTTGATTGGATTTTACTGGACTTATAACCAGTAGATACTACAGATATTTTTGCACTAACACCACAGCAAGACCTGAGATTGATTCCACCCACACACATGCTCTCAAATAAGAATACAAATCATGTTCTATAAAACAGTACAGTATGTATACATATGGGTGTATACAGCCTTCCTTGGGACGTTCTAGTCACTTTGAAGCACAACAAAGCTACTATGTGCTACCAAGAGCAAAGGAAAACAGGATGCATGGCTACATGTAGAGGTTCACATTTCATATAATTTTTCTTTAAATACACCTCTAACAGCTTCTACAAAAATGGTGCATTAGAGCCATCATGCAAATCGCTATCTGCCTTGAATTCTTAGGCAAAACAGATGGCTGTAGTTGCATTTTGCAGAAGTTATTCAACAACAATCTCTAGAATTTTGCAGCCAGCTGCTTTAAAATAGCAAACACAAGAGTAAGAAGACAATTTGGTAGCATTCGTCCTCACTAAAAGCAGCAGTAATGCAAGGAGTTGGGGCTTTGGAACAGAACCAGGTCTGATTTGGTAACCCCTATCATTTACACTTAGATAACTTCCTGTGAAAATCAAGCATATATGACAGTACCTGTTCCTCTTTTTCTTTGGTCTTGCTCCTGGAGACTCTGGAAGAGGTAACATCCTGAGCTGGAATGACAGAGATTTGATGCAGTGGCATGTTCATCACACCGCCTTGTTTGGTCCTATCATTTACAGGAAGGAGGCTGGAATGCAGTGCTCATTCCGTGCCATTGTAAGGCCTTGCAACTGAAAAAGAAAAATATCAGATGATGTTAAAGTAGCTTAAAATGCAATAATTTCTAAAACAAAGCTATGCCATCCACTGGACCAAGACACGTGTCTTATTTTCTCTGGATTTTGGGGCACTTGCTGGGTGAGAAGAGACACAGAAATTTTAAAGAATTTTAACTAGACGGGTCAGAGCACAATTAATGCAAAATGAACAAATACATTCTCCACCAGTTCTGGAAGAATTCTGAGAGCAGAGCTAGAGGGCAGGGATCATGCTTGAGTTTCCTTGTATAGAGAGAAGGAGAAGAGCAACTTTTCAAGTTGAGCATGCTACCTGGAGGTGCAGAGAACACAGCTCATACAGGTAAGTTTCCTAAACTGCCAACCCCCCATAATGGATGAAACTGTCTCAAGAGTCATCCTGAAACTAAGTGAATGCTGTAGCTTTGGCTAAAAACAGGCAATAGCCCTCATTTGGCTCGTCATTCATATAAACCTGTACCACTGTCAGTTGAAAGTTGTATCACATGAGCAGTTCCTTTCCTAAGACTATTAGAGATTAATATAATCAAAATCCCTCACTAGGGATTGTGAATTCACTGGATGGACTACACACACTTTATCCTTCTTTTACTCATGTAATAGGGAAGCATTACATATAGGAAAGATAGTGATAGACATAAATTAGCCAAAACTGGCAATGCTAATCTGAAAGGCAGGCATAATTAACCATATCTTTTTTTAGATTAGTGAAGTTACATTAAATAAAAAGCTTTTTGAAACACGTAATATCATGGAGTGTTTATTTGGAATGTGACTTGCCACAAATGAGACACAATCAGTTGTATTTAAAGAAGAGATTAGAAGGGAATTAACACAGCAGGGACTATGTTAAACAGGGCAACTGAATGATGCACTGTTCTTCTGTTTCTATAACATACCAATTTTTTGTTTGGGTGGTTTTGAATCTGAAAAAGCCAAAATCAGAGATTTGATAAATGCCCTATGTATTATGTTGCTTAATAATTTGGATGCGTAGCTTAGCACTTAGTGCATACCCCTAACTTATGCTGCACACATTTTTTATTTAACATTTAATTGGAAGTTTTGAAGATAGAACCAGACCATTCAGCATCTTTAGTGGAATCAAAAGCCTAGAAAGCTTGGCCCATTTTCACTAGACTCCACAGGAATACTGCAGTTGTGTAAAATGCAAACAGGATCAATTTTAACTGTTTTTGATTAAACCATAGGGAAAAAAACCCTGTAAGTTCCAAGTCACTTTACATGGAGAACGATAGCTCACTATCCTCTTTTCACTGAGGGGGAAAGAATTATCAAAGGTCACAGAGCAAAACCAAAAATGCTTGCAAAGCCTGCTGCATCCCAGTCACACGCTCCCTCTGCTGTGTGATGCTGTCTGCCTGTTCGAGCCAAGTTCAAGAGCTTTACTGACACGTGGGCAGGATTTGTGTTACTGCCACAGAGGCCAGGACAGAGCATCATAAAGCACGCATGAGAGCCTTAAAGGCAACGCCTCTGTAACTTTGCGGCATCACTTACTTTAAAAGTAAAATATATCAGTATGCATAAACTTGCAACAAGGATGCTTCCTTACTGGAGGACAAATGGAAACAGGAGATTTACCAGCATTATTGAATCTCACCACAAAGAGAAAACACAGAACCCTCCTCAGATCCTCCCTACACCTGCTTAGTTGCATCCTCTAAAAGAGCCGAGCCAAGCCAGAGGGAATATAAACAAACACGGGCTGAGATGGGATTATCAAACCACAATCAACAAGGCAGGAAGGGAAGGTATTTTTCCAAGAAAACATAAAGGAAATCCAGAGAACATTAAGCTTCAATGAAAATATGTCAGGTTTTAAGTTCTATGCTATTGCCAGTGATAATAGAACAAAAGGGAAGGAGTTCTGCTCTGTGTCCCCCCTCAAAACGGATTCTGGGTTTGCAGGCAAGGGCACGTTATGACTATAAAGAGAACAAGGAAAATTATTGGAAAACACAGCTAACCCTCTCTGATGATGGCAAACAAGTCAAACCAGTTTTTTTGCAGGTACTTCAAGGACAGAATGTGTTAGAATTCTTTCAAAGAGCTCAAACAGCATATATAATCCAACTGCATATTCAAAGGTGATGTGAAACAGCCCTCTTCTAGTAAAGAAGCCTGGCAGACTAATAAAGCCTGCCTTTGTTCAAGGGTAGCTTAGAGAAAGCTGTAAACTAAACCCAGATGCCACCCTGTCACATCCCCAATCTGCTGGGTCCCCAATAATGCACACAACTCAAATTCTGTCTGTATCAACCTAAAGCACTTTAGCTCCAGAGTGCTAATTAAAGGATAAAGTTACATGAATGAACAGACCATCTGCAGTACTGAGTACAAACAGACAAGGATGCCAGAGAAGCAATGCCACTCAAAGACAACTCAAAGCGAGTTATGACAAGTTCCACAGGACATTTCACAGCTAAATTAATTCCACAGCCTGCCTGATTCAAAGGTGAGGAGTTGGGCACCTGCAAAGTGAGATCCAAACTTGAAGCACATCAAACTGGGGGCTTGCCAAAAAGGAAGAAATGCTAAAGCAAAGAGACTGCCCCTAAGTAGTCCCTTCTCTTCTGGATTCCAGTTATATATTTAGGCCATACTTCATGCAAAATGAGAATTCCTCATTACTACAGCATCTCCACCCAACAGCAGAGTACACTTGCCCAGGAGGTGGCAGGTAAAGGCTGTTTCCTCCTTCATTGTGTTTCATTTGGTTCATAACTTCCTGCAAAGCTGGCTGGGGCACGCGGGAATGGAAATATGGAAGACAGTTTGAAGCTCAGCTGTTACTCTTATCTATAGCCATACTGGTTCCCAAAAGATGGACTCCAGCCATACTGCCATTGCAGGGAGTCTTCAGAAACAAATGCAATTTCAAAAGACAAAGGACGTCAAAATCCTGGCTGCAGAGCCCCCAGATGATCTTAGCTCAGTGAAGCTAAGATTTCACCCACTCAGATAGTCCAGTTTTGCTATCTGCAGGACAGTCAAAACAGTAACTAAAAATGCCTGGAACCACACCACCTGGGTCCTCGTTACATTGCTAGAACCACAAAGCTGCAGCAAAATCAGCCAGATCAGAGCAAACAGGACAGAGTCTCTCAAGGTAGTTGAGAAGTACCAAAGGAAGGAAAAGCAGGCACATGACTTGGGCCTGGTGTCTGGGGCATTCCCCTGAATAGTACCTCTGACAGAAGCAGAAAATCAGGTTCTTTGGGTTATCAGCATGAAGTACTTGGTGTTAAGGAAACCTTCCAGTCTGACCATCCATGCGGCTCTCTGGCCGTCACACCCAACACCCAGACACTTTGACTGCTGAGACTGAAGCCCCTTCAAAGCAGGTGGCTCCCGTGAGCCCACGAGATCCCTGCCTGACTCCCTGCACACCCCATTCACACAGTCAGACCAGATTTCCTTACTGTTCGACCCCAGGTTTCCCGCAGCATCATAGATGTCTTGTTCCACAAAACCATTTATTCACAGTGCAGTAGCACAGAAACAGCCTGAGCTGGTGCCTCTACCGCAGCAAAGGGCCCCTGGGCTTTTATCCCATCACAGTCTACCTGTATACAAATCTCACTTTTCCTCCTGAGTCCTCTGCTCCTGCTGTGTCTCCTAGTGACCATTCATCCACCTCACTGGCACTACTCATCTTCATGCCCTTCGTTGCCCATGAGGTTGGCAATCCATGGCCTCTTGTGTCAGGCTCCCACCCAGAGCTCAATGTGCATCTTGTGAACTGAACTATCCGCACCGATGTATCCCTCAACAACCAGAAGTGACAACAACAACAGGAAACCTCAGTATAACAGAAGCAGGTGGAAACCACTTGAATCCCCACTTTAATCATCCACCCTGTCAAGATCTCAGTTTCCCAAGTGACAGCAAGAACATGAGATGAACCAAATGATCTGTAACTGGCTGAATTGCTAGAATGTCAAGTGTCATTGGAAGAACATAGATGGAAGTCCTCCCTCACCTGCCACCTACTGAAGCCCTCTGCCCATTACATGTTCCAAAATAAAGGCTAAACTACTCTCTGCCAAAGATTCACAGCTGGAATGGGGCAAGTAAGCACAAATCATGATTTCCTGTCTGTAGTTTGGTACCTACCAGAATCTACAAACATGCTATCTGAACAGCTAGGATTCTATCAGGCCATTTATACTTCAGAAAGTTCACCACATTCCCTTGCTATACAGGGTATGCTGGAAAACTTCAACAGAAGCTCTGGAGCTGCAGTGGCACTGGCTGCAGATGTACACAGGCCTTATCAAAAGAAATGCATCCTGAGGATCCATGCAGGTGTGTACAAATGTTTTGTATTACTCAGAAGGGGAAAAACTACAGCAGTCAAATAGGTCAGCTGCTTTCCTGTTTAAAGTACAATAGGTATTCTGGATTAAAATAATGTGTCTTTATATGCATGAAAGATATGCCCCGGAAACCGTGGCAGAAGGAAGATGATAGTCACTAACAGAAGGGAATTGGAAAGATTTCACCTGTGAGTTGTTCTGGCCTGCCCCCCCAAGGTTTCTTACCCTTCTCTTCAACAGCCCTAGTCCCCAGTAGCGATGGTGAGCAGCAACACCTATGTCAGTGCTCTGACAATCTGTTGCAGGGTGGATGGGTTAAAAATAAAGCAACAGATCACTGATGTCCACACAATGCAGACACTGAAGTACCATCCACTGTGACAATCCTGCCAGATTAATCTGTAGTCTGCAGGGCACCAACCAGATGCAGGCTGAAAATTCTGCCTGAGACTTTGTGGATCGCTGCCATGTAATCTGGTCTTCTGAAACTTCCCCTCTACGCAGCACAAAACCTGACCAACCCAAAAAGGAATGGAAACTTCCTGGAGAAATTTGACTGCTGCTAGATGATGTAACATCATCATCAGCTGGCTTGCTTTCTCATAATAAAGATTGAAATAATCTATTAATTCAGATTTGGAATCTGTTTTTCTGCTGGAGGTCTTGACGTGAAATCGCCAAGCTCCATTTAAAAAACTCCTTTGGTTTTGTGTTTTTGTTGTTCTGAAGGTAACACAAGTGCTCATCCAACGCCTTTAGCAAATTCCTGTGTGCATCTTAACTTCTCCTAGCTACTTGGACATTTCAGATGGATATAGCTTATGCCTACTATCTGTATACCACATTTTCCATATTTGCAAATATTTCCAATCCTATCAGCTTGTGCTGGCTCCAGTTTGAAGCTTTTATTTATTTAATTTTGAGCTTTTTCAGACTCTTCCCCTACTAATGTCTCTTACGTAATCCTCTTCTAGAGATGACAGATGTGCATTTTCAAAAAGAGGATCCTGCATCTGCATTTCATTTTAGTTTACTGTAGCTTAATCAGTACTTTGTTAACAGCATTATTTAAGAGATGTTATCAAGCTTCATGCATTTCATATGCATTTGTTAACTTGACAAACAAATCTAATCAAGAGAGCTTAAGGGAGAGGAACTAACACTTCCTTTCCTGCAGTACCTTTCACATTTCACTTCTAAAGTTGTACTAACCCTGAAAAGAACCCCTGTATTCAGACCAGGCAGATATAATTCTGGATTATTGCTATTTACAGCTCTGAGTCTACCTATATATCTTGCACTGTTTACTAGCTTAGCTGTAACTTCTCTGTTTATTATCTCAGTTCCTCCTTTCCCCCACCTGCTAGTGTCCCAAAACTAATCAGGTTCAAGATTTAAAGTTTGAATATATTTTTAAATCATGTTATTGAGTAGCTGAAATCAAAAGAAAGGCACAGAAAGGGGACAAGAGATTCTTCTGCAAGTTCCCCATCTTCCCCTTGAAAGCTTCTCAATATACAGGAATATACATGTGTAGACTACACATAACCCACAGAAAACAGAAGTATCTGCCAGCTCTGGCTAACTCCTCTCAAAATAATAATATAATTATTTTTACAAATATAAACAACCAGACAAGCAAACACTTAAACTACAGTCTCAGTAAATAACAGTCCCAGAGTTCTTAGCAACTCCTTCCCATCATTTCAATGGAAGCTGACCACGACCTGGACCTCTGAAAAACAAGTTCCTTAAAAACTTCAAATCAAATCAGCTGATAAATGCAATTATGAACTAGCTTGGTAGCATTCAGGAAAACAAATGTTACTTCCCTCTGTTACAACAACAAAATAGTACAGTCATTACAGTTCTCTAACAAACAAAGAAATTGTCTGCTTCTGCTACTAATAGCAATTTACCTGCATCAGAAGCATCACTGATCATTCCTGATGTCCTATGGAAAAAACAAAGCACCAGGTGCTCCACACACACCTGGGGCAGTAAGCTCCTGCTACAGATGCAAAGCTTCTTTAGTATCAGTGGTCTGCTGGTTCACAGACACTTAAGTAACTCCCTTTGTATATCTTTTGATTAAATAGACCATAATAACAGGAGCAATAATCCCTGGGACAGTCTACAACAAGCAAAAAAAAAAAAAAAAAAAAAAAAGTAAAGCGGGACTTCCATTTTCTACATTGGAAAGTCCTTATGGTGGAGGCTGGGGAGAGGTAACAGCCAGGGCTCCTGTTTTCTTCTCAGCCAGCAAGTTCCTCTACCTGCTCTGTTGAATTCCCAAATCTATTTGCATAAGGGGGTGGCATTCACTCTTCTGCCTCAGTAATCACCATCTCTCCTCACCCCTTCACATTAAAGACATCTTCCTGTCCTGACGTGCTTCTGAGCAGAGCAAGTCTAGCACATGAATCACTCTCACAGCAAGCTGTGGGTCTTTACAGCTTTGCTGCAAGCAGGACATTACATCACAGCCGGTTTGGGGCTTGCTTTATCACTTTGAGCCATGATCCCATCAACTTCCAGCATGAGACTGGCTTCCTGACAAATTAATGCCCCTCTCCAGAAGAGGCATTCTTCCCTCCAATTTGGCACTGAAAGCCACCCTGCAGATCAAAAATTAAGATGTATTATGTTTTTCTAAAAAGATATAATAAAATAATAAAAGATTAATGAGAGATAGGATGAAGACTTGCTTTGTTATAATACTCATTGTCAGAGAAGAACATGCCACAGCATTACACCCACTCCTACAGTTTTTGAGAAAAGCTGTCTTTCCTTCTTCACTGCATGTCCAAAAGTAATGCACAGCAGTAATCTACATGGATTCCATCACAGTGTGAACCAGGTTTGGGACTGGTCCACCAAGACTGCTGCAGCTGGTCAACTGCAATTGCAGAGCATCCTGCAATCAGCACAGAACGGTCACAGTACAGCTACTGAATACAAAAAACACTCCCCTCGCCTCTACTCATGTAGAGCAAAAACCCACAAAACATGACATGCCTCAGAAAGACAGCAAATGATGTCAAGGACAAGGTAATACCCCAGACCTCCAGAAAAATCTGCAAATCTATTGGGAAAAAAGCCCACATGATCATTATGATTTGGCAGAGTGTTTCATGTGATAATTCTTATTTTTTAAAAGAAAATTTAATGAAGATTATAGTACAATGGAAGAAGAGACATACTAATACATGTCTAGAGCAGAGAGGGAATAGCATCAATTACTTGCAGATAAATTTCTAGTCTAGTATACAAGTCCACATAATACAATGCAACATCTATAGATAGTTTATGATCACTTCCTATTCTCTATTATAATTCTTTTTGGGTTCACAAAACTCTAAATCAGTTCTGAAATTTAAAAAAAAAAGTTCTATATTTTTATCTTCAAAATTAATAAAGATTATTTTAAAATGCATACACTTACATTGAAGACAACAAAAGCCCAGGTTTCTCAAACAGTGTAAATATTTTGAATGCAATACAATGATGAAACAGAACAATCTCACCATTGTTCAGTGTGGACATTGCTCATATTCTATATTGTACAGAGATAACAAAAATGCATTTTTAGGACAATTCTGTGCTACATCACTTATTTTCCATTACATCAGAGACTAACAGTTGCAGAAGCCATTTACAAACAACAGGCACCTAATGAACATTCTTCACTATTGTTTAACTGCTACTAGGCAAAACATTCCTCTTAAGGCAGAGTAAATAGAATATATTGATTATGATTCTGTGTTTTGAAGTGATGTGAAATCATTTGCTTGTCTTTGGGTGAGTAAGAAATTTCCAAAGCCATGCACACATTTCCTTTGAATGATTTATGAGTTAAATGTCAGGTAACTCTTTATTTATAGGTTTAAGTTACAGCATGTTTTTGCTGTGGAAGTCGTAAGAAAATCCAGCTTTCTGCATCACTATGACAAACCTTTAAACTCTGAAGAAAATCCTACAAACCACATTCTTTATGATTTGCCCAAAGCAACTGGAGAGCCTAAAACCAGGGTCTTCAGTAATTCAAGTGTAGAGTAAAAAGAGCAATGTACCAAGCATCCTGTACCTGATTTGATTTCAACCATAAATTGCCACATTTTAAAGTAACCTGATTTCTGATGCCAAACTCTAGACTAGAAGTCATTTGCTATCCCCCAAATTTAAAAATTTTAAATAAATTTTAAATACAAGGGAATATTATGAGTCATTAAAGTACAACAGACTTCAGTGAGTTCTTTTTATTGGGAAATATACTCAGGCATGGTATGTTTCCTTAAAGGTTTTACATTTCCATCTTTTTCCATTCTGATACCTTCTCTGTACATTTGCCAGGTCCAAGATTCCCCTCTGCAAAGGGCAATGGTGGAAGGATCAATACTGTGACCTGCATGAGAACTTGTCTTCTGGGCAGAGTAACATGCTGGGGGAGTGAAGTCCACAGTTCCACTGACATTGCTGCCCATCTTTATTTCAAGTATCACCAATACACACCCATGCTCACTGGCTGCGGTTCAAGAAGGCAAATCATTGGAGTTCTTTGGTTTAGCCACTTCTGTGCAGTGAAGGGATAACAGTACTTCCACTTCCTACCCCCAGGCTGTTCTAGCCACACAGACAGCCTATGTGGGATGGTATTGTTCTCTACCATGGCAATGTACAGTACCTGGCACAACCAAGAGCACAGGCTGAAGTGCTACAGTAAACAATAACAGCACTACATGTCTGAGTCACCCTTTCAGTTTCACACCTGCACTGTCACCAAAAACTGCCAATTGGGAAAGTTGCTAGGCAGACAAACATAGTATTTCTCATCAACTTCAACATGAAAAGTGTGCTATGAAGAGTGTAAGAACCTCTGTGTCATAGCATTATCAGTAAAAAGTAAAGCTGTATAAAGCCCACAGACAGCGTCCAGATCTGAACAGAACTAAATCCCTTGCAGTGCCAGAACAAGACAGCCTCTTCCAGCTGCTACCTTGTCATGGGATTTGCTGGGTGGTTAAAAAGGCTGCATGTGTCTATCATATTTTAAGTGTCCTTGGTGTAGTGTGACGGCCAGAAAACTGATTTCAGATGGCTGACAAACAGTGTCACCCCAGCTCCCAGTGCCAGAGCTGACACTGACAAGCACTGGCAGCAGCAGAACATCCGCACGGCTTCCCTTCACAAGGATGTTATTTCACACGAGCACGCTGGCACGTGTGTGCCAGTTCTGACCATCCTTCCCTCACAACAGTGCTCTGTGCCACCCAAAAAGGGGACTGACATTACTGAGACCCACAGACAAGGCATTCCTTACCACCGTCTATAAAGGGCCATTCATCCCCACTGTACCTAAAATAGCCGCTGGGTGCAATCCTGAGATGAATATATGACTGTGGATTCTTTTCAATCACTGCCTTCTTGCACAGACAAGAAAACAGTTGCATCCTCAGCAACTGCAGTTGCATCCTCACCCATTGTCCTTGGTCTTAATTCAGCAATCAATTGTTGACCCTTTCTGTCCCATCCAGTATTAGTCCCTTCATTTCTAAAAGTATTTAGAAGTTTAGAGATTTTATGATAAATTTAGAGAAATGGCACAAAACTCCACCAATCCATTACTATGCACTTGCAAGACCTGTACAGAATCCTGTTAAAGCAAAATCCATTACAGCCTTCTATCACTAGAATTATAGCAGTAAAGTCCAGCTGTCGTCCACTAGCTGCTCACTGCCAGCCAAACACAGCCAGCTGCAGAAAGCTACTGAGACAGAGTGAACTACCCAGGTACAGAAAAACAGTGCTTACTAATGAGAAACACTTAGAACTGCACAGGTCTGTTTCTTGCTGCTGGAGAAGAGGCTGACTTGCAGTGTCCTTTTATCCCAGCATGTTTCAAAGCAATCTCCAAGTGTCTAGTAAGGGTGAGGGGAGACCCAAGCCATCAGATCGCAAAATCCTGTGGGACAAAAGGTGGTTTTGAAGGAACCTGGTGATAGCTGGAGCAATACAATGGAATGGATATTGGGATGCTGTTGCATATGTACAAGGCAGTAAAAGAAGCTGCTACATGAAGTTCTCCAAACCGGGAAATGAAATTCAGGAGCATGGCTACATCGCTCATGCCAATTGACATGTCACATTCTTCAACCCAATCACATTCAGAAGTGGTTTTTCTGTCTTTTCCCCAAGCAGATGGCCTCTGCTTTAAATTAGTTTAAACAGGAGTCAGTGAGATGAGCCAAGTGTACTAAATAAGGCTGATGCAACTCTGGTGCTTCTGAGCACTACAGTAAAACCTGAAACCTTCAGGAAGACAAAGTCTGCAAGGAACAGTAGCATTTATTAGGTATCTGTTGAAATTGAAAGCTAGAAGAAAAACTTCATTTATTTATTTATCAATAAATAAATATAATTAGCCCTAAATATCATTAGTCCTTGTGGAAAATCTACTCCTGAAGAAAGAGTCAAGCATCGAACCTGTTGAATTTTACATGAACAGCACCCTTCGCTGTAGAGAGGAAATCCCACACAACTCCAGCCTACTCTCCCCCATGTCTTCCAGGACCCATACCAACTGACTTTCTGGTTTCCTTCTCTAAGTAGTTACAATTACGATAATATTCAGGGATATTTGCTCTCCCAAAGAGCAGATGAAAAATTACTACAAACAAATAATTTGAACATCTGCCAAATTAGGCTAAGAGAGAGATAATCATGTATTTCACAATTAATCATTTTAAATGGCAAGTGCAAGTTTGTTTTTTCTTTCTTGACTGAAAAAAAGAAAACTACCTCCTATTCCCAATGCAACAGATGTTAGAAAGTCAAGACAAAAATCTCCTCTGTCTTCTGCTCACTTAAAACAGTTGGCTTGTTCCATTCTAGATAGTCCCATCTTTAGCACAGGCTCCCACACATGGGCTGTACAGCACATCAAGATGTTCATAAGGTATATAAAGACTGAAGATGTCTTCTGCTATTTCTGAAGTGACAGGAGCCCACAAGTGACCAAAACACTGCTGCTTTCCTCTTAGAGGAGCCAATCATTCCCTTCAGTCTCTGGGTGCTACAGGAAGCAGCACTGTGCCTAGGAACAGGCATGGTCCCCTCTGCGTCACAAGTGACCTTGTGCCTGGCACGGTGTTCTCCATGGGCTGTGCTCTCTCTCAGGCATAAAGAGAGGCATAAAGCCTTGAGCTCAGAGGAAGTTACTCTTTGTTTTTCAGGGACACATGCTATTCAGTGAATGGCAGTACCTTGCAACATTACCATTATCTTACAAAGAAATCTGGTATAAGCTCACATCCCCTACATTTTCTGCAGAGTTAACAGAAGTTTCACATGTCAGCAAGGCCAGCTGGTCTCTCACTGCCTCACTACAGATGACAGAATCATTGAACTTAAGAAATTAAATTGACAAGAGGCTAAAAAGTATTCAGATTCCAATTTCAGGAGATGTGAAATACCTCAGCTGAAAAGGTTCCCTCTTCCTTGCTATGCTGGGTCTGCAGCAAAGCCACACAGCTGTCTTAAAATGCTCAACCTAACAGCTTCAAGCAGGAAACAATGTAACACACATATAATGCTCCTTTCTGCTCTTATGGACTGAGTTTTCTGGGATAGGTGTGAGTTTTTTAAAGGGAAAATAAAAGCTCTAGAAAGCAGATGCTCACCAAGAAGCATCTTTTCTGCCAAAAAGACAACACTGCTGGAAAAACTGCATCCTACGGCACTTAGCTGGGGCAAAGGCACAGCATAAATGCAGTGCAAAGTTACTACCATCAATGCCAGAACACCTGGTCTCCCCCCAAGATTACCTCCCCAAACGCTGATTCTGTCCAGACTTTCCAGACTGGTAAAACCACTTCAGTCTCTGATCTTGTCCTATATGCAGGTTATGAATTAGAAGACTTGTCTAATTAAAGATCACCAGTGGAATTAGAAGGTTGATTATTTTTAACAATTGTCTGATTGAGCTGGAG
Source organism: Muscicapa striata striata (assembly GCA_030060385.1). Taxonomy (NCBI): domain Eukaryota; kingdom Metazoa; phylum Chordata; class Aves; order Passeriformes; family Muscicapidae; genus Muscicapa; species Muscicapa striata. The sequence goes on along the minus strand of JAREIS010000273.1, from coordinate 139,501 downwards.
CAGCACTCTTGCAAATTAGTTACTGCTTAAGACTACATTTTACAAACTAATTTCCAATACAACATTTACTATCTCTTCAAAAGCTATCATCTATCAGCAAAGACAAAGCAGCTATCGTACACCCAAGAACATACTTCTTAACATCTTCAAGTTTTTCATCCAAAGCCTAGAAAGAATGGTGAGGGGAGATGAAGAAATCTGGAAAGGTACAGCCTTCTTCATACATCAGTGGTGAAGGCATTTACAAGCTTGAGTAACCCATCCTTCTGCAAGCTGTCACACTGGAGTGGCATCTTTTCTAGAAGGGGTTGTAGAAGGCCCAGAGACAGCATAACACTGCTTTACTGTTCATCAAGTTAAAGCATGACTTAGCCTGTTAGTGATTTTCTTCTTTTTTGACACATTACAATGAAGGAAGATAAAATTCCACAGAAGAAAGGCTTGGTTCAGAAACTTGCCAACTGTCCTTGATTCAGAGGGGTTGCTGGACACAGAGAATAAACAGCGTCTGTGTTACAGTGTGTCCATGTTACTGGCTTCGGTGGGATGCACTGTGTACAGACAAGTTGCTTTCCACTCACATCCCCTGCTGACAAGAAATACCTACAGACTTTTCATCATCTTATTAAATTCCCAATTCCTGGCTCAGATGTCTCTCATATGCATTAGTTAGATTACATCAACCACAAAGACCTGCCCATGAGCCACACAGGATATAGCTAAAAGGCAATCACCCAGAGATTGGATCATCACCTCCTGAGTTTCTCTTCCCTTATTCATAGAAGCAGCAATGCAAACTGTTTGACAAGAGGTAAGTGTACGCTTTGTAGTGCCATGTGGAAAGGCAGATAACACCAGAGCATCAGGATGCAACTGAAAAACATCCCTTCTTTGAGCAGAGCATCTACCCTGAAGCAGAACCATCCCTGCAGCCTCCTCCCACAACCCCTGCACGAGACATAGACAGTAAAGAGACAGGCTAAGCCAAACCCATGCAGGTCTTACAGAGCAGAGAGCCTTCATACAGCAGCTAATGAGGAGTTGAAAAGGCAGCTGACAAACAGCCAACCAGCACGATGCCTGCAGGGCATCACAGCCCTACCAAGTCTCTGCAAAGCACCTGTAGTTCTGCAGAGTGAGAACATGCCAACTAAAAAACTTCCCAGCAGGCAATCAAAGATGGATGAGACAGACTGAACACGTGTCCAAGCTTACAAGTAGAGTTCAAGTAGACAGAGAAAGCAACCAACCATAACAAATATCTAACAAGACAATGAAAGATCGCAGCCAAGGATAAAATGCATGATATATCTAATTCCCTCTCTATAAAAGGAACTGATCCTGAGTTCTTTGCTCTCGGGCTACAGGACCACATGATGCTATGCTTGCCAGGGTATCACTAACAAAGGAAAGCGAGAGTGAGAAATCGTATCTTGAATCACATGCTCAACAGCAACTAAGCTGGGATCCTTGCCTTGTGTTTGGAGAAGTTGATATCAACACCACTAGTAAATAAAAGCCTAGGTCGGGGGCAAATACAAGTGCTTCAGGGTCCCCAGGACACCCAACACTGACCATGGGAGATCCTGGGAAGAAAAACACCACCAAAAGACTGCAAAGCATATGTCAGATTTACCCTGCTGCACTTGGCATGTAGCTATATAGAGGAGATGCTTCCACACTCCACTAGCAGCCATCTCAAATGCAGCCTTACTGAGCATGGGTAAAATGCAAGGAGCACTTAGGCAGACTTAGTACAAGGCACAGGGCTCTGGCAGGGCCATCTCCTGCTGCTTCAAAGTTGCATTTCTAATATATCACTTGCACACTGCCTCACTAGAAACAAAGCTGCACATTTCATTCAAGAAAGTAATCAGATGGATTAGGAAAGGTCAAAGAATAATTTTGAATTTCTTGCCATTTGGAAAACACAACAGTGTTGCGGGTTCTCCATGATTTGCCTGGAAAACATCACAGTGCAATTTTTCAACACTTCCAGGATGGCACATAAAAAGAAATACATCTCTAAAAGGAATTCATCTCTTAGGAACTGCAGAGCTCTGCAGGTGTAATAGAGCAGGACTTTTTCACACCCTGCCAATGCATGTAGCAGCTCACACAGAACAATACGGAGACCTTTCAAGCCTTGCAATTTTGCAATGATTGGTGAGAATTTCTGCAACATCAGAAATACTCAACTTGAGTGGTCTCAGTCAGTGTTATCCTCCCCTGTCAGGTCTGCCCCAAGATGAAAAATACAAAATAGCTGAACATCACTGTCAAAATAATCACAGAAACAGCACACATGCCTAGCACAAAGGAAGTGCTACAACATATAGTTTTCATGCCCCAAAATAAGAAGATATTTCAAGGCTTCAATAGGAAAACACTGCATAAGAATACCAATGTGTTTTGAAGGCTGAAATCTAATCTTGTTTTTATTGGCTTCTGCTTTATTATGCCAAGAGCAAAGTTAAAACTTTCTTTTATATTTTAATCAAACCTGCTACTGTTTTTTGCTAATTCCCAGGATCAAGCCAGCCTGACAAAAATAATGTAATTTTACAAGGGTATCTCTCCTCCCTCCACCCCCTTATGTTATCAAACATTAATTTTGTGAAGAGTCTGCTGCATCATACCTGCTCTAATTTAGTAACAATAGTTTTAATTTCTCCTAAGCCTTCAGAAGGCCTTGCAGTGGAAGAAGGGCATTCCAGAGCAGAAGGATTTGTACAGTCGGAGATCCTGCATTTGGTATCCTGTGGTTATAGGTTTCAAAGGGGCCACTCACCCATGTGGCCTATCTTATGTTTAAAACGTACCATGGGCTTTGGCACAGGGTGAGGCTGTAGCTCCTAGTTGTGACATTGCAATTTATATTCTGTTCTTTCTGCAATATCTAAAGTTCCAGCAATTATGTGACATTTAGCCAACAGGTTCAAAAGTTACTGGCAGTGTGATTGCATAAGCCCACTTCCCTTAGAGAACAGGTTAAATTAAAAAAAAAAAAAAAAAAAAAAAAAAAATCCGAGAACCTTACAAATACCATGATACAGATAACAACTGAGTAGGAAACTAAGGTGTGCATAGGTAAAATAACTAAAACTGGAAAACAGGCCAGAAGCAGGAGAAAAGACTCAGATTTCCTGTCTCTCACAAAAAAACCCTTTAGCTGCAGGCAAACTTCCTCTTCTTTTTAAAGCTAAGCAGATTTTTTTCCTCTCATTGAAACAAGACAGCATTTAGTTCAGTATGCATTTATCATGTTTCGTGGAAAAAATCTTTTCCTCTAGAGATCACTTGCAATGTCAAAGAGGAGCAAACCTTCAGCCCACCAGCTTTTGTGGATTATATGCATGCACATACATACCCACAAATACAGACATATTTTATAGAAGCAGCTTCATTGTAGATCAATGGTCACAGATTATGCTAGAGAGAAAACACTGACAACAATTGTCCTTCCTAGTCCTGGCCCTTCCAGTTCAGATTTGGCAGGCAAGCTCAAGATGATTATCCTAAAAGCTCTAACAATAATCGCAGTTAAAAGGACATTTTGGATGCAGAACTGCAAGGGGAACTAATGTCATATACTAGAAAGGGATGAAAAAAATCAAAGCCTACTGTCAACTTCAGAAAGAACCCATGTGTGTTTTCCTCTGTAATCACCTATGGTAAACTATTACTTCATGTTCTTCACATTCCTTCAGTATGCCAGACTTCCCCAGGCTTATGTATGATGAACCAAAAAGCCACTGCCAACTTTCACTTTCCATCTATTGTAGCAGAGTTCATCATGCTATTAAATCCAAGTCCCTTAAGAATGGTTTGCTGAAGGAGGCCATGGAAAACATGCTAGAAGGAGACAAAACTGCCCTTAGATAGGGCAAGCAGAGTCATTTGCAAGAATTTCTTGCTGTAATGTGGTCCATGTTATGAAACCATGGCAGAGCATTGCATCACTTCCTTCTCTAATCCATCAATCTTCCCATGTTGAAATGCACATATTAAAAAAATACATACACAAATATACCACATTTTTCCATTAGCCTTTCTCTTCTGACTGATGCATCCGTAGTTACAAGAGATTATAACAAGGATTGGCATACTAGTGAATCACCCTCAATAGCACACTGTGCTTTTACAACTAGAAATAGAGGGATCAGAGAGATTAATCCTCTGTTCTGGATGAGACAAGGAGCCAGTGACAGGAAAAGCAAATATAAATAGGCAGAGAAGGCTTTGTCTTGCCACAGCTCCCATTGGTTTTGAAGGAGTGTCTCCAACAAAGAAATGCTTTAGGAGACCTTTATGGATGACATTAGACAATGACATCTCTTTTCTAAATCCTGCAGTAATTTGCAGATGAGGGGTTCCCACTAATAATCCTGTAACATCACCTTCCCTCTCCCAGGAAGGTAAAGGCCGGGTCCACTGCCAAGAGAAGTGCTTACAAGTAGAAGATCTGACTGAATACTTCCTCAATATTTAACTGGTGCTATAGGGCAGGTTGTTCAGAGTCAATTTGTTGCTCCCTTCAGTTAATGGTACTCAAATGGTCCCCTAGAGGCAAAATTCACCCAAACCCCATGACCAGAAGCCAATTTCTAGTTCCACTCCTAGGAATCATGGCAATGTGTGGACCCCTACATGTGTAGTGTGCCCATGGAAATTCTTGTGTAATGAGAAAGCAGAACTTCAAACTCAACTCTAGCAACAAGAACAGAAGCACAACTCCCTTCGTCAAGCTGCACAATGGCACAGAGTTATTAGCAGTAAGTAAGTCTGAGTGACAAATTATTCTGGTCATTAGAATCAGCAGATCAGACCCAGGGGAAGCCTAGCTACTTATTCAGAAGCATTGGGGTTTTTTTTCCCTACAGATACTCTTCCTTGCAAGCTCAGTACACACACTTAAAGAGGAACCAAAAAGCTTTTTTAAAAATAAAGCACATTTGAGAGGAAGAGAGGCAAAAAGGATTAGTATAATTTTTTAAAAATTAGCAACTTTTTGTGTAAACTTGAATCCTATTACTTTTTCTTCTTTTTTTGGTTTGCCACCTTCTATCTTTCTTTCCTTCCCCTATTATCCAACTGAGCCTTTGATTCAACGAGAGAAGTTTCTCATCCTATGTCAAGGACATGACATAAGTCAAGCTACCAGCTCAGGAGAGAACAGCTGACAACACTTTTATTCCTTGTAATGAACCTCTTATCCTGCATGGTGCATAAACACATGATCTTACTGAAGCCATGACCAAACTGGGAGACAAACTCAGCCTTAGCTGAGGTAGCAGTGACCTGTTAAATGAAGTTCTTAAGTCCAATGCCTGTTTTCCCACGGAGAAACTCTGGTGCTGCTGTTTATCTGCAGCCTCACCTGCAAAACGGACTGGTAACATGTACTCTGTCCTGATGCCCTTTGAAGGACACAAACTCTGAAGGGGAGATATTGAGGCATACCCAACTGATTCGTATGGTTTACCTACACTCAAAATAATATTTACAGTAATACAATACAATAATATTTACATTCCATATAAATTTTGGTTACATATTTTGCAAGGTTTACAGCTGGGATCCTTAAATGAGTCTCCAGGGATAAGGAGCTCATCTACTACCTTTATTTCATATAACTATGGAAAGTCTCAGCCACACTTTCTAGAACCTCTTACTATTTTCCACCCATGACATACATATATATATATATATATATATATATATATATATATATATTGCACATAGGTAACACACGTGCATTTCACCTAAAATTTCCAACACTGTTTTCAGCTGAGTCCAACCAACCACAACATTTTGCCGGGTCAAATTCAAGATTTGCTACTAAGCCCCCCCCACCTGCCTGCAGGTACCAAATGTGAGCTGGGGTGGCACTCGCTTTAAAAGACACAGAAGTTTAACATTCATTTACAAACACCTTTGACCTAGATTATCCCAAAGGTGATAACCAGTGGGGCATATAATAAAGGCCAACTTTCCTTCTCAGTCCTTGGGGAAAAGAAACTGCAACCACTAGAAACTGCTGATGGTTGAGATCTCTTGCTGTTGGTGAACTGTCTGACTGTCTGGTGATGAGTTAGATTTAAGAGTAACAAAGCTCTTAAAGCATACCTTTAATTGCAAAAAGACCAGGCTTCCAAGGGCTCTTGTCCATTTACCTGCCCCAGAATCAAAAAACACTATGTAATCCATTATTTGGTTTTTTAATGCCTCACATGAATGTGGATACCTTGATAAAATCCCACAAAAACATTGTGGGAAGCAGTGGAAAATAATCTGGTTTAGAAATTATGAGCTCTTTTGAGAAGTTTTCAGCAAAATCCAAACAGAACTAGTAAAACTGACCCTACCTCAGTGAAGAGCATAACAATGTGGAGCTGTGAAAATTCACAGTGAACAAAGCCCACCCTGTAAGTGTAATGCCAGCTCTGCTATGCTACATCAAGCTGCCATCAGATCTCTGCAGTCAATCCACAAGTCAGCAAAACAGAAGTCCCAGCAAACCCTGCATGAGTTCTGTCTCACTATGGAAATTAGTGCAGTGAATTAGATGTGCGATTTACATGGGTCACACAGTCCCTGCAGCAGGCCAGCAGTAGATGCTCCCAAGAAAGAACTGGAATGAGCAGTAAATGGATAACTCATTCTCCAGGAAGTTTTCCCCTCTAATACCTTATGCCCGGGAAGGGAAGTTTTTCCAGACTTCAAGTTTTTCATTCCTTATAGCCTTCTACAGCTTTGCTATTCACTATTTGTCTGCCACACACAGACACAGTCCAAGCACAACACTGTTCAGGGTTCCTGCAAGTTCCTTCTTTCAATGCCTGTTAATTTTTTATGGTCCATCTACAGGCTCTTAAAGAATACTAGTTAAACAGTTCTACAGGATCAAGAGTTCCTTATATTTTTGGGGGAGGGTGGAAGGGCAGAACAAGAACAAAGCAAAATAAAAAACAATCAGAAAAACAAAGAAGAGACCTCATTCCTGTTTTCATTTTTTTCCTGGCAGATAGCCATGCACACTGTATTATTCACATATTCACAGCCCCATTAGGGCTGACTGAGGTACATGGCAGAAAAGACCCATTGCAGGAAACTGCTTTTTCTTATGCAGCAGGATCAATTCAGGGCTTGTAACAACCACGTTCAACTCCTTCCTTGAACAGCATTATTACTGGAAGCTGTCACATTCCTGCAGTACTCCGCCTTCCCCACTAACGTCAGTGTTTGGAAGAACAGTAAGGAAATCATTGTCAGACTTTGGTACATTGCCTAAACTACCTGTGACAGTCTCAGCAGCTGAGAAGTCCTTTCACCCTTGAACACAGGAGAGTTGCTTGTCCAAAATGTTGGATCTAAAATAACATAAGTTTAAATTTAAAAAAACCCAAACAAACTCATCCTGAAAATACCGAATGTTTGTCCAGCATGCTGAATTAATGTATCCTCATAACAGTTAAGACTGTGCAAAAGCAGCCTGGGAACAGGTGCATTTTCTAGTACTGGACGTCACCTGACTATCTCCAACAATTCTAGCCCCATATCCATATGCTGAGGCATGGAAAGCATGCAGCTTATGTGAGACCTCAAAACAGAAAATCGCTGCTTTTTAACTAGTTTATCTCTATAAGCAGAACTGCTGGCTAGGGCTAGCTGAAAGCCAAGTTAAGAAAAAATAAAAGAACAACAAAAACCCCAACACCATCACAACAAATATTCAGTGAATTGTTAATTTCTTAAGTTTACATTAGACCTAATGTAAATCATGATCACACGAAGTTCCCAGTAAAAGGGCAGTTGTTCAGACTTCAGCAGTCCTACCATTTTCAGTAACTGCAGCAGAATCAAGCCTCACTTTCTCCGAGCAGCTACAAGGCTGCTCCGAGGAGAGTCTGGCACCAAACAGTTTGGGCTGCAGCTGAGAAGCTGCTAACACCCCCAGCAGGTATTATTGAGGGTGCTAGGGCATACCCTTGAGACAGGAACATTGATGTTTCCAGCAATCCTGGTCCTCAGGCAGGCTTAGCAGAACTCTGCATCAGCAGTAACTGATCAATGTTGACAGATTTCAAACAAAGTATCTTAGGTCCAATAAATAAAGTTTTTCAAAGAAAATTTTTCTCTTAAAATGTTTGACTAGGACTATTGCTAGATCAATCTCAGCCTCATCTGACACTACTCCAAACCAATTTTAGAAGCACAAATTCATAAAGATTACTCCTGCTTCACTGAAGCGTTACTGTCAGACCGGCTCTCTCCCACCCCCATCTTCCTTCCAGTATCTCTTCCCACCTCCGCTCAAGCTCTAGCCAGATAGTCCCTTCTACGTTTATGCTGCTGGGTTATTTCACAGATTTGCGACGCTCGGAAATAGACCAGTCCTGTGCCAACTGCAGAGCTGAGCCGCGTGCCCTCTTCACTGCAGTTTGAGACAACTGATCTGGCATTGGCACATTGCAATTCTCGCTTTACTTGCACTTTCAGCGTACGAGGAGAAGTTAAAGTGTTACAGTTTGGAACAACTCGAGCATTACTCTGCCTGCCAACTAGCTCCAGGAAGCATGAAGGAATTCTGACTATTTCGTAGTCCGCCGTGAAACTTCACGATTCCTTACGAACACGTTGTGACCAGCACACCTTGTGCACTCTTTTCCCCGGCGTATCTCTGTTCCACGTTGCTCACGGAACGCGAATTCGCGTCCTCCTCCTAACGGGACACCTGGTGCAAACACGGCCCCTTTCCCACAGCTGATCCGCTCCCGGTTTCCCTGCAGCAACACTAATGCTCCCAGCGCCAGCAGCAGCAGCTGAGGCTGTGCAGACAAAGGCGGCGGAGGTGGGAAAGCCTCTTACCAGGGAATTAGGTGCCGCTTCCCCAGCTCCGGCGGAGGAGCAGCCCCGCACGGAGCGCCCGCCCCCGCGGCCAGGGTGCCCCGCTACCCCTGCCCGGCCGGGCGGCGCTGCACGACGCCCGAGGAGCCGAGCCGGGCCGGGCCGCGCCGCCGGCTGCTCGCCCCGAAGCGCCTCACCTGCCGGACCCGGCAGGGCGAGCTACTGCCGGCCGGGCCGGGCCGGGCGGCGGCCGCGGGGCAGCGAGCCCGGGGCAGGCGGTCCCCGCACCGGCCCGCCCCGGGCCCGGCCTCGGGGCCCGGCCTCGCGGCGCCCGAGCAGCGCCGGACCCGGCTCGGCCCCCGCGGAGGAAGCGGCGGTTGCCCGCGGCCAGGGCGGCGGCCGAGCCTACCTCGGTGGTGCCCCGCACAGGGCCCGGGCCGGCGGCTCCTCCTCCGGCTGCGGCGGCTGCTGCTGCCCATGCCCGGGGCCAGGAGGCGGCGGGCCGTGAGGCTAGGAGGCTCCTGCGAGGCCGGTCCCTCTCTCCCCCAGCTCTCCCCGGCTCCTGTTTACCGCGGCTCCCCGGGCCGGGCTGCCTGTCAGCGCGCCGCCCCGCCCCTGCCCGCCCCCGCCGCCATGGCCCGGAGCAGCACGGGCCGGCGAGGCGAGGCGGCCGCTCCGCAGCGGGACGCGGCTGTCCCGGCGCCCGATCGCCTCCCGCTGGTGCCGCCCCCGCTGGAGCCGCCCCCGCGGGCGCGCTCGGACCCGCGGCGCTGCAGCCCGGAGCGCCGCCCGGCACCTGCGCGGGGGCGGCAGCAGGGCGGGCACCGGGCACTGGGAACCGGGCGGCAGCGGCGGGCACCGGGCGGCAGCAGCAGCGGCAGCGGCAGCGCAGCCAGCGCGGTCCGGCTGTCCTGAGCCCGGCCCTCAGCCCTGCCTCCCGCAGCCGGGGACGCTGCTGCCGCTGTTGCCCGCGCTTCAGTACATAGAATCAAACATCTTAACTTCATAGCGTGCCATTTAACTTTCAAAAAATGTATGTATGCTGAAAGCCTGCAGATAGCTTATAGCCATCGCCGTAGGGTGTTCTGTATTCATCGCACACCTGCGCGTATTGATTTATTAGCAAAAAAATTTGTCAACAAAAAGCTTCGAGTTTGCCCCATACTTATATATATCTGGGTGCCATGCTCTGTTGCTATTTTACACTTTTGTTATGCAAGCAGGATACTTAATCTTTTCTTAGCAAAGATATTTCTCTCCTGAGATATGCTAGAATAGTTGAACTATACAACTGAGGTGAATTTTGCAGGGGCAAAAAGTAAAGTGAGTTTTATGAGAATAAGTCAAGAGAGAGTTTTCTGTGTTAAGACATGATGTCTATCCCCCTTGGGAGTAAGTGAAAAAGAACAGGAAAATAGGCAGCTTCACTGAACAGTTTCTGTCAGTGCAGCACAGACAAGAAAGCAGATATTATTCAGAGAATAAAACAGAGAACAAGGAAACCTCCTGACTTGACAGAAAAATTCATTCACTAAACCAAAGTTGAAATTTTCATCTTCTGAGTCTACATTACAGGGCTTCAGGGAGATTACATTTACCCATCAAGAACAGTGCAAAAAGCATAAAATGAGTAAGGTAACCCCTTTTCATGCAGAAAAATGACATGTTACATCAGGTTTGCAGAGCACAGAGAAGCTGGGCTGAAATGGTGTCATTACATCATGGCGTGAGTACCCTGCACCCCATGTAGTGAAGGTGGGAGAACACCAGTGTATGGTGTGTCTTCCTGAGAAGAGGACAGTGTGTGTAGAACTCCAATTTAGTCCTATGTAGATAGAAATTAACAGACTTAGATTGCATCCCTTTATAAAATAGGATATGGAAACATGCATATGTGATGATAACCATTGTCCTCTTGGTAGGCAGTGTAGGTTTGTAAAGAGAAATAGTACTGCTGTCTTACCTTGAGGCCACTGGCATTCCTCAAGGGAGGCTCTTTTCCTTCCTTCATGCTCTCAATCCATTTCGTTGTGTGGTTTGTCTGGGTTTTCAAAATTATTTTTCGAGTTAGGATTGTATTCCACTTTGCGAACAGCGTAGCTCACCACTCAGTGCTGTGTGCCAGACTAGGAAAAGGGCCTGTAGACACAACTGGAATAGAAATACATATTATACAGAAAAGTAGTCACACAGAGCAGAGGTTTTCCAGGAAAACTAGAATAACTAAGAATTAGGCCTGAAATGAAAGAAGCTGCAATAAACCACTTTGCAGATCTAAGCTTTCCCTGTGTTTTACAATTGTTACTCCATGGTCTCTGTTTCCCCAGAAAGCTTGTCTTGTATTTTAACACATTGTTGTTCTTGGCTTAAAGTCTCACCAACAGCCTCCTGAATACAGGATTGCAGAGCTGAGACTAAAGCCTCAATACTGAAGGGCAAGCACTACTGTGGAACACTCTGAATCCCTCACAGCCCTCAGGAGAAAATGCAAACGTAAGCTGTAGCAAATGTTCTCCCCTCAAACTTGCAGCTAATTTAAAAAATAGAAAAGAATTAATAAACTTAAGCTAAAGGCCATTAATCAAGTGGAAATACTAAATTCTTACATCTAGTGTTGCTGTTTGAAACCAGAACAGTTCCATTTTGCTAATTGAATAGGTCTGGCTCAGAGTTACAGAGAAAACATAGTTTGGGAATGTGTGCCTAGAAATGCACGTCACAGTTAGCTGAAGAACTGATTGAGCTGCAGAGAGAACTGCCCCAATGCCCTGCACACAAGGTCTCGACTGTGAGCACACATGTGGCCTGACTTGCCATCAACAATAAAACACAGTTTTATTGAATTTATTTAAAAAGACAAAACAAAATTACCTCTATACCCAGGAGACTCCAATCCTCACTGGAAGCAGCACAGGTCTAGCCTATAAGTCCATGCTTTTTAGAAATACTTTCAGTCTTTTCAGCATGAAGACCTGGGAAGTGGTGTGGGGCAGAAACCCTGAATAGTAACAACTGTTGTATAACTGTGTCCTTTTTTGGTCCTTAATTATTACAATACATACAGTAGTTATGTGGAAAAGCATAAATCATTTCCCCCAGATAATAAGAAAGGATCTTTTTAGTCGACTGTGTTGGTCTGAGCACCTGCATGTTTCCATAGCAACCCCACAATATGTCAGGGATTACTTTGTAATTCCACTGTGTTTTGGGTATAGGTTTTCTCCAAGCCAGCTCAGTTCCTCTAGTTTCTTCAACCTGCATATCCTGAGCTGTGTGTTCTCCCATCTGTTCACTCTCTTGTATGCACATGACTGACCAAAATAAAGTGATATTCCTTCCAAAGTTCTCTGATGACCTTATGTTTTACTGAAGGTGAGCCGAGAGTTCATTCCGTCCTGCGCTGTTGTTCTGCTGGTTTCTGCCTGTGCTAGGTGAATAAAGCAGATTCTGTAGGAGAAGTGGAGTCATTAGGTAAGGTGAACAGAACGGATGGGAATTCAAGTAGAAAGATAAAAGGAAATACAAATAAAATTTACTTTTTTCCTTACTGATTAAGGAATCAGCTTTTATCAGAAAGGCACCAAATTTCACCTTTAACAAAAACACTGCCAGAGCACCAAGGTGGCAATTTGGAGACATCTTAACAAATGTTTTTTCAAAATGCCTGAAATTCATCAAACTTTCTTCAGTCTCAGGTGTAGGATATAAATCAATACTATAGTAAATACATCTTACTAGGACCTGGCCTTTGAAAATCACTATGACGATTTGAAACCCATCTCTGGGACATGAGCCACTAAAGTCTCGCACAGAAAACAGCAGGAGGAAAGAGCATTCCTGCCTGCAGAGCCAACGGTAACGTTTGTCCCAGTGCAGGTGTAAGAGCCTGGAACGCTGTGGATGCAGCAGACAGCCGCTGTAGCCAGCCCTGCACGCTGCAGGTTTAATCTGGCGTGGTGTGTGACAAACAGGCATATGACAACACACCCCAGCAGACTTCAGCAACTCTTCAGCAGTCGTGTGAGGGTGCCTTTGAAGACTGACAAGATTGGATACAGCTTTGAATCTGTTTTGGAGCAGATAAGCTTTTGAAGAAATAAAGCCTAACTCAGGCCTTAAAAACACTATACTCTGTAGAAGCTTTCCAAGGTATTTTCTCCTTTCTGAGCCTCAAAACTAAAGGTTGGCAAATACAACAAAATGACTTTTTGAGGTGATTTGTCTAGGTAAAACTACCCACCTGGGTATGGGTGAACTGGCTCTAGAGAAATCCAACCCACAAGGTCAAGGTGTCACACTTGATTACAGCACTGCAAGTCATTGTCATTTAGTATCCAAATGAAAAAAGAGCAGAAAGTACATTGGTCCTTTCTTTGTATCCCAGCCAATTTAACGCTTATCCAAGACAGGATATGCACTACTACAAAAAAGTGAAGCTCAGGGACAAGTAATGCTTCTCCAGAGGTCAGGTGGTACTGCAGCTGAGTCTAGGGCTCACCATGTTCTTCCCCTGCTTTGGAAAAGAGAGAAAAAAAATAAAGCTTTCTCTATTCTGATAAAAATTTGGGAAAAGGATCTTGCTAGTTTGCTTCACTTTCACATTTGTTACTCGGACCATTAAGGAATGTATAGAAAGTAATTTATCCCATACCCAAACATGCAGAGGAAGAATGACATTTTCCAAGCCTACCTCTTAGCAGCCAATACGCAGCTTTGGCTCTCCCCACTGCAATCAGATTGCATGTAACTGACGTGCAGATGTGATGAAGGCATGAAAACAGGCAGTCTGGTTCTGTGTAACAAACCGCATACATCATCTTCCTCATAAGCACAGCTATTGTGCTGAACTCAGCCATATGTTCCCCTTACAGAGCTTTCCTACGTTTTTTCCTCATACTCTTAACAAATGCTATTTACATCCTGTCCAGGCTAGATGAAGATTAATATTACTAAGCATTTCTATGGGACCTCCTTGGAAGAATCTGGCCATATTTCACCTGGTATTATTTTAATCACTATTTTAGAGGCTTCCATTTTAACAGTACCTTGAGCAGCTTATAGCTAAATACACAATACAGGAAAATGAGAACCAGAGAACTGCAGATGACAAAGTATAATGCAAAATAAAAGGAGATCTGGAGGACAGCGGGCATAATTAAGACTCTGCAATAGTAAAGACAGTAAATTGCTACCATAAAAAAGATGAGTAAGAGGGATGTGATTCAAAGACAGAACATACTGAATATTCAAGAGGCAGTGTTCTCCCTTTCTCATAACACTAGACCAAATGAATTTCAATTTAAAAATGGTAGGAAATTCAAAACTGCTGTGAAAGAAAATTCTTTTCACATTACACATATAAATAAGTGAAACTATGAATCTATCAAGATTCAAAAATAATTTTAGACCTTTATGGACCTCCAAATTAATATCATACTGTACACTGAGACAGCAAGTTCTTCACAATTCAGACTAGTCATTAGCATAGGAGGTAAAATACAGTGTCTTGGATTTTACCTCCTGAATACTGTTTACTGTTTCTGAATACTTGGTTAGGGAATTTTTGCACCTTCTGCAGTGACTGTTCTTCCTATTCCCAGAGACAGATGTGGGGCTGGATGGATCTCAGGCTAATCCAGTCTATTTTGACAAGTCTTATTTCTCTCCAAAACAAACTACCTATGATCACTGGCAAGACAGGAGATGCTAAGAAATCCTGTCACTCAACTCTCAGACTCAAGACCATGTTTAAAACCAAAGGTATTTCATTATTTGTGTTGTAACTTTGCATCAGCCAATGCAGCTTTTTAGCAAATAAGGCCCATTATGGGCAACGGTTCCAACACGTAAGTACAAAATTCAGGCAAAATAAATCTAAGTCTCTTCACATTAAGTTTATGGATAAAAGGGAGAGAGAAAAGATTATTCACGTTTTAAAAAAATCATACACATTTGCTAAAAAGTCCCTTACACAGACAGAAAGAAGTGAGGGTATTCTGAACCCCCCAATTTTTCCTTTTAGAAAACTTCAGTGTTTTAATTTCCTGCTCATAACACTCTTAATCACATACCATGCAAATAATAGTATTTCTGTGATTAGGTACTGTTTTGAATTTCTGGTGCTGGGCAGAACACCTAATTTCAGCATACTTCACCATCCAGATGTGATTAGAATATAATTCTTATGGAGCTATATATATGCTTCCTATATATATGGTGCATAGTAATCAGTCTTTCTGAAGACTGGATTAAAAAGGATTGAAACAGCCTTAAAATGTGGTTTAGAAATAAATTTCTGCCACGGACTAACTGTAAAGCTTTTTGAATTGCAAGGCTAGGCAAGACAGATAGTAAGGAGTGGTCACTTCAGCAGTTACTGGCATACATTCCTCACACACCACTGAATTTATACTTTCATAGCTTCATCCTGTACCCTTAAGAAAAAAATCAGCAACACT
This sequence comes from Muscicapa striata striata, assembly GCA_030060385.1. Classification (NCBI taxonomy): domain Eukaryota; kingdom Metazoa; phylum Chordata; class Aves; order Passeriformes; family Muscicapidae; genus Muscicapa; species Muscicapa striata. The sequence goes on along the minus strand of JAREIS010000273.1, from coordinate 124,193 downwards.
TGTCATTTTAAAGTTAGAAATTATGGGGACATGCAGTATTTTTACCAGACATACCTGGTGAACATAGCATCCAACATAGCTTGGCTAACCTCTGAAATCCATCCTTGCAGGGTTAGTGGGAAGGAAGAGAGAAGGGCTGTCTAGTCCTCAACACATAAGGACTACCTAATAAATTATACCGTGAAACGCAGCATAGAAACAAACTTTTGAGGTACTCTTCCATTCTGATTTAAAAACCTTTGGAATTAGGAAAATGAATGCACCCTATTGCTGACCTCCTCAGATCTGTTCAGAGTGGGCTGAGTAAGGGTCATAAAGAAATAACCACTTTTTTTTTTTTTTTTTTTTTTTTTTTTTGGGTAAATCTAATTATTGGACAAACCCAAAACATTTTCCCATTCCCAAATGCCTCTGCTGCCCTCTGGTGTTGCTTCTCTGCAGCTTCACACACAAAGCCAATGCAACAGAAATCCAGAAAAAACTGCCACAATATTCCTGTGTAGAAGTTACGCACAAACGAGTGGATTACTCTTCCAGATGTGGTTCTCATGCACATAAATGTTCTCATGTAAGCAACCGTGGCTCACTGCTAATGTGGATATCAGAAAAACTGTCAAATGCATCTCAAGATGAACCTGATTTACATAAAGATTGGAAAAACGTGACCCAACAGAAAAGCTGCAGGTGGAAGCAACTCCTTACAGGCAGAAGCAACGCCAAATCCAGAGTTTACACCCAGAAGATGGTGCCCCATTATGAAAGCTGGAAGTACTTGAAAAGAAAGCGTCTAATCCATTATATGCAAAAAAACCTATAAAAACTTCATTTTATATTTTGTAGTATGAATTAACAATTCTAGCCTTGTCTACAACTGAAGACTGAGCAGAAGGCACCACCTGCAATTACATCCCAGGGGACTGCAAACTGAATAGACAAAAATTGCAAGCAGGCAGATTTTTATCACCATGGGCTTCTACAGATTCCAGAGAAAGGAATTATTTAATTTGAGATCCAAAAACATTCCTGACACTTCTGTGGTGCCTATCAATTTGACACAAGAATCCCGGAGATACAACAAGAGATCAGCCTGGTTTTGCCTCACAGGTCCTCAAGCATAAAAGAAACAAGCAAAAAATATTGGCAGGAAGGTAGAGAAGAGCACACACCAAAGTAACTGTTCAACTTCCAGTATATAAACTCTTTATAATACAATAATATAGTTACATGAACACACAAAAGCTCAACATTTGTCTTCAGGAGATGCATTGCAACACAGTACACTAATACTCAAACCCCAAACCATTTACGTAAGTTTACACAGTAAACAGTAATTAATCCATAACAGAAACTAACATAGGACTTGGTAAAAGCCAATAGCATCTGAATTAATGATTGAAACAGTTAATTTCAAATTAAAGTGCTCTTGCAGTACTCGTTGAAAATTAATGCCTGTAACACTTTTTGAGAACAAAACCAGTGGAGTTCTGAACAAGAAGTATCTGTATTAAGTATAATTAAAATGAGGTATAATAAAAACTATGAAAAGCTATGCACATGGAAATTAGATTATTAGTGCATTGCATATTCTAAGAAAGCATTGTTGTGTACTTCATTATACATATGCAGAAAGGGAGAGTCAAAATTGAGATGTGACTCAGAGACTTCTACCATGTATCTGTTATGCAGTTGTACTAAAATTTGAGTATGGCCATTCCAACATACTGCAAAACATTTCCTGACAATTATACTTCTGCAAAATCAGATTAAGTGATCACAGACCACATTATTGTAATTAATTTCTTACCAAATCCCTACAGTACCTACAAAAAGTGCAATACCTCTGTCTTTAGAATGTTGCTGAGCTGTGTGTAATTGCTGGGAAAACACTTGCGCATTTGTCATGTTCCTTATTCTCTTCCTTCAGCATCAAACACTGTCCCATGCTGGAGATGAAAAAAAACTCCAGGCAGTTCATGGTACACAGCACAGCTCAATAACAACATGTTTGTCAGATCAGGGGAACTTCCTCCAGTAATAACATGCACAGAAGTCACACACACGGAATGACATTTTTATCTTATCAATGACTAGAAGAATGATTGTGAACATTTCCCAAGCTCATCACTCTGAAAACTTCAGGTTTAAGAAGTTTCAAGTGGACTACATGAAATGGATTTCCTCCAAGGATGAGATTCTTCAAGTTACTTCTCCCTCTTTCAGTGATCATATTTCTTCTTTTTTCGTCCACCTTTTGACTGTCATTCTCATAAAGCTGCTACCCTTTGACTGGACTGCAGCATAGATCATTTTAATACCCCAACCAACTAAGTAGCTGAGGACTTTGACAAGACAGGGACCATGACATTTCATTACCTAGATACAGTGTGGGGGGATTTCTTTTGTTTTGGTGGTTTGTCGTAGGTTTTTTATTAATCCCTTTATACTGGAACACTTCATGCAACTCATGCTTATAAAAATATTACACAAGCATTAAGGGAATGAAAGAAGAAAGTATTTCAGTAGATATATTCCTCCAAAAACAGTTTCTGCAGTGGCTGCATAATCACTGGAAGTGTCTCATGCATTTACTGAATTGCCTTTATACTGTATCAGCTGGAGGGGAGAAAGGTTAATACGTGCCATTTGTTAGGCATCTGTTTTGCCTTTGCTAGTACACCTGTAAGACTTCAGGAGTTTTACTATTCCTCCCACCACCTTCAGTATAAACAGGTATGAGCTAGTGCTTGTGAAAAAAAAAAAAAAAAATATATATATATACCGTCCCAACAGAGCCCAACTACTAATTCAGGAACACTGTAAGATCAAAGTAATTTTGTACATTTATGACAGCATAAACAAGAATAAAATTTAATATTTATTAGAATTTCTTCCAGTAACAGCATTCAACATCTTAACAAAGCAAGTTGTGAAGTCTTAAAAAAATCTAGGATTACAAAAAAAGTTAAAATAAGTTGTTTCTTATATTTAATGGCAACAAACAGGGAACCTTCTATTTAAAAACAAGCTTGTCATATAAACAGCATTATTTTAAGAAAATGTGATTAAGATGATATGTAATTTTCAGAATGGACACACAATGTACAAATATCAATCAGAATGAAACTGAGGGGTGGAACGCACTATCCCCTTAAAATCTCAAAACACGCTTTTTAAAGAAAGGGGAGGGAGGAGGACCTTTCTAGTGAAATAACTTAGAAGATACCACACAATGGACAAAACCAAGAGTACAGAAGACATTACGTGACACCCTCATTACAACACCCCCTCAACTCTGGTTATACAGTAAAGTTAGTAAAGTGCATCTTTAAAGACTTGTCTAGTGAAATAGCTTTTCCAAATATAAAACACAACACGTGCAGTAACAGTTAAATCATAGTGTAAGTTTTTAGAAACTAATTTTTAACTTTTCATTCACTCAAGAAGAAAAGTTTTAACTGCAGTAGTGTTCACATTATTCTTCGATGCATCCTCATGTGCTTTTGTTACTTGGCAAACCTTTAAATACGAAGCATGGCAAAAATATGCAGTTTAAGCAAGTGCTTCTCTCAATTCAATACAATTCTTCAACAGCAGAGTGGCCACATGCATCACAACCATGTCAAATTTTGGGAAGCTTGGGTGCACTAATGATGGGATTGGTCTCCTGTAAATACCTCCGTCCCGCACTCTTGTAGTCGTAGGTGCAGGTGTGAGTCTCTGCATAGCGGTGTGTTGCACAGAAGTTGTTTCCACATCTGAAGAATCAAGAATATACAAGTTACAAGCTTTTAGAAGCTTTGAATGCTCTGACATGCTGGGAGCCATTTTGCTTAATCATGTGTTAAATGACAGAGCTGTTTTCATCCTTGACTGATAACATTAACTGGTGGGGTACACAAAACGACATTTTCCACACTCAATGTTTTAGTTTTGACTCAATAGTCTCTTCAGCTGGGAAGCTAAGCAAGATCAGTACTCCATGAACCAGCTAGCAAGGATCAAATACACTTATAAATTTAAGAATGATGAGCTTTTTTTAAACTTACTTTCTTTTTTAAGGACCTCACACAATATTAGTTGGTAGAATTCAGAGGACAAAACCATAACACAGTAATTCCCTCAGGTGAAATCCATATAATGCATTCCAATTCAAACCACAACATCACCCAGACAATCAAAACAGCTGTTTTTAGCACAACTTCTTCCGGGCATAAACTCAGATTAGCCATTTAAGATTAACAAATACAGATTTAGTCAGCTGTTAAGACACCAGACAAACTACAGGGGACATAACTTCCTGTAGGACTTCAAATGGGTTCATCTCTTCAATATCAGTTGCAATTTGGTAAGTTAAGATCAGGATTTTTGCTTCAAACTTGACAGTTCTGCAGCTAAGAGTCTTACCAAAAGAAAAGCATACTTTGGATGTTGTATATGATCTGGAAAAGTGCTTTACCTGGAGACTCATACTGGTGTCCTGTTGCCTGATTATTTGATAGAGATGCTTCTTGACAGTAAAACACTGACACCACTCAAAATCAGAATTCTGTCGAAATGGATTCAGTGTTACCCATCGAACTCACACTATAATCCCCTATTTATTTATCTGTCTAGGTTCATAATAAAGTCTGCTGCTGTTCCTGAGGCTTTGTGTGCCTGGAAGTAAATTTGATTTTCTTTGGTTCTTGGTCCCATAATCAGAACTTTTCTCATATGACTGTATTCTCTATTTGGTTTATGCTGCTTTCTAGTAAAAGGTCCTATGGTTGCTCCTTTTGAAACCAAAACAAATGCTATTCTTGGAGATGAGCCATTTCCCCCTTCATTTTTAACTTTAAGCAAGCTGCTTAGTTACTTTTAGAAGAGCTTGCAGCTATTTGCTCATTAGGAAAAGTGAGCAGTGTTCAAAACTGTTTAAAAATCAGAGACTGAAGAGTCAGTAAAGGAGACAATTCCTCACCCTGAAATTCTCTATACGATTCCTCAGTTGCAGAAGTTCTTTTTCATTTTGCTGTTGTTGGTGTGAACTAAGATCAGCTCCAAATGCAGCCCTCACAGTGCAGCAGTTCCCAACCTAGACCAGCTCATAGGAAACAATACTAAGAAAAAAAAAATCTTGTGGGGAAAAAATACTTTGAAAATTGAGATTAACAGAGAGAGCGGGGCTTTTTTCTGTGGTTTTTGTTGTTATTGGGGTTTTTTTGTTTGTTTGGAGGGTTGCTTTTGTTTGTCTGGGGATTTTTTGTTGGTTTTTTTTTTAGTTTCCCAAGACCACCACCAAGCATCAGGTCTCAGTGTTGTCTAGAAGTACTGATGTGGGGGACCAGCACTCTGGTGTTCTGTGTTTGAGATGCTCTAAATGCTCAAAGGTGATTGAAGTCTTGCAAAAAACAACACACATAAAATCAAAGATTTGTTGAATACAAATTTGTCAAAGTTCACAAACTGTGAAGATGTGCTGCAATAGGGAGAAATCTGAGAGAGACTTCTGAGAAACTCTACCAAACCCAGTTTTTCTTCAAGTTGTTAAAGGTATCATTATTGAGGAGAAACTTTGCAGAATATGTATCTGTAGCAAGTTCTTCTCCCACCAGTGTCATTGTTTTTTGTTATCTTGTTCATTTCCTGGTATCTTCCATTCTGTTACCTTCTATTTCTTGACCTGCCTGGAAGAACATACACCTCAAGAGCACAACAGGGGCAACATTCCTGAGTTCTAATTCCTACAGTTTTGCTGAACTGAGAATTGGAATCTTCTTGAAGGTTGCCTTTTGATTTGCTGCGCTTAAGGAATACCATTCAGCAAAGAAAACTTTTTGGTTAACTCAGCTATCAATTTTAAGTAACAGCTGGTTATATACTCAGCCTACCTGCACTCATAGCTGGTTGCCAATCCAGTTTTCTTGCCACAAAGAAAGCAGTGCTTTGAAATTTTCTTTTTTGCTTGAATTAAGCTATTCACAGGCGGAAGATGGGTTGCTTCACCTGCTTTCAGAAGCAGAAAGACAGCAAAGACATTTTAACTTATTCACCAACTAGTTAAATGTTTTTGAAATGCAGATTTATTTTGCATTTCTTAGGATACTTCAGGGGGGAACCCCAAATAAAAGGAGAGGGGAAAAATAAACCCTGAAAGCCAAAATAGGAAGCACACCTCAAGCTATAAACACCTTTGGAAGAGGCATCACAGTGCTCAGAACTATTATTCTGAACACCCTTAAAAGTTCACACAAGCAAGAAGTTACAGAACAAATAAAGAAACATCTCTTAATGGTCTTCCCAGGTGCAAAATGAGCACACTCAGAGTGTCACTGGGAAAGCACTGTGCACAACTACTTTACAAAGACTCAACTGGGCAATCCATTACCTAGCAACCAATATATTCAGTATACCAGTTTGCAAGTAAGTACTGCAACATTTTAAAATCTTGCTGGTACTCCCTAATTGCAAGAGAATTGCAATTACACACCTCTACTTAGCTATATGGTTACATTAGGCACTTTGCAGATGTTTGTAAAATTTCTATACTTAAAAATTTATTTTTACTTTTTGCCATGTAATTTTGGCTCTTGATTTATTAACTGGAGATCATGTAAAGAAAAGGCTTCTCCTTTCATCTTCTCCCTTCCCTCTACAGAATAAGTTCTTTGTCTACAACTTGCTTAAGCATATTTCCCACATCTGGATCAGTAAACTGAGCAATGCATAGTCTCAAACATTCTTTCAGTGTTTTTACTGCTGTATTGCCAGGATATTCTCAGAAAGTTATCTCCTGAATTCACAAGTATTTTTTGTCCAGCACACCTTTAATCCCAACATTCATTTCTCAGCTGCAATGCAGGATGACTACACTCAATAGTAGCACCAGGCAGTCGCTATACATCACAGTCATCACTACCAACCACTCCCACCCCATTCCTATTTCGCACTGAAATTTCCAGGCAACATATATCCACGCTAACAATTTCATCATCTAAAAATATACAATTTAAGAAGCATCAGTTAGCCCAGTTTGTGAAAGAGGCAGACCTTGAAGACAGCTGCCTCTGTGGACCTATTTGAACAGAAAAAACAATACACCTATCTTCACATTTACATCCCTGCAGCAACTACAGTGAAAAGTGACCTGTCCTTTGGCCAGGTGTACAACAAATCATTACCAGCACATCTCTCTCAAGGGCCTGCATGATATGACCACACTAACTCATATCACCTTTTGGAAAACACGCTTTTGTTTAAGATTCACCAGAGGAGTGTCTTCTTCACAGTCCTATCCAAAGTGTCTCAGGTGTTAGCAGGCTTCTCCATTATGCAGACAAGGCTCTCAGGGTATCACCTCTAGAGCAGCAAAGGACAGACCTAACAGACAATTTACTAACTGACTGCCAAGTCAAAGCTGCACCCACAGCAGTGAAACAAAGGCACAACCCACTCTTCTAGCAGCTTTTGCTCCAACATTACAATTACATAACTTTTTTTCTGTGGCAGCTGCTATTTGAACACCTATTGCGTAGCTCATTTGCTATACCTGGATCTGGAATATATATCTACCTCTTCCTAAGGTCATACAGAAAGAAAAGAAAAATTGCTAACTGCAAATCAAAGATACATAGAAGAAAAATTAAATGGGCTGAAAATCCTTAGCTCACTGTCTTAAGAGCTTTAAAGCATTAATTTAGACAATTCCTTTCCCCCAAGAGAATTAATCTCATAAGCAGTTAATATTTACGCATAACACATCCTTTTTCAATAGATGTCAAACATTAAGTACTCCACAGTTACCAAGGCTAGGGTGGAAAGAATGATGACCAGCACAAAAAACAGTGAAAAATCTGCACTATATCAGTGTTTTGCAGCATCCATGACCTTACTGCTCCCTCCCCCCTTTTTCTGTACTAAAGACAATGCTACTGGATAAATTTGGCTCTGATTTTAGTAGACTCAGAAGTATTCACAGAACTGATAATTTGGAAACTTCAGCACAGAAACTTACATTAAATCTACAGATGATGTGCAGGATTCACTAAGTATTAAAAAAGCTAAGAAAGAGTTGCAGTTATGGTCCACCTAAGATCTGGATGCCATCTGCATGTTTAAGAATTGCTTACAATATTAAAAGATTAACCATGATATAGAAATGTAATACAGGAAGGACTCTAGAAGCCAAATGCCTTGCAAGTATAAATTACTTTTGTCCCCTCTATGTGTGAAATATGAGGAAAGATTAAAGAGTCATCTTTAATTATTATGTAAGTTACTTACCTACTCTTTTCCCTACAGCTGCCATACTTCCATTCATTCCAAGCCCGTGCGCAGACTAAAGAAAAAAAACATTTCCACAAGGAATTTACTAGCAGATAGAAATTAAATGCAAACGTAGGTAGTTTGGTATCAGCTTATTTAATATCAATGTTTATCAATCTATCCACAAAGAGTCCAAGACAACTTCTGCACACAAAGTTACAATTCCGCAATATAAAGCCTTACCCTCAATGGCTATTCAATAAATCTCCCCACACTTCAAAATACACCAAAACAACGAAGTACATTAGAGAGCAGAAGCTTAGCACATATGGTGCCAGTCACTGGGAACACTTCAGAATAAATGACAATTTGTGAGCAGCTGAAGTCAGATGACACTTCTCACACACACACACACACACACACACACACACACACACACACACACACTCTCATAACTCCATCACTAAAGTAACTCACCATTTCAGTTGTGAATGGAACAACCACTTTAATCTTAATGAAAAATTACTTCTAGGACCTGTTTAGATAAACAGGCAGTTTAGATACCATCAGCCATTCAGAAAAGAGTTTAAGACAGTCAGGGATTTAAATATACCTCCCACAGCTCATCTGCCTCTGTTGACAAGACACACACACACACACACACACACACACACATACAGAGCACATTTGTAACATCAGTATCACAAAAACAGGAAAACTTGGATTTCTCTGGATGTGTGCATACTTACTAGAATATATTCAGCAGCTTCATTTGGAGGAGCAGTTTTCCTAAAGCTTTCTTCCTGAAAATGCTGCAGGTTTGTAGGTAGTGCAATACCAGAAGTCCGAAACCTGTCAGTCCCACAGGAACTCTGTAAACTTTCCCTGTTTGTGCTTCGGGCCAGCGAAGCCAGAAATCCTAAGTTACTTACAGAACTCGCAGGTTCTTTGGATGCCTTGCTAGCCACATCTGTGATGTCCCTAGCCTCTGCTTTAGAAATTACATCAGGTCTTTTGCCAAGTGAGTCTACTTTCACACTACAAAATCTAGTGGCCCTAGAAAAAGAGGAGTCTGCTATACTACGTACTTCCAACGATCGAAGCACATTTGGGGAGGCCATAGATCTCAAGTTACCAGCCTCAAAGCATCTGGGCTGTGCTTGTGGTTTCAGAGTACTGTGATGTGCCACTTGTGCTGAATACCGGAGGGGAGACAAAAGCAGATTTTTCTGAGGACTTAATTCACGAGTACTGAGAAGACCAGTCTCCATTGCTGCAGTGCTCAGCACTTTGCCAACAGGTTTTCTATGCTGCTCTACAACCTTAGAATCTTTGTCTCCATCAGTCAATTCAAGCTCTGGGTTCACCTTTCCTATGTCATAGATCTCACTACACTGTTCAGCAGTGCTTGCTTCTGTTAAAAAAGCAAAAGCATCTGGTTCAGGTAGATGTTCTTCCTCTGTTCCATATAGTTCCACGTTTGTTAGATTTGGAAACAAAACAGCATCCTCCTCACCTGCTGAGGTCACATTTTCAGATGCTTTTTCTGAATTTGCAGGCAGGGATGAAACAGGAGTCAGAATACCATTTGTAGGTAGTTTTGCATTTTCTAGTTCAACACGAGATATTTTCGGTGGTAACCTGATGCTATTGACTGGCTGAGACCAAGAGTTGCTCTGCCAAGTGTCATCTTCCTTAAGAAAGTGATTAGCTGTGGATGGCATTGTTGTACCAGCAGTGGCCAAAGTAGCCAATGCTGAAAGTGCATTTTGGGGAGATTCTGACTGATGCAAATTCCCAGGAGGAGGTAGGCACGACTGTCCGATATGGGGGAGCACTCTCAGGAAGCGGTGACGAGCAGCAGCCACCGAGCCACTAGATGGTCGAGGAGTCATGGGAGGCCGAGGCTTCACCTTGACAGTTTTCTTAGGCTATTAAAAAAAAAAAAAAGCCCAAAACCAAAATCAAAAAACACAGATCCAACAACAATTAGTATCTGAATTCCAGTTGCACTCAAAAGACCTGACTGAAAATATGTTCTGAGGAATTCAGACAGTGTAAGGTCCAGATCATTGTTTCTATTCCCTCATATGTTACTAGCCATCAAGACTTCACCCCAACATCTGACTAATAAAATCCAAGATTATAATCAGGAAATGTTTTCAATAAATTGGTGATCAGAGAAACAGAAAAAGGAAGCCAGAAATTCATCAGTTATACAGAGAAGCTTCAGGTCTCAAACATAACAAAAAATGTAAGAAAGTATAATCTCTTCATTTTACATCTAGGTAACCTAGTAACACATGAGCATCAGTTTAATGTTTTATTTTCAAGATTATATTCCCATATTTCACTTTATAGGCTTTTCAGTTACAGTGTCTCTAATGAAATTTCATTTTAAGAGAAACACTGACTTTTACCAGAGCAGTACTGCAAAACAAGGCTACTTAAAGTACTGGATGAAAAAAACCCAAACAAACAAAACCTACCAACCCCCCCACCCAAAAGATCTACCCTTGCAAATAAATCCAGGACTAGTAATGAATTCTTTGAATGAGGGCAGTAGGTCCAAGGAATGCCACTGCCCCTCAGCAGAATATTTACACAATACATTTTACATAAATAACAGCTAAGAAATCATCTACCTGTGATAACTTGAATTCTCAATATGGCAGAGTATCTGATCTACTTTTTAGAACAGTCAGCACAAGGAAAGCCGAAGTCATTTTACGACAGAAAAACTGAAATCACAATTTCACCTTTTTGCTCAGATTCATGTTCTCCATCTTTGCCTTGAGCAGTTTCATTTTATTCATAGTAATTGAATTCTCAATAATCTGTTGGCCAGAAGGTGATGCCTCTGTCTCATCTTCATCATCAGCATATAAATTATAAACTGAACCCCCACTGAAAATAAAAGAAAGTTTGTATTCACCCTCTAATGAAGTAATTGAATTATGTTTTCAATGTAGAGTATTCTCACAACTAAGAAGTCATATCCGTAGTTGATCTGTTGACAAAACATTATGTAAAACTGTATGCAAAGATATTTCAAATCCATTTATACACATAAGCATCCCTTATTAGGGCAAAGTGATGTTGCTGAAATCTGAACATAGCCACGCTTCTGGGAAGTTGTTATATCATATACAGTTGGTTCACACTCACTATATATTTTCCCCACAGAGGGGATATCCAGTTCCACAAATGTCTCCTGAAGATATGGCCAAAGCTGTTAAGTGTGTGACTCAGACAACAAGCTGATCAGTTTTCCAATTAACCAGACACTGGCATGGAAGGAAAAGTCCAAATTTCTATCCATCCTGAGGGGTGTTCTCACCATAAATGGAAATGGAGGGCTCACCCATGTGGATGTGATATTCTATTTCTCCTTTTCAAAATAAAAAAAAAAAAAAAAAAAAAAGAAAAAAAAGAAAAAAAAAGATCAGTTTAGGTTTCCAAAGATTCCAAAGAGTCTCACATTTGGAAAAAAAAATAAATAGATTAGAATTGCTAGTCTCAAGACAAAATATTTAAAGTCAGTAGTCACTGGAAGTTTATAGCACGACATTTCCTTCTTCCATTCTGCATTCTACCAGAACGCAAAACCTCAAGGTTTTAAAAATCAGCATTTAACTTGTTTTTCCTATGAAGCAATGAAGCATTGATCAAGTAACACATTCAACATTTGACAGCAAAATGAAAGAACCATTAGGACTGTCCAATTCATTATAAATTAATGCATTTTCAACGCTATATGCAGTACATTTTAGAATGTTTTAGTTCTTCCATTAGGTTGTCAGCATCTAGAAATCATGACAATCAGGCAATTCCCCTTAATTCCCCTGTGCTCATACAAATATCTTAGTAGATTTACCTCAAGTTTCTACACTCCAAAAGAGATCAAGGAAGGACTAAAAGTTATGTAGAAGTCAGTACCAAAAAGAAAATATCACTAATTAGAGCTGGCATCTTACCTGATTCTTGGAAATATTCAGCTGCTTTTAGAGCCAGCATTTTTTGCACTGACTCTCCAAATCCAGTTCCTAAAACGTAACAAAATTCCAAAGGCAGCACAGCTGGGAGACAGCGTGAAGAGCAAGACAGCACCAAATGCAAACCAAGTGTCAGCAAAATAGACCAGACATTTCTTACCAAAACCTGAGTAATTCCATATGGGGACAGTTAACATGCATATTACATATACATACTTCTGGCAAAAATTCAACGCTAAAAAATAATTCCAAAATTTTATCTTTACAAAGGTTTACATCACCAAGTCAAAAGAATTTGTTGAACATCCCTTCCTGCTAGGTAAGGATAGAAAGCAAAGTGATGTCTCATGTTTGGTTGATTTTTGATTTCTTTTAATGCAAAAATAATTCTTGTATTTTTCTTCCATTTTCTGACAAACCAAAACAAACATCAAAAAAAAAGAAAAGGGAGGGGGGTGATAAGAGGATTGTTTGCTTTAATGTGATTGTAAGATTATAGAAGTTGGACATGGAGTTTTGATGTTAAAGATATTTTCAGTGCATTTTATACTTAGTAAATTGCTAATTTACTTTGTCCATAGGTGTCAACATTCCTGAGCTCTTCCTTGTGAAATGCATGTCTCAAAAACCATTAGCTTGCTGAAACCCTTTCAGCACCAGTGTCTGCCAGTCCTCCATCACAACTTCAACACTCTTCTAGCCCAGAGACAATGATCACTGTATGCATTTATACTTTTGTCAAATTTTAACCAGTAACTCAACCACAGATAAAATAAAATTATCTGGTGAGCTACAAAACAAACCAAATGTCTCATTTCTAAATTTCATTCAATGAATTCTGCTCCAGGTATCAGCAATGTGAAAAGGATGATAGAATTTTGAAGCACTTATTTTAGTCACCAATATACCCACACACATGAACACATCTGTCAGTAGAGAAAGATAGTATTCAGAGTGAAGCACATCTTTACAAAGATCAAACAAAAAGATCTGATTCGCTTCCGTTCTCTCCTCCCTTTGCTACTTTCTCCATTTTCCACAGTCCCACCCAGCCGTGATAACAAACTCAAGAATTAGGATTTCCTTCCCCTCCAAATTACCATCTGCCCTAGTAGAAAAGCTAGTAGGTGAACTCCCATAGAAAGCACAGAAAAACAGAAACAATTCAAGCTGAATGTTTTCAACTCGGGTGGCTTCCAACCTAACTGGCTCACTTGACCAGTGCCAGCACACTTCTCAAGCCCAATGTATTTGACTTTCCTCCATGCTGCTGTGCTTTGAAAGGCTTACCCAGGCACCTTGCAAGAGCCAAGTCAGTGTGGTTATTCCTCCCATTTGCAACGTTTAGCCAACCTCAGTAAAATGACTATTAAATCTCTATATTAGGATTACCCAACGGAAAAGTTGGGTAGATTTTCAGACCACTGTCTACACCAGTTTTAAATGGCAAAAAAAAAAAAAAAAATTCAACACACACACTAAAATTTGAACATGTAGGCAGATACCAGGGAGCCCATTCTACTGAAAAATGACATTTCAAGTTCCTTATGACAACTCCTTGCACTAACTCACTCACAGTAGAGCATCCACAGTCCCAGCTCTGTGAATGGGTTTTGATGTTCACTGGAGACAGAGGTTAAATAGGAGCAAAGTGGTAACAGGCAAGGTGGTAGCAAGAACAAGAATTACACCAGTCTGCTCATCTTTCCAGAAGTGTATCTAGCCCAGTGCAGCAGCCAGGTTCTCACTTCTTAACTAATTATGCTTTTTTAAACCTATTTAAAACAATTCCATATGTGGTTATTTACTGAAAGAGAAGAGCAGCTAAAACATAAAATCACAGATCTAAAGTATTTGTTTATTTTCTCTTCCTTGTATATCAAACACTAGATCTTTCTACTTTGTATAACAATGTGGGAATTCAACTTTGATATTTCTTTCTGTCAGTGGTTTTTAAGTATAGATGTCTTTTAAAATTTTAAGAGTAGTACCATTCTGAATACAAACTGCATATAAATCCAGTACAAAGCTCTTGCTTTCCCTTTGCAAACAGAAACAAGAATAGTCACTAAAAGCAACTTAAGCCTTAGCCTTGGAGAAAACACAGCTAGTACCAGAAAAGGGACTCCCTTCCTCACAGCTGTACAAATACTAAATTCTTGAGAGGATAAAAGTACCTACCCAAAAGCTGCAGTATAAAAATAGAATGCAATAATTTTTAATAGATATCCATTTTGATTATTTTAGGAAAAAGACTACCAAACTGTTTACCACAATTACAATGTAGTAGGTAAAGTGATACACCTCCCTCTGATGAGAACATCACTGGATTCTGACAGCAATTGACACAAGCTTGGTATTCAACAGTAGCTAACCTGAGGCCTAATTACATCCAAAATCTGGCTGTACTGGTAATTACTTCAGTACATTAAAAGAAATAAAAAAGAAATAAAAGAAATAAAAAGAAAAGAAAAAAACAAAACAGAAAAACCTCCCAACCAAAATGCATCCAAAACCAGAAACACAAAAAAACTACTTCTCCCTTCAAATCAAACAACCACCCCCACAACCAACAAACTAAAAAAGCCAACAGGATTGTGCACTGCCAATCTATTTATCTTACTGACTAATCATTTAGTCCATAGGAAAAAAATTATTATGTGAATAGGGAAATGTTTACAAAACTAAACAAATGCCTTAAGCACTTAGAGAAAGTGCTTAACAGAAGTTTTTAATATCTAATAAATATTCATTTGACTCTCCTGAAACATGCTCCTTTTCAGAAAGGGCTGGAAGGTTGAGAATTGCCTGAAGTATGAAGTCAGTTTTATCTCACTATACTAATGCACACAGTGATAAGAGAATCATTAGCACAACCACTGACCATAAAGCACTATTGTGCCATTAGATAGTTACAACAATTTAATAGCCCTAAGGGAATAATTCTTGCAATATGCCAGATGCTCTTTTGATAAAACCAACAAGTGTAGCTTAAAATTACACAGTAACTCACTTCTGAAGAATAAGATAAAGATTAAAACCAACTTTACCTCAAAGATTCAGATAGTGGTGTTAAAGTGCCATCGCCCCTGTCAACCACACGGAAGAAATTCAACCGATCTCCTTCTCGATACACTAAGAAGGTCACTTGTTTGTTGGATGGCCCTTTCTCCCAGATCTTGTCTCTAGCAGGATCCATGTATTCAGCCATTTCCCTGATAGGATCTTTCACAGGAACTAAAAAGATAAAAGAAACAAAATAAAACCCAAATATCATTATTGTTCTTTTGGTTACCTCTGAGAGCTCGGCTCAGTTTGTAACAGGAATTCCCAACCTAGAAGATATGCCAAGTTTATTCCCAAGAGAAAACTATCAAGGGAATTTCTTCATTTTCACTTCTACACATATGATCCACATAACCAAGTTTATTGTCTGACTGTAACAATGCCTGATTCTTATCGACCATATTTTAAAAAATATTTGTATAATGACATTCCAGGATAATTTTTTTCTTCAAGTGAAGAACTGCTGATTTTATGACTTGATGATTCTGTTCATACAAATACACTTAAGAGTAAACAAAGTGCACTTGATATGCTAAGAGAAGATGGGGGAAAAAATCCCCCCATTTTTGTTATATATCTTTCCAATTAATTTGGAACTGAAGTCTGATTGTCTAAAATGCTTACCTAAGAGAAGCTCTTTACAATTATAAGACATTACATGAAAACCACTATCTTTAACTTCCTTAACACCTACCTCTTCTGGTGTTAACAGGTCCACCTCGCATTGCCAGAACCAACTTCAGAGTGCAGCCTTCTGAAATGCTGTAAACAACAATAAATAAATTTTTATAGCATTTTCTGTTGTTTGTAATAATTATTTAGAAGCATTAATTAGAAACCTAATTTTATTCTATACTTACTTATAATCATCCAAACAATAGTCATCCCTCAGTTCCATATTATTCCAAATTAAGTGCTGCTGAGAGACAGGAATACCTAAACAAAAGAAACAAACAAATGACTTAAGGCTTGGCAAGAGGGCTTCTGAGGAGTTTATCTCTTTGAAGAGTGTGGGGCTGATGGACTGAAACTGGATCACGGGAGAAAGAAGAGAAGCAGCAGGAAATGGGCAGGCACTTGAGCTGTCTTCAGCCATAACATCCAGCCTCCAAATAGTTACTAATATCAAAGATTTTCCAAAGGCTTTAGCTCACACACAGTTTAATCTTTTGGCTCAGCAGACAGCATGTAGAAGTGTTCATCTGCTTCACGCTTACTGAATACTTGCTTCTTCAGTCATCAGATAAGGGAGGTTTTTATCCTTTTACCTGAACTTCACTTTATGTCTACTGACAGGAAAAACAGGATAAAACTTCTACTGACAAAACTGCTGAATAATTTAATCACAGACTGGTATTTTGTATTACTCACAGCACAGACATAGTCACATTAAGGTGATTGGTGGCAGCTCTATTAGAGTGGCAAGAAGTTGAAATGTGTTCCTATCTGTGCCTGGTTTGGCACCTCAGAGTTGGCATGTACAGCTTAGTATCAGAGCAGTTAACTAAACTTCATATTACAAATACTTTTGTTTTATTCTGGGTGTTTTTTCAAGCCATCAGAATGTTATTAGTAATATCCAGTAACATTTATTTTCAACTCAAGTTCTGAGATGATTTGGCTATTTTTTATTAAAAGAAAGTAAGCATACGGAATATTTGTTCCTTATATTTCTGTTTTCTATACAAAAAGAATCCAAATTCTACACTATTTTTGCCTGCATAGTCAACTCAGATATAAATGTAATACACATTAAAGATAATAAGCAAGAGTTGGTACAATTTGAGGTCTTCATACATTTTTACTGGAATGCTACTACTTTCTGAATTTTGGATAGAATACAAATGAAGACAGTTACAAAAGGATGAGACATCTCAGATCACAAAAAAAAAAAAAAATCTGCCCTCCAGCATCAAAAGAAAGTTGTTCAATTTGTCTAGTGAAACCCAGGTAATTAAGATCTCACTGTGCATTCATGAGAAATGTTAATTAAAATGTGTATCTATGGAGATCAAATAACTACTTTTTCAAAAAGTTCTGAACACTACTTCTCATACTAAGAAACAAAATCCAGAAATGTATTTTCCTAAAGGTTACATTAAAATAATCTTATCCTGTATTTTTAGTCATTGCATGTTCAGATACTTAAAAGGAAATGCAAGTGGCAGTGCTACACAGTAAGACTTCCCTAAATACATCTGGTAGGAGGGGAACACAAAGATCAGAGTCTACCAGATAGTTTCCAAAAACATCAAAGCTTTTGAAGGCTTGTGAGAATGCTTAGCCAGCTGTAGCAAGGATCAGACAAAGTATTCCCTTGCTAGGTAGAGAAAGGGCACAAAGCTCTCAAGACCCAAAGAAGAAGAGAGGATCAAAGTCCACACACATTAAACAGGCAAGTAGGAGACATCCCATTGCAGAAGGGAGTGCACTTTAGAGGAACTGTCATTGTTTGTCTTTAGGCTTTACAGAAGATGAAAATTTCCTCTTCTCACCACAGCTCATATTCAGATTTTCCCTGTTCTGAACGACCAACACAACTTTACTCCACTTGATTGCATTTAACTGCAATCCATTATCCTCTGAAGTCCACAGGACATTTGTAAGAAGAATATCTTCATATAGCAGACTAACATAATTGCTATTACACTGCCAGCTATTTAATAGCTGGTTATCGGTTATGTTTCCGGTCAGCAGTGTAAGCAAAAGAACAAGCTGGCAATAGCCAGTGAGTCTACATTAAAGTTTTTTGTGTCATTTTGCACTCTTCTGATTACAAACAATCTGATTACTGTCTGCATTTGTTATGGTTTCAGCAGCCTCCAAGGAGCAATTTCCAATTACTTTGATAAACTGAGAGAGTATTTGTTAAAAAGGCTGGCTTGCAGCTGGCAGTACTAGCATGAAACATGGTTTTGCACATTCAACAATGACAATGTATTTTTGATGAAATGAACAGATGAAAAGAGGATACTCTGCTGTAATAGGAAACAGACACATCTTTATTACTTATTCCCTTTTATACTGTTTTCTTAGAATTCTGTATCTATACACTGATGAAAGAGTATGTGCTTTATAGCTTCAGAGGCGGCAAAATATTCATTAGCTGTCCCTTTCCTGGATTATAGTAAGGATTTCTTGAGGAGACATTCACACACAAGATCAGCATGTACAACTGCCAAGAATAATGAGAATTGTGAGATACCCAACCACTAAACCCTCCCCCTAAGCAGCACATGACTCTATCACTGGTCTGCCCCAAAACACTACTAAGAGGTAAGCAGGGCAATAAACTACATCTCAATGCTCAAATGGAAATGAGCTGGCCAGGTGATGCCACAGGAGGACAGAAGAGTCTGCAGACTAGCTATTGAAATGGCTGTAGGTGCACTGACAATGTGACCTGCTAAAATGGGGGAAGGAGAGGAGAGAAGCACCTACCCTGTCCTGTCTCTGAATCAGCACATCATATCCAGCCTTAAGCTTCCCTCCCTAACTCTACTTTTTGGCATGCTAAGTGGGTTCATCACAGAAACTGATTTGGTCAAGTCTGACACAGGAAAAAAAAATTAAAATCCCTGTAGATTTCAGAAAAAGCCCTTATGCTGTGGGTCTAATGTTCCTATGTTTAAAAATGCCACATACATTTCACTGTCAAAATTCAAACTGCACTTATCTTTCATTTAGTGTTGAAACTGATGGAGCCTCTTCATGCAGAGGGGCTGGGCTCACAGTCTTGTTTTCCCCGACAAACTGGCTACATTAGTAAGAGGTGCAAAAGCCCACAACTTACAGTGGTAGGACCGTTTCCCTGATTGCTAAACACCCAGCTTTCACTTGAATGACAGTGAACTACAGCAGTGAAAATGGAATCAGTACTGACCTACTCTTTGTCCAAGGGACTGACTAAAAACAGACTAAAGACAGCAAATCACCAGTAACTGAATGCAGGCCAACAAAATTTCCTGACAAAGGTGACCTTACTTTACAACTTCCAGATGCTGCTCTGGGCAGCCATTCACTCTGAACAGTCCTGCATTCACAGAAATGTTCCCCCAGCTCAGACAAGCTTAAAAAATGCTTCATGAACTTCTCTATCAGCACAGTAAACAGGCAAATCATAAAGCAAATAGAAGATGTAGGGGAAAAGTAGTAAACAGAAAAAAAGCAGGATTGGTTCTGTTAAAAATTCATGAAGCTTGTGCAATCCACTTCCTTCAGTCCTGGCAGAAGCACAGCTATTTTCTCTAATGCAAACAGTAATAAATATTATTATGACATACTCTGAATTCACAGAATATTGAAAGAAATTACAATATCCACATGAAGTCTGTTTGACATTCTTCTAGTTATTTAATGTGAAGCTGCTGTATACAGGCAGCAAAATAATGACAGCAAAAAGACCAAAGAAAAATAACAGCTCACATGAGTTGAACTGAGTACACACATACACAACAAAATTACTGCTGCATCTGTCATTCCCTGTTGAACACAAGGGAACACCTACTGAACATTAAAATCAAGATGTACGCTGAAATCTAGATCTCTTTCCTCCCTTTACAATAGTACAAGAAAAAGAGAACATCTAAATTTTAATCTAGAATGGCTGATGTTTCCACATACACAGATCATAAAATTCAGCTGCAAGTACTCACCCAACAAACCACAACCAAGTTGGTTTTATTTTAAAGTTAACTATGTAAACGAATGCCTGCAAGCTAGCAACAATAATACCACCACCAAATCCCAAAAGCCCACCCACTCCCCTGAGACTCAATCCTATCTTTCCCAATAAACATGCTTGCAGGCATTATCTATGGTTCTTTAACAGATTAATTAATCCCTACTACGAATATGCAACCTGAATGCTATCTGCCTTTAACAGTGTAATAATTGGTGTTTCTGAATGAATGCTAAACTCTGCCTAGCCCAGCAGCTACAAGGATTTGTGCGACACAGAAAACAAAGAGATCTCAGTTTAAAAAAACCCATTACCTCCTCTTTCAATGAAATCCTGATTTTTTA
Organism: Muscicapa striata striata; assembly: GCA_030060385.1. NCBI lineage: Eukaryota > Metazoa > Chordata > Aves > Passeriformes > Muscicapidae > Muscicapa > Muscicapa striata. Next base: position 103,863 of record JAREIS010000273.1, on the reverse strand, counting down.
AGCACTACTCATGTTAAAGCTCAGTCTTTCATGCCACCTTGAAATACAGATACCATGTCCATCAACACCGATTAACAAGTAAAACCAATGGAGTAGGTAGCATCGATAGCACACTGTGTGTGTATTCCAGCTTTTATGCCACCAGTAGAGACAAAGGGAGCTGTTTCTTCCCAGGTGAACTATTTTAAAGGGCTCAGTCAGTGAATCTGAGACTAGGAGCGATTTATCCTGGGACTCCAAAGTCAACACTATAGCAAATCTACTGCTTACTTCACATAGAACATATTTGAGGACAAATGCCTGGATCTGATCCAAACACACATTAGATATGCTATAACTTCAGTTTATGAGTAGAAGACTTGCACTGAAATTTCAGATGCATTCATGAAAGCTTTTATGTCTACTCTTTACTGACTAAAACCAATGAAAACGCATAGCTGGAAACATGCAGCTTTTTCTTAGCAAGGTACCAATGTCTAGTACAGCTGTCTAAACAAAGCTATTCCATATCAGATCACTAGCAGGCATCAAGAATGACAAACAGTATCTGAAATAGACAAAATTCCTAACATGCTATCCATATTATGCTCTTTTTTATTATGGTGAAGACAGTCTACAGCTATTGATTTTCCAGCTGTTGACAAAGATCAATTTTTCTTCTTTCAATTTTATTATTAGCGTCTCACAATTAGAGGCATTGGTAAAATATTTCAACAATTTGTTAACTTCTGACACATATCTAGATTTTTTTCTTGTAACTTTGAGGTCTCAGCTCATTTTTTCAAAATGTCTCTTTTTCTTTGCTTACATACTGTCATCCCAAACATCCAAATGAAGAAAATATGCATAACTAGGGATCTCATGTAGTCTTCCAGCACTGTAGGAGGCATTCTCCAACCAGAAGTGCAGCTTAAATAAGAGACATTCACACCCCACAAAAGCTGACATGATACAATAATAAAAAGGGAAAACCAGCAGCAGAAAGAGGAACAGATGTAAGCTTTCTCCTTCCCATGCTAAATCACAACAAAATTACTTCTGAATTTTTGCTCCATCTGGGTAATTGACTGCTCAAACTTGAGCACTATAATAGCAACTTTGTCACTGAAAAAGTGTTAATTATTATTTTACATGCAACAGCAACCCCAAATGCAATATAAAATAATTTGTCATTGTGCATCTGTTTTGTCCACATGTAACTGGTCAATTTGTTTTCACTCTGCCTCCCACAAATTATTAATCAGAACAGTACAAATATTTTAACTCTGCTATGGAGTATTAAAATATTACAACTGACTTCTTACAATTCAATGAGCACCAGTGAGCTCATCTTCCATGTTTAATGAAATTTACTTATTAATTCTATACAGCAGGCAGCCAAGCCATAATTACCTCACCATCCCAGGAATGACAACATGCAAACAGAATTCCAGATAAGCATTATTATAACCTCATTACGGAGCTGTTCTAATAAGAAATGAGGATACTTTTGTCAGCTATAGGTATAACTGAGTATGATATTCACAATCTCACATTTTGGACTACAAGGAATTCAAATCCTTCCTTCTCACATCTCCCACTGATCTCGTCACGTATCCTTTAAAGCTTGATTGATACTGCCCAGATAGCCTGCTGCCTTCTGTTCTCTACTGCCCACGCTACCTTTTAATTCATTGTTAGCTAGCGTTCTATGCATCTCTTCTACGCCTATATTCAGTTATAGGTAAGAAAACGCCTCTCCTTTTCTTGTTTCACCTCTAGCCGCCAGGAGCATCTTGACAAATTCTCTGACTTGCAACTAATTATGGCCTTGTCCACAGCAAACAAAAGCCCATCCACACAGCTGCACTATTGTACCTGCACGGATGTAAGCACCAGTCATCTGCACGCTGGAGCCTCTGCTGTGTGGATCTTAATAGCAAATAGTCCCCTCTGTTGTTGCAATGCTTGTGTGTTTTAAGACTTGTGCCAGCTGTCTGGGTTTTCTTCCATCCACTAGAGCAGATTTCCATAAGAGGAGGAGAGTATCTTAGATTCCAGTCTACTGCATTATATTACATCTCCCAGAGGACAGGTTCCACACAGACAGAAGGATGAAAAACACGTACAGGTATACTAGGGAAGGAGAGGATCCCTTTTCTTAAAATTAGCAACTCTGCTAGCTACTCTCAGCTTCTACAGCTGTACAGTTCTTTAACCCCTCCAAAGTGAAAAAGAAGACAGAGGATGCAATGCTTAAACTATGGCTATATAAATATTTCAAATCACATTCTTTCATGCAAGGTCATCCTCACCATAGAGGAAAAAGAGGTAAGAAGGGACTAACCTACACCTATTCTTCTTGCATAAGCATCAGGACTGGCCTCATAACTTAATGGAGATTCCCACTTTGCATAATGTGTCAAGCTTATCACTTTAAGACAAAGCATTGCTCAGCTAGAGCAATTGTCTACCAGCAAAAGATCACTCACCTAAACAAAATTCAAATCAGTAACTTAAAGCTGCCTTTGGGATTTGCCTGCACTGCAGTTGCTCTTGTGACTGCAGTATCATAAAAAAACCATAAACTGACTAACCTAATCAGCAACAAACATAGCAGCAAGTTTAAAGTATGCTCAGTTACAATATACACATATTGCAAGGCTCAAATTTATAACCTTGCTAGTTAACAAACAACTTGGGTCAGAGAATCCACAGATTTTTTTATAATTAACCTTAATTGTACACAGAAAAAAAACCCCAACCAACCCACAAGAAGAACAAACATTGCAATTCCAGTGAAGCCTAAGCCATGAACTTATAGAAAATGGAAAGAACAGAAAAACAGCTCAATTTCAATTAAACCTAAGGCATAAACTAAGTACTTAGTTTTTTATACATATTGCTAAACATGACATTAAAGTTTTCTGGTTTGATTTTAGCAATTATGATTTTTAAAACAGGATTAAAGTGATAACGTTTGCACTGAAATAAGAGAGAATAGTACCTTCCAGTCTTTGAATTTTAGCTTTCACAGAAATAACTGTTTCAAAGGGGGAAACTCGCAGTTCAAAGCAGGTTCCTGTTAGCGTTTCAATGAAGAGCTCCATAGTTTCATAGAAAGGAAGTTTGTAGTGAAATGGTCCCATATTATCTTTATTAAAAAAAGGAGGCTCTTTCTTGTTGGCCATTAGAAAGGATTTACAACTTCCTTGTAAGAAGATCTGTCAGGAAACTACATTCCACTTCTAGCCAAGGCAGCTTTGAAGACACGTGTAGTGCATTGCTGTTCATCTTTAGGATTTTTCACCTATAAAGCAAACAAATATGGTTGCTAAGAAATATTAAGTTATTACCTACGTAGGGCAAGATAACCACAAATTATATCACCAGCCTTGTACTTTTAGGGCCCTAATGTCAGTCAGCATTCCAGACGCAACCTACTACCTTTGTTATTTTTGTTTCCACAAGCGACATGACAACCAGACGCCCAATGCCTCCTGACAAGAGCTGAGCCCTCCGCAGTGTCAGAGCTAGAGAAAAACTCCAGAAAGGCGTGAGAACGGGGACGGCTCTGGGCTCAGGAAAGGCAGTTGGAGGCGGCAGCTCAGCCGTGCTCCCGCCCGCGGGCTCAGCGCCGCCCCGGAGCGGGGCCCGGAGCCCGGCAGCCGGCAGCGGAGCGGAGCGGAGCTCCCGCGAACAAAGGACGGCGAGCAGCTGCCCCGTCCCCGCCGCTGCGCCTCGGGGCGGCCTCGCCACCGGGCTGGCCGCGGGCCCCGCCACCACCGCCCCGGCCCCGCTTCCTCCCGGGACACGCGCCTCGCCGGCGGGGCCGGGCCCAGGGCGGTTCGAGCACGGCCCCTCTGCCCCGCCGCCCTCGGCGCTGCCACCGCAGGGTCCTCGCAGATTGCCGGTGTGCGGGAGCGCAGCGCTAGGTCGGGGGGCGGGGGCGGGCCCGCTCCCAGCGCGCGCAGCCGCCCCGCTGTGCCCAGCCCGAACACGAACCTTCCCGGGGCTGGCAGGGGTCGGGCACTGCTCCGGGCCTTCACAGCCTTAACTGGTGCTCCCGTTTCAGCGTGAGAGGGCCAGGACAAGCTCCAAAAGCAGCGGGGCCTTTGGATGATCACAGGCTAGAGAAAACAAGCTAATTACATTAACCACTGTACTTTCCATTTAGGTTTTAAAAGTACGCAAGAGCTACCCTGACTCGCTGTTAGATTTCAGGCCCAGTTAAAACTGGGGCTTTTGAGAAGCATGTAGTGGGTATAGGTTCCTGTACGTCAGAGCGTCTGGATGCTGCAATACTGAGCCTTCAGCTCTGCCCTTCCCAGAATATGCAGCCCTGGTTTATCGAATTTGCAAAAAAAAACCAAAAAAAAAACCCTCAAAAAAAACCCAGAAAACCAAACCTGAAAAGTAAACCAACATAAAAAACCCCCAAATCACCAAAAAACCAACGTAACCCAAAACTAAACCCTCTAGCCAAAACCCAGTTCAGAAAGTCACCACTCAGACCAAGCCCTCCCAGAAGTGAAGTGCCTAATGCTCTATTAAAATAGAGGACCACACATTTTAATGTGTGAAGAGACATGGGGAAAAGCACAAAGACTGTCTGCCATCTTAGAAAGACTAGGTGGGAAGAAAAGTTCTGATCTACATCACAGAAACTTGCACTATGAAGAGCTTTTTCTCTGCTGAGCTTTCACATGAAAGTTTAAGAAACACTAAGGAAGGAGCTTTTTTTTCTCTACTCCAAGAGCTTTTGACCCTCTGCGCTCTTAGCTTGTGAACAGCCCTCTTTGCAATGCTAGTAGAAGTTATTAATGTGAAGAAGAAAGATGCAGAAAACAAACAGAAGAATTAACCATCTTTTTCTTCTTTTCTCCATCATATCTTTGAAGCCCTTCTAAGCACAGAAGAAAGGAGTAAAGAAGCAGTCCAAATCATGTATGAGGCATATGCAGCAGATGTAATGCCTAAAGTTCAAGTGCTTTCACTGCAGATACCCATTTGCAAATAGCCCCCACTCTCTTTTTCAAGCTGCTACTCCCAGCTTACCCCTCACTTAACATAAATCATTGCCAGGCCCACCTATGGTGCAAATCAATGCATCATGTTTCTCCTTTATCCCTTCCAACCTCTCCTTCTGCTTTACTCTCATTAGTGCGAGATGTTTCAGATGGAGTATTTACTGTGCCTGATAAAGGAAATTCAACTTGAGAAACAAGAGACTGAAGCAGATGTCTCAGAATGAGAACTTCAGTGCAAGTGGGGGTTGATCTCAAAGAGGTCCTCTGAGCACATGCTTTAAATTCACAGCAGAACAGTCTTAGGAGTCCGAGATAAAGCAATCACTATCATAAAAGCAGTGAATCTAGTCAGAATTGCAGCATTTGTACAATAATAGAAACATTTGATCCTCCTGCATATATGCATTTGCTCTGCTTGTATGCACACAGGAGAGCAAGCATCTCCCACTGGGTATCAGATATGGTTAATGGCATCTGTTCCCAAAGGGGATCTAGAAAACACAGGACGCAAAGTTAAACCAAATACATGTGAGAGTTAGAGGGATTCCAGAGTAGCAACCTCCTGTATACAGCTTACACTGTTATGGAAGAGAAGGGAAAGCAGCCAGCAAGCCTTGAAGCACAAGAGAGTCTTTGCATAAAGTACATGCATAGGATTGTTAGCCTGGAGATGACCAAGCAGGCTCTGCACAGATGGACTTTGTGAAAACTGTTTGTTTGCAAAACTGGCAGCTCCATGCAGGTGAAAAATCTCATTTAATGGTCTACAACTTGAAAAGAGGACACTGTTAGGTTTCTTTTGTCTTCATGGACCACTCAGTGCTCATTTGTAACACACTCTTCCAGGCAGAGAAGCATTAGCGTCGTTATTTTTATAGCCCACATTAGCTGCCTATATGAAATATCTCAAACTGGTGTTAAGTCCTGCTCTGAGATTTCCTAAATGCTTCATCCTGTAAGAGCAGCTGTACCTGATACTGAACCCAGCCTTACCCTCCCATTAGCTCAGTAGGTGGCAGCTGACCCAGACAAGGCATGGTAGTTTTGGTTGCTTTCAAATCATGATGCTTCTAAGCAAGAAGTAAAGAGGAAAATAAGACATGCAGACAAGATCAAATTTAACAGACTCCATTTACTATTTATCAATTATTTTATCTGTAGATCTGTTCAATAAAACAAACTATACTTTATATAATAGATTACTTCATTGCAGGTATTGCACAGGCTGTATTCATCTCGGCACCATGGAAAACATGATAGCAGGAGGTTACTGTATTTTTTAAAAAATATATAATTTAGCAGAATTAGACAAGCACAAGAGAATACTAACCATTTTAAATGGGTAATCTCATTTAAATATCCATGTCCATCTCATTCCAGCTCTACTGAATTAGAGATTCCAGAGTATTAGTACTGGACAGGGCTAAGGAAGGCTGCTTCTGTGCAACACATCCCCTTGACTACTGGCCTCCAAAGGCATTCAGTGGGTCATCAAATGTACTCAGGATCTTGCTCTCAGATTTTGCTTCTGAGGTTGCTTGGGAAGGTCTGGTTTTAGGAGTAGGTATCTTGACTTGGCTGCTAGAGAAGATATCATCTAAAGAGGGGAACAAAAAAGAGATTTTAATGAGAAGTGACTACTAAACAGAAGCAACATTGTACACAAGAGACTCCATCACACAGCAGTGACTGCCAAGGACATTCTGTGATAAACAAATGCTTTCCTGCTACTTGCAATTCTGGATGCATTTGTAAGGACATACATGAGAGCTGTTAGCTGTTAGCTGTAAGATTTTTTTTTTTTTTCTCTTCTCAGTCGACAGCGTAATACTTGTATTTTATAACATGTTCAGGCTCTCATAAGCATTTGTAAAGTACTAATAAATTAAAGCTCCACAATAAATTCTATCATGCAAGTGCCAGATAGCATCTCTCTTATCTAGAACATTAGTGTCTGAGGAACCTGAAAGATCCAAGACCTGTGAGGTTGTTGCTAAAGAAAATCAGAAGAGGAAAAGATGGTAGTTGCTAGCAACTACTGTGGTGATATTCACTAACCATGAGTCTGATCTACAGCGCAGTAAGAACATAATATAAATACCCTGAGAACAGACCATTGCTAAGATGCAAGGAGGCAGACAGTTATAACCACCATCCTGATGAATATTCAAAAGTCTGTCTACAGTCTTGAATCAAGGTTTCCCACCACCTTCCTCAATACAAGCATATCTTGCTGTGAATAACTAGGACCACAAAGTGGAAAAACATCACACTGCCATTAAGGGAGAGGGTAACAATATGCAGAAATTAAATCGTCCAACACAGATAGCCTGTATCAGCTGCAGAGCTCACAGTCCTGCAGTTCTTGCTGTGGCTAGAACTGTTGTGTTTAGGACTGTGCTCATGATGTGCTCATGTGCTCAAGAGATGAAGCTGCTGCCATACACATGCTGAGGGGTTGCCCTGAGGTTTCCTGAGTGTACACAGCAGTCTATCTTGTACTCTAAACTTAGAAATGTAGGATACTCAGAATATGCAGTTGGAGTATAAAACAAAAAAATTACAAGACTTTGATATGAGGATCACTAGTGATTCACAAGGCCAGTGTAAACAGCACATAACTGGTCTTGAATCTCTATTAAGAAAACATGGGTGTTATATCAAGGTCAATATAGCCACTGAGTCTAGCTGGTCAGGGCATGGTTCTAATAACACCAGGGTTGGGGTTTGATCCCCATATGGGCCAACTCATTGGAATATTCTGTGAATTACTAGTCCAGAATATAAAAACTAGTATTTCAGTCTTCACCACATAGCCTAACCTTGAGCAGAGGCCAAGGTGTGGCCTCTGTGTGTGGTCTATCACAATGTGTTTCCCTATCTCTTCTCACTCCTTCCAATTCAGCATGTGTCTGCTACTGTGCTGATCATAGGGATTACACAGGAATAATCCAGGACCACATTTCAGCACAAGAGCAGTTTAGAAAGGCAGCAAAATAGAGTAATTCCCTACTGGCATCACTCCAAAGCAAAAAGCTATCACATGGATTAGCTTTACAGCAGAGAGGAAGTGCAGTGAGTGCCATAGAGCTGTAAAAAAAAAAAAAAAAAAAAAAAAAAGAAGCTGTAGAGGTATCACTCCCATTTCCTATAAAGAGGCTTAAAGAACAGGACAATTTTACCCAGGGAAAACACAGTATTTGTCAGAGTGCAAGAAAGCTCAGTCACCATTTTGAAGACGGGCAGAGGTGACATCAGCTATAAAGTGATTGAGGACTCTAGTAACTGGAAGGTGTGGTATGACAAAAGAAAACAGTCTGCAGCCTTCACACCCCTCAAACTGCAGCTGAAATTTACTATTTCATTTGCAGCAGAAAAGTTCTCCTAGGACAACAATACACAGCTCTGTAAAAGTTTTAATCAGCCCTTAATATGAAACGTTGGCAACTGCCAGTTCCACAACTCTACTGCCAGTGGAACATCCTCATCTTCAGGCATCTCCCTGCACTCCTGTTGGTATTTTGGAGCTCCATGGGCACTAAGGAGCTGCATGCCCATGGCTGTACCAGAACAGTCACCACTCTACAGGAAGATGAAGTCCATCAGATGCAGGTGCTTTAGGTGCAACAGGCATCAAGATCAGCTGTGATATCAAAAACAAAGCTTTAGCACCAGAGTTGATGTCAAAAGTGGAAGTACAAACAACAGGTTCTGTTGTGGCTGATGTTCAAGTGGCACTCTACAACTGTTTTTTTCAACATTCAGTTCAGATTTTGTGCTGAATATTTTGAAGGGGTAACTGCTTGGCAAATTCTTTCACTTACTACAGACTACATGAAAAAATGTAACTTATTGAAACAAGATTTTAAAAAGAAAATCTAATATGTATTTCAAATACCTTCCTAACAAACCTTTAAGTCTTATTTTTTATATCAATCAAGAAGATTTTGAAATATCAAGATGCTCATTCTCCAGCAAATTTTTAAGCACATTTACAGTCTTCAGCCATCAGGCTAAAGTGCTTAGCAGCAGTCCAAGTAAAATGGCAGTAAGTCAGGTTCAATTTCAGTAAGTTAGAAGGAATAAAGACTTGACAAAGAACCAAAGCTAGAGAAGAAATTTTGTCTTAGAAAAGAAATACATACAATCTCAAAGAAGAGCTGTGAACATGAAGAGCCTGAGAACTGACACAGCTGAGAATCACATTACTTTCAGCATTGCTGCTGATGGAGAAGAAAGAAGCATGCTTTGCACATCATTTCACATTACTACTTGCTGTTTTTTCAGCAAATTATATATAGCAAATCTTTGCTTTCAGGTGCAGTATCTGTAAATTTTCCTGGATATATGAATGTAAACAAAATCTTATCGGCTCCAAGGTAGTTAACACAATAGTGAAAATGGGATGGGCAGAGATGCTAATTTGTTCAGACTTACCTGAAAGTACAATACAAAAAGCTGTGCAAATTGAAATACAGAATCCATCTCAGAGCCATAAACACGTGAGATGAGTCTCTTAGAAAATTGTCTGGAGTAATTCCCTAAAGGAATTATGCTTTTTTCAGAACAATTTTATACTCTTTCCTAAACTACTTAAATGCCATGTTAGTCCTACAAATCTAGAAAGTTCTCATCCAAGGTTAAAATCCAAAGATGACAAGAGATTTCAGAGCAGTTGAAAAATAAAAGAAATCAAAGGACTCTAAAACATCTTGATGAATGCAACTCAGGACAATATTACAAGACTAGTAGCAAGATTTTTACTTCTACATATACTTACCCATATCATCGTCAAATATGGATTTTTGTTCCACCTTTTTCTTGGTCTTCTTTTCTTTTGGTTTTGCAGTTAGATCCGCAAAAATATCAATGTTATCATCAAACAAATTAGTCTCTGGCATTTTCTCTTTCGTTTTGGTCATTGGCTTAATTGCCTCAGTAGCAAATATGTCATCCTTGGAGAAAAACATAGAAAGAGCTCATCAATTCACAACACACTTCAAGAGAATAGTCAAATTATCTGTACACAGCAGCCGAGATGTTTAGAAGACTTGGGTTTCCTGGGCTTATCAGACAAAGGTTGAACTCCATGATCTGAGAGGTCTTTGCCAACCTAACTAGCAAGAAGTTTGAAACCCTTTTCCTCATGGAGGACTTGGCAGAAGTGCCTTAGTGTTGGACTGTAAACAGGTCAAGTACAGAACACAGAGGCTTCTATCAAGTGCCCAGCTCACCAATTTTATTCCTTTTTAAAGTGTTATTTAGCTGCTGGAAATTGAACAGATAGTCAGCAACTAAGAAGCAAATACATTATTGTTCTGAAAAAGGTATATTGTCACAGCACATTCAGTGCATGCCTGCTCTGTGTTAAAGCTCCACCTTTTAAACTGCTGCTAGTTAGGGGCTGAACAACCAAAGAAAGTTTCTATATCCCAGCAGTGGAGCAGGATTAAGAGTTTACTTCACTCCCTTATCCTGCACACCCCATCCTATTCAGCAGCCTCCATTAAGCCTAAATTTGAGGGGTCTGCATATGGCCCTGGGGAACAAAAAAAACCCCAACATGACAGGTTCAGCCATTACCTCAAAGATATCCTGGGAAGTAGGGTCAACTGCTTGGTAGACAGCAGATTTCAACTCCTTTTTTCCAGTTTTCTGAGAGGTAAAGAGAGAATCTTCCTCTTCCTCCAAAAAAGGTATAGGGCTGCTTTTTGTTGAAGATTTTTGTTGTACAGGCTGAAAGAGATCATTGCTGTCCTGATCACTCAGATCAGGCTTTTTCTCCCTGCCCTTTATGGGTTTGTTAGCCATACTGTCTGGCATTCCCTCCTTCAACTTTGATTGTGCAGCTGGTCTGGATGTTGAGCTGCTTGCAAAAAGGTCTTCAGATTCAAACAGATCATCCTCATTTTCTGTGGATTCTGGAGGAAGGAGTTTGTTTGTCCCAGCAGACAAAACACTGCTGTGAGCTGGTAGTGATAAGCTAGAGAAAAAGCCATTTTCCTTGGACTCTGCTTCAGCAGCAAGAGGCTCCTTTATGTTCACTACTGTCTGTTTTGGTAGAGAGACTCGTGACTCTTTAGTAGTGTCCACCTCCTCGCTGGCTTCAGCCTCTTGGGCAGCCAGACGGCGCGCCATTCTGCTAGGGGGTCTGCGCTTCCCTGGAACCCTGATCCTGGTCTGCAAGGAATGGAGGAAAAGCAAAGCAGGATCATACATAAGGAAAAAGCCCCACAGGACATTTAAGCTGAAGTAGTTTGGAGAAAGATTCAGAAATATAATGCAGGATTTCTGATTTGCTGCCCTTAGTCATTCCACAGCGGTGGAACTGGTGCATAAAAACAACAGCACTTGCAAATAGTCACAAGCCACAGGTCAGCAAGCCACTCTAGCCCCTTGGCTTTAGGTAATACCTTAGTCAGCCTGTTATCTTGCTAATCTAGGGGCTTTTACAGTGCAGTTCGAGCCACGACTAATTGCATTTTCCATGCAATTTCATTTTATGCATAGCCTATTGCAGTTAATTGCTGCTTTTAAGGAAGCCCCCTGCAAGTTTCCATTACAGCCTCTCCCCTATCCCACATGTACAGAAGTATTTACATGGGTAGGAAATGGATCACTACAACCTCTTCTTCCCTTTTGTTAATTGCTTCATGCACTCTTCTTTGAAAGGGCAGGTAGAAAGCTGGGCAGGTTGCTTTGTTCCAGTCATTGGAAAAAAGTGCATTTGACTGGATATATTTACACTCAAACTTGAAAGGTTGAAGAAACAATGATATGCCAAAATTACAACATCTAACCTGAGCCACAAAAAGCATTCAGTGTATAGTTACCAACACACTTCTTCTCAGATTACTTCTGTAAAAAAAACATGCATCATCACTACACTAAAGTGAACATTCAAAGTTGATAATATGCAGCTACAGGCACTCTATTCTTTGCAATCCTGTCTGTTTAAAAATTTCACAATAGAGATCTTTGTCTGTTGGAACATGCTGCTATTGGAAACAACTATGCCTACACAGTAATGCACCAGGCTGATGTACAAGCTTCACACCCATTTGTCACTAAAGGGTCATGTCAGCCATTGTGGTGACAGCTGTTGCACCTCGCCAACTCAGTAATGAACAGCCTCATCAGCATTAAAGGAGAAAGAATCAAAGTTAAGATTTTAAGTTATCTTACTCAAACTGCTGCTCTCAGGAAATGCCACAGACTTATAAAATCATAGGCACCTAGATGAAATCTTAACTACATGGCTGACACTTCCATTTTTTAAAGAACCACTAGTCTTTAATTAGAATATGCCTTTTGCAGTCCATAAAGTAGAAAGTATGAGTGAAAAACAAATGAGTCAGGAGGCAAAGATTTGCCACGTCAAAAGCTGAAACACTTCTTTTGTTTTCCTTTGTGTGAAAACAAAAGTTTTCTTTGAAAAAGAATTGAGAGTTACAGTTCAGGACAACATGACATTTTTATTCACAGAGGGGTAAAGGTCAACCTACAGCAGTGATGTGTTCTGGATAGCTTGTCAAAGCAGCTGCCTGCAATCTATTTTATAGTTAGCCTAGCAAGATGTCTTTTTTATTATTTTTTTAGGTTGGTGTCTCCTGGGATAGGACAAGATGCTATACTAACATACCTTCAACCAATAGGGAAAACCAGTATTTGGAAAAGATACACGTGTGCTTTAAAAGGCACCAGGTATATGCATAAGCCCCTTACTGAGCTAAGTATAGGTGCTAAGCTAGACTTTCTCTTCAGTGATCCATGGAAGTGAGAGAGGATTAGATTTTCACACTCCCATTTAGATTCAGATAAGCCACACTGTTAGCAGAACTTGCATACCAAAACAAAGTCCTGCACGAGTACAGGCTGTGTTTTTAATCCCCCTTGATCTTATCCCAAATACCAAGGTTACCTTATTGGCATTGTGCAAGGTGTCTGCTTGCATGGGCTGATCAAAGCTTACACCAAGCTCTTCGTTGCTTCCTGCAGCAGAGAAGGCTTCACTGTTCTGTACCTCCTTGGGCTCATGTAATGGAGTGTCCAGCACTGGTAAGGGGGACTTGACATTGGAGACCTTAGGCATTGCACCAGGTAGTAAGGCTGAAGGGTTAATAGCTAAGCTAGCCTACAAAACAGAGACAACAAAAAACATACACACAAAAAGAGATCACATTACTACTGCTCCAGAGAAGCAGCAAGAACTAGTGTATCTGGGTATTCAAGTTCTACTTCTAAAGTGCCTGGCTTTTCTCAGACCTAAGAACTTCTGTGTCTCCCACAAGCTCTGTCTCACTAAAACTGTGGAATGGTCAACACTATTATTCTGTGTAAGAACTTCAGGAACAGCAGAGTCAAGTTATGCCAAACTAAACACCTACATAGCTCAATATTCTGTCTGAGATTCTGACTTTAAATAGTATTGTGATATAGACAATTACTAGTCGTTTTGTGTCAGAATAGGGACGTAACTATAGTCACCCCTAAGAGTCTCTAAATCTACTTAATAGTGCTAAGAACAATAGCAGTTTGAAGAGGAGCCCACCCTCTGCCACCCCCCCCCCCCCAGTATGAGTAAATAGTGCTGTTTAGAGCCAGGACTGAAACAGAAGGAGGAAATAATATTAAACATGCAATACAGAAAAAGCAATCAAAAATATGCCATCTGAAAAAAAACAATAATGTTGCAAGAACAAGGTAAGGAAGCAATAAGATTTTGGTTCAGGGAAAGCCATCAGCGAGGCAAGGAAGACTTTTTTTTTTTTTTTTTTGAAAGTTAAAGTGCCAATAAAATTAATTACTTGTAGCTTTCCAATCCGAGATGAAGGCTCTTTGGTTTTAATGGGAACAGGACCTGTAGATTTCTGCACAAAATTACATTGGATTAAACAAGTTGACAAGTTGTTTTCAACCAGACCATAGTTTTCATTGTAATACATATACAGAAAGCAATTGCTTACCAATTTCTTCTGAAGATACCTTGTTATCATCACATTCTACCACTAGAGCTATAGTCACTAAGTTTTCAGTTTCAGTTTCCCCATGCCATGGCCCCATCTTCATTATCACATTTCATTCACCCGTTCTTCTACCCAATATTATACTTTGCCATGGTAACTGAACAACATCCATCCTCTCCAGGTAACTGCCACCACTAGTCAAATCAAACCAGGACAGCTATCTTGTCTCTCCTTGCTTATTCTGTCCCCTAAAATCCTCTGAAGCCACATTGCCAATCAATGATCTAACTTTTCTCTTTGTGACTAGCTGTAACAGGGCTACAAGCTTCAATGAAGCCTACACAGCAGCCAAGAGGGCTTCAAAATTGTTCCATTCAGACTTCAAGGAAAATAGGTTCAGAGAAGTGACTGTCCCTCTAAAAAAAAACCAGGCCAGTAGTGCTAGAAAGACTAGGCTAAAGAGCAAGAACAGCTGTTTGGTCTGAAGACTTGGGTCAATTCTAGGACTCCAGGAATGAATCAAATCAGCTAAGGTGCACTTCCCAGAGCTTGCTCTCCAGAAGTTTGTAGTCCGCATGGTTCTGTGAGCTAGGTACTACTGCTGTTGGTATGACTGGGGAGTCAGAGCTCCTTCAGCTAGGTTGAAGTAACTGAGGGTTTCCAAGGATTAGGACACTAGTTTTAAGAGCTTGATAGCATGACAGATGAATCCCAGCATCTGAGGAGATTGTTTTCTACTTTATTGCATGTGGTGTTCAGCTTTACCTCAGGCTGCAACCATTCCTATAGCAGGCTGTCAGTAGCTACAAAACCAGGAAGATGATCCTGGTTCTACACTTCAAGGAACACTTTACAAAAAGGGAAGACATGCTAATTACCAGCCCTACAGGCATGCTCTGTGTTCTCCAGCCCAGGGGAGAAAAAACAACTCCCACTCCCTACAACAAAACGCTAATCTCCTACACATGAAAATCCATCAAGCAGTTCTGGTAAGGGACAGGCCAGAACTTGGGTCCAGATCACCCCTCCAGAGACTTTTGATTCTGCAAGATTAAGGACAGAAGTCTTGTTTACTCACCATAAAGACTGCAAGATAAGAGTCTCAACTGACACAGATTTGTGCTGCATGCCTGATCTCCTCTCTGAGAAAAGCTACCTTTAAAGATCATATTCACCCCAAGAGATACTGGCACTTTAGATAAGAAACAACTCATTTTCAGTACAACTGGACCTAGGGTGTAGCTCTTCACTGCCATTTCACTTTTTAAAGTGCATGTACAATGAAAAAAACATCGGTAACATTTAAACTTCTCGCTAGTAACAGTGCACCTGCTGATAAACAGAGAAGCTTGACCGCCCATTGCTGCCTGGCAGCCAGTGAATCCAGGCATTAGTTTTCATCATTCCAAGACGCTTACTTAAAAGAGGATGATACATCTCTTTTTACTTTGCATGCTGTTCAAGGCACAGGATTTAAATACTTGCCTCTGTAGTTGCTGTCTTCAGAGTCTCATCTTGCTTGGCACTTAAAACATTTTCTAGATTAGTGCTCACTGAGGAAGGGCCAACACTGGTCTGAAGAGTTTTCTTCTCAGCCGTTTTCTGAAAGCATTATGGGCACAAGTCAACATGAATGGGGTAAAAAGCATGGTGTGCAGATCCAAAAAAACCCAAACCACCAAACTCCCAAAAGAACTCAAGCAAAAACTTTAAAAATCTTGCTTTTAATGGAACAGAAAACTAGCCACATCTTTTGATCTTGCTGTGTAAAGTATTTGGTTTGCATGGCCTAGTTTTGGTAATGATTGTGGGGGGGGGCTACAGGAGTGGCTTTTGTGAGAAACTGGTAGAAGCTTTCTCCATGGCTAGCAGTGCCAGTCCCTGGTGGCTCCAGGCTGAGCCAATCAGGAACAGCGGTAATCCCCCTATTATATTTAAGGGGAAAAAAAAAAAAAAAAAAAAAAAAAAAAAAAAGAGATATTGCACAGATGTAATTGCAGCCAGAAAAGAGTGGGATGAGAACATGGGAGAGGAACAGGCCTGCAGACACCAAGGTCAGTGCAGGAGAGAGAGGAGGTGCTGCAAGCACTGGAGCTGAGACTGCCATGCAGCCTGTGGTGAAGGCCATGGTGAGGCAGCCGTGCCCCTGTAGGCCATGGAGATCCACAGGGGGGGCAGAGATTCACTCACAGCCTGTGGAGGAGATCCAGGCCAGAGCAGGTGGATACCTGAGAGAAGGCTGTGAACCCATGGCAGGCCTGGGTCCTGGCAGGGACCTGCAGAACCATGGGAGAAGGCCCACACTGAAGCAGGTTTCCTGGGAGGACTTGTGACCCTGTGGGGGACCCAGGTTGGCATAGGCTATTCCAGAAGGACTGCACCCTGTGGAAGAGTGATCCATCTTGCAGCAGCTTCTGGAGAACCATTGCCCATGGGATGGACTTAGGTTGGGGAAGTTCATGGAGAACTGTCTCCCCCATGCTGGAACAGGGAAAGGACTCCCTTCTCTGAGCAGTGGCAGAAACAAGGTGTGATGAACTCATCTTAACCCCCATTTCTCATCTTCCTGCACCACTGGGGGGAGGAGTGGAGATGGGAAGGAGAGATGGATGGGGGAAAGGTGTTTTTAAGGTCTTATTTTACTTCTCATTATTCCACTCTGATTTTGCTAGGGAAAAAAAAAAATCAATAAATACCTCTAACTCAAGTCTGTTTTGCCTGTGTCAGTATTTTGTGAGTGATCTCTCCCAGTCCTTATCTCAACTCATTTATATAAAATGTAACTTTGTTATGTTTTCTCTCCCCTGTCCAGCTGCAGAGGAAACAGAGAGGGCCTGTGGTGAGTGTCTGGCATCCTGCCAAGGCCAACTCACTACAACAACAGGCATCAGCTTATGTCTCTGCAAAACAAGGGCCGTCCATTCCTCCATTCCTTTAGTATACCTCAACCTTTGCTGTCTGTGCTAAAAATTTCAAGAGTTTCAAAATAAGCTTTCAAATGCATGTATATGTCCTCATCAACAAAACAGCAAAGAACACAAAAGGAACAGTGCTACTATTTTTACATTTTCAAGCAACTAGGCTCCAAATATAGTCTCCCAAGCACTAATTACTGAAGACTACCCTGTCCAGAGTCCTCAAAGAAACTGTTTCCAGGAACTACTGCCAGTTTTCTAGCCTAGCTTCCAGCTATAAACATGAATACAGACTAACCTAAAAGTTAGTTTTAATTTAATCAAGATAACTGTATTTAAAACTAGCAGTTTAGAATGTAAGTTAGGACTTTGACCTCAGACCACCTGTAACACAGTCCAATTCATTACTGCAGCTACTCTGCCTTTAGAAGCAGTCAGGTGACCATGAGGATTTTAATACTCCATCATCACGTGAGATCAAACCAACCTGCAGAAACTTGAATTACACAACTCACAGAACATGGCTCATCAGTCATGCATAAAGCAAAGGGAAGTAAATTAGCAAGTTAAGCTGTTAAACAAAACAAACTCTACCACTCTGATTTCTGCTCAGGTATGTTCTCTTACACCCAAGCCAGTCCCAGTGGTCCACAAATAGAATCTAATTCTCTCATCCCAATGTTGGGAGACCAAATGCATCTGTTTGCTCCCTATGTCTTCAGGGTCACAATGATCATTTCTGTTCCCTCAAAAAGATTTGAAAAGTCACTTAATTTCTTGCGGGTACACAAATGGAGAAAAACCCTTCCATACACTTCCTTTCAATCTCATTTATATAAGCCATTTACAGTAGAGAAACAGGTACCAGAATGTTTGTTTTTGCAGTACTGAAGAGATCATCCTCATCATCATCCCCAAAAAGCCCTCCTCCAGCTGGTGGCTTCAGGATACGGTTTGCAGACTAAAGCAACAGAAGACAAAGGAAGGATGTGTCACAGATCCAAAGCACATCTCTTTCAGCCCACGATGCCAGAATATAACTGACATTAGCATTTGGCCCTCCCTGGAAATCAGTGACTAAGCTGTGTCCAAACAAGGAACACCAGGGCACTGAACACTTCAAAGACTGTTTTTAAATAGGAGGTTCATAACTCACCATTGACTTCTTGGGACTGGCAAAGAGGTCAACATCTGGGTCATTGTCCTTCTGAAGTTTGTGACTGAAGAGAAGCTCTTCATCTTGAAAGACCCCAGTGCTTTTGGGCCGAGTACTTTTCTCAGAAGCCTGGAAGGAGAAGAAGAAGGTCCACACAGTGAGAAACTCCCTCTGTGAGGAGGTTATTTGCCTCATGATAAGGCATGTTACAATTCCCCTGAGGCTACACTACAACTCTGTACTGGCAACAAAAATACAACTTACACTGCTGGTTATGTTTTATTTTGATCAAATTTGCAAAACTTACAATGCAAATATTTGTATTTACAGTTCAATTTAATGAGAAGACATTCACCACAATATCTGTGTCTGCTGATCTAAGATCCAGCTGCTACTATTTACTTGTGAAGCTTCCTTCAAAGGAAAAAAAAAAAGTTTTCAGTATGTTATCATGATTGTACAGTAAGGTTTATATTCCAGTAAGACTTTTATGCCTCAAAAATTTCAGGTAAGGATGCATAGTAGTGAAAGGAAGAGAATCTCTTAATTACCTTCCTAAGCAACATTTTCAAAGAAGAATAAAAACATAGTTTGTTTTTTTTAAACAAAAGGCCTGTAAAGCTATTATTATTGCTAGACTCCCTGTTCTTCTCCTGCGAAAGCAAGCAAACACCCACAAGGAAGAACAGAATATACTGCCTTTGGCAAGAACTTGTACTTTCAAATTTGCTGCTGTGGGAAGACCTGAAGTTGCATGTATCACCCTATTACCTCCATTACCTGTCAAAGTAATGAGTATCAGCTCCTTGAGCACCAAAACCAATGCCTTTGTATGACCGTGGTCATTGGAGGCACCCGAGTCTGGCTTGCAAAGACAAAAGCTGCACTCAGATGTCCAGGTCAAAGCCCATATCTATGTTTCACCACTCATCTCTATTAAAACAACTCAAATTAAAGGATGCCTCTTCAGAGCATGACTGGATGTCCAGTACCATGACACCAGACACAAAATCCAGGCAGCAAGAGTGGTCATCATAAGAAAAAAGCCTGATTCTCCCCATTCCTATTGAAGTCTCCAGGAACTCTGAAGGGCTGCCTAAATTTAATTTCTAGTACATCATTTTTCATCCACACATCCTCTCCTATGATTTTTATTACTGTGATTTCTTTATTACATTCTCAGCCTGTCTATGCACCAGCTTTAATTTCATATCAAAAGCCAAATCACATTTTTAGACCACTAGAACTGCTGTTTATGCCCAGATACGTGAAAACCTAATGCACATCTAGAATTATCCACACACAACAGACATATTAAGTTGAAATAAGCAAGAAAAATAGTAGCATCTTTCAGATTTACCTATCAAAAATGTTGAGTTCATAAATTACCATTCTGATTTTTGCATTTCAGCACCTTCATCACTTTGTGACTACTATATGCTGACAGATGACAGCTTTGAAGGAAAGATTTGAATGGCTTTTTATTTTTCCAAATTTATAGGACAGATGTGGCTTCTTTCAGTCATCTCCCAGTATGCTCCCCACAAAAACCAAACACAGTATTCATTCACAAGTAGTAAACAAGGGCCCATGCTAACAATCCATTTTAACTCAGAAGCTGCTCTGAACAGTGATTTTTCTCCAACAGTCATCTATTTCGTTCTGTTCCAAGGGCTGCTGAATAGTGTATATAGCCTTCAGGATTGGCAGCTTACTTTACACACTAAGATAACAAAACCTTGTGGTACACTGTAGTATACAGTATGTACCTTTTGACACTACTTCAGACTTACAGAAAAAAATTCAGTACATTTGCATCACATAGAAACAAAAATACTGCCACAGATTCAAGGATATTGCTGCTGAAAATTCCAAGTCCACCTCTTAATGGTATACACTATCAGAAAAGTCAGACTAATAGTACAGTAGCTGGAAGCTTTTGTAAAAAAACAAACACCCATCCTTGAAAAAGAGAAGTAAACATAGGATTAAGATAATTATTACTGAATCTAAGTCTGAAGGCATATATCCAGCAAGCAAACTGTAACAACGTAAAAAAAAAAAATTAAAAAAAAAAGAGAGAGACAGAAACCACAAGGCTTAAAACTCCACATCCTTCTACTTCCTAGTATCTTTGACATTGAGGAGTAACTGAAGAACCAGTTCTGTAAAGCAAAAATCAAGTAGCTGCACTGAAGCATCTGTATAGAATTTCTTTTCATATTAGCATGAAGCAAAATGCTTTCAAGTTAGTGGGACAGGAAAATTTACAAAAGGATTCAGGATCACAAGGAAGAGCAGGAATTATTTCTCACCCAAGGATCTGGCGGGTTAGATACTGAGAAACATAAGCCTGCATGACATGAAGAGAGGGAAAGGTAGTAAGAAAAAACCTTGCCTAGAAAAGCAGAGATAGAAATACCATTTTCCACTGTTCAAGAACTTCCTTACACTCACCACATCAACTCCTTTCTGTGCATTTTTTATGCCATTATTATCTTCCAGTCTTTCCTCTTCTTCCTCCTCAAATAAGCTTAGCACTTTCTTAGCTTGGCTTTTAATATCTTTTCCCAGAGCTGGTGGTGATGTTGCAAACAGATCTGAACTGTCAGCTGGCTCTGAAGATATTACTGCAAAAGGCTCCACCAAAGAAAGAAAAAAGTAACACATCAGGTTGTTATTTATTATTATTATTATTGTTATTATTGTTATTATTATTATTATTATTATTTATTTCAGGTTTGCCCAAAAACCCTGCTAAGCTTTCTTGGTTAAATACCAGCAATGGTCAGAGCTCTGCAATCATTACCAAGCAACTAACTTTTCCCAAACAGACAGAATATCAATATGCAGGCTAGCAACAGACAGTTGATAAAGAACACAATTTCAGCTCTGAAAGGAAAACAAATTTCCTCCTGTATTTCTTCCAAATTTCCACCCTACCCTGTGGCACTATTGATAAGCAGCTTCCTGCATAAATTTTTCTCCTCATCTCTATGTCAGGTTGCACATGCAGCACAAGGTTGCACTAATCAGCTTTCCACCATCTCTGAGTTACCTAGCTCATACCACTTGGGATACTTTGGAGTAAACAGCAGTACCAGAACCTTAAATTTTCTCAGGAAAAGTGTGAAGAATAAGAATTACAATGCAAATTTATCAACTAGTAATTCCTTGACAATCACTCAGTAAGACTATGCCCAAGATCAGTTCTGCTGAAGCTTCTGCAATAATACACTCAATACTCATCAATACTGTTCTGTAATAGTATTGCCCAGCAGAAATTCACAATCCTGAAGGCCATAATAACACTTTATAAATCATCACACATTATGGTGAAACAAAGTTATTGAGCTTGAAGAAAAATCCATGTATTAATACAGGTTATGTTTCAAGAGAAAGCTCTGTTCATGTAAATAAAGATTACCCAACCCACTCTGGAGAGAAAATTGAAACAGATTCTGCCAACCTCCTTTCCCCCAAAAAACTTCAATCCCTCTCAAGGACATCAGTTAGGAAACAACTTTTAAAGTGATTCTGCTAAATGGAGACAGAATTACTCTTTACTCCAGTCCAGAAAAATATTTATGTGCCAGAGCAGCACTGTTTGATTGTGGTTTGTTTTTTTTTTTTTTTTAACTGAATCTTTACCGAACTTCAGATTAACGTAAGAAAATCCCTCACTTTTTCCTTTGTTTGCTGCCCTGCAACATCTGTTCCTTGAGACACAGGAGCTGCTCCAGGCTCTTCTGAACACCACAATGTATCTTCTACCTGGTTAGACTTCACTGTTCTATCTGGCAGATCTTTCTTTTCCTCCTTTTCTTCATTAAAGGTAAGTGGTGCTTGTGCTGGTTTTACTTTCTCCTGCAAAATTAGGAGAATGTTGGCGACACAGAATTGGTAATTATATAGAGAAAGCATATGGTGCTATGGAATAGCAGAGTCTCAGTTTGTCTACTACAGAGGTCTAGGACACTGGCAACATACCTGACTTCTCCTATTTTCCTCCCATGGGACATTCTGGTTTGTGATTGTTAATTTCCAGTATTATGAGTTTTTTAATCTGGTTGAAGAGTGCCAGGAAGGACATGCACAGGAATCCCAACTACAGATACAGCTTTATGAAACCCTTGTATCTCCTACTCTCAATTCCAAAGCACAGCCAGACAGGCAGTACATTATGGGCTAAGCTTGTAAGACAGAAGATGGCATTCGCACATAATCGGGAGGGCTAGTACACATCTGAATCATCTTGGGTAGGGTAACACGAAAGGTTAACCCTGGCTACTGAGTCAGCAGTAAGCTGTTTGTTCATTTTAGTGTTATTTAATGGTTGAGAGCTTTCAAAACATCCTTAGGAAGTGCTTTTAGCATAAACCAAACAGGATAAGTAGTCAAGATAAGTAGTCAAGAAAATTTTGAAGTCTCTATTAGGCTAATAGTAATAAGTGAGTACGTGTAAGAGTTCAGTCTTCCCTGTTCCCATTCCCAATTTGCTAGAGTTACCATTGTGTAAAACGAGTTAAGACTTATATTCAGTACCTAACAAGAAACATAGGCTGTAAAAAGACTATACAAGTGTTCCACGTCGCTTTTAAAAGAATGAGGATTTACCACTGCAGCCTTAGCAGTTGAAGGAAGTAGCACTGATTGGGAGCTGAAGAATGAGTCTCCATTAATATCATCATCTTCAAATAACAATGATGGCTTCTGTGGCTTTCTTTGGCTGCAGTGAGAGAGAGAAGAAAGCGGAAGATTCAGTGGCCACGTGCTGCATCTGTTTAAAAGTGTCACTTAGGGCCATCATTTGCAGCAAGTGTTCCCAGATATAGCACTTGGCTTCCTTACTGTCCCAACAATTCCAACATCCTCTTTCTTGTCTGCAAAGCTTTCTGCAGAAGTGGAGATAAAAAAATGGTCAAGATGATTTTATATCACTGGCATAGAAATGGAAAGACCAGTTCAGTGCTGGCAAGGAGAATGACCCACCCCAGATACAAGAGAGCCCAGCATTGCTCCTTCCTACTCACACACCCCTACTTCCTCCTCAGCAACAGTACCAGGAACCAACACTTGCAATATGCCTGTGTCCATCTGGTTTTGAAAGGCTGCTGGGCTGTTCTGAATAAATAAATGCCTCCCCACTCCCCTCCCACGACTGTCACCTCTCTTTAGTGATTGCAAATAAGTCCTCTTCATCCTCTTCCTCAAAGAGGCTTGTTGTCTTCACATCTTTAGCCTGACTGACAGTGCTAGCTGGTTTTGCAGGGTCTTCTTTTCGGCCATCTTCAGAAGGAAGTTTAGCTGGCTTGGAGACGTTCCAATGTTCCTTAAAAAGAAGGAACAAGTTTTCTTTTGTCTTGGTCAAAGCCACTTTGCAATCTTCTCTATAAGGAACACTTCACCATCTTGGCAGTCCTTTCATCTCTCTACTAGTTTACTTAGCTGCCTGCATTTTAGCCACTGTAATCTGACATTGCTCAGGCTTTGCAGAGGCCCTGGTCACCTTTTGGCACACAGTATTAATCCAGCAAAATACAATACAAATGCTTTGTTACAGCTGCTCTTGACAACTGAGGTCAGTGTCACAAAAGTAGGGTCATTCAGAAGAACTTGATTGGAGCCATTAAATTGTTAGCAAGACTGATGTATGAGAAAAAACAAGAAAAAAAGAAAAAAGCCCACCACATATACACCCAAGACACCTCATTACTAGAGTGCTCAATGTTGCAGTTACTTCCTTCACCATACTTCTCCCCCAGGCATCCACCTCCTCCCACAGCTACCCTATATTCAAGCCTACACACTAAATAAGATACTTCTGCCTTTTTTGTTTTGCTATTCCCAGCATTTCAAGTGGTTTTCCCCAGTTTCCACCTTTGTGAAAGGGACTATAGGCATGACAAAGTTCGAACTTGCTTTATTCTACATTAAGATAAAAATTCATCTAAAGATATTACTGTTGTCTACTAAAAAAGCAATTACAGGACAAGTAATAAAGTCTATGCAACAGAGTAATATTGAGTGATAGGAGCACTAAGAAGAGTCTGGATCCTATTTATATGAGCTAATTCAGAGGTTTCAGACAAGTTTTTAAGTTTTTAATTTACTTTAGTGTCTCTGGCTTTAAGATGAAGGACAATACCTAGCCCACCCCTAGAAGAGGACTGCTCTATGGGAAGCCTTATTATTTATGTATCATTTTCCCATCCCTGAATTTAAAAAACCAGAACAGTCAAACAAAGAAAAAAAAATCAGCAAAACTTAAGCAAATAAAAATTACAATAAACAAAACCACATACAAAAGAAACCCATCTCAAAACAAAGAAAACCTCAACACATATCTATCTAGAATTGATAAGCTTTCCTTACAGAATTTAAAGTAGCAAGAACAGACTTATTTTTACCTTTCAGTGTTTTTAAGTCAGATTTGTTGGCAACAGTCTCCATTTGCTATCAAACTTTCTATAAATTACACTGAAAATACTGATTTTCTCTTCCACATGACTTCTATTACCTAGATCTTGTGAAAATTTGGACCAAGGATCAGCCTTCTTGGCTACAGAGAAGTCAAAAGATTGGGGTAGGCAGGGTATCTGGACACAGCAGTTAGTCTGTGGTTCCCTTCTCAAAAGTTTTATGCTTTGCTCAGCATAAAGCCCAGCAACCAGTTCAAACCACTTTCAACCAAATCTCACTCCTCAGTACCTCCTCATCACTGCTGAAGAATAAGCTGGAAGCTTTCTTGAGAGGCCCTGACTGTTTTGCTCTCTCTTCTGGGGGCTTTTCCTGGTGCTTCTTGGCAGGTCCCACAGCAAAGAGATCCTTAAAGCAAAATAAAATATAATATTATAAAAAAGTCAAAAGCCAAAGCTACAATGAAAAGCTCATTGAGAAATTGTCATCACATAAGATATTGTTGTCATCCACTTCTCATATAAGTAGGATACAGAAATGGTGTTTTTTGAAGACAATTTCAAGTTTAACACCATATTTTGGTACAAGGAATTTCACACATACAGCATTTGAAAGACCAGAAGCCTGTAAGCACATAGCCTGGTTCTGGACCACAGATTCTCCACCACAAGACATAACCAGAAGCCAAAACCCACCACTCAGCAATTCTGTAGCACAGCAGCCAACACAATGGGGCACTGTTTCTAACCCATATAATGAAATGGAGAATGAATCCTATTTTGAGGACAGGCATTAAGTGAGCTGAACAACTACCACTGGGTAAAAATTTAAAGCACACGCTAATTAATTTTTTTAAGGTTTCCTGCACAAACTTGTGCTCTGACCTCTGTTTCCATACAGTCATGATTCGTACACACTGAAGAGTGAGAAAAAAAGGAATTCAGCAGCCATGACAAGAGAAGCAAGGTTTAGGATACAACAGCTTCTTGAAGCTCATATTTGTTTTACTGCTCAGTGTTCTCTAGTCCTATCAATCAGAGGGTTAACATCCTTCATGTCCAGAGGTGAAATGCACTGACGGCAAACTACTCTAAAGACCTCAAGAATGTCCAAAACTCCCCACTCCCACTCCCCTCCACAGTGCTGTCCACATGCTCAGAACTGCTGCACAATGCAAGATCAATTTAGTGCTCCGTTTGCAAGCCCAGTGTTTAAATTTCTGAATGTTTCTTGCTCTATTTGCAACATCCTATGCACGTGGGTTCCCACAGACATGGTATATCAGGAAGTGGTACTTACCTCTTCATCATCATCAAACAAGGAAAGTGGAGCTTTTGTCATGGACTTGCTGGTGGGGAGAGATGTAGCTTTGGACTTCACAGGTTTACTTGATGAAAACAAATCCTATGCAAACCAAATAAATGTCACTTCGCAAAGCAAGGCTCTATGTTTAAGAGCTCTAAAGGGGACACTGATGTTTTTTCTTATGAAAAAAAATGTTTAGAATGCCTATGAAGCAGTGGATGCCTTATCTGATGTACCAGTCACTTGCAACTGCACAGGGATTTTACTGATCTTTTCAGGTTAATTGCTAGCTGAAAGCCAAAACTAAACATAAGCAGTCTTTAATGATTTTTACTCTTCATTTCCTGCTCCTTCCTGTCTTCAGGCTTTTAATTTATGCCTGTGTATACCACTAATGTTTAACTCCCTGAAGACAGGGAAAACAATCACAGAGCTTTCACTCTTGGAGCAAGAAGGAACTTTCAGAACAGCTGGGAGTACATGCATGGATGTCAGATTTCCCCATCCTACAAAATGCACAGAGTCTCCAGATATGCATGGACTGAAGTCAGGAAGACTAAGATCCCAAGGATTTCTGTAGAGATTTTCTGTAGGGATTTCTCAAAGAAATACTCACTTCAGAATCCTCCTCATCAGAGAAAAGGCCCCTTTGTTTTCTTGGAGGCGTTTCAGATAAAGGCTTGAAGTCCTCACCTGAAGATGGTTGACTCTTTAGGACAAACCAAGACACTGCATCAGTACCCATTTAGTTTCAGTAAGGGCTGACACATTTAGGACACTTTTTTGCAGTAGCCAGGAGGGGGAGTGACCAGGACCCAGAAGTTATTTTATATCACCTCATGTCATTGCTGGGGATAGAGGGAAGAGGGTCTCTTCTACAGAGAAGTGATCTCTCTGAGTCAGCTCAGGTGGCAGGGGCAGTGGAATAATTTGCCTCTTTTTTGTACCTTCTGTCATTAGCATTGCTGCTGTTGCTGTTTGCTTTCTTATCTCATTGCTGTTTCAAGTAAATTGGTTTTATCTCAACTCCTGATCGTTCCCTTTTGTGCCCCCAATTCCTCTCTTTAGGGAGAGAGGGGTGGCAGGAGTGAGCAACAGCATGGTTGCAGTGGGGGCACTAAACTGGGAAGTATCTTTCCTAAACTATGACAAACCCCTGCAAAGAGGCATGCTGATGGCAAAATCCTGCAGCTGAAGAGACAGAACTCAAGCTTGTCACCCGTGGGCTGAAGTCCAAAACTCATGTGCTATGCACAAGTGACTTGCAGGTCTTACCACAGGCCTCCCCTGCCACACCATCCTTCTCAGCAGAAGAATGTATGCAGCAACTCATGCCAGACCTTGTGAGCTAAAGGAAAATGTTTCTTTTAACAAGCTGTTTTTCAAAAAGGACAAGTGCAGCTTGTGCCAGCCATCATTTCCTGCATTATCACAGCACAGCCCTAGCCTGTCACCAGCTATATTGCCATTAAACTTAGAATGATCCCAGACCCAAGCACTACTGTCATAAAGCTTGGAGCATAAAACAGCCCTCTCTTCCTGCCTGAGCAGGAGGGGTGCTGCTGAATCAGTTCTCATCCTCTTCTCTAGGAAAGCCAAGTGCTGTGAGAGCCCTCCCATCACTGCTCCCACTTGCACTGCAGCAGAAATAGAAGCTGGCTTTGGCCCATGTGCTCAGGCTTTTCATAGGACAATATGGAGAAAGTACTACAGCAATTTGCATTAGACATCCCCAGCAGTGTACCTCTCACTCCAGAGGGGAGAAGAGTTACTGCAGCTAATTATGTTCAAATACTCATTGGACAGGAAGTTAAAATGAGTATATACAGTATCTACTACAGCAACAAAGAGCATTACTGCTTTGCCTCAAGGCACTGTTCTGAAAGTAGAGTGGTATTTGCAGGTTCTGTAACTCTACATATGTGCTTAGCACCACATTCAGAGCTTTCTACAACTTAAGGAGTTTTCAGCTGAAAAACAGTTTTCTAAACACTCCAGGTTTTGTATATGCTTTGGTAGAACCCACCCACTTCTCCCATAATATGCACAAGCTATGTTAACACCAGTTAAGCTGCTGTCAGTGGCTGATGTAAGAGCAGACAGTCTCTGCAGCACAGAACTGTGACACCAAAGGTTCTTAACTCAGGCTGGTTTCATTTCAGCCATGAAATTCATAAACATTTTTTATTATCAGAGGCTTATCATTTTGCTCTCATTTCAATCATCCTGTCTTATTAAGACTCTTTCAATCACTGCCCACACGCACAAAAACCTCAAATAAACCCCAAGCTTAAAAGGCATTTAAGGACCAGTGAAGCACTAAATTATGGAAGACTCTATGAACCTAGTCCTGTTTCATAAATATGTCACTTTCTTAGTGTTGTATATGGAAAAACTACTTCACTATAAACATTTCCTAAAACCTCAGCCATACGATCCATTTTTATGCAACTACCTTTTTTTCCACTATTTCCTCCCTATGGCTTTCTGTTTCTTTAGTTGTGCCAGCAACCACAGAAGGAATGGCAGGTTTCTCCTTGAATAAGTCACCTTCATCATCATCATCAAATAGGTCAGCTGTGGACTTCACTACATAAAGAGACAAAAGAAATGGGAATGAGGAATACAGAACAAGAGAAGAGATTGTCAAAAGATACCATACTGTTTAACAATGACCAACATCAGGAGTCTCTGAGAGAAAAAGCCAGACAAGCTCTCAAAGTGAAACACCACTTACCTGAAAGGACCTCTAAAGGCAGCTTTTTGTATTGGCTTAGCACAGACCCTGACCCTGCTAATAGGGAATGTTGGGCACAAAAATTCAAGGCTGTGTGAATAAAGCCTGTACCAATTCCCTGATTCAAGTCTAAATACTGTCCTAGTGATAGAAGGAACATCCTTAGAGGAAAAAAGTCAGGGGAGAGAACATACAAACAAACCAGCCCCATATCACTATGATGAAGAGAAATACCAGTGACAAGAAAACCCTCTACAACAGAACACCATAAACCAACCAAAATCACAACCTGTCAAAACACAAGCAGAAGTAGCAGTGATGAAGGTTTGAATATTATAACTCATTGGTTCCTATCAGTTTGAATTCTGATGACCTTCAGTGTTTTAATCTTTCACCACAAATATCTAGAGGTACCTGGATCTGGAGGCTTTTTAGTTGCTTCCACAAAGAAGTCATCATCATCATCATTATCAAAGAGAACAACTTTCCCAGGTTGCTTAGGAGTTTTTTCTGTGTTCTGTGCTGCAGATTTCTTGTCTTTTTCCTCAACTGCACTGGAACCAAACACATCACTTCCTCCTGCAGGTAAGATGGGGGCAGAATAAAAATCAAAGTAACATTGCCAGAATTGCCAAGAAGCTGAACTTGTGCCATAGTAAGTGACATCTGGTATAGTTTCCATCTCAGCAACTTTTAAGGCGCTCCTGCAACAGTGCCACATCAAAAGCATTAGCTAGACACATTCTGATAAAGCCAAGACACAGACAGCCCCTCACTCTCACTGCACCCACTTCTTCCTCAAACCTGCTTATCTTGGCTAAGAACAGCAGTTAGGCTCTGTGTTGAAGCTAGAAGACTCAGTAGTCTCATATTTTTGCCCCCATGGACTTCCCAAACCAAAATCCTGTTCTACAAACTAGTACACCGTGCCACTGTGGTCCCATAAAAGTGGTAAGGTGCTTGGGGAGAGGGAAAACACTTCTAATAGTCTAAGCCTGTCTATTTGCTTCTCATGTGTAGATGCTTGGAAATGAGACAGAGGCGGGGAGGTACTTAAATGAAATTTTGGCAGAAAGCAGAACAACTGCTATTTGGTTAAGTCAGCAGACTGCATAAAGTTTGATCAGCAGCAGGTTCTTATTAAAAAGAAAGTGTATTATGCAATTATAAAGTGCCTCAGGATTGACAGGAACACGGCCACAAAATTTGGTCATTTATTAAAGATTTTTGAGTTCCTAAACAAGCTGTTCACTGGAATAGCAAAGCAGCCTCAATCTTGGCTTTTCTCTGGTGACTTAAGCCTGCCTACAAGTTATTGAAAGGGAGCAACTAAAGACTAAACTCACTGCTCATACAAGAATACCCCCAAGAAAGAAGAAAAGATAAAAACAACGCACACATCAATCTGCTGTTTTAAACTCTGCTACTGAGTTTTGCAATTATGCAGAAGTCCCACCGTTGACATGTATCTTTGACCCTGGAGTAAAAAGTCGGTATCTGTGTATGTCCTACTCTAAAAATTATGCTGAGGGATCAGTTAACTGAAGCCTTTTTTATTAAGGAAGGCCAAAACTTAAAATTCAGGTACCTCCATTAAGTGAAGAGCTTACACACTGACAGAAATTTTTGTCAGTAAATTCAAAAAGACTGGTGATGTGTTTCTTTTTATTGATCAGCTTGGCTTTTAATACGAAACAGAGATCTTAGTACAATTCTTTTTTACTTTTAGCTCCAAGTTATAGATCTGGTTCTTCTCTATGTATGAATCAAAACCAGAAAAACAAGTTGATCTAAACATAGGAACTTGATGTTTAAACTATTCCTCTGCTAACCCAGGGGAATATGATCAAATATGAAAGATCAAAATGCACTCCCTTCTCAGAGTACAGGTGGAAGCTGTGACTGCATGCACAGCAAAATTAAGCTGTATAGTATCAGTGATACACATTCTTAAAAGTTCAGAGCACAACACTTGAAGCTGACAGTTGCTAATATCTGCCATCAGTGATATCTACCTTCAGAGCTCCTCCAGAGTCTTTGATTATCCATAAAACATGCTGCAGTTTAGGCTTAGCATGGTAAAAGCATCTGTATTTGTCATAAAGCATATGATCAAGCAATGCAGTGCTGCTGTATTTGGACAGTTTTTTCTTTAAAACCTCAGCAGTAGGTTTTAAAGAAAAGAGCATTTTGTGCATGAAGCAATTGGCTATTGATTAAATCATACCTGGAAACAGAAATACTGCACCTGCAGGAACTTTCTTTAAGGACTTTGTAGAGGATGCTGAAATCACAGGAAGTACAATACAAATAGATGCACTTATTCTATGCTGTCAAAGCCTTCAGAACTCTACCACAAAAACAGGAATCCAAGAAGTTTTCTGAGCCACTTTTTCTTTTTTAACAGCTCAGATGTCTTTACACATTTTCCTTGAACTTCTGGGTTTTTGCAAATATTTGTAACAGTCTACTTTTTTTTTTCCATTTGAACTATACAGAACAGCTCTCCTACACTGAAATTTATAAGCACATTACACGTTTACATACAGCAATACTTGCAACGGTTCACATTTACTCACTCAAAACCACTTAAATACAATACATTCAAAACAAAATGGCTTAATCTCCCAACACATATCTGAAAATGCATCAAATACAATGCTTCATTAAAAGCTCTGCAATACAGAATGAGTGCTCAGAGTCCTTAAGGGTCTAGATATGCACCTAGTGGGAAACTCATGTGAATGAATCTGCAAGAAGAAATCTCTGCTCCCTTTACACCAACAACTGGATTGTGCAAAGTACACTTGAGAAGCTGGAACCCAGCACATGCAGAGAGCTCTGCCAACAGCAGTAAGGACATCCTTTCAGTTCTAGGAGAGTAGGTGCATGTAACAGATCATAGCAAACAAACACATGTAAAATTCAACACAGCTGTTCTCTCTTAAGACTGGTGAGAAGAGACTTGCTCTGCAATTGCTACACCAGGCTTTCTAGTTTGGGAACAGTCTAGCTGCTAGCAGTAATAAATCACAGCATAGACAAGACTACAGGAGGCAACTGTTGGTTCTTACCTTCACTTACTGAGACTCGCTCCTCTCTCTTTTTTGATTCTTCTCCTTTTGGTGCTTCAGCAAAAAGATCACTCTGATCATAGATGAAAATGCAAAGGGGAGGAAGAAGTGAATTTGTTTTTGTAGGAAATTACAGATGCTGGTTTTTCCACATTGAATGTCCACTTCTGAGCCAAGACAGAGGCAGCAATCACCATTCTCTTTTCAAAAGGCTATCTGCAAATACAGACTTAAACCTAGGTACTCAAGTGTTAACTCAAGTGTATATGTTCAGAAAAGCAGCTCTCTTCTAAAATTTAATTTACTGATCACTAGTCTGTCTGCTGAAGAGAAGGAATGACCTTTTATTTGCATATCTTCAAGGACTTGCACTAATTAATCTACAGCTGGTTAGATCCTGATTATACCCTTCTCAGCTTTCTTACTGAAGTTTATACAATAAGGTTTGAGGGAAAAATTCAGGCCAGGACAAGCATAAAAATACTCTTGAACTTCATGTGGATAAAATGTGCACAGAAATACATTACTGCTCAAAAGTATTGCAGGACACTCCCACAGTTGTTCTTGTATTCAGGTTACAGTGCCCTGTACCAATCTCCAACAATCATAGCCTGGATTTCCAGGAAACCTCCACATTTTTTGAGTACTGACCACTTAATTTCTTGAAAGCCTCCCTCTTAGGTGAATTGGGTATTACAGGTTGACTACCTGGAAACTCTAAATGCATGGTCTTTGTATAAAACTTAAAAAAAATAAAGAACATTTTTTCAATAAAGGCTTTGTCAGAATGGAAAGCATTGCATGGAACTATCTCCCTCCCAACACACTGCCCCTCTTCAGTGCTTGTTGGCTATATTCTAGTAGATTGGGCAAAGTAAGCTTGAGAAACATGAGGCCTCCTTCCAAATTTCAGTCTAATACCTCCTTGGCTCCAAGGACCACCTGACTTTTGTTCTTGGTGCAACAATGAATGCAACACCCCACGAAGGCAACAATTTGACTACTGCTCAGGACTAACTTTGACTACTGTTCAGGACTAACCTTGACTGTCACCAGTATCAGCTGCATCAGAGGCAATAATCTGCTTTACACAGCTGTATTTTTAAATTGTAACCAGCCCTGACATCAGGTTTCTATACTTTTTCATGTGCACAGTGGTAAAATAAGGTCAGAAATGCACTTAATGCAGTTTCTTCCTCAAGGCAGCTCTAGGCAGCATAAGAGTAAACTTAAAGTAAACTTTTCCTGCCAATATAGGCATCCCAAGAACTGTACAATAACTAGATGAAACAAATAATAATTGCAAGAGGAAACAGCACAGAAAGAGAGAATGCAGCAGCACTGTCCATACACAGTATGTGAAAGAGAAAGTATGAATGGCATCATTCAGGGTTCTCTTTCCTTTACACTTTTCCCACAATCACAGAGAGAATGACAAAATTCAGTATTTCCATAGGTATTTTAATAGAAATCTGATTATTTAATGGATGGCATTTGGCTTACTACCAGAGCTAAAAGTAAAGGGCCAATTAAGCTCTCCTGGAATCAGAATTTGTCTAATATAGAGCCTGAACCACACTTAAATCTCTCAGCAGTAGTACTGAAGAAGAGAGGACATTGTACCAAGGGCAACATAAGTGTGTCACTTGTGTATTTCTGTTTTCCCCACTGGAAAGCTATACTATTCCAAAACACTTGAATATTACCAAGCAACAAAACACTGTTTGTCCTCTCTGTCTTCCAGAGATGGGAATTTTCAGGGATCTTCTGTTTTGTTTTTAAAAGGGGGAAACATTCCATTTCTATAATCTGCAGCATTCTCACCTCTTCATCATCAAAGAGGCCTGTTCCACCACTGAAGAGGCCACCCCTTGAACCAAACGGTGTGAAGTCCTCATCAGTCAGTTTAGGAGGCTTGAAGATGTCATCATCTTCATCTAGAAAGTACAAGAGCCATGAGCTTTGGTAAGACTGATCAAGTTTCAGAAAAGGGAATTAGAGAGAATCAAAATAAAAATTGCTTTGGTTCCATCTGCTCTCATAAAAGTGACACATAGAGAGAAGCTGCTGAAGACAGACTGGGTTGTGAAGAACTCAGGTTGTTGTTCCAGAAGACCACATTAAAGGAAGAACTCTCACTAAGGGTGTTTCCAGCCTTGTTTACATGCACATCACAACCTAGATTTGTTTACACATTGACTTTGAAGGATGCTCACTGATATCCCACCCAGCTTCTATAGCAGAGGCCACAATTTCTTAAATGGTACCTTACAATCCAGCCCAAAATTCAAAAACAAGAGAGGAGGATATCCTACCATCTGATGGGACTCTAACTTCCTTCTTCTCTTTTGGGGTTTTCCTTGTTTTGGTCTCTGATGACAGGGCTTTAAGAAGAAAATTTCAGTGAAAAACTAGTCCACCTTTACTTACAGTCTGAGATCAATCTGTGGCAAAAAGAACCTAAAAGAACAGCAAACTAAGCTGACCTCTGTGCTTTCACATGTATCAGCCTGATGAAGCAATTCTATGAGATACAGTTTCTAAAACTAGTACCTAAAATTGCAATAGAATTATTCTGTCAGGCACTAGGGACTCCACACATGCAGACAAGTGTCACCTGAGATGTCAGAAAGCAACACAGCATTCCAGACAGTACAGGTTCCAAACCTTTGCAGAACCTCTGAGCATCTTAAATGGCTCCAGATTTATTATTGTCTTCATTCAGCTACCAAAAGCAAAGCCAAAGTTTTATCTCCTCTGGCCTTACAAAGTTACTTCAATGACTGGAAACTGAATAGGGTAAGGTTTTATACTCTTCGTATCAGCAGACTGAGTTTGATTGTTTTAACTGTGCAAGAACACACACACAGAGCTCTTGTCTGTTCACTTCTCAATATTCACTTGCCAACTCAACTTCAGCCAGCTGTTCTCAACTGCTGCTTTGCTGCAAGACTAAATACTTGAGAGGTCTCTCCCTTTGAAAGCAATTCAAAACTAAATGCATTATTTAGTCTAAAAGATCATGAGTAACTTCCTCAGTATATTTAAGCAACAAAGAAAACAAACAATCCACACCACATGCAAACATCAATCTACTGCCTGAGGTGTTTTCCACTGTAGAGCTCACAGAAAGACCACAGTGACCAATGGCTTCCACATAATTACTTGAAACAAGAGAAAACACATGTGGTCCAAGATGCAGAGGGAGAATCAGACTGGAGAGAAAACCTTTCCAATAACGTGTGTTTTGAGAGTGACCTGTCTCACCTGAAAGCAATGTGTTTCCCACTATAACTCCCAGTGAATTCCAATTCAGTCCTCTGAGTTATGGCAAAAGAGTTTCTGAGAGCACAAAATAGTGTCTGCAATTCCTCTTGTCATGCTTTTATCTCATGCATGTTCAAATAACATATGTGTGTAACTTCATGTATTGTTATCCACAATCTCCTGTCCCACATTTTCATGAGTCCCCCATTACTGTACAAGCACTTTTCAAAACTTGGGAGGTAACTCACATGAATGCTCTTCATCCTGTCTGACTGGCACTTCTCCTTTGATTCGGGCTGCCAGCTCATCTGCAAATGATGTTGGCCTCTTCTTTTTCTGAGCAGCAGGGACAAATAACAGCATATTTCTTACATAAGATCCAGTTAGCAACTTGATGCAATTGCAATTATAAATACTGTATTCTATAGCCTCACTTGTACAATATCTTGTCAAGACTTTGCCTGAAGCCCTCAGAAGAAACAAAACAGCTTTCTGTTAAGAAAGCAGGGATTAGGCATGCATCAATAATTAAAAAGAACCTCCAAACTTCTAGTTCTGATGAACACATAATTTTTAATGTCACCTTGCTTTGTAAGCAGGAGAAACAAAAGGCCTTCTCCTCACAAAAACACAATAATCCATCTCTTATGTTCTTTGTTCTTGAAAGAACAAAGCTTGAAAGCTTTGATACTTGCTTAAAGGTGCAAGAATCCCTGTGTTTAAAGGGTAACAGCTGAACAATCATGTTAAAAGACTACTCAGGATTTCTGGAGGCACTCCTACAGGAGTCCATTCCAAGTACTTGAGAGCTACCACTATAATCCCTCTAAGCAGAGATTTTTCATACAGGAAGTCAAATCTTCCACTCCAGGAAGGCAACAATTACTCACAGGCTTTGTGCTTTCATCTATGTCTCCATCCTCATCCTCCTCTTTTTCAGAGTCAAAGAGGTCACAGCCATCATCATCATCCTCATCACTCATCTGGGCTATCCTCTAAAAAGCAAATAATATCCTGTTTACAAAACAAGCATAAAACTACATCATCTTAGATAAAATATTCAAATCAAACTTACAGAAAGGATGGGAACTTAGAGCCAACTTAGAATACTTCACATCTTTTGAAAGGTAATGAAGGAGTGCTTCTAGCTCCCAGCAAGTTGCAGCATTCTCTAGCACACCCCAACCCTGTGTTGTGTTACTGAATGCTGCAACTGAGGACACAGAGGCTCCCCTAACAAGATGTGTACCACTACCATACACAAACTAAAGACCTGGTATTTAGTCTTAACACAGGAATACTGTGATCAATTAGTAAAAAATTGTATCATCTTGCACTGTTCTTAGGGTGAACAGCAGAATGACAGACACTACATGCTCACATCCTGGTTTCAATCACAACAGTAAGAGGGTAAAAAAGATGAAATCAACTGGATGAGAGCTTGGGGTTGGCACAGGCAAGGGCCCAGAATTGAACTAAATCACCAACAACCCAAAGATACTTGCTCATCTTAAAATACATCAGGCATACAAAGCTACCCTATGAAAGTCAGCTTTAAGTAACATCTGAGGGCTTTTGCAATAATTTTTTATTAATAAGTAGATTAAATAAGGGTTGCTTTTTGCAACATTGCTCTTTTGATATTAAATCATGCCAGACATGTGGATCCCCACATAAAAGTCTTTTGCAGTGGCACATCTAAATATGGATAAGATTTCTTCTTCTAAAACCAATTACTAAAGTCAGGCTTGAATTTTTCCATCTCAACATTTCTCTTCACTTCTCATTCATTATCCAAATGGATATACTGTTCAAACATCTAATACTATTCAAATCTTTGATTTCATGTAATACCCAAACTGTACTGTTCCTTGCCTCTCATATGGCAAGACTAGAATTTTAATTATAAACCAAATAAACTCATAGAAGCCTAATTTTCCTGGGGTAGATTCTTTGAACTCTCATGTCTCCTAAGTTATTCCTGAGGAAAACCCACATCAGGTAATGCCATCCCACACAGACTCTGTATCTAATGACAGCTTGCAAGCATGTCTTTAAGCCCAACTCAGGTTCACTTTCAGAACATGGTGCCATCTGCCCAGGACCTTCCCGTAAAAAGTTATAAAAGTTATAAAAATCAGGCCTCACAAAGTTGCTAACAGTCAACTGTCTAGAGCTCTCATCTCCTCTTTCCTATATGCTCACTGTCCCACAAGTGTGAAGTCTTTCAGTGATGTATCAGAATGTTTAACCGTACCGTCTTTTGGTCATCTTCACTAGGGTTTCCAAATTCATCATCTGATTCCTGTAAGACAAGAGACCCAGGGACAAGTATCACACATCATCCAGTGGTTAAGGGAGAGGGCTCAGAAACTCCAAACTTGCTGAAGTTTGGAGATTCAGATCTCCTTACTGTGACCTGACCAAGAAATTGTTCCCCCACTGCTGACCATCTTTATGAAAAGAACTCACTAGAAACTCATTAATTCAGCAAAGACAGCAGGCTCCATTGTGACTACATCAAATTAACTAAAAAGGGATTTCACTTTAAGCAAGCAAAAACACCAAAAGCAAACACCTTAAGGAGAAAGGGATTGCTTCCATAGCACAGTTACAAAGCAGAGACAGCCCAGCCAAAGCAGGCAAAATGTATTAGAAACTGATATTCCAATACAGCAGATTTCCGAGGCAATGCCTGGAGGTGCATTACTTAAAGCTTTAAATTTGCTCCTCTCAGTCTCCAACCCATTCTTTGTAACTCTAATTTACAATAGATTTGTTCTCCATGAATTCAATTCTTGATAAGAATCTGACTTGCTTCACAAAATTAAATTAGAGTGGAATAAAACACTTCAGTTTGAACTATTCTACTTTAATAACAGATAGAGTCAATACCACAAATATTCCTCTGGAAAGCTGCAGAGAAAACCTCTGCATAAGAACGATAACAGAAAGTATATTTATCACAACCAACACAAGGAACAAACATTCTGCAGTAGCATCTTGAGAGCCAAAATCAAAAAACAAGGTAGTTAATGGCCTCACACACAAGGAATGCTTGTGCAAAGCAGCTGGTACTTGCCACTTACCTCCTCATCCTTCTCTTCACTGTCAATTACACTTCCCCGATCACTATCTACTGATCCTTCTAATTTAAATGGAAATAAAAAAGTTAAGATCAGACAGGTACAGAACAATGTACTCACCATTTAAGTAACCTAAAGAGTGTGAAGAAAACTTAGAATTCAGGTGGATAGACAGTGACTTGAAAGAGCTTTTAAAGCTGATGAAATTTTAACACTTCGAATTTCTAACACACAAAGCACAAGTAACTGAGAAGTTACTGCTTTGTAAACTGCATGATGAACATTTTTCCCCACCTCATTACAGCCTGCATCTAAACATGCAAGAACAGTACACAGGATAACCAAAGCAGTGATTTAAAACAGTCAAAAATCTTGGATTAGGAACTAATTACTTGCATAGAAATAAAAGGTCATGCCAGCACACACCTTCACTAGAGAGATCTCCAAGACCAACATCATCCTGTTCCATAAACTGCTGAGAGCCGATCAAGTAAGGTAAAGGTCTGTCAATATAGAGATCCTGGAAAAAAACAACATCAGGTCTTTGTGACATCTCTGAACAGCCCTGCATGGCTGGCAAAGACAGAAATCTTACACCCCTTGTTTTAACTCAAGGAAGATACAACCTTGTTTAGAGTCCCACCAAACATATGCTTCAAGTTAACATAGAACTGGGTGGGCTAGCTGAGGTTTATTCCTCTCAGCACTGTAAAAGAAAGTAACTACTTCTATTTGTGCAGTCCCAACTTGTTTTCTACATGCCATCTAACAGAAGAATATCCTTGCAAAGATATTCTACAGGCATGAGTCTTATACCAAAACCTGGACTTTGGATTTTTTATTACTGGAACAGTAAAAACCATTCATAAAGATATGGTTTGTACCTAAAAAGCACGAAATTTGTACATCCCACTCCCACACAGAACTGAGGCTTCCTCTTCGAAGTTCACGCCATTAAACTAACTTCCTTTAGTGTGCCATACCTTAATGCTAACCTTACTGCAAGACAAGCAGGTTACACAAGGAATAGCCCAGCAGAGAGCATTTCTTCAGATGCAGTCATCAAATCCTCTTTTTAGGTAACAGGTTCAGGTAACATCAGTTTTAGACTGAGGCAGTAACACAGCTGATAGATGCAAAGAGCAAGTCCAAGAAAGCAAAACAAACCCAGTGAGAACAGGTCCATGTACCTTTGGCTCAAGTATCAGTTCCATTCTTTCATTACTTTCTTCCTCTTCTGAATCAGAGTTCCCTGCTTTGATGTCTAGCTGTTCAAATGCACTGTCCAGAACCTGCAACCCATAGTTCACTGCTTCTTGAATTTTAGGGATTAGATCAGCTTCTTTCTGTTCCCGTGTCTTTTCCTTTAGTAACAGAAAAAACATATGGTCATTGCATTTTACTTACAACTCAATCTTACCACAACACACACAAAATGTTAATTTCAAATAACACAATGAAAGCTTTTCACTATGTGCATTGGAAGGACAATGAGAATTTTTTTTGCTTCACTTAATTAATTTTCATCACTCCAGAAACAGAGACATTCTAAACATCCACATCAGCACAGTATTGTTTTATTTGTGCTCCTAAACTATTAATGATACAATACACTTAGATTGTAGTGTGTATATATATACACATATATATATATTTACATATACACATGCACACACACATATATATATAAATATAAAGCTCTCTGAGTACTTATTCCTAGGAACTATTCTAGACAGATTCTGCTTCCTCAATTCACTACCTGTGAATCCAGTAAGGTTGCCCAATGCCTTAGTCCTCTTGCTGAAAAAAACATGCATAACTACTTGAAAAAAATCAATGCATAAGTCTTGTCTCCTGGATACAGTACTGACTTTGGGGAGGCCCTAGCAGATGATCACACACTGTAGTAGCCTCCAATATCATTATCAAAATTATGTCTGAGTGACATACACTATCCAATAGAGAGACTTCAAGGAGAAAGGAAGGAGTTTGGTTTGTAAGCTGTAAATGTAGGTAAAGCAAGTTTGAAAATGAGAAGGTAGACAATGGCTGCAAACATACTGACAGCACTCAAGGCAGCTGAAGTCACCTACCTGCTCTGTTTTGTCTCCAGCATCAGCTTTGGGAATAGGTTCTTCCACTTCTTCATCATATACTCTCTAAAAAGTCAAGCAAAATCAATTCGTGTAAGAACAATGTACTTCTACAGGGGCTAAACCATAGGTACCACAATAAAATACACTGTTAATATATAATTATTTACACATTAATTCATTGCACATTAAAAAAGGGAAGCCATGAATGAGGTCAAGTCCCTTCATGCATTGGTACATCAGCAGCCTCTCAATGCAATTAAGGTAATTCAAGTCTGCTAACAGACTAACCTGAACATGATAAAAGATGCACTTTTAATCTTCCCAATATAAAGCTGTTCTAGACACCTTCAGAGTGAAACCTACAGTTTACTTAGAGCTGTCTATTGGAACCCTAAAGCCTGGGAGTTTTAAACTTTCTGAGCTTTCTGACACTGACCCTTAAAAGAACACTGCTTTTGACTTGAGGTCTTGGAGAAGGCTATCATCTGTCTACTTTCCCTTAGCTTTCTGTAATTTAGTAGCTTTCCTTCCATACTCATGGAGAGGGTTAACAACATCCCTCAACCTTCAGTTTGTTCCTATGATCCCTCCCATCCAGCTCTTTTAGCACTCTTTTGTAGGACTCCTTGTAGCTACAAGGAGACAAAGAGGAATAAAAGATCTCCATGGAACTTGCAAACCTAAATCTAAATCTCAAACACAGGTGCAGTTATCCCCTGGGAAGAGACAGATCTCTCACTAACTAAACTGAGAATCAGAAATGAAGACCTATTTCTGTGCACCTTAATTTGGGAACAACCAGCTGTAAGCACATGAGGTTTAAACACTTGGTACAACCTGTTCTCAGCGGAATTATCATACTGAACAGCCAAGCTAGGTCAGAAAGGACACTGCAGCTCTGAAAAAAAACACTACCACCAAAAACCCCCAGAATATAAATCCAGTATTTCAACTTTTCCTCTGCCACCATCTTTCCTATAATAATGCCACAATGAGATATGTACGGTCTGAAATAAAGCTGATCAAAAAAACACCAGATAAAACTCACAGTGCTAAAAAAACCCCAAAAATCTGAAATACTGTTAATACACTCAATCTTAATTAGACACATACTTCTACTGATACAATGTTGCAACAGGCTTTCAAGGCTAGCTTTATCTTTCAAAATAGAGATATCTACAAGGTGGCAGCATATACCAGAAAATATGCTTGTCATGACCACACGAAGGGGACAACTGCCTGCAGCCCAACACCTCTAATACCAAATGCTTTTAGAGTAAAATAACACCATTAGGCAAATTCACAGCATTGTATAACAGTCCTCATATTTAGACAGGTAAGTGCTCATATTTAGACAGGTAAGTGCAGACAAATGCTGCATTCATGCAACTTGGGAAGATAAATATAGACATCCCAGAATTCCCTACTCATTCATAGTTCTAAAACCAAAATTCTCATCTGCAGGTCACAAATTACCAAGGAAGGAAGGTATTGCTGAAAAGGCAAACGGAACCTGCCAATATTAGATGGTGCATCACTCACAAGGGAGTTAGGACATCCTTTAAAAGAATGCAATTAAAGGTCACTTAATCCTTAAATAAGAATCAGACTTGCCAGAAAGCTAAACCACTTCTCCACACTACATTAAGAGACAATGTTTGATGTTGTACTAGAACACACTCACATTCTCTATGAACTGCGTGTTGGACAGCATAAGAAAGTCATTGAAGACATTATGGAGGCGACAGTCTGTAGCTTTTGTTTCACTAATCAATCCGTCCACCTGTTTTTTGATTTCGTGTGTCCTGGAAATGGTTTGCTGTGAGAACTCTTGTAGAAAATGCAGAAGCTATTGACAACAACAAAGGAAAGCAATAGTCAGCATCCAACTCTTTTTCCTTTTGGCACCGTTTGTAAGGCAGAACTAATCATACACTTCAACTGAGGACCAAAATACACGCACATTAGACTGAAACACTCCCACGCACACACACTTAACCAAGTCTCAGCCGCTTCATTCTGCATCTCCGTTCGGGCCAACTCATTTCAGTTTTCCTGCCCGGACCTGACCCTCCCACCGCATCCTGACCCTCCCACCGCATCCTGACCCTCCCACTGCATCCCATCCTGACCCTCCCACCGCATCCCGTCCCATCCCTCCCACCGCATCCCATCCCGACCCCCTCCCACCGCATCTCGACCCCTCCCACCGCATCTCGACCCCTCCCACCGCATCCCGTCCCGTCCCGACCCGTCCCGTCCCCTCCCAGAATTCCAGTATTTGAGAGAAGAAAACACACTAACAAATATACAGTGCAAATCGCCAAACTGGAATTCAGTTGGAATTCTAGGCCTTTTGAGGTTAAACACCCCCACTAGCTTCCGCTTTTATTGCTATTTTTTTCCCAATGAATTAAAAAGCTTCGTTATACTACTGTATTTCATATGGTCTTTATTACAAGTGAATTCACCAGAAAGGAAATGACAATAATATAACCTGTTCCTTCCAGATGGTAACTAAATAATCCACTGGCAATAAGCAGACCTTTATCTTAGCACATGGAGTTTATTTAGTTACTGCACTTGACTACATTGATACTGCTCATGAGGAACC
Source organism: Muscicapa striata striata (assembly GCA_030060385.1). Classification (NCBI taxonomy): domain Eukaryota; kingdom Metazoa; phylum Chordata; class Aves; order Passeriformes; family Muscicapidae; genus Muscicapa; species Muscicapa striata. Next base: position 61,218 of record JAREIS010000273.1, on the reverse strand, counting down.
AGGGCACTGATTGATCTTACTTGGGTTCTCAAATAAGAAAAATCATGCAAGATCTCCAAGTTCTTATGTATTGATCTAATGGCTACATTCAAATACTGGAAAGGGACACAGGAACTTCTAAAAGCAAAGTATCAAAATATTCTTCTCAACTCTATTTTTCTGTGATTCTACAACAAGACACCATTACTGAACTGACTCAGACTTTTTAACCTAGTAGAATTTAAAGGATTTTAATATATTGATAATAAAGCAGGAACTAACAAAGGACATTTAGAAAAATACTAACCTAGGCCAGCTTCACAATGTCTTGAGCAAGATTGTTAAAAACCACAGATGGTATTAATATAAAATTATTCTCAAAGCCTTTTATTATTTTGCTGTAGTTTCTTCCTTTGCAATATTCCAACAACCAGAAAAGCTTGCCTTTAGTTACTTTCCATATTCACTGACATGTGAGTCCGCTCTGTTGATAATGCAAAGCTCTACTTTCACAGAAATTTGTGCATTATAAAACATGAGATCAATGTGCTCTTTGTGCACTGATGCTGCAAAATGTAGGGTCTTAGCATTGTCAGCTTCAGGTCTGGGGGTCTTGCAGATCAGTTTCCATAAAAAGCATAGCATGACAGCTACACAGAACCTGAATGGTTCCTTAGGTGAAACTTTTTATTTGTGGTACACCGGTCTCTGAGCCAAGAGGACTATGAATGGCACAACAAAAATCTGCTTTTCTGTCCTAAACATTACAGACAAAGTTACAAAAAACGCATTTCATCCTAAAATTCCTTTTAGAGAGAGAAATTTAGACAGGTTCTGTTTAAAGTTTAGAGAGAAGACAGCAGCAAGAAAAATCACTTGCTGTTCCCCACAGAACTCTCTAAATGATTGTGTGACATAAAAGTATAAAAAAATCACATATGTCATCAGGCACTAATCTGAAGATTAAGAACCAGAACATGTAAGACCGTACAGGGCTGACTTCTCTGACATCCATCCTTAAAGCCATGCCTTAGGACTTGGTTAAACCCACAAATATTTACAAGGTAAAGAGAATACCACAGACAGCTTTTCCAATAGCTAACAGAGATTAAACATATTTTTATAACCTTATAACAGGATGCAAACATAAAAAAAAGTCAAATTACAATTAAAAGTTAAGCTTCTGCATCCCATGGAAAAGAACTCCAATACAAGTTGTGCATTGTTCTTCATTTCCCCGGCCACTCCTTGCTCTCATGCTCAGTAGTGCTGTATGTCTTGGCATAGAGGTAGAGAGATGTGACTGTTCTAGCTCTGCAACTTCCAGAATTCCTCAGTCTCTGTGAGATAGTCCCAGCACCTGCATTATCCTCAGGTGCAAAAAGTCTTGGGGGTGACAAGAAATGTCAGGGCTTGAAGATGCCTCAGTCTCTGGTGCACAGTGTAGAAAGTAGTATCTACAGCTAGAAATAAGTACTTGTGCTGTCACTGGACCAGGACAGGAACCTGAAACCTCCAGAGGAACTTGCCCTTCTGCTTGGTGTTCATTGCTGATTAATGCAATGACAGAACAGACTGCTTGCCTATTAGTGTATTTATTAATTTCTAAAGAATTCAAAATAGAGTTTCCTATAAACAATTAATTATAACTCATAAGAAACAAGCAACTATGATTACCCATGTCACCTAAAAAGACCTTGTTATATTAAGTCGAATTATTAACTGCAATAAGTTATGCAAGCAGTAAAAAAAAACAGCCAGTTTGATAAATTCAGTTCAGGTAACTAGAAATTAAGGGAGAAAACCAAAACCCACAGCAAAACAGCTAACCCTATAAATGAACCTGGACTCAGATACATGACTTCATTTGTGGTTTGATCCTTCTTTGATCTGAAAAGTTCATATCTGGTGGTAAAATCTTGGGCTTGGAGAACAGGCATTACTCTGGAGATCCTTTGTGAGGTGTAGGAATATCTACTGTGTCAGGAGTAGGGAAACTTCTCTGTTGTCTCGGGTTTCTGAATGACCTCTAGGTCTGGTTTATGACCTCTAGGTCATAAGCTCTGAAACTTGAAATCTCTGGCACACTTAAGGGAGTCACCCAAAATCATGCATCAGGTCAGCATCAGAATGAACAAATTAAAAAGTCCTGAATCACAGTCCCATGGTATTCTGCTGTAGTCTTCAGCAAAACTTTGAAATGTGAAACTCATAGGACTAAAGAAGTAGTGCTAACCTCCCAATTTTGTAAACAGAGCAAGAAATTAAACCTCTCATATTAATGGGGGTATCACATTTGATAGAGTAAGATAGAGCCAGGATGACTGTGAACTTATGTTCCAGGTTAGACCCAGAAAAGCCTTTCATCAAGTGCGTGCTTGAGAACAAAGAGTGGTTCCACTGGAGACAATGAAACTATCCAGAGGGCTCAAACTAAGGATTTACATAAGTGCTTTGCTTGACCTGAGTCCTAACATCTAGTTAAAAGGCTGCAGAAGTTGGGAGTTTTCCAGCTTTCTTCAGTAGGTTCAAATTTATTTAAGCTAAAGATTGTGTTTCCAACATACTGGGGCTTTAGTTATCGGCATGACTCACTGTGCAAATATTTATCTGCTTGATAATCTAAGTTCTATGGAATCAGGAGTGAACATTGTGAAACACTTACTCTCTCACTGAGTATTAATCCACCAGGAGGACACCAGCTTTCTTGATGGAATGTAAGAACACCAAATCATAGAGTGGTTTGGATTGAAAGGGACCTTTAAGATCATCTAGTTCCAAATTCCAGCCATTGGCAGGGACACCTTCCACTAGACCAGGTTGTTCAAAGCCCCATCCAGCCTGGCCTTTAACACTTCCAGGGATGAGGCATCAACAAATTCTCTAGGCAAACTATTGTAGTGTCTGACCACCCTCACAGTAAAGAATCTATTCATAATAGCAATTATAACATGCCCTCTTTCACTTTAGAATCATTACCCCTTGCCCTGTCACAGCCTTCCTCATCTTTCCTATAATCCCCTGTTAAGAACTCTGCATGCTCTGCTGAAATTAGTGCAGTGCTATGGAAGCAACTATCCTTGGGAAAAAAAGTGTATTGAAAAGAGGAATTCACTGGTGATGTAGCCAGATCTAAGGCTTTAGGAAGGGACTAAATTCTTTTAAAGCAAGATCTGTGTATCCTGAGGCAGGAGGTTCAAAGGCACCCAGAAGTGTCAGCCTACAGCAAACAGTCCGAAGCACAGCTGGAAGGGCTCTGGCATCTTCGCCCAGAAATCATTGGCAGAAGAACAAGGTGTTGTGCCTAACAAGCACTTTGAAAGCAAAACCAGTTTTGCATTGAGGTCTCTATCAAAAAAGCCACAAAAGGACTGGCACAAAATGTCCTGTTCAGCCCAGGGTGACCTGGTGGTAGCAATGCCTGCACACGGCAGGTGAAAGGAAGGGAATGCTTTTACAGTGGTACAAGACATAGCATGGTGCACATCACCCATAGTTCCTCTACGTTTGTATGAAGGCCTTATACCAAGAGATCTGGGAAAAAATACACAACCATCACTGATAGAGTTTGCAATTGATACTTAAAGTGCCAAATAATAACTAAATCTGGTCATCTTAATGGTAAAATAAACTGTGCTTACTTAGTTCATGCTTTAGATAGTTTTTGGGGGGTTTTTTGCTTTTTTTTTCATTTTGTTATAATAGGATTTTTTAACAACTCTGTAAAGCATAAAATTTGTATTAACAGCAGTGCCTTTGAGAAGAATTTAGGGATGGAAAGCAAGTGTTTTCTATCCAGAACAATATGGTGCTTAAGACAGCTGATGAGGTGCCTGGATACATATACAGGAAAGGCATGATGTCCTTTATAGCATCTAAGGTTGTTTCCACAATGCTTACATGCTTTTTATATTCAGACTTGAAATGAGATACAGTTAGGTTGCAGACAGTGCAGAAATGGGTGGCATGAATGAAAATAAATTTGTGCTACAGAACTGAAGATGAAAACAGCTCTACTTACTTGAGAAAGGTTGTAAGATGACTCAACACTCTGTAAACACAGATGAGAGGAAGAGTTGGATGGAAAAGTGCTGTTATCGACCATGCCAGAAGCAAAGAATGAGAAAAGATAATTACTGAATTTTTTCAGTGGAAACATGACCATGAAAGCATATCATTAAACTGAAGTTTTAAAATGCAGTGATTGCATCAGAAAAAACCAAAAGTCAAGTATTTAGTTGGGCAATTGAATACTTAGGAACTTTTCATTATTTATGTCTTTCTTACTAAAGAATTATCAAACCTGCACAGACTTCAGCTTTAGCATTTCCTGCAGGGACGTAGTGGAATTCTGTTGTGATATACATTACTTTCTTTTACTCCTGTAAAGACAGGAGTGACAAATTAGTTATTATTAGTACACAGTAATACATAGTGCATAGGAAAAAATGACAACTTTTCTTGCCACTATTGCAAAGCATACAGCTCTAACTCTGAACTTAATTTATTTAAAAAAAAGTCCCAAATGATTCAGCATATTTTTTCAGTCTCTAAACATTCTAATCATAGGATAAATTTTCTGTAGATGATGATAACTCTCCCACAGGAATGAGTTTCAAATTGCTTAGTAGTATATATAATGAAGTATTTTAAATGTAGGTAGGACCACAGGTGGATATTGCTTTCTCAAAATAGGTTATAGGAGCAGGAGAAAGCAGAGCACTTGATTATCGCTTGGAAATTTATCAATTCCTGGGAAAGTGAGCATTTTCAAGTGATCACATGGTCTACTATGATTAATCGGGTCAAAACCAGAACAGTGCCACAGCAGTAACAGCAAGATTTGGGTTTGAGAGGAATTTTTATTGTGGTGTAGGAGAAAGAGAGAAGTTGTAATGGGATCCAGCTTAAGCTAAGGTCTCAGTGTTAAGAGGTTTTGATCCTGGTAGTGGCCAATGACCTTTGGTTATCTTCCAGTGCACACCACAGCACGAACCATGATGATGCAAAGATCTGTCAAAAGCTCCATTGGCTATTAATACCTACTGCACTACTCAGCATGGTCCAGCCCTCTGATAGCAGGAAGGATTTGGCATGCATTTCTGCCCCACCTAAATATCACCTACTGGATAATAGTGTATGAATAGCTTAGCTATCAATATTTCTATCCCATCAGAAAGGCATTTTTCTGATTCATAATGCTTCCAAGGAATAAGAAGTTCCCAGGTAAGTGCTCTACAAAACCAAACATTCTCTCATTGCCAGTTGGAAATATTTCAGAGATTTCTTTGGTTATTAATTACAAAATAATTGCATTTTCATTGAGCAGGGCTTTTTCCCTCCTCCCAGACTTGAATTGCACAACATAAAGGCATCATAAAACATTTGTTCCCTGATTCCACATAAAGAACTTCAGCTTTCTCAGGGAACTTAGAGCTCTTTGAAAGACAAGCTTTCCACAATGGTAAGTTAAAGGTTTAGATTAGTTTGGGTTTATTTTGTAATGGGGCTACAGACAGGTGTTTGCTTTAAGGATGTAGAAAGAGAATATGAGAGAATCATCTAGTGATATACTTTAAATGATATTGTATTTTAAATCTGTAAGATGAAAAGACAGGAAGACACCAGTGTGATGATTATTGTGAATGTTGTTCTTTGCATTGTAATTATTTGCAAGAAACTGTAAAGATATCTCTTAGTCTTTCTCTTGCTGTTATCCTTTCCTCAGAAGTGTTTGTGAAAACACTCAGAACTTTGAAACATTTAGGACCATGCTTTTAAACTTAAAAATGTGAAGTACAGTTTACAATGCAATCATTTTATACCGGAAAAATGTGTATATTTCGTCTATGTATTATTTTTTATGTTCCTCACTCCTGATCCCTCAAATTATGTCCTGTTCCAGTTCTCTGAGCTTCCAAAGGTGTTTGCAGAATCTGAATCAACAGTTAGGTAATGATAAACAGATAAAAGTCCTATGGCCTGGTTTCCCTATAATTTGTGCTCCTGTAATCCCAAAGGTACAGGCATCAAGAACAATCTTTGATGAGCATCTCAGGAATGGCTGAGGTTCTATAGAGCAGGCAGTAGTTTCTACAATATTTGTTGATTCATAAAAGGGAGAAATTACCATGTGCTTCTTTCTCTCTACAGAAGATCTTTCTGGCTTTCTTTGTTGCAATGGGCAGCATTGTGACCCTGGGTGATGCAGACTGCTTTCATGTACTTCAAACGCCAGGATGGCCCTACAAAGGTAGAACCAAAGAATGTTTTCTGACCTGATTGCTCTTTTGTAACTTGGCTCTATGTGAATCTGCCAGGAAGGGCTCAAAATACACGGGAGGGGGAAGACATTGCAAAACCACAAATGGGGTGTTCCAGAGCAAGTTGCCAAAAGTAGGGGGAAAACAAAACTTTCCCCTGGGCTCTGTATGGTTGTGATGCCTTGGGTGTTAGCTTTTATATTTTTCAGAATCTCTGCTGCTTAGTGTGTAACTCTGAAACTTCATATTAGGTGTTAATAAAGTTTCTTCACGTGTCTGTTAGACAAAACAAATCCTTGCTAGCTAGAGAATCGAGGACACATGGTACCCAAAAACACAGAAACAACAACGAGGGAAAGAAAGCAACCTAGGGAGCTGATAGTTCATAGCCTGGTGCTGTGGTTGGATGATTGACCCCAACATGTTAATGAACAAAAACTTTAAATAAAGAAGTGTAAAAACTACTGACAGGAATCCATCTTGGATTTGATTTGGGTTTAGCCCCCGCCGGGCTCTTGCACTCCCCAAAGTAGATCCTTTCAATAAATACCTATTATATTCCTTTTGCTCTGCCTAGTCTCTCTTGCAAGTCATCCTTTCCAGGCAACAGTTGCAGTAATATTTTTGCAATTGCTGGTGGGTTGCTGTTACTACTCCAGTATGTGCAGCTCATTCAAGAGTCAAGGGAGTCAACCCCAAATCCTTGCACATTTCTATTACCTGAAATTACATTATCAAAAAAGCTGAAAGAATTTTTAAACTCTTCTGCCTTTGGGCAGAGGCTGAACGTGTTCTGTTTTGCTGCTGTCTTCTGCAGGTTGTATGATGAATGGAAAAATCTATCCCTTTGGACGGATTGAGAGGACAGAAAAGTGTGAAAATTGTTACTGTAATAAATATGCAATTCAATGCTGTTCCTTGTAAGTTTGAAATTCTTGGTACCATCATTGCCTGTAGGATGACTGCAAGTTTCTGTTGCTGGGGATAATTGGGTTTGTAAGGGCGCTAGAGAGCCTTTTCTCATCCATGTCACAGAGCTAGTGAAAGCTCTCAAGCTAACATTTGCTTTCACTTTGCCACTGACAGGATGACAAATCCCCCTCATTATGACAAAGAGAAATGTAAAGTCATTTTCAAAAGAAAACGCTGTGACTATGATGTGGTGCAGAAGGACGACCCCTCCAAGGTGTGTTCTTTGGTTCTTCGTGTGGGCTAACACCTGTTCCAAAACCCGCTGCACTGTGGAACTCCTTCCCACAGATGCTTTGCCATCACTGAGAAGCACCATGACATGGGAAAATCTCATAAAAGAGAGCACTTCAGTACCGTGCTTGTAACCTCCTAATTGTCCGAATTCAGTTTACAAGATACGTAATCAAATAAAAGGTCTCATTGCTGTCATTACTGCATTTGTTGACTACAATAAATTGAGATGAAACATCCATGAGTGTTTCATACTGATGATTTGTTTATTTGCAGTAACATGGGGAAATGGCACCTTATTTGAGAAAGAAAAGCACTTGGCTCTCTACTCTGACATGCTGTGTGCATCAGTAGCCTGGCACAAGCTCCTGTCAGGCTTTACAGGTTCTCTTCCAGCCAGGTGTCAAAATCCATTATCAGTTTGAAGTGATGCACTATTTGGGACATGCTGTGCAATGGCTCCTATCAAGGGTGGAGGCACCATTGGTAAGACCTGTGATACTCTCACCTCAGAAAAATCAGTGAGGATGAGAGATCATCATCCTCTTTCTCCCATGTTTTCCCCTTATTTCCATCAATGTCATCAGCCAACATTTGGCAGCATCTGTTCATGTCCATTGCCCACATTGCCCACTCTGAGCAGACCTGAAGTTTAAAGCCATGTTCCAATGTTTAAACTCTGATACTCTGACTTGTCCTCTGCCAAGGCCTGATCCTGAAAGTCTGCACACACTGTGCTGCTTTAGTGGTTCTCAGCCACTCTGAAAAAGAGATGCAGATCAGCCCCTGGGGACATGCTTCCTGATGGCAGCAGAGCTTGAGGTACTAAGAATGCAGATGCCTTCTGTCTCCTCAGTGCAACAATTGCCCACATTCACAGGGGAATGAAGTTCAGCTTGCAAGCAGGGCTTGGCAATCAAATCTCCCACCTGGCAATGCCTAGTGTCCTAAATCTGCCCCCATAGATGAGAGCAGACAACAAAACCCTGTTCAATGCTGCTTCTACATGGAGTTCTCCACTCCAGGATTGGATGTTAAAAAGCCACAACAGTCTGTAGTTAAGTGTTCCATGGTTTGAACAGAAACACACCTTCCAAAACAAGTGGATTGTTTAATGAATTTCCAGGATCACAGCAAATCTTTTGTCTTGTGCAAGTAGGAGCATTCTTAGCTGAGCATTGTTAGTGCAGGGACCCTCACTTGATCCCCAATCAGGTGTCAATCCACATTTATTAAGTAGAGGTGTTTCCTTCTATGACTCTGAGAGGCATTCTTAAAATCACAAAGTTTTGATGTGCTATATTTTTTCTGGCTGCGGTAATTTAATTATGAACTTCTTTCAAGGTTTTTAAGACCTGCAAGTAATATACCTTGGATTGGGTGAAAAATATCCAAGTATTTTGCAGGTAGTGGTATTACACACATCACCTTTAAAAGTTCACTTAAAGTGCTGCAGCTGAATACCTGGATTCCAGTCAATAGCTCAGTGTTTCTGTACAACTGCTTCCTGTAAAGATGAAAAATGTGAGGGGCCAGAAGAGACAACTCAGCAGTTTCCAGCACAGACATTTGCATATGTCTTTTAGAAACATTGATGCACATTCTCTGATTCCATCCTCTCATTCCTCTAAATTGAACATGTGAAAATAAACATTCTTGTGTTGCTTTATGCCCTGAAGTAAGTTTTGCCCAAAAGGTTTTTGTGTTCTGCAGGAGAGGAACAGATTTGAAACTTGTCCTGAATGAGTTTCCTGGTTTTATGCTAGTTCATATGAAAATTACAGACAGCACAACCTCAGCTGATGCACCTGAAGGAATCTTCTTGCTTAAAGAAGAAAGAGCCCCAGCGTCTTTGGGAAGTAATATTTGAGGAAAGAGATCAAATACTTCCTTTGTAAGTGGCTAGCAGAATTGCTTCTTAAGAAAATTTGGTTTTCAGAATTTATGGTTTTATTCAAATTTGATTTATTAAAAAAAAAAAAAAAGAGAGAATTTAAGAAACAAAAATCATGGAGTTTCCTAATGTAGTACTTGGTAATTGGAAGCATTGAGAAGTGCAGACCTGAAGACTAACATCCAGTCTATTGTATCCTGGAACTGTGCCGTGTGACATGGAAACAATTCAGAGTTTTTCAGTTTATTTCCCAGCAAAGCATCACAAAATAAGTGACAAAATATTACTTCTAAAATTTATGAAACTTACATTGCTGACTATCTTATATCGTATTTTGGTGGAGGAGAAAGATATGTTGTAATGATACCCAGCTTCAGCTAAAGTCTCAATGCTGAGAGGTTTTGATCCTGGTAGTGGCCAATGACCTTTGGTTATGTTCCAGTGCACACCACAGCACGAACCATGATGATGCAAAGATCTGTCAAAAGCTGCATTGGCTATTAATACCCTCTGGAGGCCAATGGGCCTGTCTTGGCTCCTCCTGCAGCCCTGCCCTGGAGGGATGTCCCTGAATGGGATTGTCCCTTCTCTGGGCTGTGATTTGCTTCTCTCAACCCTCCCCTGGAGAGAGGCCCCTTTAGTTGCCACATCCTCCCTTTTCATGGTGAGCTGTCCCCAAAGGCTGCAGTGACCCCACCATGCCTTAGTGCCCATGTTAACTCTTTGTAACCCATTGCTCTTTGCCCTTGGTTCCACCCTTGCTTTCCCCCATGAAATCCCAGCTTTTCCCCCAGTTCTCTAGGGAGCAGTCATCCCTGGCCCCCTTCACAGAGCTGCTGGATAATGAAGGAATTGCTGTGGAATTGCCAAATGACTTCTGGCTGCTGGGAGACCTGCCAGAAGACCCTCGGAGAAGGCTGTGCCTTGTGGGCCCCTGTCTCTGGGAAGGTTGGCAGCTTCCTGGGTCAGAGCACTGGACCTCCACAGTCCCCCCTGTCACCTTCAGTACCTGCTGCACTACTCAGCATGGTCCAGCCTCTGATGGCAGGAAGGAGTTGGCATGCATTTCTGCCCCACCTAAATATTACCTAGCTGGATGATATTGTATGGATAGCTTAGGTATCAATACTTGTATTCCATCAGAAAAGCAATGTTCTGATTCATTATACTTCCAAAGACTAGGAAGTTCTGGACTCAACCGTTTACTCAGGTCAATGCTCTAGAAAACCAAACATTTTCTCATTGCCAGCTAGAGACATTTCAGAGAATTCTTTGGATGTTACAAAATAACTGCATTTGCATTGAGCAGGTTTTTTCCCTCCACCCAGACTTGAATTGCACAACATAAAAGCATCATAAAACATTTGTTCCTTGATTCTACATAAAGAACTTCAGCATTCTCTGGGAACTTAGATCTCTTTGGAAGCCAAGCTTTCCAGAATGGTAAGTTAAAGTTTTAGATTGGTTTGGGGTTATTTTCTAATAAGGATACAAAAAGTGTTTGCTTTAAAGATGCCAAAGGAGAGCATTTCAGAGAATCATCTAGTGACACATTTTAAATGTGGGTATATTGTATTTCAAACCTGTAAGATGCAAAGACAGGAAGACATCAGTGTGATCGTTATTGTGAATGCTGTTCTTTGTATTGTAATTCTTTGCAAGGAACTGCAACATATCTAATAGTCTTTCACTTGCTGTTATCCTTTCCTCAGAAATGTTAGTGAAAGCACTCAGAACTTTGAAACATTTAGGACTATGCTTTTAAAACATGTAAATATGAAGTACCACATAAAATACAATCCTTTTAGAAAGGAAAAATGTGTGTATTTTGTCTGTTTATTTTTTCTGTTCTTCACTTCTGATCCCTCAAATTATGTCGTGTTCCAGCTCTTTGAGCTTCCAAAGGTGTTTGCAGAATCTGAATCAACTGTTAGGTAATGATAAACAGATAAAAGTCCTATGGCCTCGTTTTCCTGTAATTTGTGCTCCTGTAATCCCAAAGGTATAGACATCAAGAACTAACTTTGATGAGCATCTCAGGAATGGCAGAGGTTCTACACAGCGGGCCGTAGTTTCTACAATATTTGTTGATTCATAAAAGGGAGAAAATTACCATGTGCATCTTTCTCTCTACAGAAGAGCTTTCTGGCTTTCTTTGTTGCAATGGGCAGCATTGTGACCCTGGTTGCTGTAGGATGCTCGATTGGACCTCGACAACCAGACTGGCCCCAAAACGGTGGGAGCAAGGAACGTCTTCTGACCTGATGGCTCTATTATAACTTGGCTCTATGCGGATCTGCGTGAAAGGGCTCAAAATACAAGGGAGGGGGGAGACATTGCAAAACCACAAATGGGGTGCTCCAGAGCAAGTTGCCAAAAGTAGGGGGAAAACAAAACCTTTCCCTGGGCTGTGTATGGTTGTGATGCCTTGGGTGTTAGCTTTTATATTTTTCAGAATCTCTGCTGCTTAGTGTGTAACTCTGAAACTTCATATTAGGTGTTAATAAGGTTTCTTCACATGTCTGTTAGACAAAACAAATCTTTTCCAGCTAGAGAATCAAGGACAAGTGGTACCAAAAAGCACAAACAATGGCGAGGGAAAGGAGGCAAACCAGGGGGCTGATAGTTCATAGCCTGGGGCTGTGGTTGGATAATTGACCCCAATATATAGATGAACCAAAACTTACAAAAGTGTAAAAACTCGTGACCAGAATCCATCTTGGATTTGATTTGGGTGTAGCCCCGGCTGGGCTCTTGCACTCCCCAAAGTAGATCCTTTCAATAAATACCTATTTTATTCCTTTTGCTCTGCCTAGTCTCTATTCCAAGTCATCCTTTCCAGGAAATAGTTGCAGCAATATTACTGCAACTAGTGGTGGTTTGATACTGCTACACCAGTATGTAGAGTTCATTCAAGAGTCAAAGGAGTAAACCTCAAATCCTTGCATGTTTCCATTGCCTAGAATTACATTTTCAGAAAAGCTGAAATAATTTTTAAACTCTTCTGCTTTTGGGTGGAGGCTGAAAAAGCATGTTCTGTTTTGCTGCTCTCTTATGCAGGCTGTATGTGGAATGGAAAAATCTATCCCTTAGGACACATTGAGAGGACAGAATTTTGCCTCAAATGTTACTGTGGCAAAGAAGCAATGCATTGCTGTACCTAGTAAGTTTGAACTTGGTACCATCATTGCCTGTAGCATGATTGCAGGTTTCCATTGCTGGTGATAAATGGGTCTGTATGGGCACAAGAGAACCTATTCTGATCCATGTCCCAGAGCTAGTGAAAGCTCTCAAGCTAACATTTGCTTTTTCTTTGCCACTGACAGCGGGATGTTTGTCCCTCCTTACGACAAAGAGAAATGTAAAGTCATTTTCAACAGAAAGGGCTGCCATTTTGATGTGGTACAGAAGGATGACCCCTCTAAGTATTGTGAGCTTTTTCCTTATGTGGCCTAACACCTGCTCCAAACCTCTCTGCAGTGGAACTCCTCTCCCTCCCACAGATGCTTTGCCATCACTGAGAAGCACCATGACATGGGAAAATCTCATACAAGACTGCACTTCACTACTTTGCTTGTAACCTCCAAATTGTTCTAATTCATTTTACAAGATGCATAATAAAATAATGTGTCTCAGTGCTGTCATTACTGCGTTTTTTAGCTACAATAAATTGAGATGAAACATCCATGAATGTTTCCTTCTGATGATTTGTTTATTTGCAGTGACATGGGGAAATGGCACCTTCTCTCAGAATGAAATGCATTTGGTTCTCTACTCTGACATGCTGTGCATCAGTAGCCTGGCACAAGCCCCTGTCAGGCTTTACAGGTTCTCTTCCAGCCAGGTGTCAAAATCCATTATCAGTTTGAAGTGATGCACTATTTGGGACATGCTGTGCAATGGCTCCAATTCAGGGTGGGGGGACTTTTGGTAAAACCAGTGTTACTCTCACCTCAGAAAAATCAGTGAGGATGAGATATCATCATCCTCTATCTCCCATGTTTTCCCTTATTTCCATCAATGTCTGTTGGAGAAGATGAAAAAGATGAACCTACAAATATAGATGCTCAGATTCTGGGATTATAGAAACCATGGACATGATAGAAATGAAAGCTACTTTCGGTATACCAAACCATGATTACTAAATAGCCACGAGACAATGGAGTGGCCGATTAAGGTCAATCACTCGATGATTAAACAATGCATTCTCTCAGGGTGGGCTCGAGAATCTGAGTCACCCCCCCAGGGTACAGAAAGTAGTTTTTCCAGTTTGGAATGCAACACGCTATGCTAATACCATGGCTCCTATAGGTTCTATGCAAATGTTGTAGAATTTGTATTTTGTATCTCATTGGTTATCGGGAATTAGAATATTCATGGTAGAAGAAGATTTATTGTATTGTAGACAGGAAATCCCTCTTTTGTTCTCTCTTGTTTTCTCTCGCTGGCTTTCCCCTCTCACTCCTCTCTCCGACTTCCTGCTCTTCTCCCTCTTACCTCCTATCTTTTACCTCCTATCCCCTTACCCTCTTCCCTCTTGCTTTTTCTCTTGCTCTCTCTTGTTCTCTTGTCTTCTCCTCTCTCACCTGCTTCTCTCATCTCACATATCTCTCTCTCTATCACCCTTCCCCACACTTCTCTCTTTCTCTCCACCCCGCTCTTACCATATTGATCTAACTTGCTGTTTTACTCTCGGCTGCCAAAGAGGAACCCTTTGTAAAACCGTGTTTCTTACCCTTAATAAATGCAACACTAACTTTTTGCTAATACAGGTTTAATGAGTTAGTCCCTGCTCGCAGTCTATTTGATACAAAGACTCCTCGAGTAACCACAAATGTCATCACCCAACATTTGGCACCCACTGTTCAGGTCCATTGCCCACTCTGAGCAGACCTGAAGTTTAAAGCAGTGTTCCAATGTTTAAACTCTGATACTCTGACTTGTCCTCTGCCAAGGCCTGATCCTGAAAGTCTGCACACACTGTGCTGCTTTAGTGGTTCTCAGCCACTCCGAGAAAGAGATGCAGATCAGCCCCTGGGGACATGCTTCCTGATGGCAGCAGAGCTTGAGGTACTAAGAATGCAGATGCCTTCTGTCTCCTCAGTGCAACAATTGCCCACATTCACAGGGGAATGAAGTTCAGCTTGCAAGCAGGGCTTGGCAATCAAATCTCCCACCTGGCAATGCCTAGTGTCCTAAATCTGCCCCCACAGATGAGAGCAGACAACAAAACCCTGTTCAATGCTGCTTCTACATGGAGTTCTCCACTCCAGAACTGGATGTTAAAAAGCCACAACAGTCTGTAGTTAAGTGTTCCATGGTTTGAACAGAAACACACCTTCCAAAACAAGTGGATTGTTTAATGAATTTCCAGGATCACAGCAAATCTTTTGTCTTGTGCAAGTAGGAGGTTCCACACAGCTGAGCATTGTTAGTGCAGGGACCCTCACTTGATCCCCAATCAAGTGTCAATCCACATTTATTAAGTAGAGGTGTTTCCTTCTATGGCTCTGTGAGGCATTCTTAAAATCACAAAGTTTTGATGTCCTATATTTTTTCTGGCTGTGTAATTTAATTATGAACTTCTTTCAAGGTTTTTAAGACCTGCAAGTAATATACCTTGGATTGGGTGAAAAATATCCAAGTATTTTGCAGGTAGTGGTATTACACACATCACCTTTAAAAGTTCACTTAAAGTGCTGCAGCTGGATATCTGGATTCCAGTCAATAGCTCAGTGTTTCTGTACAACTGCTTCCTGTAAAGATGAAAAATGTGAGGGGCCAGAAGAGACAACTCAGCTTTTTCCAGCACAGACATTTGCATATGCCTTTTAGAAACATTGATGCACATTCTCTGATTCAATCCTATCATTCCTCTAAATTGAACATGTGAAAATAAACATTCTTGTGTTGCTTTATGCCCTAAAGTAAGTTTTGCCCAAAAGGTTTTTGTGTTCTGCAGGAGAGGAACAGATTTGAAACTTGTCCTGAATGAGTTTCCTGGTTTTATGCTAGTTCATATGAAAATTACAGACAGCACAACCTCAGCTGATGCACCTGAAGGAATCTTCTTGCTTAAAGAAAAAAGAGTCCCAGTTTCTTTGGGAAGTAATATTTGAGGAAAGAGATCAAATACTTCCTTTGTAAGTGGCTAACAGAAATGCTTCTTAAGAAAATTTGGTTTTCAGAATTCATGATTTTATTTAAATTTGGTTTATTAAAAAAAAATAAAATAGAATTTAAGAAACAAAAAAGCTTGGAGTTTCCTAATGTAGTACTTGGTAATTGGAAGCATTGAGAAGTGCAGACCTGAAGACTAACATCCAGTCTGTTTTATCCTGGAACTGTGCCGTGTGACATGGAAACAATTCAGAGTTTTTCAACTTATTCTCCAGCAAAGCCTCACAAATTAAGTGATAAAATATTACTTCTAAAATTTATGAAACTTACATTGCTGACTATCTTATATCGTATTTTGGTGGAGGAGAAAGATATGTTGTAATGATATCCAGCTTCAGCTAAAGTCTCAATGCTGAGAGGTTTTGATCCTGGTAGTGGCCAAGTACCTTTGTTATGTTCCAGTGCACACCACAGCACGAACCATGATGATGCAAAGATCTGGCAAAAGCTGCATTGGCTATTAATACCCTCTGGAGGCCAATGGGCCTGTCTTGGCTCCTCCTGCAGCCCTGCCCTGGAGGGATGTCCCTGAATGGGATTGTCCCTTCTCTGGGCTGTGATTTGCTTCTCTCAACCCTCCCCTGGAGAGAGGCCCCTTTAGTTGCCACATCCTCCCTTTTCATGGTGAGCTGTCCCCAAAGGCTGCAGTGACCCCACCATGCCTTAGTGCCCATGTTAACTCTTTGTAACCCATTGCTCTTTGCCCTTGGTTCCACCCTTGCTTTCCCCCATGAAATCCCAGCTTTTCCCCCAGTTCTCTAGGGAGCAGTCATCCCTGGCCCCCTTCACAGAGCTGCTGGATAACGAAGGAATTGCTGTGGAATTGCCAAATGACTTCTGACTGCTGGGAGACCTGCCAGAAGACCCTTGGAGAAGGCTGTGCCTTGTGGGCCCCAGTCTCTGGGAAGGCTGGCAGCTTCCTGGGTCAGAGCACTGGACCTCCACAGTCCCCCCTGTCACCTTCAGTACCTGCTGCACTACTCAGCATGGTCCAGCCTCTGATGGCAGGAAGGAGTTGGCATGCATTTCTGCCCCACCTAAGTATCACCTAGCTGGATGATATTGTATGGTTAGCTTTGATATCAATACTTGTATTACATCAGAAAGGCAGTTTTTTGATTCATTATGCTTCCAAGGAATACAAAGTTCTGGACTCAACCATTTACTCAGATCACTGCTCTACAAAACCAAACATTCTCTCATTGCCAGCTGGAAACATTTCAGAGATTTCTTTGGATATTGCAAAATAATAGAATTTTCATTGAGCAGGGCTTTTTCCCTCCACCCAGACCTGAATTGCACAGCATAAAGGCATCATAAAACATTTGCTCCCTGATTCCACATAAAGAATTTCAGCTTTCTCTGGGAACTTAGATCTCTTTGGAAGCCAAGCTTTCCATAATGGTAAGTCAAAATTTTAGTTTGTTTTGGGTTTATTTTCTAATAAGGATACAGACAGGTATTTGCTTTAAAGATGCAAAAGGAGATCATTTGAGAGAATCATCTAATGACACATTTTAAATGTGGGTATATTGTATTTCAAACTTGTAAGCTGCAAAGAGAAGAAGACACTAGTGTGATCATTATAGTGAATGTTGTTCTTTGTATTGTAGTTCTTTGCAAGAAACTGCAACATATCTAATAGTCTTTCACTTGCTGTTATCCTTTCCTCAGAAATGTTAGTGAAAATTCTCAGAACTTTGAAACATTTAGGACTATGCTTTTAAAACATATAAATATAAAGTACCACATAAAATACAATCCTTTTAGAAAGGAAAAATGTGTGTATTTTGTCTGTGTATTTTTTCAGTTCTTCTCTTCTGATCCCTCAAATTATGTCCTGTTCCAGCTCTTTGATGCTTCCAAAGGTGTTTGCAGAATCTGAATCAACAGTTAGGTAATGATAAACAGATACAAGTCCTATGGCCTCGTTTCCCTATAATTTGTGCTCCTGTAATCCCAAGGTACAGGCATCAAGAACAACCTTTGATGAGCATCTCAGGAATGGCTGAGGTTCTATAGAGCAGGCAGTAGTTTCTACAATATTTGTTGATTCATAAAAGGGAGAAATTACCATGTGCTTCTTTCTCTCTACAGAAGATCTTTCTGGCTTTCTTTGTTGTAATGGGCAGCATTGTGACCCTGGGTGATGCATCCTGCATTACTGTACCTCGAATTCAAGAGTGGCCCCAAAAAGGTGGGAAGTCTTTTGACCTGATTGCTTTTTTATAACTTGGCTCTATGTGGATCTGCCAGGAAGGCCTCAAAATACAAGAGAGGGGAAGACATTGCAAAACCACAAATGGTGTGCTCCGGAGCAAGTTGCCAAAAGTAGGGGGAAAACAAAACCTTTCCCTGGGCTGTGTATGGTTGTGATGCCTTGGGTGTTAGTTTTTATATTCTTCAGAATCTCTGCTGCTTAGTGTGTAACTCTGAAACTTCATATTAGGTGTTAATAAAGTTTCTTCACATGTCTGTTAGACAAAACAAATCTTTTCCAGCTAGAGAATCAAGGACAAATGGTACCAAAAAGCACAAACAATGGCGAGGGAAAGGAGGCAAACCAGGGGGCTGATAGTTCATAGCCTGGTGCTGTGGTTGGATAATTGACCCCAATATATAGATGAACCAAATCTTTGAAAAGAGAAGTTTAAAAACTCATGACCAGAATCCATCTTGTGTTTGACATGGGTGTAGCCTTAGCCAGGATCTTGCATTGCCCACGGTGTATCCTTTCAATAAATACCTATTTTATTCCTTTTGCTCTGCCTAGTCTCTCTTCCAAGTCAGCCTTTCCAGGCAACCGTTGCAGGCGAATTATTGCAGCAAGTGGTGGTTTGCTACTGCTATACCAGTGTGTGAATCTCATTCCAGAATCAAGGGAGTAAAACCCCAATCCTTGCATGTTTCCATTGCCCGGAATTATGTTTTCAGAAAAGCTGAAATAATTTTTAAACTCTTCTGCCTTTGGGTGTAGGCATAAAAAACATTTTCTGTTTTGCTGCTGTCTCATGCAGGCTGTATGTGGAATGGAAAAATCTATCCCTTAGGACACATTGAGAGGGCAGAAAGCTGCTACACATGTGACTGTGACAAATATACAATGCAATGCTGTTCCACGTAAGTTTGAACTTCTTAGTGCCATCATTGCCTGTAGGATGATTGCAGGTTTCCATTGCTGGTGATAAATGGGTTTGTAAGGGCACAAGAGGACCTATTCTGATCCATGTCACAGAGCTAGTGAAAGCTCTCAAGCTAACATTTGCTTTCACTTTGCCACTGACAGCATGATAAATCCTCCTCGTTACCACAAAGAGAAATGTAAAGTCATTTTCAACAGAAAGCGCTGTGACTATGATGTGGTGCAGAAGGACGACCCCTCCAAGGTGTGTTATTCCTTTACTCGTGTGGGCTGACACCTGCTCCAAACCTCTCTGCTCTGTGGAACTCCTTCCCACATATGCTTTGCCATCACAGAGAAGCACCATGACATGGCATAATCTCATAAAAGAGAACACTTCAGATGCTCGCTTGTGACAGCCTAATTGTTCTAATTCAGCTTATCAGGTGCATGATCAGATAGAGTGTCTCATTTCTGTCATTACTGCATTTGTACATTACAATAAATTGAAATGAAATACCCATAAATGCTTCATATCGATGATTTTGTTTTTTTTTCAGTAACACGGGGAAATGACACCTTCTTTGAGAAAGAAATGCATTTGGTTCTCTACTCTGACATGCTGTGCATCAGTAGCCCGGCACAAGCCCCTGTCAGGCTTTACAGGTTCTCTTCCAGCCAGGTGTCAAAGTCCATTATCAGTTTGAAGTGATGCACTATTTGGGACATGCTGTGCAATGACCCCTATCAAGGGCGCAGGGACTTTTGGTAAGACCTGTGCTGCTCTCACCTCAGAAAAATCAGTGAGGATGAGAGATCATCATCCTCTTTCTCCCATGTTTTCCCTTATTTCCATCAATGTCATCACCCAACACTTGGCAGCATCTGTTCATGTCCATTGCCCACTCTGAGCAGACCTGAAGTTTAAAGCAGTGTTCCAGTGTTTAAACTCTGATACTCTGACTTGTCCTCTGCCAAGGCCTGATCCTGAAAGTCTGCACACACTGTGCTGCTTTAGTGGTTCTCAGCCACTCTGAAAAAGAGATGCAGATCAGCCCCTGGGGACATGCTTCCTGATGGCAGCAGAGCTTGAGGTACTAAGAATGCAGATGCCTTCTGTCTCCTCAGTGCAACAATTGCCCACATTCACAGGGGAATGAAGTTCAGCTTGCAAGCAGGGCTTGGCAATCAAATCTGTCACCTGGCAATGCCTAGTGTCCTAAATCTGCCCCCATAGATGAGAGCAGACAACAAAACCCTGTTCAATGCTGCTTCTACATGGAGTTCTCCACTCCAGAATTGGATGTTAAAAAGCCACAACAGTCTGTAGTTAAGTGTTCCGAGGTTTTAAAAGAAACACACCTTCCAAAACAAGTGGATTGTTTAATGAAGTTCCAGGATCACAGCAAATCTTTTGTCTTGTGCAAGTAGGAGGTTCCACAGAGCTGAGCATTGTTAGTGCAGGGATCCTCACTTGGTCCCCAATCAAGTTTCAATCCCCATTTATTCAGCAGGGGTGTTTCCTTCACAAGGCAATCTATCTCAAGTTCTGTGAGCCATTATTAATATCAGAAAGTTTTAATATGGTGTATTTCCTCTGGCTTTGGTAATTTACTTAAGAATTTCTTTTACGTTTTCTAAAACCAGCAAGTAACATACCTTGGTTTGGGGAAGAAATCCAAATATTTTGCAGGCACTGGTGTTACATACATCACCATTTAAGGTTCTTTTAAATTGCTGCAGGCTGGATATCTGGATACCAGTCAATAGCTCAGTATTCCTGTTCAGTTGCTTCCTCTAAAGATGAAAAGTGAGGGGCCAGAATAAAGAGTCAGCTCAGCTTTTTCTAGTACAGATATTTGCATGTGCCTTTTAAAAATCTTGGTGCCCTTTCACTGATACCATCCTATCATTCCTTTAAATGGAGCATGTGAAAACACACATTCTCATGTTTCTTTATGTTCTGAAGTAAGTTTTGCCCAAAAGGTTTTTGTGTTCTGCAGGAGAGGCACAGATTTGAAACTTGTCCTGAATGAATTTTCTGGTTTTATGCTAGTTCATATGAAAATTACAGAGAGCACAGCCTCAGCTGATGCATATGAAAGCATGTTTTTGCTTGGGGAAAAAAGTGCCCCAGCTTCTTAGGGAAGGAATATTTAAAGTATAGAGATCCTAGACTTCCTTCCTAATTAGCTCATAGAACTGCTTCTTGAGAAAATTTAATTTTCAGAATATATGGGTTTATTTAATTGTATTTATTAAAAGATAAAAGAATTAAAAAAAAAAAAAAAAAAAAAAGCTTGGAGTTTCCTTATAGATTTTATGTAATTGGAAAACTTGAGAGGTGCAGATATGAAAATTAATATTCAGTCTTCTGTAGCCCGGAACGTGTGACATTGAAATATGTAGATTTTTTTTCAGTTTATACTCCAGTAAAGCCTCAAAAAATAAGGGAAGAAAAGTTATTTCTAAAGTTTATGAGACTTATATTGTAGATTATATTATATCTTATTTTGGTGAAGCAGAAAGATATGTTGTAATGATATCCAGCTTCAGCTAAAGTCTCAATGCTGAGAGGTTTTGATCCTGGTAATGGCCAAGTACCTTTGTTATGTTCCAGTGCACACCACAGCAGGAACCATGATGATGCAAAGATCTGGCAAAAGCTGCATTGGCTATTAATACCCTCTGGAGGCCAATGGGCCTGTCTTGGCTCCTCCTGCAGCCCTGCCCTGGAGGGATGTCCCTGAATGGGATTGTCCCTTCTCTGGGCTGTGATTTGCTTCTCTCAACCCTCCCCTGGAGAGAGGCCCCTTAAGTTGCCACATCCTCCCTTTTCATGGTGAGCTGTCCCCAAAGGCTGCAGTGACCCCACCATGCCTTAGTGCCCATGTTAACTCTTTGTATCCCATTGCTCTTTGCCCTTGGTTCCACCCTTGCTTTCCCCCATGAAATCCCAGCTTTTCTCCCAGTTCTCTAGGGAGCAGTCATCCCTGGCCCCCTTCACAGAGCTGCTGGATAATGAAGGAATTGCTGTGGAATTGCCAAATGACTTCTGGCTGCTGGGAGAGCTGCCAGAAGACCCTTTGAGAAGGCTGTGCCTTGTGGGCCCCTGTCTCTGGGAAGGCTGGCAGCTTCCTGGGTCAGAGCACTGGACCTCCACAGTCCCCCCTGTCACCTTCAATACCTGCTGCACTACTCAGCATGGTCCAGCCTCTGATGGCAGGAAGGAGTTGGCATGCATTTCTGCCCCACCTAAATATCACCTACCTGGATGATATTGTATGGTTAGCTTTGATATCAATACTTGTTTCCATTAGAAAGGCAGTTTTTTGATTCATTATGCTTCCAAGGAATACAAAGTTCTGGACTCAACCATTTACTCAGATCTCTGCTCTATGAAACCAAACATTCTCTCATTGCCATCTGGAAACATTTCAGAGATTTCTTTGGATATTACAAAATTACTGCTTTTGCACTGAGCAGCCTCTTTTTTCCCTCCACCCAGACTTGAATTGCACAGCATAGAGGCATCATAAAACATTTGTTCCCTGATTCCACATAAAGAACTTCAGCTTTCTTTGGGAACTTAGAGCTATTTGGAAGCCAAGCTTTCCACTATGGTAAGTCAAAAGTTTCGATTTGACAGGTCTTTGCTTTAAAGGGCAAAAGGAGAGCATTTGAGAGAATCATTTGAGACACATTGTAAATATGGCTATATTGTATTTCAAACCTGTAAGGTGCAAAGACAGGAAGAAATCTTTGTGAAGATTATTGTTGAATGTTGTTATTTTCATTGTAATTTGTTGAAATAAACTCTAAGAGATAACTCTTACTCTTTACTTGCTGTTATCCTTTCCTCAGAAGTGTTTGTGAAAACACTTAGAATTTTAAAACATTTTGGATTATGCTGTTAAAACATATAATGGTGAAGTACTGTTTGAAATATAATAATTTTATAGAGGAAAAAGGTCTATGTTTGTCTGTGTATTTTTTCTGTTCTTCACATCTGATCCCTCAAATTATGTCCTGTTCCAGCTCTTTGAGCTTCCAAAGGTGTTTGCAGAATCTGAATCAGCAGTTAGGTAATGATAAACAGATGAAAGTCCTATGGCCCAGTTTTCCCTATAATTTTGCTCATGGAATCCCAAAGGTACAGGCATCAAGCACTACCTTTGATGAGCATCTCAGGAATGGCTGAGGTTCTGTGGAGCAGGCAGTAGTTTCTACAATATTTGTTGATTCATAAAAGGGAAAAATTACCATGTGCTTCTTTCTCTCTACAGAAGATCTTTCTGGCTTTCTTTGTTGCAATGGGCAGCATTGTGACCCTGGGTGATGCAGCCTGTGAATTTGAAGCTCGACAGCCATGGTGGCCCCAAAAAGGTAGAAACATGAAAGGTCTTCTTACCTGATGGCTCTCTTGTAACTTGGCTCTATATGGATCTGCCAGGAAGGGCTCAAAATACAAGGGAGGGGGAAGGCATTGCAAAAACACAAATGGGGTGGTCCAGAGCAAGTTGCCAGAAATAGGGGGAAAACAAAACCTTCCCTGGGCTGTGTATGGTTGAGATGCCTTGGGTTTTAGGTTTTATGTTTTCAGGATCTCTGCTGCTTAGTGTGTAACTCTAAAAATCATATTAAGTGTTAGTAAGGTTTCTTCACATGGTAGTTGAAGAAAACAATCACTTCATAGCGGGAGAGTCAAGGACAAGTGGTACCCAAAAAGCAGAAACAATGGCAAGGAAATGGAGGCAAGGCAGGGGGCTGATACTTCATAGCCTGGGGCTGTGCTTGGATAATTGACCCCAATATATAGATGAACCAAAACTTACAAAAGTGTAAAAACTTGTGACCAGAATCCATCTTGGATTTGATTTGGGTGTAGCCCCAGCTGGGCTCTTGCACTGCCCAAGGTGTATCCATTCAATAAATACCTATTATATTCCTTTTGCTCTGCCTAGTCTCTGTTCCAACTCAGCCTTCCAGGCAACAGTTGCAGCAATATTATGGCAATTGGTGGTGGGTTGCTACTGGGGCTCCAGCACATGGAGATAATTCAAGAGCCAAGGGAATAAACAACAAATCCTTGCATGTTTCTATTGCCTGGAATTACATTTTCAGAAAAGCTGAAATAATTTTTAAACTCTTCAGCCTTTAGGTGGAGGCTGAACATGTTCTGTTTTGCTGCTGTCTTCTGCAGGTTGTATATTGAATGGAAAAATCTATCCATTTGGAAAGATTGAGAGGACAGAGAATTGCCAGACAGGTTACTGTGACAAGAAAGGAATGAGAAGCTGTACTCTGTAAGTTTGACCTCCTTGGTACCATCATTACCTGTAGGATGATTGCATCGTTCCATTACTGGGGATAAATGGGTCTGTAAGGGCACAAGTGAGCCTTTTCTGATCCATGTCCCAGAGCTAGTGAAAGCTCTCAAGCTAACATTTGCTTTCTCTTTGCCACTGACAGTGGTCTACATCCCTTCAATTACGACAAAGAGAAATGTAAAGTCATTTTCGACAGAAAACAATGTCGGTCTGTTGTGGTGCACAAGGATGACCCCTCTAAGTTTTGCACGTTTGCTGCTACGTCCTAACACCTGCACCAAACCTCTCTGCAATGTGGAACTGCTCTCCTTCCTACAGGTACTTTGCCATCACAGAGAAGCCCCATGACATGGGAAAATCTCATAAAAGAGAGCACTTCACTACCTTGCTTGTAACCTCCTAATTGTTCTAATTCAGCTTAGAAGATGCATGATCAGATAAAGTGTCTCATTTCTGCCATTACTACATTTGTTGACTACAATAAATTGAGATGAAACATCAATAAGTGCTTTGCTTTTTGCAGTGACATGGGGAAATGGTACCTTCTTTGAGAAAGAAATGCACTTGGCTCTCTACTCTGACATGCTGTGCATCAGTAGCCTGGCACAAGCTCCTGTCAGGCTTTACAGGTTCTCTTCCAGCCAGGTGTCAAAATCCATTATCAGTTTGAAGTGATGCACTATTTGGGACACACTGTGCAATGGCTCCACTTCAGGGTGCAGGGACTTTTGGTAAAACCTGTGCTGCTCTCACCTCAGAAAAATCAGTGAGGATGAGAGATCATCATCCTCTTTCTCCCATGTTTTCCCTTATTTCCACCAATGTCATCACCCAACACTGGCAGCCACTGTACATTGTCCATTGCCTGCTCTGAGCAGACCTGAAGTTTAAAGCAGTGTTCCAGTGTTTAAACTCTGATACTCTGACTTATCCTCTGCCAAGGCCTGATCCTGAAAGTCTGCACACACTGTGCTGCTTTAGTGGTTCTCAGCCACTCTGAGAAAGAGATGCAGATCAGCCCCTGGGGACATGCTTCCTGATGGCAGCAGAGCTTGAGGTACTAAGAATGCAGATGCCTTCTGTCTCCTCAGTGCAACAATTGCCCACATTCACAGGGGAATGAAGTTCAGCTTGCAAGCAGGGCTTGGCAATCAAATCTCCCACCTGGCAATGCCTAGTGTCCTAAATCTGCCCCCATAGATGAGAGCAGACAACAAAACCCTGTTCAATGCTGCTTCTACATGGAGTTCCCCACTCCAGAAGTGGATGTTAAAAAGCCACAACAGTCTGTAGATAAGTGTTCCATGGCTTTGAAAGAAACACACCTTCCAAAACAAGTGGATTGTTTAATGAAGTTCCATGATCACAGCACACCTTCTGTCTTGTACAAGTAGGAGGTTCCACACAGCTGAGCATTCTTAGTGCTGGGATCCTCACTTGGCTCCCAGTCAAGTGTCAATTCACATTTATTCAGCAGGGGTGTTTCCTTCACCAGGCAATCTATTTCAAACTCTTTGAGCTATTATTAATATGAGAAAGATTTATTGTGGTGTATTTTCTCTGGTTTTGGTAATTTGCTTATGAACTTCTTTCAAGATTTCTCAGACGTGCAAGTAACATACCTTGTTTTGGGTGAAAAATATCCAAGTACTTTTCAGGTGCTGGTATTACACACTTCACCTTTGAAAGTTCTGGTAAAGTTCTGCAGGCTGGATATCTGGATACCAGTCAATAGCTCAGTGTTCCTGTACAACTACTTCCTGTAAAGAGGAAAAATGTGAGGGGCAAGAATAAAGAGTCAGCTCAGCTTCTTCCAGTTCAGACATTTGCATGTGCCTTTTAAAAATCTTGATGTCCATTCACTGATTCCGTCCTATCATTCCTTTAAATGGAGCATGTGAAAACAAACATTCTCATGTTTCTTTATGTTCTAAAGTAAATGTTGCCCCAAATGTTTTTGTGTTCTGAAGGAGAGGGGCAGATTTGAAACTTGTCCTGAATGACTTTCCTGGTTTTATGCTAGTTCATATGAAAATTACAGAGAGCACAGCCTCAGCTGATGCACCTGAAGGAATGTTCTTGCTTAGAGAAAAAAAGATCCCCAGCTTCTGAGGGAAGTAATATTTTGAGTATGGAGATCAAGGACTTCCTACCTAAGTATCTCACAGAACTGTTTCTTGAGAAAGTTCAATTTTCAGAATGTATGGGTTTATTTAAATTTGATTTATTAAAAAAAAAAAAAAGAATTTAAGAGAGAGAAAAGCTTGGAGATTCCTAATGGATTACTTTTTAAAAGGAAGCACTGAGAAGTTCAGACATGAACATTAATATCCAACTTTTTGTAGCCTGGAACTGTACAATGTGACATTGACATATTACAGAATTCTGACTTCTTTTGGTAGCAAAGCCTCACAAATTAGGTGAGGAACTATTTCTTTCTAAATTCATGAAACTAAATTGATTTTCTTGTATCTTATTTTAGTGGAGTAGAAAGGGAGATGTTGTAATGGGATCCTGGTTCTTCCTCGGTCTCAATGTTAAGAGGTTTTGATCCTGGTAGTGGCCAATGACCTTTGGTTATCTTCCAGTGCACACCACAGCACGAACCATGATGATGCAAAGATGTGGCAAAAGCTCCATTGGCTATTAATACCTACTGCACTACTCAGCATGGTCCAGCCCTCTGATAGCAGGAAGGAGTTGGCATGCATTTCTGCCCCTCCTAAATATCACTTAGCTGGATAATACTGTATGGACAGCTTAGCTATTGATACTTGTATTCCATCAGAAAGGTAGGTTTTGGATTCATTATGCTTCCAAGGAATACAAAGTTCTGGACTCAACCATTAACTCAGATCAGTGCCCTACAAAACCAAACATTCTCTCATTGCCAGCTGGAAACATTTCAGAGATTTCTTTGGGTATTACAAAATAACAGAATTTTCATTGAGCAGGGCTTTTTCCTTCCAACCAGACCTGAATTGCACAGCATAAAGGCATCATAAAACATTTGTTCCATGATTCCACATAAAGAACTTCAGCTTTCTCTGGGAACTTAGAGCTATATGGAAGCCAAGCTTTCCACAATGGTAAGTCAAAATTTTAGATTGGTTTGGGTTTATTTTGTAATGGGGATACAAACAGGCGTTTGCTTTAAAATTGCAAAAGGAGGGCATTTGAGAGGATCATCTAGTGACACATTGTAAATATGGCTATATTGTATTTCAGATCTGTAAGATGCAAAGACAGGAAGACACCAGTGTGATGATTATTGTGAATGTTGTTCTTTGCATTGTAATTATTTGCAAGAAACTCTAACGGACAACTCTTAGTCTTTCACTTGCTGTTATCCTTTCCTCAGAAATGTTTGTGAAAACATTCAGAGTTTTAAAACATTTAGGACTGTACTTTTAAAAAATATAAAGGTGAAGTGCAGTTTGAAATATAATAATTTTATAAAGCAAAATGTGTATTTTTTTTCTGTGTATTTTTTCTGTTCTACACTTCTGATCCCTCAAATTGTGTCCTGTTCCAGCTCTTTGAGCACTCAAAGGTGTTTGCAGAATCTGAATCAACAGTTAGGTAATCATAAACAGATGAAAGTCCTATGGCCTCGTTTCCCTATAATTTTGCTCATGTAATCCCAAAGGTACAGGCATCAAGCACTACCTTTGATGAGCATCTCAGGAATGGCTGAGGTTCTGTGGAGCAGGCAGTAGTTTCTACAATATTTGTTGATTCATAAAAGGGAGAAATTACCATGTGCTTCTTTCTCTCTACAGAAGATCTTTCTGGCTTTCTTTGTTGCAATGGGCAGCATTGTGACCCTGGGTGATGCAGCTTGCACTACTGTATTTCGAGAGCCAGGATGGCCCTACAAAGGTAGAAACAAGGAACTGATTGCTCTCTTGTAACTTGGCTCTATGTGGAGCTGCCAGGCAGGGCTCAAAATACAAGGTAGGGGGGAGACATTGCAATAACACAAATAGAGCCTCCAGCAGCAAGTTGCCAAAAGTAGTGGGAGAACAAAGTCTTCCCCTGAGCTGTGTATGGTTGCAGCAATATTATTGCAATTGGTGGTGGGTTGCTATTGCTGTTCCAGCACATGGAGCTAATTCAAGAGTCAAGGGAGTAAACCCCAAATACTTGGACGTTTATATTGCCTAGAATAATATTTTCAGAAATCTGCAAGAATTTTTAAACTCTTCAGCCTTTAGGTGGAGGCTTAAATGTAGAAACAAGGAAAGTCTTCTGACCTGATGGCTCTTTTATAACTTGGCTCTATGTGGATCTGCCAGGCAGGGCTCAAAATCCAAGAGAGGAGGAAGACATTGCAAAACCACAAATGGGGTGCTCGAGAGCAAATTGCCAAAAGTAGGGGAGAACAAAACCTTTCCTTGGGCTGTGTATGGTTGTGATGCCTTGGGTTTTAGGTTTTATATTTTTCAGAATCTCTGCTGCTTAGTGTGTAACTCTGAAACTTCATATTAGGTGTTAGAATGGTTTCTTCACAGTGTAGTTAGACAAACCAATTCCTTTTTAGCTGGAAAATCAAGGACACATGGTACCCAAAAAAGCACAAACAACAGTGAGAGAAAGGAGGCAAACCAGGGGGCTGATAGTTCATACCCTGGGACTGTGGTTGAATGATTGACCCCAATATGTAGATGAAACAAAACTTTAAAAAAGAAGTTTAAAAACTCCTGACAGGAATCCATCTTGGATTTGATTTGGGTGTAGCCACAGCTGGGCTCTTGCACTGCCCAAGGTGTATCCTTTCAATAAATACCTATTTTATTCCTTTTGCTCTGACTAGTCTCTATTCCAGCTCAGCCTTTCCAGGCAACAGTTGCAGGAAAATTATGGCAATTGGTGGTGGGTTGCTACTGCTACCCCTGTGTGTGGAGCTCATTCCAGAGTCAAGAGAGTAAAACCCAAATCCTTGCATGTTTCCATGGCCTAGAATTACATTTTCAGAAAAGCGGAAATAATTTTTAAACTCTTCTGCTTTTGGACGGAGGTTTAAAGAACATATTCTCTTTTTTGCTGTCTCATGCAGGCTGTATGTGGAATGGAAAAATCTATCCCTTCGGACGGATTTACAAAACAGAAAAGTGTGAGACATGTGACTGTGACAAATATTCAATTCAATGCTGTTCCGTGTAAGTTTGAACTTCTTGGACCATCATTGCCTGTAGGATGATTCCAGCTTTCCATTCCCGGGGATAAATGGGTTTGTAAGGGCCTACAAGACAGAGAGCCTATTCTGATCCATGACACAGAGCTAGTGAAAGCTCTCAAGCTAACATTTGCTTTCTCTTTGCCACTGACAGCATGATACATCCCCCTCGTTACTATGGAGGCGAATGTAAAATAATTTTCAACAGAAAGCGCTGTAACTATGATGTGGTACCAAGTAATGACCACTCTAAGAGCTGTACTTCGGCTGTTTCTGCTGGCTAATTCCTGCTGCAAACCTCACTGCACTGTGGAACTCCTTCCTACAGTTGCTTGCCATCACATAGAAGCACAATGACATGGGAATATCTCATAAAAGAGAGCACTTCACTACCTTGCTAGTAACCTGCTAATTATTGTAATTAGGCATACAGGATGCATAATTAGATAGATTGTTTCATTACAGATATTACTGCATTTGTTGACTACAATAAATTGAGATGAAATGTGCATAAAAGTTGGGGATTTGTTTATTTGCAGTGACATGGGGAAATGGCACCTTATTTGAGAAAGAAAAGCTCTTGGCGCTCTACTCTGACATGCTGTGCATCAGTAGCCTGGAACAAGCCCCTGTCAGGCTTTACAGGTTCTCTTCCAGCCAGATGTCAAAATCCATTATCAGTTTGAAGTGATGCACTATTTGGGACATGCTGTGCAATGGCCCAATTCAGGATGCAGGGACTTTTGGTAAAACCTGTGCTGCTCTCACCTCAGAAAAATCAGTGAGGATGAGAGATCATCATCCTCTTTCTCCCATGTTTTCCCTTATTTCCATCAATGTCATCACCCAACATTTGGCAGCATCTGTTCATGCCCATTGCCCACATTGCCCACTCTGAGCAGACCTGAAGTTTAAAGCAGTGTTCCAGTGTTTAAACTCTGATACTCTGCCTTGTCCTCTGCTAAGGCCTGATCCTGAAAGTCTGCACACACTGTGCTGCTTTAGTGGTTCTCAGCCACTCTGAGAAAGAGATGCAGATCAGCCCCTGGGGACATGCTTCCTGATGGCAGCAGAGCTTGAGGTACTAAGAATGCAGATGCCTTCTGTCTCCTCAGTGCAACAATTGCCCACATTCACAGGGGAATGAAGTTCAGCTTGCAAGCAGGGCTTGGCAATCAAATCTCCCACCTGGCAATGCCTAGTGTCCTAAATCTGCCCCCATAGATGAGAGCAGACAACAAAACCCTGTTCAATGCTGCTTCTACATGGAGTTCTCCACTCCAGAAGTGGATGTTAAAAAGCCACAACAGTCTGTAGTTAAGTGTTCCATGGTTTGAACAGAAACACACCTTCCAAAACAAGTGAATTGTTTAATGAAGTTCCAGGATCACAGCAAATCTTTTGTCTTGTGCAAGTAGGAGGTTCCACAGAGCTGAGCATTCTTAGTGCAGGGATCCTCACTTGGTCCCCAATCAAGTGTCAATCCCCATTTATTAAGTAGAGGTGTTTCCTTCTATGACTCTGAGAGGCATTCTTAAAATCACAAAGTTTTGATGTGCTATATTTTTTCTGGCTGTGGTAATTTAATTATGAACTTCTTTCAAGGTTTTTAAGACCTGCATATAATATACCTTGGATTGGGTGAAAAATATCCAAGTATTTTGCAGGTAGTGGTATTACACACATCACCTTTAAAAGTTCACTTAAAGTGCTGCAGCTGGATATCTGGATTCCAGTCAATAGCTCAGTGTTTCTGTACAACTGCTTCCTGTAAAGATGAAAAATGTGAGGGGCCAGAAGAGACAACTCAGCAGTTTCCAGCACAGACATTTGCATATGCCTTTTAGAAACATTGATGCACATTCTCTAATTCAATCCTATCATTCCTCTAAATTGAACATGTGAAAACAAACATTCTTGTGTTGCTTTATGTTCTAAACTAAGTTTTGCCCAAAAGGTTCTTGTGTTCTGCAGGAGAGGAACAGATTTGAAACTTGTCCTGAATGAGTTTCCTGGTTTTATGCTAGTTCATATCAAAATTACAGACAGCACAACCTCAGCTGATGCACCTGAAGGAATCTTCTTGCTTAAAGAAAAAAGAGCCCCAGCATCTTTGGGAAGTAATATTTTGAGCAAAGAGATCAAATACTTCCTTTGTAAGTGGCTAACAGAACTGCTTCTTAAGAAAATTTTATTTTCAGAATTTATGATTTTATTTAAATTTGATATATTTAATAAAAAAAATAATTTACGAAAGAAAAAAGCATGGAGTTTCCTAATGTAGTACTTGGTAATTGGAAGCATTGAGAAGTGCAGACATGAAGACTAACATCCAGTCTGTTGTATCCTGGAACTGTGCCGTGTGACATGGAAACAATTCAGAGTTTTTCAACTTATTCTCCAGCAAAGCCTCACAAAATAAGTGATAAAATATTACTTCTAAAATTTATGAAACGTATAGTGTTGATTATCCTTTATCTTATTTTGGTGAAGCAGAAAGATATGTTGTAATGATATCCAGCTTCAGCTAAAGTCTCAATGCTGAGAGGTTTTGATCCTGGTAATGGCCATGTACCTTTGTTATGTTCCAGTGCACACCACAGCAGGAACCATGATGATGCAAAGATCTGTCAAAAGCTGCATTAGCTATTAATACCCTGTGGAGGCCAATGGGCCTGTCTTGGCTCCTCCTGCAGCCCTGCCCTGGAGGGATGTCCCTGAATTGGATTGTCCCTTCTCTGGGCTGTGATTTGCTTCTCTCAACCCTCCCCTGGAGAGAGGCCCCTTAAGTTGCCACATCCTCCCTTTTCATGGTGAGCTGTCCCCAAAGGCTGCAGTGACCCCACCATGCCTTAGTGCCCATGTTAACTCTTTGTAACCCATTGCTCTTTGCCCTTGGTTCCACCCTTGCTTTCCCCCATGAAATCCCAGCTTTTCCCCCAGTTCTCTAGGGAGCAGTCATCCCTGGCCCTCTTCACAGAGCTGCTGGATAACGAAGGAATTGCTGTGGAATTGCCAAATGACTTCTGGCTGCTGGGAGACCTGCCAGAAGACCCTTTGAGAAGGCTGTGCCTTGTGGGCCCCTGTCTCTGGGAAGGCTGGCAGCTTCCTGGGTCAGAGCACTGGACCTCCACAGTCCCCCCTGTCACCTTCAATACCTGCTGCACTACTCAGCATGGTCCAGCCTCTGATGGCAGGAAGGAGTTGGCATGCATTTCTGCCCCACCTAAATATCACCTAGCTGGATGATATTGTATGGTTAGCTTTGATATCAATACTTGTATTCCATCAGAAAGGCAGTTTTTTGATTCATTATGCTTCCAAGGAATACAAAGTTCTGGACTCAACCATTTACTCAGGTCAATGCTCTGCAAAACCAAACATTCTCTCATTGCCAGCTGGAAACATTTCAGAGATTTCTTTGGATATTGCAAAATTAATGCATTTACATTGAGCAGCCTCTTTTTTCCCTCCTCCCAGACCTGAATTGCACAACATAAAGGCATCATAAAACATTTGTTCCCTGATTCCACATAAAGAACTTCAGCTTTCTTTGGGAACTTAGAGCTCGTTGGAAGCCAAGCTTTCCACAATGGTAAGTCAAAAGTTTAGATTGGTTTGGGTTTATTTTGTAATGGTAATGCTGGCAAGAGTTTGCTTTAAAGTGCAGAAGGAGAGCATTTGAGAGAATCATCTAGTGACACATTTTAAATGTGGGTATATTGTATTTAAAATCTGCAAGATGCAAAGACAGGAAGACACCTCTCTGAGGATTATTGTGAATTACTTTTTTTTGTATCATAATTCTTTGTAAGAAATTTTAAAAGATAACTCTTGATATTTCACTTACTGATATCCTTTCCTCAGAAATGTTTGTTAAAACATTCAGCATTTTGAAATATATAGGACTATGATTTTTAAACTTGCAAACGTGGAGTGCTTTTAAAAATATAATCATTTTATAAGGAAAAAGGCGTATATTTTGTCTGTGTATTTTTTCATTTCTTCACTTTTGATTCCTCAAAATTGTGTCCTGTTCCAACTCTTCGAGCTTCCAAAGGTGTTTGCTGAATCCAAATCAACAGTTAGATAATGCTAAATAGACCAACAAAGTCATATGGCCTAGTTTTCCTGGATTTTGTGCTCACATAATACCAAAAGTACAGGCATAAAGAACTAGCTTTGATGAGCATCTCAGAAATGGCAGAGGTTCTACAGAGCAGGCAGTAGTTTCTATAATACACATTGATTCATGAATGGCAGAAATTACCTTTTTTTTTTCTGCTTAAGCTTCATTGCTAGGTTTTTGTTGCTTACCTGAGAAATGGTTTGCTTGTTGCAGCTTAAAGCACATTCAGGCACCTGATTGAACACCACAGACGTGCTCTCATGTTTCTGTTCAGTTTCTGTGGAATGTCTAAAACAATGATCTTTAGAGAAAGGATCATGCTCAAGGAAATGTCACTGGCATTTCCAGGAACAGCATGATAAGGAAAATGCTGAAAAGAGAAAATTATAAAACATTAAAAAAAGACACCCTAACAAATGACGGATTTTTGTATTTTCTATAAAGATTTGAGTGCCATGGCATGGACTAACTGAGCTGTTGCAAACACATGACCCAGGCACCATAGAATAGCACACTATAGCAGTTTCAGTCTTTCCCTTTAACTTCTCTCATTCTGGCTCTGGTGAACAGCCTGACAACTGACTCTCTTCTAGCCTAAAGCCTCAGGAATACCACAGAACCACAAGGAAAATGAAGCATTACCCCCTTCCCAGACCACTCCATAAACCCTCCTCGTCCTTGCTTTCACTACACTGTAAATGTCACTCAGTGCCATAAGGAAGCAGGACATCAAGGATTAAAATACCAATTATTTTCCAGAGCAGACAGAGGAGTTTCTCCTTGGGTCACCTCCTGCCTGAGGCTCAGAACCTTTCAGTGTCTTACAGCATTGTGATTCAAGTGAGCCAAGCCCTCAGTGCTATTTTAAAACTAGTTTCAAGCAGCAACAGCCTCAGCAAATGTTTAGACTTTTCATTTAAATCATTTCATGTTGGTCTTGAAAGAAAATTCTTCTTCCATTTCTTCTCAGCTGGATTCCTAAATTTTCCCATCTTCAAAACCCATCAAAACAAACCTGTGTTTTCTCCTGCTTCTCCAGTCTGTCCACCCCAGTACAAACATCATTCCAAGGCCATGCAGGTTTTTTCAAAAAGAGGTTTGGATGTTCAGCAGGTTCCAGGGGACATATCTGAAGGCCTCTCACAGATGCTTAGCTGTTGCCCCCACTAGAAAAAAGGAGGTGCACCCTGTGTCAAGTCCCAGCCTGTGTCTGCGTGGTTTGACAAGATGGCCCAGGTGATGCTAAGTACAATGTACAGCACTTTAATTTTGCCCAAAAATAAATCTGTCTCTGTCTTCTCTAACCAGGCACTTGTGTCAAAATGCCTATTGAAATACATTTAGATCTGATATCTCCTCTCCATTGCAAAATATGAAGGTATTGCTGTATCCAAAAGTGAAGCATAGGGATGCTTTACAAAGATTTCCTGGAGAAATGGCTAAAGCTGAGTCAAAGGCACGAGTGAATGCATGAATATAGCACTGACAAGAGCCTGACAGGGCTTCCAAGTTTTCAATACTATTGGAGTTTTGTGTGATTTCTAGAGACTGAATTTTGACAGGGAGTAATGCTACTGACACAGTAATAACATGCCTCTTTGTATCTTCCCATCTAAATGAAAAAGTCACCAATGCAGAGAAATATCTGGAGTGTACTTTGCCACTATGTTCATGTACACATGAGTTTCTTCCTAATTTTGATTCAAGTTCAGTGACAGCTTTTGTAAACAGAGCTAATCAAAGTGGATTAAAATGCATGGTATGTCTCTGTCTTTTTTTACAGAAGAGCATTCTTGCTTTTTTTCTTGCAATGGGCATCATAGTGGCCCTGGGTGATGCATACTGCTGGAGAAAAATTCACAAGCCAGGGGAGGCCCAAAACGGTAAGAAAAAGGAAGGTTCTCTGACCTGGTTCCTCTGTTTTAACTTGTGTCTGTGTAGAGCTGCCAGGAAGGGCTTAAAATACAAGGAGGTGGAAGACATTGCAAAAACTCAAATTGGAGCTCCAGCAGCAAGTTGCCAAAAGCAGGGATAGAACAAATTCTTCCCCTGAGCTCTGTATGGTTGCAGCAACATTATTGCAATTGGTGGTGGGTTGCTATTGCTGTTCCAGCACATGGAGCTCATTCAGGAGTCTTGAGAGTAAACCTCAAATCTTTGTATTATACTTTTGCCTAAAATAACTTTTTTAGAAAAGCTGAAATAATTTTAAAACTCTTCAGCCTTTGGGTGGAGGCTTAAAGACCACGTTCTGTTTTTTCTTATGCAGGCTGTATGGTAAATGGCAAACTGTATCCCTTTGGACACATTGAGAGGACAGAGGATTGCTACAGATGTGACTGTGACAAAGATGAAATGGAATGCTGTTCCCTGTAAGTTTGAACTTCTTGGTACCATCATTGTCTGTAGGATGACTGCAGGTTTCCGTTGCTGGGGATAAATGGGTCTGTAAGGGCACAGGAGAGCCTTTCCCCATCCATGTCACAGAGCACAGTGAAAGCCACATAGAACTCTGGATTGTTTGGATCCTCAGCTGTGTCTGCCTTAGCTCCTTTTCTGTTGACTGAGAGGGACACAAGCCTTTCCAGGCACATCCAGATCGTGCTGCTTTAATTTTTAAGGAACTTGTAATCCCCCCTTTCACCCCTTTCATACGCTGAGAAAGTGGGAGTAGGGAGGAATGACTTAAGTGATGTTTCCTTAAAGAGCTTATGATAATCTGAACCCCTTTTCTGAGATGCTTTTCTCCACTGAATATGCTAAAGGTAGAATCACAGGTTTCTGCTCTGAAGTATCTCTTCAGCATCCTCTTTTCCTTTTCTCCTAATTTCTCAAAGGTTCAGAATACCTTGATGATGATCTTTGTCTTTGTTTAGGTGGCACAGTCAATCAGTGAGTAGCCACCACGTCCTATGCAAACTTGAAAAAATGAAAAATTAAGGGATAACCCAGAAAAGATGCCAAGCCCATGGTTATGTCACAGTGCAGAATGCTGTGCTAGAAATAGTTTGCTAGTGCTGAGCATCCCAGTACATCCACGCAGTGCAGTGCAGAGGGCATCATCTGAGGCTCTGGAAGCTGCTGCTGTGTGGGACTCAAGCTGGCTCAGCTCCCTTTAGCCATGGCTTCAGTCCTCTCTCATTCAGATATAGCTCAGGCTATAATCACTAAAGTATTGAAACTTTTACTTCTCTCAAGTTAACATTTGCTTTCTCTTTGCCACTGACAGATTTCATACACCTGTTGCTTACGACAAAAAGAAATGTAAAGTGGTTTTTAACAAAGAGCGCTGTGACTATGATGTGGTGCAGAAGGACGACCCCTCCAAGGAGTGTTTTGTCTATGCTCGTGTGGGCTAACAGCTGCTCTAAGCCTCTGCACTGTGGAACTGCTCTCCTTCCTACAGATGCTTTGCCATCACAGAGAAGCACCATGACATGGGATAATCTCATAAAAGAGAGCACTTCAGTGCCTTGCTTGTAATCACCTAATTGTCCTAATTCAGCTTACAAGATGTATAAACAAATAAATTGTCTCATTGCTGTCATTACTGCATTTGTTGACTACAATAAATTGAAATGAATCATCAATGTATGCTTCATATTGATGATTTGTTTTTGTAGAATTGTTTAATGAAGTTCCAGGATCACAGCAAATCTTTTGTCTTGTGCAAGTAGGAGGTTCCACAGAGCTGAGCATTCTTAGTGCAGGGATCCTCACTTGGCCCCCAGTCAAGTGTCAATCCCCATTTATTCAGCAGGGGTGTTTCCTTCACCAGGCTATCTATCTCAAGTTCTGTGAGCCATTATTAAAATCAGAAAGTTTTAATATGGTGTATTTCCTCTGGCTTTGGTAATTTACTTAAGAATTTCTTTTACGGTTTCTAAAACCGGCAAGTAACATACCTTGGTTTGGGGAAGAAATCCAAATATTTTGCAGGCACTGGTGTTACATACATCACCATTTAAAGTTCTTTTAAATTGCTGCAGGCTGGATATTTGGATACCAGTCAATAGCTCAGTGTTTCTGTACAACTGCTTCCTGTAAAGATGAAAAATGTGAGCGGCCAGAATAAAGAGTCAGCTCAGCTTTTTCCAGTTCAGACATTTGCATGTGCCTTTTAAAAATCTTGGTGCCCTTTCACTGATACCATCCTATCATTCCTTTAAATGGAGCATGTGAAAACAAACATTCTCATGTTGCTTAATGTTCTAAAGTAAGTTTTGCCCATAAGGTTTTTGTGTTCTGCAGGAGAGGAACAGATTTGAAACTTGTCCTGAATGAATTTTCTGGTTTTATGCTAGTTCATATGAAAATTACAGAGAGCACAGCCTCAGCTGATGCACATGAAAGCATGCTTTTGCTTGGGGGAAAAAAGTGCCCCAGCTTCTTAGGGAAGGAATATTTAAAGTATAGAGATCCTAGACTTCCTTCCTAATTAGCTCATAGAACTTCTTCTTGAGAAAATTTAATTTTCAGAATGTATGGGTTTATTTAATTGTATTTATTAAAAGATAAAAGAATTTAAGAAAAAAAAAAAAAAAAGCATGGAGTTTCCCAATGGATGTTGTGTATGTTATGTAATTGGAAAACTTGAGAGGTGCAGATATGAAAATTAATATTGTCTTCTGTAGCCTGGAACATGTGACATTGAAATATGTAGATTTTTTTTCAGTTTATACTTCAGTAAAGCCTCAAAAAATAAGGGAAGAAAAGTTATTTCGAAAATTTATGAGACTTATATTGTAGATTATATTATATCTTATTTTGGTGAAGCAGAAAGAGATGTTGTAATGATACCCAGCTTCAGCTAAAGTCTCAATGCTGAGAGGTTTTGATCCTGGTAGTGGCCAAGTACCTTTGGTTATGTTCCAGTGCACACCACAGCAGGAACCATGATGATGCAAAGATCTGGCAAAAGCTGCATTGGCTATTAATACCCTGTGGAGGCCAATGGGCCTGTCTTGGCTCCTCCTGCAGCCCTGCCCTGGAGGGATGTCCCTGAATGGGATTGTCCCTTCTCTGGGCTGTGATTTGCTTCTCTCAACCCTCCCCTGGAGAGAGGCCTCTTAAGTTGCCACATCCTCCCTTTTCATGGTGAGCTGTCCCCAAAGGCTGCAGTGACCCCACCATGCCTTAGTGCCCATGTTAACTCTTTGTAACCCATTGCTCTTTGCCCTTGGTTCCACCCTTGCTTTCCCCCATGAAATCCCAGCTTTTCCCCCAGTTCTCTAGGGAGCAGTCATCCCTGGCCCCCTTCACAGAGCTGCTGGATAACGAAGGAATTGCTGTGGAATTGCCAAATGACTTCTGGCTGCTGGGAGAGCTGCCAGAAGACCCTTGGAGAAGGCTGTGCCTTGTGGGCCCCTGTCTCTGGGAAGGCTGGCAGCTTCCTGGGTCAGAGCACTGGACCTCCACAGTCCCCCCGTCACCTTCAATACCTGCTGCACTACTCAGCATGGTCCAGCCTCTGATGGCAGGAAGGAGTTGGCATGCATTTCTGCCCCACCTAAATATCACCTAGCTGGATGATACTGTATGGATATCTGAGCTATTGATACTTGTATTCCATCAGAAAGGCAGTTTTTTGATTCATTATGCTTCCAAGGAATACAAAGTTCTGGACTCAACCATTTACTCAGATCACTGCTCTACGAAACCAAACATTCTCTCATTGCCAGCTGGAAACATTTCAGAGATTTCTTTGGATATTACAAAATTACTGCATTTGCACTGAGCAGTCTCTTTTTTCCATCCACCCAGACTTGAATTGCACAACAAAAAGGCATCATAAAATATTTGTTCCCTGATTCCACATAAAGAACTTCAGCTTTCTTTGGGAACTTAGATCTCTTTGGAAGCCAAGCTTTCCACAATGGTAAGTCAAAGTTTTAGATTGGTTTGGGTTTATTTTGTAATGGTGATGCTGGCAAGAGTTTGCTTTAAAGGTGCAAAAGGAGAGCATTTGAGAGAATCATCTAATGACACATTTTAAATGTGGCTATATTGTATTTCAAACCTGTAAGATGCAAAGTCAGGAAGACACCTCTGTGAAGATTTCTTTGAATTACTTTTTTTAATCATAATTATTTTTAAGAAATTGTAACAGATATCTCTTAGACTTTCACTTACTGATATCCTTTCCTCAGAAATGTTTGTGAAAACATTCAGAATTTTGAAACATTTAGGACTATGATATTTAAACTTACAGATGTGAAGAGCTGTTTTAAATATAGTCATTTTAAAAAGGAAAATTGTATATATTCTCCATGTATTTTTTCAGTTCTTCACTTTTGATTCCACAAGTTGTGTCCTGTTCCAACTCTTCAAGTTTCCAAAGGTGTTTGCCGAATCCAAATCAACTGTTAGATAATGATAAATAGACCAACAAAGTCCTATGCCATAGTTTTCCAGTATTTTCCAGTTTTCCTGTATTTTCCAGTATTTGGGTTTATGCTTACATAATCCCTAAAGTACAGACATCAAGAACAAGCTTGATGAGCATCTCAGAAATGGCAGAGGTTCTACAGAGCAGGCAGTAGTTTCTATAATACACATTGATTCATGAATGGGAGAAATTACCATTTTTTTCCTGCTTAAGCTTCATTGCTAGGTTTTTGTTGCTTACCTGACAAATGGTTTGCTTGTTGCAGCTTAAAGCACATTCAGGCACCTGATTGAACACCACAGACGTGCTCTCATGTTTCTGTTCAGTTTCTGTGGAATGTCTAAAACAATGATCTTTAGAGAAAGGATCATGCTCAAGGAAATGTCACTGGCATTTCCAGGAACAGCATGATAAGGAAAATGCTGAAAAGAGAAAATTATAAAACATTAACAAAAGACACCCTAACAAATGACGGATTTTTGTATTTTCTATAAAGATGTGAGTGCCATGGCATGGACTATCTGAGCTGTTGCAAACACATGACCCAGGCACCACAGAATAGCACACTATAGCAGTTTCAGTCTTTCCCTTTAACTTCTCTCATTCTGGCTGTGGTGAACAGCCTGACAACTGACTCTCTTCTAGCCTAAAGCCTCAGGAACTCCACACCAGACAACCACAAGGAAAATGAAGCATTACCCCCTTCCCAGACCACTCCATAAACCCTCCTCGTCCTTGCTTTCACTACACTGTAAATGTCACTCAGTGCCATAAGGAAGCAGGACATCAAGGATTAAAATACCAATTATTTTCCAGAGCAGACAGAGGAGTTTCTCCTTGGGTCACCTCCTGCCTGAGGCTCAGAACCTTTCAGTGTCTTACAGCATTGTGATTCAATTCCTAAACTTTTCCTTGAAGTTCTTCAGCTGGAGCAACCCATCAAAACAAACCTGTGTTTTCTCCTGCTTCTCCAGTCCATCCACCCCAGTACAAACATCATTCCAAGGCCATGCAGGTTTTTTCAAAAAGAGGTTTGGATGTTCAGCAGGTGCCAGGGGACATATCTGAAGACCTCTCACAGATGCTTAGCTGTTGCCCCCACTAGAAAAAAGGAGGTGCACCCTGTGTCAAGTCCCAGCCTGTGTCTGCATGGTTTGACAAGATGGCCCAGGTGATGCTGAGTACAATGTACAGCGCTTGAATTTTGCCCGAAGACACACATTTATCTCTTTCTTCTCTAACCAGGCACTTGTGTCAAAAAACCTACTGGAATAGATTTAGATCTGATATCTCCTCTCCATTGCAAAATATGAAGGTATTGCTGTATCCAAAAGTGAAGCATAGGGATGCTCTACAAAGATTTTCTGGAGAAATGGCTAAAGCTGAGTCAAAGGCAATGAATAAAGCACTGACAAGAGCCTGACAGGGCTTCCAAGTTTTCAATACTATTGGAGTTTTGTGTGATTTCTAGAGACTGAATTTTGGCAGGGAGTAATGCTGCTGACATGGTAATATCATGCCTCTTTATGTCTTCCCACCTAAATGAAAAAGTCACCAATGCAGAGAAACACATAGAGTGTACATTGCCACTATGTTCATGTACACATAAGGTTCTTTCTAATTTTGATTCAAATTCAGTGACAACTTTTGAAAAGAAAGCTAATCAAAGTGGATTAAAATGCATAATGTGAGCTGTGTTTTTCTTTTACAGAGGACCTTTCTGACTTTCTTTCTTGCAATGGGCATCATAGTGGCCCTGGGTGATGCATACTGCTGGGGTAAAATTTACAAGCCAGGGGAGGCCCAAAATGGTAAGAAAAAGGAAGGTTCTCTGACCTGATTTCTCTGCTGTAACTTCTGCTTATGTGGAGCTTCCAGGTAGGGCTTAAAATACAAGGAGGTGGAAGACATTGCAAAAACTCAAATTGGAGCTCCAGCAGCAAGTTGCCAAAAGTAGAGATAGAACAAATTCTTCCCCTGAGCTGTGTATGGTTGCAGCAATATTATTGCAATTGGTGGTGGGTTGCTATTGCTGTTCCAGCACATGGAGCTCATTCAGGAGTCGAGAGAGTAAAACACAAATCCCTGTACTATACTTTTGTCTGGAATTACATTTTCACAAAGGTACAAATAATTTTAAAACTCTTCAGCCTTTGGGTGGAGGCTTAAAGAACATGTTCTGTTTTACTGCTGTCTTATACAGGTTGCATGATAAATGGCAAACTGTATCCCTTTGGACACATTGAGAGGACAGAGGATTGCTACAGGTGCAGCTGCAGTGAAGATGAAATGGAATGCTGTTCCCTGTAAGTTTGAACTTCTTGGTATCATCATTGCCTGTAGGATGACTACAAGTTTCAATTGCTGGGGATAAATGGGTTTATTAGGGCTCAGAAGAGCCTTTCCCCATCCATGTCACAGAGCACAGTAAAAGCCACATAGAACTCTTGATTTTTTGGATATTCAGCTGAGTTTGCCTTAGCTCATTTTCTGTTTACTGGGAGGGGACACAAGCCTTTCCAGGCACACCCAGACCGTGCTTGGCTTTAATTTTTAAGGAACTTGTAATCCCCTTTTCACTGCACTTAAGACTTTCATTAGCAGAAGAAGTGGGGGTAGGGAGGAATGACTAAAATGATGTTTCCTTAAAGAGCTTATGATGCTCTGAATCCCTTTCCTGAGATGCTTTTCTCTAGTGAATATGCTAAACATATCACAGAGCATATCACAAAGCTCTGCACTGAAATATCCCTCCAACCTTCTCCTTTCCTCCTCTCCTATTTTCTCAAAGGTCCAGAATACCTTGATGATTATCTTTGTTTAGGTGGCACAGTCAATCAGGGAGAAGTCACCACATCCTATGCAAACTCAAAATAATGAAAAGTTAAAGGACAACCGAGAGAAGTCAAGCCCATGCTTATATCACACTACAGAGTGCTGTGCTAGAAATCCCTTTGCTAGTGCTGAGCATCCCAGTACATCCACACAGTGCAGTGCAGAGGGCATCATCTGAGGCTCTGGAAGCTGCTGCTGTGTGGGACTCAAGCTGGCTCAGCTCCCTTTAGCCATGGCTTCAGTCCTCTCTCACTCAGACATAGCTCAGGCTATAATCACTAAAGTATTGAAACTTTTACTTCTCTCAAGTTAACATTTGCTTTCTCTTTGCCACTGACAGATTTCGTACTCCTGTTGCTTACGACAAAAAGAAATGTAAAGTGGTTTTTAACAAAGAGCGCTGTGACTATGATGTGGTGCAGAAGGACGACCCCTCCAAGGAGTGTTTTGTCTATGCTCGTGTGGGCTAACAGCTGCTCTAAGCCTCTGCACTGTGGAACTGCTCTCCTTCCTACAGATGCTTTGCCATCACAGAGAAGCACCATGACATGGGATAATCTCATAAAAGAGAGCACTTCAGTGCCTTGCTTGTAATCACCTAATTGTCCTAATTCAGCTTACAAGATGTATAAACAAATAAAGTGTCTCATTGCTGTCATTACTGCATTTGTTGAGAACAATAAATTGAGAATAAATATCCATGAATGCTTCATATTGATGAATTGCTTTTTGTGGCGACATGGGGAAATGGCACCTTCTTTGAGAAAGAAATGCATTTGGCTCTCTACTCTGACATGCTGTGCATCAGTAGCCTGGCACAAGCTCCTGTCAGGCTTTACAGGTTCTCTTCCAGCCAGATGTCAAAATCCATTATCAGTTTGAAGTGATGCACTATTTGGGACATGCTGTGCAATGGCTCCTATTAAAATGCAGGGACTTTTGATAAAAACTGTGGTGTTCTCACCTCAGAAAAATCAGTGAGGATGAGAGATCATCATCCTCTTTATCCCATGTTTTCCCTTATTTCCACCAATGTCATCACCCAACACTGGCAGCCACTGTACATTGTCCATTGCCCGCTCTGAGCAGACCTGAAGTTTAAAGCAGTGTTCCAGTGTTTAAACTCTGATACTCTGACTTATCCTCTGCCAAGG
The DNA here is from genome assembly GCA_030060385.1 of Muscicapa striata striata. Lineage (NCBI taxonomy): Eukaryota > Metazoa > Chordata > Aves > Passeriformes > Muscicapidae > Muscicapa > Muscicapa striata. Next base: position 17,563 of record JAREIS010000273.1, on the reverse strand, counting down.
CCTGATCCTGAAAGTCTGCACACACTGTGCTGCTTTATTGGTCCTCAGCCACTCTGAAAAAGAGATGCAGATCAGCCCCTGGGGACATGCTTCCTGATGGCAGCAGAGCTTGAGGTACTAAGAATGCAGATGCCTTCTGTCTCCTCAGTGCAACAATTGCCCACATTCACAGGGGAATGAAGTTCAGCTTGCAAGCAGGGCTTGGCAATCAAATCTCCCACCTGGCAATGCCTAGTGTCCTAAATCTGCCCCCATAGATGAGAGCAGACAACAAAACCCTGTTCAATGCTGCTTCTACATGGAGTTCTCCACTCCAGAATTGGATGTTAAAAAGCCACAACAGTCTGTAGTTAAGTGTTCCATGGTTTTAAAAGAAACACACCTTCCAAAACAAGTGGATTGTTTAATGAAGTTCCATGATCACAGCACACCTTCTGTCTTGTGAAAGTAGGAGGTTCCACACAGCTGAGCATTCTTAGTGCAGGGATCCTCACTTGATCCCCAATCAAGTGTCAATTCACTTTTATTCATCAGGGGTGTTTCCTTCACAAGGCAATCTATCTCAAGCTCTGTGAGCCATTATCAAGATCAGAACGATTGAATGCAATGTGTTTTGTCTTGCTTTGGTAATTTGCTTATGAACTTCTTATGAACGACCTGCAAGTAACTTACCTTGGTTTGGGGAAGAAATCCAAATATTTTGCAGGCACTGGTATTGCACACTTCATCATTGAATGTTCTCTTAAAGTGCTGCAGGCTGGATATCTGGATACCAGTCAATAGCTCAGTGTTCCTGTACAACTGCTTCCTGTAAAGATGAAAAATGTGAGGGGCCAGAATAAAGAGTCAGCTCAGCTTTTTTCAGTACAGACATTTGCATATACCTTTTAAAAATCTTGATGCACATTCTATGATTCCATCCTATCATTCCTTTAAATTGAACATGTGAAAACACACATTCTCATGCTGCTTTATATTCTAAACTAAGTTTTGCCCAAAAGGTTTTTGTGTTCTGCAGGAGAGGAACAGATTGGAAACTTGTCCTGAATGACTTTTCTGGTTTTATGCTAGTTTATATCAAAATCACAGACAGCACAGCTTCAGCTGATGCATCTGAACGAATGTTCTTGCTTAGAGAAAAAAGACCTCCAGGTTCCTAGGGAAGCAATATTTTGGGTATGGAGATCAAAGACTATCTACCTAATTAACTCACAAAACTGTTTATTGAGAAATTTTGATTTTCAGAAGATATGGGTTTATTTAAATTTTATTTATCAAAAGAAAAGAATTTGATAAACAAAAAAGCTTGTTGTTTCCTAATGGATTACTTTTTAATTGGAAGCATTGAGGAGTGCAGATAGGAAGATTAACATCCTGCATGTTGTTGTTTCAGAATTTGCCATATGACATTAAAATCTTTCAGAATTCCGATTTTTTAGTAGCAAAACCTCCCAAATTAGGTGAGGAATTTTTTCCTATAAATTTATTAAACTTAGTTCATTATCTTATACCTTATTTTAAAGGAGTAGAAAGAGATATGTAATGGGATCCTGGTTCTTCCTAGGTCGCAATGTTAAGAGGTTTTGATCCTGGTAGTGGCCAATGACCTTTGGTTGTCTTCCAGTGCACACCACAGCATGAACCATGAGTATGGAAAGATCTGGCAAAAGCTCCATTGGCTATTAATGCCTACTGCACTACTCAGCATGGTCCAGCCCTCTGATAGCAGAAAGGATTTGGCATGCATTTCTGTCTCACCTCAAAATCACCTAGCTGGATAATACTGTATGGACAGCTTAGATATTGATACTTGTATTCCATTAGAAAGGCAGTTTTTTTTGTTCATTATGCTTCCAAGGAATACGAAGTTTCTGGACTCAACCATTTATTAAGATCAGTGCTCAACAAAACCATTCTCTCATTGCCATCTGGAAACATTTCAGAGATTTCTTTGGATATTGCAAAATAACTGAATTTGCATTGAGCAGAGCTTTTTCCCTCCACCCAGACTTGAATTGCACAGCATAAAGGCATCATAAAATATTTGTTCCCTGATTCCATGTAAAGAACTTCAGCTTTCTCTGGGAACTTAGAGCTATATGGAAGCCAAGTTTTCCATAATGGTAAGTCAAAGGTTTAGATTGGTTTGGGGTTTATTTTGTAATGGGGCTACAGACAGGTATTTGCTTTAAGGATGCAAAAGGAGAGCATTTGAGAGAATCATCTAGTGACACATTGTAAATATGGCTATATGGTATTTAAAATCTGTAAGATGCAAAGAAAGGAAGAAATCTTCGTGAAGATTATTGTGAATGTTGTTATTTTCATTGTAATTCGTTGAAATAAACTCTAAGAGATAACTCTTACTCTTTACTTGCTATTATCCTTTCCTCAGAAGTGTTTGTGAAAACACTTAGAATTTTAAAACATTTAGGATTATGCTGTTAAAACATATAATGGTGAAGTACTGTTTGAAATATAATCATTTTATAGAGGAAAAAGGTCTATGTTTGTCCATGTATTTTTTCTGTTCTTCACTTCTGATCCCTCAAATTATGTCCTGTTCCAGCTCTTTGAGCTCTCAAAGGTGTTTGCAGAATCTGAATCAACAGTTAGGTAATGATAAACAGATGAAAGTCCTTTGGCCTCGTTTCCCTGTAATTTGTGCTCATGTAATCCCAAAGGTACAGGCATCAAGCACTACCTTTGATGAGCATCTCAGGAATGGCTAAGGTTCTATAGAGCAGGCAGTAGTTTCTGCAATATTTGTTGATTCATAAAAGGGAGAAATTACCATGTGTTTCTTTCGCTCTACAGAAGATCTTTCTGACTTTCTTTGTTGCAATGGGCATCATTGTGTCCCTGGGTGATGCAGGCTGCCGATTTGAACCTCGAGAGTCATGGTGGCCCCAAAAAGGTAGAAACAAGAAAGGTCTTCTTACCTGATGGCTCTCTTGTAACTTGGGTCTATATGGATCTGCCAGGAAGGGCTCAAAATACAAGGGAGGGGGAAGACATTGCAATAACACAAATGGGGTGTTCCAGATCAAGTTGCCAAAAATAGGGAGAAAACAAAACATTTCCCTGGGCTGTGTATGGTTGAGATGCCTTGGGTTTTGGGTTTTAGGTTTTATGTTTTCAGGATCTCTGCTGCTTAGTGTGTAACTCTAAAAATCATACTAAGTGTTAGTAAGGTTTCTTCACATGGTAGTTGAACAAAACAATCACTTAATAGCTGGAGAAGTCAAGGACAAGTGGTACCCAAAAAGCAGAAACAATGGCAAGGAAATGGAGGCAAGGCAGGGGGCTGATACTTCATAGCCTGGGGCTGTGGTTGGATAATTGACCCCAATATATAGATGAACCAAAACTTACAAAAGTGTAAAAACTTGTGACCAGAATCCATCTTGGATTTGATTTGGGTGTAGCCCCGGCTGGGCTCTTGCTCTGCCCAAGGTGTATCCATTCAATAAATACCTATTATATTCCTTTTGCTCTGCCTAGTCTCTGTTCCAACTCAGCCTTCCAGGCAACAGTTGCAGCAATATTATGGCAATTGGTGGTGGGTTGCTACTGGGGCTCCAGCACATGGAGATAATTCAAGAGCCAAGGGAATAAACAACAAATCCTTGCATGTTTCTATTGCCTGGAATTACATTATCAAAAAAGCTGAAATAATTTTTAAACTCTTCAGCCTTTAGGTGGAGGCTGAACATGTTCTGTTTTGCTGCTGTCTTCTGCAGGTTGTATATTGAATGGAAAAATCTATCCATTTCGAAAGATTGAGAGGACAGAGAATTGCCAGACAGGTTACTGTGACAAGAAAGGAATGAGAAGCTGTACTCTGTAAGTTTGACCTCCTTGGTACCATCATTACCTGTAGGAGGTTGCATCGTTCCATTACTGGGGATAAATGGGTCTGTAAGGGCACAAGTGAGCCTTTTCTGATCCATGTCCCAGAGCTAGTGAAAGCTCTCAAGCTAACATTTGCTTTCTCTTTGCCACTGACAGTGGTCTACATCCCTTCAATTATGACAAAGAGAAATGCAAAGTCATTTTCGACAGAAAACAATGTCGGTCTGTTGTGGTGCACAAGGATGACCCCTCTAAGTTTTGCGCGTTTGCTGTTACGTCCTAAACAGCTGCACCAAACCTCTCTGCAATGTGGAACTCCTCTCCTTCCTACAGGTACTTTGCCATCACAGAGAAGCCCCATGACATGGGAAAATCTCATAAAAGAGAGCACTTCACTACCTTGCTTGTAACCTCCTAATTGTTCTAATTCAGCTTAGAAGATGCATGATCAGATAGTGTTTCATTTCTGCCATTACTACATTTGTTGACTACAATAAATTGAGATGAAACATCAATAAGTACTTTGCTTTTTGCAGTGACATGGGGAAATGGTACCTTCTTTGAGAAAGAAAAGCACTTGGCTCTCTACTCTGACATGCTGTGCATCAGTAGCCTGGCACAAGCTCCTGTCAGGCTTTACAGGTTCTCTTCCAGCCAGGTGTCAAAATCCATTATCAGTTTTAAGTGATGCACTTTTTGGGACACGCCGTGCAATGGCTCTTATTCAGGGTGTGCAAGGTTAGGTCCTCCAGTGCTCTAGGCACCAACTTTGTTGGGTTATCTTCTTAAATGAGTGAAGGAGCTAATAATTACTATAGGTTATTTATTGCGGAAGCACGTCACTCTCAAAAGGCACAGTCACAGACAGCAAAGTCCATGCTAAGTTTTGCTTTAATGTCCCAAACAGAAGCAGAAGCTTCCTCTTTCAGGGTCCCGGGAAGCTGATGTTGCTGCAGCAGCTCTTATCTTTCTGGGTTTTGATGATGACAGCGAGAGAGCAAAGCAAAGCAAAAGCAAATGGCAGTGGCAAAAAGCAGTAGCAAAAATAAAAAAGCAAAAAGCAAAATCCCCAGCTCTCCATAATATATACTCTTAAATAGAATCTTCTCAACAAGCTCAGACACAAACTCAGACCACCACTCCTTAACGTATAGGAATTCTAGTTTCTTAGCACGCCAGGTTATATATATCCTATGCATACGAACTATCTTGTTCTATCTGAAAAAACAAGTAAGCAATATTTTTACTATAGCTCTGTTATGTCTAAGCCCGGTCTAACACTAATCTGCCACTGGCAATGCCTAGTGTCCTAAATCTGCCCCCATAGATGAGAGCAGACAACAAAACCCTGTTCAATGCTGCTTCTACATGGAGTTCTCCTCAACCCAACTGAAATTCACAATATTAAGGATATTAAAAAATGATTCTGATTCCATGTATAGAACTTCAGCTTCTCTGAAAAATTCGACTCTTGGAAGCATATCCACATGTTAAGTCAAAGGTTTAGATGTTAGCTTTTTAAATGGAACTTATAGAGCTTGATTTCAAAAGGTCAAAAGGTAGATTTGAGAGAATCTTAGGGAATTTTAAATGGGACTATATTGTATTCAAACTGAAGATGCAAAGAGAAATAGACACTCTTAAAGGGATACTGTAGTTGTCCTTACATGAACAGAAGAACTCTGTGAAGATATCTCATTGTTCTTTGATTCTTTCTTCAGAAATTTAAAACATCAGATTTTGATAACATTTAGCTTTCTTAAAACTTTAAAACGTTCAGTATTTTAAAATTATATAATTTTTAAACAAAACGTATACTTTGTCAAATTATATTTTTTATAAGATTTTTTGTCCATTAATTTTGTCTGTTCCACTCTAATGGCAGAGGTTCTACAGAGCAGGTAGTAGTTTCTAAAATACATGTTGATTCATAAATGGGAGAAATTACCATGTGCTTTTTTTCTCTCTACAGAAGAGCTTTCTGGCTTTCTTTGTTGCAGTGGGCAGCATTGTGACCCTGGGTGATGCAGACTGCTTTGTTGCACTTCAAAAGCCTGGATGGCCCTACAAAGGTAGAAACAGGGAACTGGTTGCTCTGTTTTAACTTGGCTCTATATGGATCTGCCAGGAAGGGCTCAAAATACAAGGGAGGGGGAAGACATTGCAAAAACTCAAAGAGAGGGCACCAGCGAGTGAGTTGCCAAAAGTAGGGGGAGAACAAAGTCTTCCCCTGGGCTGTGCATGGTTGCAGCAGTATTACTGCAATTGTTGGTGGTTGCTATTGCTGTGCCAGCACATGTAGCTCATTCAGGAGTCGAGAGAGTAAAACCAAAACCCTTGCACTATTCCATTGCCTTGAATAACTTCCTTAGAAAAGCTGAAATAATTTTTAAACTCCTCAGCCTTTGGGTGGAGGCATAAAGAACCTGTTCTGTTTTGCTGCTGTCTTATGCAGGTTGTATATTGAATGGAAAACTGTATCCCTTAGGACGCATTGAGAGGACAGAATTTTGCTACAAATGTTACTGTGACAAAAAAGAAATGAGATGCTGTTCCCTGTAAGTTTGAACTTCTTGGTATCATCATTGCCTGGAGGATGATTGCAGCGTTCCATTGCTGGGGATAAAGGGGTTTGTAAAGGCAAAAGAGAGCCTTTTCTCATCCATGTCACAGAGCACAGTGAAAGCTCTCAAGCTAACATTTGCTTTCTCTTTGTCAATGACAGGTTTTTTACACCTGCTCAGTACAATGGAGAGAATTGTAAAGTCATTTTCAACAGAAAGCGCTGTGACTATGATGTGGTGCAGAAGGACGACCCCTCCAAGGTGTGTTCTTCCATTATTAGCGTGGGCTAACACCTCCTCCAAACCTCTCTGCTCTGTGGAACTCCTCTACTTCCCACAGATGCTTTGCCATCACAGAGAAGCACCATGACATGGGAAAATCTTATAAAAGAGAACACTTCAGCAGCTAGCTTGTTACTGCCTAATTGTTCTAATTCAGCTTATCAGGTGCCTGATCAGATAGAGTGTCTCATTTCTGTCATTACTGCATTTGTTGACAACAATAAACTGAGATGAAACACCATGAATGTTTCATATTGAGGTTTGGTTTTTACAGTGACATGGGGAAACCACACCTTCTTTGAGAAAGAAAAGCACTTGGCTCTCTATTCGGACATGCTGTGCATCAGTAGCCTGGCACAAGCTCCTGTCAGGCTTTACAGGTTCTCTTCCAGCCAGGTGTCAAAATCCATTATCAGTTTGAAGTGATGCACTATTTGGGACATGCTGTGCAATGGCTCCAATTCAGAGTGGAGGGACTTTTGGAAAGACCTGCGCTGCTCAGACCTCAGAAAAATCAGTGAGGATGAGAGATCATCATCCTCTTTCTCCCATGTTTTCCCTTATTTCCACCAATGTCATCACCCAACACTGGCAGCCACTGTACATTGTCCATTGCCCACTCTGAGCAGACCTGAAGTTTAAAGCAGTGTTCCAGTGTTTAAACTCTGATACTCTGACTTGTCCTCTGCCAAGGCCTGATCCTGAAAGTCTGCACACACTGTGCTGCTTTAGTGGTTCTCAGCCACTCTGAAAAAGAGATGCAGATCAGCCCCTGGGGACATGCTTCCTGATGGCAGCAGAGCTTGAGGTACCAAGAATGCAGATGCCTTCTGTCTCCTCAGTGCAACAATTGCCCACATTCACAGGGGAATGAAGTTCAGCTTGCAAGCAGGGCTTGGCAATCAAATCTCCCACCTGGCAATGCCTAGTGTCCTAAATCTGCCCCCATAGATGAGAGCAGACAACAAAACACTGTTCAATGCTGCTTCTACATGGAGTTCTTCACTCCAGAACTGGATGTTAAAAAGCCACAACAGTCTGTAGTTAAGTGTTCCATGGTTTGAACAGAAACACACCTTCCAAAACAAGTAGATAGTTTAATGAAGTTCCAGGATCACAGCAAATCTTTTGTCTTGTGAAAGTAGGAGGTTCCACACAGCTGAGCATTCTTAGTGCAGGGATCCTCACTTGGTTCCCAATCAAGTGTCAATCCCCATTTATTCAGCAGGGGTGTTTCCTTCACCAGGCAATCTATCTCAAGCTCTGTGAGCCATTATTAAAATCAGAGAGATTTAATGTAGTTTATTTTCTCTGGCTTTGGTAGTTTGATTATCAACTTCTTTTAATGTTTCTAAGACCTGCAAGTAATATACCTTAGTTTGGGTGAAAAATATTCAAGTATTTTGCATGTACTGGTATCACAGAGTTCATCTTTGAAAGTGCTCTTAAAGTGCTTCAGACTGGATATCTGGATACCAGTCAATAGCTCATGTTTATGTGTGAAGAATGCCTGTGATGTGTTGTACTCCTCACTGGTTGAAAAAATCTCCTAATTTGCTGGAGGTATAAGGAGGCTTGTTGTGTCTTTTTATTTCTTCACTAACTCCCAGGGCGGTGAATTCTTGGAGAAGATACTTGATGGTATGTGCAGTATCCTCTCCTGTGTTGGCCAAAGCAAACACTGCACCAGAAAAATTTATCTCCTGAGACATGAATGTATTTCACTCTCCAAAAACATGGGAAGTGAGTTTCCTCAGTCTTCCAGATTTGGCAACTGTTTAGGCCTCTGGGTTTGACCTCAGAGCCTAGGGATGGCATTTGGTATGACTGACAATTTGGGTGTGTAGCCATGATTGCTCTGGCCTGGTCTTGAGACAGGTGGAACATGTGGAACATGAATGAGCACTGTGACTTTCTGATGGAAGAAATTGTGGGACATCTTTGCCTTGGTGAAGATGTTTGGCACATTTGCTGACCCGGCCGTCATGGCAAGCACATCTGCTCTCCTGTTCCCCTCCACGATGGCACCTGGGAGGTCGATGTGTGACCTCACATGCATTATGTGGAATTGATGCTTCATGTGGGAGATGAGGTTAATTAATTTAGAAAGCAACTTATACAAATTTGGAGTAAAGACCACCTTTAAAAGGGAGTGTTCTGCCCTCATAGCTGCACCTGCAACATATGCCAAATTGGTAACCACATTTATAGGTTCTGGAAATTTCTTAAAAGCCCTGATGATGGCTGCTAATTCTGCAAGCTGGGGTGATCCTTCCACCACTTGGACATCAGCCTCCTACCGCTGTGTTCTGGGATCCTTCCAAGTCATTACTAACTTGTGGGAGGACCCTGAGTCATCGGAAAAAACGGTCAGAGCTTTGAGAGGTGTTTTATTTTGAATGAATTTGGGGACCAGATTGAAATTTGAAATAAATAATTTGTGGCTTGAGTAGTGGATTGAAATTTGGCCTGGGTAGCTATCAAGGGCGAACTGAAGGCTCTCACTGGATTGGAGTAAACGCTCCAATTCTCCAATTCTTGCCAATGGCAAGTGAATGCACGTGAACTCACACCCCACAAGAGAGCGGAGGCGAGCTCTGGTTTTCCTCATGAATTCAGATATTGACTCTTGAGAGGTGGTAATGGTTTTAGTTGGTTGGTGGTGGGGGAACACCCATTTAAGGATAATTAGAGGGTCTTTTCTGTGTGTGTCCCATTGGAAGATAAGGCTGTGGAAGTGGGTGGCCTTACATAGTATCTTGAAGGGCAGGCTGGGATCACAGCGATGGGCTTGCTGTGAGGACAAGGCCTTCTGGACCTTGACAATGGACTCTCGGGCTTTAGGCGTGAGGGTGTGCGTTGAATCCAGGTCCTCGCTGCCACGGAGGAGATCAAAGAGTGGCGCGAGGTCCTCTGACATTATCCCCAGCAGTGGACGAACTCAGCTGATGGAGCCACAGAGTTGACGGAGAGCTTGCAGTGTCCTGGGATCATCCTTGATGCTGAGCTGCTGGGGCACGACAGTCCGCTGACGGATCTGAAGTGTGAGGAAGGTCCAGAGGCTGGTACAATTGATTTTGTCCTCTTGAATTTCAAAACCTGCCTCTTCAATGGCCTTAATTGTTTTATTTGTTGTCACGTCCACATAAGCGTCAATAGGGGCACACACCAATATATCGTCCATATAATGAAGTATGATTGCCTCGGGAAGTAGGTTCCTGATTGGTGATAGGATGTGGGCAACATACCACTGGCATATGGTTTGGTGAATTCTTCATGCCTTGTGGGAGGACCAGCCAGTGGTATCATTTTAGAAGGGGCCTGTCTGTTAGGGGAGGGGACTGAAAAAGCAAATCTGGGGGTGTCCTGTGGATGGGGGAGGGACATTAAAAGAGCAATCCTTAATACTGATGATTGCTAATTTCCAGTCCTGGGGCAACACGGATGGTGAGGGCAGGCTGGGCTGCAGAGAACCCATGTCCTCAATGGCCTCATTGATCTTTCTGAGGTTGTGGAGGAGCCTCCACCTATCCTTGCCTGGCTTTTCAAGACAAAGGCAGAGGAGTTCCAAGGGCTGTTGGTCTCAACTATGTGACCCTTGGAATGCTGCTCCTCCACGAGGGCTTCTAAGGCACGCAACTTTTGGTTGGAAGGCGGACATGGTCAACCCACACTGGATGGTCTTGTTTCCAGGTGAGTTGAGGGATGATGTTGAGGATATGTCATGCTCCACAGTGGCCCCAGTTAAAAATCCCTGCTGGGAGTCTTGATAGAAGCTCCACATTGGGACAAAATGTCCCTGCCCCATAAGGTGGTTGGGGCCCTCACCACATATGGCTGGATGGTCGCCATTTTTCCCTTGGGTCTTTCAACAATTACATTCCGTTTACTCCTCATGGAGATGGCAACCCCTCCAATCCCAGATAACATGCCCACAACAGGTTGCAATTCCCAGTTTGATGGCCACCCGGAGTGGGCGATAATTGTGGCACCCGTTCCAGTGTTCATTGTACCTGAGCGTTGGATCTTTTCCACTTTGCAGAACAGGCCAAACTCTATGATAGGTTTATTTGGGCCCACAATTTGCACCCACATGATCGTGCGTTCGATGGGAACCTGTTCAGATAGTTTGGAGGCAGTAAGGGAGCCTCCGCTATTGTGTCTCTTGGGACAGATAAAATGATGGGTTAATACACAAGAGAGACAAAGATTTCATCCCCAGGGCACACAGTTTGAATTTCAGGTATAACTTGAATTTGGTCTGGTCCATTAATTTTGTCCCCAATAATTAAAATGTCCTGGGGATCATCCTTTGGCCCATACTTCCCCGTTGGTATTCTGTGGGTGCGCTCATCTATGAGGTCGATGGATAATTTGCTTACCAGCTGACACCAGGTTCCCACCTGAACCGCTCTGTATGCTGGATCTGGATGATATGTGGTGGGATCTTTGGAGCTGTCAGAGCTAGCATGCAGTTATCCTTCTGCTCTGCAATGGTGGGCAGAGCAAGGAGAAACAGCCTCTGATTTAATGTCATCACAAGGGGCCTTTCTGTGCTCTACTGTGAGTTTCCCAGGCACTGCTGGTAAGGTAGTCACTGTTTGGGTCACGGATATTACTTTGGACGGTCATTAGGAGATGTTAGCCAGGGAGAGTCTTTAAAAAAATGTCCACTCTCCCCACAGTTAAAACATTTTTGGTCTTCTCTCACAGCCACTACCACAAAGGCTCGCGCCACCCCATTGGCAATTCCCTTTGCAACTGCCTGTGCTACAGTATTTTCAGTGGTGGAGTGTTTGGTGCAGGTTTCTACCATCAGCTCGATGGTTGGGTCTGAGTCAGGGGACAGGGACCACAAGATCGCCTTGCAATGATTGTTTGCACTGGCTATGACAATTTTTGTTAAAACTTCCCATTGAGCCTCAGGGCTTTTGATTTGTCTCTCCAAGGCAATCTTTAAGTGGTCTATGAACTTAACGAATGACTCATCCATCTCTTGTTTGATGTTAGTGAAACTTTGAGTGGGAATGGAATCGTCGGGGTGAGGAGCAGGGCAGTTTTGGCTGCAAGCAGCTATGTCATTTAGGGTGGTCTCAGAGAGATGCTGCACTTGGTCCATGGGTTTTTGTAAATCATCTTCTCCCGCCATTTGTTGCACTGTCAGATTTTGTTTGTTTGGATCCCTTGAATATGTGTCAGCCAATGTATTAAGGTGGTTTTTCCATCTCCTTTCCCACAGCATGTATTCAGCTGGGGATAGGAGGCAACCAGTCTGATTTTTTATATCTGTGGGACCAGTACATGAGCGGAGAAAGTGGCTTCCAAAAGGTTTTTGAAAAAAAGAGAGCCCCAACCATGCTCCTTTGCCGCCTTGCATAATTCCTTTAATTCTCCATAGGGGATCGGCTCCCAGGAGTTAGGGGTGGTTGTCCTCTTCCCTTATTTCTAGATGACTGGGAAGGCAGAGAGCATATTTGCCAATTCAAAGTCCCCTTCTCAGGCGGCCTCCCTCTGGGTCTTGGCCCAGCGATCCTCAGACCTGGTGCTATCATCTGAGTCTGAGGACTCGCTGCTCTCATTCTCTGAAGAGGATGGAGGGTGCGTTATCACAGCATGAGGCCTTTTTGGGCAAACTGGGTCTGCCGGATGGTGGGTGGCAGGGGAAGCCAAGATGGCTTCCTTCCGGTTGCTGTCATGTCCACTTCCGGTTCCAGTGCTACAGGAACCAGGACTGTGCCGGCAGGGGAGGAGCCAGCACCGGAAAGGGAGGAGGAGGGGATGGGGTCTGTGACAGGAAGGGGCTGGTCAGTGGAAGGGAGGAGCCTGACACAGGGGAGGGGCTCGACACAGTTACACCCATCGATGGGATTGGAGGAGGGGAGCCAAGTGCGGTGGAGGGCGTGGGAGAAGGTGGAGGAGAAGGGAGGAAGTGGCCATTTTGTGGTGAAATGTCAGGAAAACTCGGACCAGGGGAAGACAAAATGGCACGGCTGGCCATGTTGCTGGAGCCATTTTGTTAGGTAGAACCAAAGGGTGAAGGAACTGGGTATGAGGGGATAGGACAGAGGTTTTAGGGGAAGGTCCAGAGCAGCATGGCCAGCACTGTCCTGGCAAGGGGAGAGAGGAGATAGGGAGGTGTCAGGGAGTTGCTGGCAGCTCTGTGCACTTGGTGACAACCACCTGCCAATCGCCCGTCAGGCAGGGAAGAGGGTTTGGGAGCATGGGGAAAAGAAGAAGGGGAAGAGGTTTCCAACTGGGGGCCCAAAACTTCTCCCGAATTTTTCCCAGAAACATTCCCCAAATTATCTGGGGACATAACAATAAGGTGGAACAAAGGAAAAAATTTGGCTACCGAAAGATCCCCACTAGCTTGAACTATATATAACTTTCTCCCCACAGAATCCCAAAAGGAACTTGGCTGAAAAGAATCAGGACTAGACCTTGAAAATATTCAAAACCCTGTGAACAAAATGTTTCAATTCCCCTCTAGAAAACTTAAAATTTCCTGCAACGAGAGTCCCCTTAACTTGGAAATAAAAGTTAGTTTGAGGTAGGCTAAGCTTTGGGCAGCTTAATTTGTTGCCCATCCTCCATGTTTCTCCCACACCCAGCAGTAAAACGCAAAATGAACAAAAAGGCCTCAATTGAGCCAACTCACACTTTTTCCTCGGACAATGGAAGCCCAGTGGGCCAATGAAAATCTGCTTGGCGGGTGGTCAGCCTGTCGACTGGTCCTCCAGGAGTCTTCTTCCTCCCAGGTGGTTTTTGGAGGGTCCCGGTCACCCCTCAGATAGCCCTTGCTAAAACATGAGGCGTTCTCCTTGGGGCAGTGGCAGTTCTAAGAGTGGCTTGTGTCCAGCTGCACAAGGCAGTTAGAGATGCTTCTCCAGGGATCCCCAGCTGAGGTCTCTGTTCGGCCACCACTTGTCGCAGAGGGCAGTGGTCACAGCACTGTGACCTTCCCAGAGAAGTGTCCTTAAAAGGATGTCCTGGTGGCACAGGCACGTCTGCTGCCGCTGAGTGACTTCAGCTCTGAGCTGCTGCTGCAGGCGATGCTGAGGAAAGGGATAGGAGCGTTCATATGGGCTTCCACAGAGATCTTTATTCTTCTTCCACAAAGAGGTCCAGGGGGGAAGGTGGACTGGAAATGTGTGAGGGAGCACAGTTTATATGGGGAAAGCAGGGGTGGGGGTAAAGCAAGAGGGTCAATACCTGGAGGGTTCAGGGGTGGATCAAAGGGAGAAGGCCAATGGGGAACAACGGAGGAAGGCCAGTATCTAACAAATACTGAATATTATTGTGAGAGAGATCTTGTCTTTGCCACACCTAGAGTGGAGCCTGCCTAAGGATTTCATCTTTAGGAGGAGAGTTGTAAGATTTTATCTTCAGGGCTTTCTCTCCAGGGAAGGGCCATGGTCTCCATAGGACTCTGTGCCTCCTGTACGTTTCTATACAACTGCTTCCAGTAAAGATGAAAAATGTGAGAGGGCCGAATAAAGAGTCAGCTCAGCTTTTACCAGTAAAGACATGCTTTTAAAATCTGGATGCCTATTCTCATGTTGCTTAATGTTCTAAACTTAGTTTTGCCCAAAAGGTTTTTTTGCCCCTCAGGAGGAGAACAGATTTGAAACTTGTCCTGAATGAATTTTCTAATTTCTTGCTAGTTCATATCAAAATTACAGAGAGCACAGCCTCAGCTGATGCAGCTGAAGGAATGTTCTTGCTCAGAGAAAAAAGAGCCTCAGCTTCTTAGGGAAGTAATATTTTGAGCATGGAGACTTCCTACCTAAGTAGCTCACAGAACTGCTTCTCGAGAAAATTTGTTTTTCTGATGGAATGGTTTTATTTTAATTATATTTATAAAAATAAAGAATTTCATGACTAAAACAGCATGGAGTTTCCAGTTGGATTATTTTGAATTGGAAGCATTGAGAAATGCAGAAATTACAATTAATATCCATCCTGTTGTAGCCTGAACCTGTGCCATGTGACATTGGAATATTTCAGAATTAAATTTTTTCTGACAGAAAAGTCTCACAAATAAAGTGAGGAAACATTTCCTCGAAATTTATGAAACTTAGTTGATTTTTTTATACCTTATTTTGGTGGAGGAGAAAGAGAGATGTTGTAATGGGATCCAGCTTCAGCTAAGGTCTCAATGTTAAGAGGTTTTAATCTGGTGGTGGCCAAGTACCTTTGGTTATCTTCCAGTGCACACCACAGCACGAACCATGAGTATGCAAAGATGTGGCAAAAGCTCCATTGGCTATTAATACCTAATGCACTACTCAGCATATCCAGCCCTCTTACAGCAGAAAGGATTTGGCATGCATATCTGCCCCACCTGAAAATCACCTACCTGGATAATTCTGTATGGATAGCTTAGCTATTGATACTTGTATTCCATCAGAAAAGTAGTTTTTTGATTCATTATGCTTTCAAGGAATACAAAGTTTTGGACTCAAAAAATTACCCAGGTCATTGCTCTAGAAAACCAAACATTTTCTCTTTGTCAGCTGGAAATAATCCAGAGATTTATTTGGATATGACAAAATAACTGCCTTTGAATTGAGCAGGCTCTTTTTTCCCCTCCACCCAGACCTGACTTGAAGTGTACAATATAAAGGCATCATAAAACATTTGTTCCCTGATTCCACATAAAGAACTTCAGCTTTCTCTGGGAACTTAGATCTCTTTGGAAGTCAAGCTTTCCACAATGGTAAGTCAAAGGTTTAGATTGGTTTGGGGTTTTTTAATAGGGATGCTGACAAGTGTTTGCTTTAAAAGTGCAAAAGGCGAGCATTTGAGAGAATCATCTAGTGACACATTTTAAATATGCCTATATTGTACTTTAGATGTGTAAGATGCAAAGACAGGAAGACACCTCCTTGAAGATTATTGTGAATGTTGTTCTTCGTATTGTAATTCATTGCAAAATAATGTAACAGATATCTCTTAATCTTTCACTTGCTGTTATCCTTTGCTCAGAAAAGTTTATGAAAACATTCAGAATTTTGAAACATTTAAGACTATGATTTGAAAACGTATAAATGTCAAGTACAGTTTAAAATATAGTCATTTACAAAGAAAAAAAAAGGTATGTCTTGCCTATTTTTTCTGTTATTCCCTTCTGATCCCTCAAATTATGTCCTGCTACAGCTCTTTGAGCTCTCAAATGTGTTTGCAGAATCTGAATCAACAGTTAGGCAATGATAAACAGATGAAAGTCCTATGGCCCAGTTTTACTGTAATTTTTGCTCACGTAGTCCCAAAGGTACAGACATCAAGAACTACCTTTGATGAGCATCTCAGGAATGGCTGAGGCTCTACACAGCAGGCAGTAGTTTCTACAATATTTGTTGATTCATAAAAGGGAGAAATTACCATGTGCTTCTTTCTCTCTACAGAAGAACTTTCTGTCTTTCTTTGTTGCAATGGGCATCATTGTGACCCTGGGTGATGCAGACTGCATTGTTGCTATTCGAGAGTCATGGTGGCCCCAAAAAGGTAGAAACGAGGAATTAGTTGCTCTAACTTGGCTCATTGTTTCATCTGCTAGGAATGGCTCAAAGTATAAGGAAGGGGGAAGACATTGCAAGAAACAAATTGGGGTCTCCAGCAGCAAGTTGCCAAAAGTATGGGGAGAACAAAGTCCTCCCCTGGGCTGTGTATGTTTGCAGCAATATTATTACAATTGGTGGTGGGTTGCTATTACTGTTCCAGCACATGAAGCTCATTCAGGAGTCAAGAGAGTAAAACCCAAATGCTTGCACTTTTCTATTGCCTGGAATAACTTTTTCAGAAGATCTGAAAGAATTTTTAAACTCTTCAGCATTTAGGTGGAGGCTTAAAGAACATATTTTGTTTTGCCTTATGCAGGCTGTATATGGAATGGAAAACTGTATCCCTTAGGACACATTGCGAGGACAGAATTTTGCAACAAATGTGGCTGCGGTGAAGGTGGAATTCAATGTTGTTCCCTGTAAGTTTGAACATCTTGCTGCCATCAGTGGCTGCTGGATGATAGCAGGTTTCCATTGCTGGGGATAAATGGGAAAGTTAGGGCACAAAAGAGCCTTTTCTGATCCATGTCACAGAGCTAGTGAGAGCTCTGAAGCTAACATTTGCTTTCTCTTTGCCACTGACAGCTTTTTTACACCTTATGGTTACGACAAAGAGAAATGTAAAGTCATTTTCAACAGAAAGCGCTGTGACTATGATGTGGTGCAGAGGGACGACCCCTCCAAGAACTGTTTTGTCGATAGACGTGTGGGCTAACACCTCCTCCAAACCTCTCTGCAATCTGGAACTCTTTCCCACAGATACTCTGCCATCACAGAGAAGCACCATGACATGGGAAAATCTCCTAAAAGAGAGCACATCTGTAGCTCGCTGTAACCTCCTAGTTGTCCTAATTCAGCTTATAAGATGCATAACCACAGAGTGTGTCATTTCTGCCATCTGTTGACTGCAATAAATTGAGATGAAACATCAATAAATGCTTCATATTGATGGGAGTTTTTTGCAGTGACATTGGGATATGGCCCCTCATTTAAGAATGGAATGCACTTGGCTCTCTACTCTGACATGCTGTGCATCAGTAGCCTGGAACAAACTCCTGTCATACTCTTGCAGCCATGTATCAAAATTCATTATCAGTTTGAAGTGATGCACTATTTGGGACATGCTGTGCAATGGCTCCTATTCATGGTACAGGGACTTTTGGTAAGACCTGTGCTGCTCATAATCAGAAAAATCAGTGAGGATGAGAGACCATCATCCTCTTTCTCCCATGTTTTCCCTTATTTTCATCAATGTCATCACCCACCATTTGGCAGCATCTGTTCATGTCCATTGCCCAC